>CM076574.1:186816515-188016515 GCA_034641835.2 Pinus albicaulis
GACCCTTAGGGTTACAATGAATTATGACTGTTAAGACTGAATTGAATTCTAACTATTTTTGGATTACGACCTACGGCTTCGAACAACCATATGTAATCCAAATTTTATATACTACAGCTTCAACTTGTCAGGATCGTTGTTTTAGCTCTTTTTCTTTTGGTGGGTTCTTGAATCTTTCCTTTCAGACTGTCTTATTGAAGTGAAATGTAGTTCTTGTCCAGCCATCAAGACTTTATATTATTGCCAGGTAAGATTGGCTTCTTGTCTTCTACTCTGAGATTTTCATGAAGGCTGCTTGAGTTTCCGCAGTATTGATATAGACCAGTTATATTCGATTTTGTTCCCGAACAAGCCAACCCCCAACCCCCCCCTCGTTCCTTCAATTTTTGGGGGACTAGAAGATACCATTACTTGCAAAGTTCTCTGTTTTGGCATCAGGGATGGGATTTATAGCTGTCTAAAGGATTTTCTAAGGGATATGTATGGTAGTGGTTGAAAAATTGCATTTCCATATTGTACCCATAGTAAAATATGGACTAATATTTCTGATTCTGTTTAGATGAGTTTGGAAGATTAACTGAAACTACATCCAAGGATGTTTTCTAACAGTTTATCCTCAAGTTCAAAGTGTACTTCTTTTAAGCTCTCTCTTCCGGCTTGCCAGAAATTCTTGAGCTCCTTGCCATAACTCAAGAAGTTCATGTTTGAATGACAACCTTTGCAAGATGTGGGTAATAGCATGGTCAGCTACCAGCCTACCACAGAATCGGAAGTTGAAACATCTTCATTACCATCCATTTTAAGGACTTTATCATAGAAATCTTCCATAATTAATCACGTCACTTGTTTATATTTGGCCCAAGGTACTTTTCATTGTGCCTTTTAGGTATAATGTCAAAACTAGGGAGATCACTTTGAACTAGGGCAATATCTATGTTCAGCAGGCATAAGAATAAGATGCAGTTTGCAGGCCAGTGAGAAAAAATATTGTTTTTGACAGCCCAGTAGTACCAAGTAGACATATTTTAGGCAGCCTCAACTCATTATTTTTCATGGCACTCATGATGATTGAGTAGTAGGAACTCACGTAAAATCTGAGTGATGTCATAATGGAGGCTAGGTAAACATATAAATGCATTGTTTGAAAACTGTTGGGAGTGATTTTTCAAGGTTTGTTTCAGAATTAAAAAGAATAGCATCTTTCTGATTTTGGTTTCTTTAGAATAGGATTAGCATGACTAGCATTCAGTTTTTGACTCCATAATTTCAAAAAGTGGACAGGCATTTACCCATTCTTAACATCTACTCTCTACCCATGGGAAAAGAAACACAAATGACCATGTTTATTTTTTAGCTTTTAGTTATCACCTCCTTTTTGTAATCTTTTTATTACAAAATATCTGAATCTTTAAAATGTATTGGAAACCTAAAATTTTCCCTTAAATGTCTCCAGTTCTGAATCTATTCAAGAATGAGCTATGCATATACCAGTGGGGCATGGTAGGCCCTGTCCTCTCTGCAGGGCATGCATTGATGGGCTAATGGGTCTTTCTTGAAGAGGACAGATCTATGCTTAAGATAGTGTGTTTAGGGGCATACCCATGCAGATGTTACACAACATGGTTGGTGCAAACGACCAAGCTACAGCCAAAGCAGTGGGTGCTAATAAGTGTGGAGTAATGTTTGAGTCTCGGGTGTCCCCAGCCCAATATTAGAATCGGAACAATCAATGTTCTTAGAGAACTGTTGATCATGGGAATGTTGTTAAACTTTTCGATATAGTCTCTCTCAAACATGTTAGAGAAAGCTTGATTCCTTGATCTTAATGGAGGGATTCAATTGTGCATTTCATGCTCTTTTGATAGTTGAGTAGAGAGCTTATGACGATTAAAGAATAAAAAAATTATGATCATAAATTGAGGTAACCACACGCCTGTTTCAGACTCCACTCCGGCTGTTCAGAAAGATCGCGTAGCAGTACAACGGTAAAATCCATGGCCCTTTCAATCCCATAAAAAATCCCCAAATACACCAAGAATTCAGATCAATCAACCTCTATAATTTGTCTTAAATTTATTCAGTTCAATCAACTTCCCTAATTTCTCTTAAATTTCTTCAAATAAATACACATTACTAAAATTTACTGATCTTGCACCTTGTGAGCCAGAGTATGGCTCTTGTGCAGCTCAATGGCTTCTTTTCCGTTCCTTCTGCAACTTCTTTGCGGACAATTTCGTATAGGAATTTGTATTCAGATTTACCGGACCCGCAGATTTCCTCCAGTCGCTGAGAATAAAATATAATTATTCTATCAGGGATTCAACCTACAATTACAATAAGAAGTCTTCCCAGTTCTTTGAAAAGCAAATGATGTAATTCACAATATCATTCAAAAATCTTACGTGTTAGTAACGGATATTTATTGAGTTCGTTACTTAACCCAAAAATATTACTTAACGCACCTAATTTGAACATATTTAGATGGTCGATTTCTGGAATATCTCTAAAATTTCACAGACAACAGTGAATTCAAATAATTTAATTATCTATCCAGTGGATTCCCAAATATTCCCACTTAACATCCACTCCTCTATACCTACTCTTATAAATGTAGATTATTCAAATTGTATATTTCTGAAATATCCCGAAATCCTATGAACAGCAACCAGTTCAAATAATTTAAGCCTCTGCTATCCATGGGATACCCAAATATTTCCGATATAAATCAAAACACCTATAAAAAAACGGCTAGAGATTTTTAACAATATGAAAATATATCACAACTAGCCCAAATTCAATTTTGCATGGGTTATATTCTCATTAGTAACAAAACTAACCCTAAATGCCTGCGTTCAGAAAGTTCTCTTAGAAGAGCCCAAAGCTGTACCCATAAGTAGCTGCGAAATAGAAATAAAGTTAATTATGGAGAGGCAAGGCTGAAAAATGCTATTACACTTTGTGGACCTGCATATATAAAATTATAGCTGGTTATTACCACAGCTAACCTAGAATAGTTTTTTACCTAGTCAATTTCTCATTCAGTACCACAACTAACCTAAAGTCTATTTTTGATAGGTTTGAATCAAAGCTCATTCACTGTAACTCTGAATATCCCTTAAAATAAAATTGGGAGTTTCTGTTTAAAATCCTGCACATATGAATTTTCTTGAAGCTGAAACAAATAATCTCCCTGCTAAGATTGTTTACCTGAATGTTTCCCTGAATATCTGATCTTATAACGGCCATAGAAGGTCCGAGTTTATCTGCAACACAGGGTTTTTCTTTTGTTCTGTAAAATCCCTATCAGGGGAAGTAATAAACTCATACACAAAAAGCCAAGGATCCCCTGAAGGGGAGGAAGGAATCAAAAAGAAAATGCAGATTTGAAGAGCATTTACACTACATTACATCTAAACCGCCGGTGTTGTTGGAGAGGCAGCTGGTGCAGTTGCAACTGACTACCACTACCCTCATCACGTTTTCTGCATTTTTTTTAGTATATTGCTGAGCTCTGTTCGTCCTTTTTCTATGTATAGTCAGGACAACTATGGGAAAATTTGTCAAGAGGAAATGTCAGCTCTTGATGGAACACCATCCTGAAGCAAAGCCAACAACACTAACGGAGTATGGCAGTGGAATCGTTTTGTCAAGATTTGGAAAAGCCAATGCAATCTCAGCTGGGAGGTGGCCACAACAAATTCTGTTTCAGTCGACAATTTTGACCTTGTTTTGAATCTTAACTTTTTTTGGTGAACGTGTTTTGAATATTGATACAATTCCCCGGAACCAGGGGACAAACCTCTTAGAATTCAATTAACATTCCAATTACGCCAAGCCCAGGGGTTGCAAACCCAAATTATAAAATGGCATATGGGATTCGTATATTTGCGTTATGTTAGAGCTTTGCGATATTTGGAAGTGGAAGAAAATGGAGTTGGGAGCACAGATAGCCTCGAAGGAAGCACAAGACCTGCAGATGGAGGTGATGGTTAATGGAGCGAAGAATGAAGAGGGCGATGTTTTAAAAGGAAACAAACTGCATGCTCACTTTCATGGCAGCAACTTCAAGCTGGTTGACTCCTTAGATTTGGAGTCGAGTACAGTTTCTGGAATGGATGCTCATGGCTCAGTCAGTATCAATAATAAAATGAACTCATATATATTATATTGTATCCTTGAGGTTGTTTTTATATCTCTAGGATTTTTTTATAGTTCAAGTGTGATGGGATCATATCAAATGCATTATTGCTAACTCAGATTGAGGTTCTCAAAATCTATGTTACAAGAAGATATAAACAAGAAGTTCTTACAATCTATGCACAAGAAGAGAGAAACATATGTTAGTAGTAGCACAACGTCCATGGATTATAAGTTTTTTTGAAACCGTATTTTTAAATGTAGAATTCCCATTGTCTGGCTTCCTCAGTTTGCGAAAATTAAGAATAATGCAATTAAAAGTTTCTACTCAACCTGATGTTCAAGACAAAGCTTGATCGTGGTGTTTAGTCAATTAGTTTATAATTAGAGCTTGTTGTTGTTGTTTTTGCAGAATCTGGTCACAGTGGCCTCCATTCTCCAACTGGCCTTTCAGAGTATTGAGATGGTTTATGGGAACATAGGAACTTCTCCCCCTTTATATGTTTGCTAGCACTTTCAGAGATCCATCATCCAGATGATGTTCTTGGTGCTCTGTCTCTCATAATATTCTCGGTCACTCTTTTGCCACTGCTCAAATACGTTTACATTGTACTTTGGGCCAATTATAACGGTGATGTATGTAATATGAACCAAAATACGATTTTCAACGTTAATTTTCTCTCTGTATTCTGGATATAAGCTGATATAAGCTTATTGTGAAGATTAATGAGATGGCAGGTGGGATTTTTGCACCTTATTTCTTTATATGCCGCCATGCAAAAGTGAGTGTCGTGAGGATAGGGAACTTTCATCATATAAGCTTGCAGTGCCCAGTAAACAGCTCAAAAGAGCTTTGAAAATAACAATAAAATTTTAGAAAAAAGAAATGCAGCTAAAACAATTTTGCTCATACTGGCCCTTCTTGGTACCTCCATGGTTATTGGAGATGGTGTGCTCACTCCTTGTATCGAAGGTATTATTCATCATACATATTATCCATTTCATAAATACAAATTTCCCTGTGTTTAGATATTCTGATCCAGTTATTAAAATGGTAAATTTTGGCAAAATATAATGGCTTCTAATGGCTTCTAATGGCTTCCTCCAGGGACAGTAAAACACAGAATACTTCATGTTAATATTGAGATAATAGATTAGTTTTAAATAGGGATGACACATAATACTTCATGTTAATATTGAGATAATAGATCGGTTTTAAATAGGGCTGGTTATTTTTTTTTTAAATGAGTTGTCCCTAGGCAGCCATTCTACAGTCTTGTGGCTCAATTTTCCAAACACAGGATACTTCAGGTTAATATTGAGATAATAGATCTGTTTTAAATAGGGCTGGTTAAATTGTTGTTTAAATGAGTTGTTCTCCTGCAGCCATTCTACAGTCTTGTGGCTCAATTTTCCAAAAGTTCAACACCTTACTATTCAAAGAATAGCAACAATAGCAACAAATATTTTATCAATTTTCACATTACTATTCAAAGAATAGCAACAATAACAACAAATATTTGATCAATTTGCACACATTATACGTTGAGAAAAAATAGCAATTTGTAAACACATATATTTGGAAGGTGCAATGTTCTTGCTTTTAGACGGAGATTTTTTCCTCATGGCTATTAATTCAAGACAATTAAGTATTTTATTTAGGTCAACATACTACGCAACAATTTTGGTCAAAGGTTTAGTCATATTGTAATGCTCTAAAGAATTTGATACTCTCATCAGATGGTCTTTATCAATATTTTACCAATGAAGAGGTGGTTAACCATGTCATCTTATCCGGATGGAGATCCTGTCCAACAACTTGTTGAAGAGGTCCTCTTTGGTGCAGCAAAGAAAGCTGGTAAGGAGACTTAAATGCTTGGAAATAGCTTGAAATAAAGTTATTTCAATAGTAGTGCTATATGGCGTGTAGAGGCCTCTACCGTTGTATTTGATGGAAATGGAAAGCTGCAAGTGTTCACCTCTAAAATTTTGCCCTTATTTTGCAATGTTGTTGTTGATAGCTTGGTTTCTTTTTTCCATGGATGCTACATGGAGATACCCTTTTAAAATGATTCAACAGCCTCCTTTTCCATTCCACTGGCAAATTACCCATAACGAAAATGAATATATTTTGTGAGAAATCTTAAATTTGCACGAAGTGTTTTTTCTGTCAATGTTCATGAAACTGAACATCAATTTGTCAGGATGCCATTACAGCTTATGTAATATTTACATTGGAAGTTGAGTATGATGGGAATACAGGGCTGCAACGATGCAAATGAATATACCTCTTGCAATGGTAAACTTTGGAGGATTATGTTACCTAATTGGAAACAATTAAACCAATGGTTCCACCAAGTTCCCTAGAGGTGGGAGCGCGGGGGCGAGGGAGCGCGGGAGCGGCCTATACAAAAGCTCCCTACCGATTTTTAGGAAACGTGGGGGACGTCGGAGTTATAAAATTAAAAAATTATAAAAAATAAAAATATATATTAATATTATAATATTAATATATTATTATATTATATATGATATATCATTGAATAATATAATATTATTTTTCATTTTTGCAAGGAATGTATATACAGTTAACAACCATCAATGATTCTACAAAGGGATCCTATAATGAGTGTTCATAAGCAGTACTTTGACCTCAACATAACCTCGGTTTTAAGTTTTAACTTTTCTCACTAATATTCTGAATTTGCAATTAAATTTCAGTGGAAACTTTCTTCAAACAGTTTGAATGCATTTTGTTGTAAGTGATGTTTTAACTTTTTATAAATTTGTTTCTCATGCGACGTGCACTTGCCACTAACAGCCTCCAAAAGAATTTGTATTCCAATGACAAATTTGAAAATTTCAGAAAACTCAATATTGAATGAACTGAATATACAGTGAGCAGATTTGACTCTTTTTCGGATTTCCTTTCTGGCCTTTTCACATGATAAGTTAAACTATTGATTGAGATTTCGTGAGTAACGGAAATTTGTCAGTTTGACTTAGCTCTTATGATCTGCAAAGGTTCACACGTTGAATCCGGCTTACCAGTTTGACTGAACCCTACTGACTGAACCCACTGAAGTACAAGCCCTACTGAAGTACAAGGAGGCAGACCTCAGATGTAGATCTGGCAAGTGCTCATGTGATGGGTTTTTGACTAGTCAAGTGCGGGGTCACTGCAATGGCGGGCGGGCGACTATGGCGGAAATGACATATCAATATGCTGCGCGGAAATGTTATGGCCGGTTTTATATATCAATGTATCATATGACATGTTTTATATGTTATGGCCGGTTTTATATGTTATATGTTTATATATCAATGGCCGGTTTTTTATGCTATGACATAAAATGATAAAGTTTAAACCTACGATTTTATAATTCAAATCATAATTAAAATTTCATTTATTCAATAATTTCAATTTAATTTATAATTAAAATTTGATATTCAATTTAATTTATAATTAAAATTTCATTGTTAATTAAATTTAAAATAAAAAATCGATTTTATTAATATTTTTTTCATTAAATTTTTTTTTTTTTACATGTGGGCCCCAGCCGTCCCCTCACGCCCCCTTCACGCCCCCTCCCGTCGCCTCACGCCCCCTTCACGCCCCTTCCTGTCCCCTCACGCCCCCTTGACCCCTCCAGATGGGGAAACGTCCCCCTTGACGTCCCCTCCAGATTTTCGAAATTTGGGAGCGTCAGGAAACGTCCCCTAGAAGTCCCCAAGTCCCCGAATCGCGAGGGGGCGAGGATTCTAGACCCCTAGGGGGGGGGGGGACGAGTCCCCGTGTAACACTGCATTAAACTAATAAATTATATGAAGATTGCATGCTTTCAAAGTTTGCATGTAGTGAAGGATCAGATAAGATGGCAAAACAGGCACTGACTTCACTGTTACATTGACAAAATCTCCTTCATCTCAATAACTACAATTACTTAAAATTAATAATTAACAAATGATACTCCTATCGGCCTCTCCTTGCACCTCCTGGGGCAACTGCTAGTTTATCATAATAATTTACTAGTTTATTTTCGTTTGTTAGGTTACGATAGTTTAATTTATTTTTTTTAGTTTATTGTATCGTTAAATAATAGAGAAGGGTTTTTTATTTAATTTTATTTAATAATTATTAGATTTTTTAAATTTATATGGGTTATTATTATCATATTTTTATTTATTAAAATAATAATGGTGGATAGAGTGTTTATCCAACATGTTGAATTTTTTGAAATTTTAAAAATTTATATATAATATCTATTAATGAATTTAATTCAATTTATTTTGTTAATTGAATTTAATTTAAATGAATGTGTGATAAAATATTAATCTGATTTAATTTAGTTTTATTCTTATGATAATTGAGTTTTTTTTAATAGTTTGATTAATTTTTTTTTTAATCAAATTTGTAAATTTTGTTTTTAATTTAATTAGATTTTTGGGAGAGTTGTAAAATTAAATTGTTGATTTTTATAATAAATAGAAATTGAATTTATTTATACATTTCAAAATGCAATTCAAATAATGAAAAATTATGATTTTTTTTAGATAAAGACACAATACTGAGATTTAAGAGAAAATGATCAAAACATAAAAAAAAAAAACTTTATTATTTTAAAATGGGAGAAACCAAATACAATTTAATAACTGGTTACTAGATTTTTCCTCCAAATTTTTATCTTTTATTCGAATAATTTGAATCCCAACTTAATATCTATACGGAATAACAAACAAGTTGTTACACAAAAGGATATCATTTGCAGGTCATTCTTATTTGAATTGCAAATTCCTAAATATTTCAAAGATATGATAAACATGAGCAAAAGCAAATGTTCAACTCTACTTATAATAAACAGTCATGTTTTTAATATATTCTAAATTTTGCAATAAGTTATCCTCAAGTTCAAATTCATTTTTATGATTATAGATAATTTTCAAGCCAAGTAAGTCCTACCATATTTGTGAAATGAACCACAGCAAAAAAAATTAAAATAACATAAAAAAAGTGTTTTAAACACATTTTTTTCACACACACACATATATATTCGGATTGGTTCTACAAAAAAATATGAAGAGAGGGTACTTGTTGGATGTGAAATTTAACTTTGTATCCAATGGGTGTATCCACTTGACAATTGAGTAAATACATAAGGAGATAAGCCAAAAATACAATTTAAAATGTAGTTTGCTTTCCCTCCAAAAATATTTACCCATAGGGATAACATCATCAACTTGAATCTTGTTGGTTATTTTAAAGTTGATTTTATTAGTACTTTTTTTTCTTTTCTTTTGATACCCTTTTTTGAGTTCAAAATTCCCCTATATGATAGGGAAAACTTGGAAAGCAAAGCCTTATCTATAAATTATTAATATTGACTTTTTATCCTATAACAAACCAACACTAGATGGTGTCACATATGTACTAACCTTCATTGATTAGTTTTCTAGGTGAACTTGGGTATATTTCCCGAAGAATGAGAGTCGTGTCTTTGAAAAGTTCAAGGAATTAGGGAATTAGTTGAAAATTATTGCAACTAAATTGTGAAATGTTTATTATTAGAGAATGAAGGAGAATTTGTACATAACTATTTTGAAAAAAACTTATCATAGAATGACATCTCTTGGAAGAGACCTTTTCCTCATACACCTCAATAGAATAACATCATTGAAAAGGAAAAAAAAATCTAGTAGGTTTGGCATGATATTTACTTTAAGACAAAGTTGTTTAGACAATGGTTTGGGAAATAAATGTATATTTCTCAAACTACTTGTTAAATCTAACTATGACTAAATTTCTATGGGATGTGACTCAAGTCAAAAAATGGAGTGGAAGAAAATACTTAGTTAAACATCTTAGAACCTTCGGATGCACAGTATGGGCTCATACTTTAGATGATAGAAGAAATAAAGTAGATCCAAAGAATCATGTTTGTATCATGATGGGATACTTTAAAGAGTTAAAGGTGTATAGGTTGTTTGACCCTATCAAACATGAGATTATCTATAAAAGAGATGATATTTTTTATGAGTAAACCTTAGATGTCACTTTGTTGATTTCCCTTTTTTTTGTTTCCTTGAGTAGTGACCCCCTAGAAATTTTAGAGAAATTTATTAATTGAATACTTCATGGGACTATCAATTGGTCAATCAACATATTTACCTAAATTAACTTATAGTTGATCTTCCACAACATAATCGACCACAAGTCTTAGAACCTCTATTCAGTCTAGAAATGATGATCTTTGTGTGATAACTATTTCAATAAAGAAGGTATATCCTCCAAGATGGGTGATCAAGGAAATTAAATTTTTAGGTGATGATGAAATAGATATCATGACTCAAGAAA
Organism: Pinus albicaulis; assembly: GCA_034641835.2. Lineage (NCBI taxonomy): Eukaryota > Viridiplantae > Streptophyta > Pinopsida > Pinales > Pinaceae > Pinus > Pinus albicaulis. Next base: position 186,827,005 of record CM076574.1, read on the forward strand.
ATTTAGAAGTAAAAGAACACTTGGTATTATTTTTATAATGGTTAATGTGCTAGAGGCATATGGTCCATATACATATGTAGATGCACAAAGTCAAATTGAATAAGAGAGTGTTATGACTGATGAGTATCATTCCTTGATGAAGAATGACACATGGTATTTATTTCCTCAACTATAAGGAAAGAATGTAGTGAAGTATTGACGGGTCTTCAAGACGAAATTCACATATAAATGCATTGTTGAAAGAAATAAGTCTCATTTGGAAGCTAAGGGATTTTCTCGACAAGATGACATCAATTGCACTAAAACCTTTTCCCTTGTTGCAAAGATGAACTATGTTCAATCGATTCTTTCACTTTATACTCACTTTCAATGAGAGGTACATTAAATCGATGTCAAAAATGTGTTTCTACATGGTGATCACACTAAATAAATTTATATATAACAACACCTCATTTTTGAAAAGGATGGTTTTCTTGTATGTCAATGGGAAAAATCCTTGCATGGTTTGAAATAACCCTTAGGGAATGGTATGAGAGGACTGATCATTTTTCATTAAATATTGGTTTGAAACATCATTGATATGATCACATTATTTAATTATTGCATACAAATGGTGAAACAATAAGTTTTACATTGTTTGCAAATGAATTGGTCATTATTGGAAGCAATGTTAATTTAATTTTGGGATTGAAAAATAAATTAGGAGATGCATTTGAGATAAATTACCTTGGTATATTCATTTTATTTTTTGGTTTCCAAGTCTTATAAATAAAGGATGATATATTTATTTCTCAACCTAAATATGTGTTGGAATTTTTAATAGAAGTTAAATTCTACACCTTATCAATTAGGAGTAAAGCTAACTAAGGAGTATGGTTATCCAAAATTTGATGTTATAGTTTATCAACATCTTGTTGGTAACCTTATATGTTTAACTCATAGTTTCCTAAGTTTTCCTTTGTTTTTAGTGTGATTTCTTAGTTTATACAAGACCCGCAAAAAGGATAATTGTTCATTATATCAAGGGAACTTACTAGCTTAGTATAAAATACAACAACAATAAAGTAAACTAGTTATTTAGTTATACTAACTCAAATTGAGTTAGCGACGGTGATGACAAGAAGTTTGCATATTCCCAAGTGTTTCATCTTGGCTTCAATTCCATAGTCTAATTTTGTAAAAAATGAAAGGTTTCTTTCTTTTGAGCATTAAAACATAGTATCATGGTGTAGTGCCTGCTATTAGAGAAGTGGTTTGGATTTAACATATACTAGGTGAACTTGAATATATAGTCAAGACATTAAATGTGGTATATTGTGACAAAAAATTCAATGCTAGTTGTAGAGAATCATGTTGCATGCGACAAGATGATGTAAAGTTTCAATCCCATTACTTGAGAAAATTAGTATAGGATGATATTATGAACCTTATTTATTATAGGGTAGATTATCATGCTATATATATTTATGAAAACTATATTAGAAGCTAAGATTGTAAAAATTTGGGCTAGTATGATTGGGCTTTAGAAAGCTACAATTATAAGGGAGTGTCTAGAAGTGATTTCACCTCCCAAATATCCAAATCATTTTATAATGGGGGTTTATGGAACAATAAGCTAAATAGGTTTATTAAACCTATGGTTATTTTGGAGACAATCATTTAATAATGGAAAATCAACTCAATGATCAACTAAGGATTGTCTAGATAGTTGACTATGTATTTTATTGGTTACAAAATTAAAGCAACCGATTGGTGCGTAGAACAAGGTAGAAATCAAAGATTTTTTTATGTGCCCTCAACAATATATTTGGACCTCACCTTCCCCACTTCAAAGGAACGGGTTATATCTTAGCATTATGATAGGATGGTTTTTTGGGTTAATTAAGAAGAAAACAATGAGTGTGTGATATGTGTCATGTACACAAATATTTTGGTTTCTTACTCTTCTATGTATGTTGAGCTATACATGGTTGTGCTTAAGTATTGAAATAATGTATTTAAGCACCATCTCTCTCATAGAATACTAACCCTCTTATCTACATAATCATCTGATCCTTCAACAACAATGAAAGAGTCACAAAATGTGTCAAATGGGCCATGATATATGAGAATACTAATTTTTTCCCTTTGATAACATTGTGAAAGTTCGTGATTAGTGAAATTGTTATTGAGTGGGGGGCTTACAACACCAAAAAATTCACTAATCATTGGGACACTATCTTAGAATACCAACCAATTGTGTCGTCTATTTCTTAGGTATGGCCGAAACAAGATCACCTAGATCTCTACACCTCTTCAATGTCTTGCATTTTTTATAGTCACCTTGTATTTGGACCATTTTATAGATTTATAACTTGATTCCTTCGCCTTATGGATTTAATGAGTGAATATAATGGTGGAATGATGTGATATGATAGATTATGAATTTACTACAAGGATTTGGTTGACAAATTACAATTTTTCAACAATTCCACAACATAGTGGCCAAGGAAGAGTTCAAATAAACCTCATATATTCTTTAAATCACTCCTTTTGATGTTAATATTCATGATCTCATTATCAATAATGATTATATTCTAAATGTGGATGAAATTAAAAATGATAGAGGATCCCAAATTTGGTCCCACCTACATTATCTTCAAATTTAGGATCATCCTAAGGAATATTCAAAATTCTAGCTATTAAAGAAGCCTATAAGAAGATGACTTTGGGTAGGGATACCAAACCAAAGGAAATTGAGCAAAATTTTGTTTATTTTGTATGGTATTATTGTCCCAGGGGGCTTCACATGTATGCAATCTAGTTATGCAAACATGCTTTGACCTTGTCCTTCGGAAAGTCACTCAAGAAATTTTTTTGTTAGATTAATTGACCCCCAAAGAGTTGATGGAAGCCTTGATGATGATTGATGAGAACTTGAAGGATAAATGGGTTCCCATTTGATTTTTTCAAAGGAACTTGGAACTACAATTTCATCCCCAAGGAAATGGAAATTGAATTGATAATGAGTTGGTGGTCTTTATCTTTCTCAATGTGTTATTCTAGGTTTTAGATAGGGCCTTGACCTTTAGGATTTAGTATATTATCCATTATATGATTTGACCTATGTAAAGGTCCTTTGTTTGAGGGATATTTATTCTAAAATATGTCATTGTTATTTGGGAAAGTATGGAATGGGCTCACTATTTTGGCTTGAAATCCTTGTTTATCAATATGGATTTTGAATATGTTATTGGTTGTCAAATTTGGCCAATCATTTGTGTAGGACATTGAGACTATTTTATGGATTCCTTTCCATGTCTATCTATTACTGAAAGTTAGGTCTTTGATTTTTCTGTTGATAAGGCAAGGATGCACCTTAGTCTCGACCATTTATATGATTTTCATGGAGGCTCTTGATGCCTTCTTCACAATAATACTTCCTATGTTTCATTAGGGTATTTCCATTCTAAGTATAAATTTTAGTCAAATTTTCAACATAAATTTTACAGATGACTCTTTTTGTACCATTCTAGAGGAAAATGAATTAGTGGAAAACACCCTAGACTTCATCTAGATGTTTAATGAAGCCTTGAGCTCTAATATATATCCGTCTGAAACACAATGTTATTGATTGTCCCAAGGGATCTTATGGACTTAAAAAAGGCTTGATAGCTAAGGATGATCCTATTTTAGCCTAGGAAATCCCTTAAGTTTATGGATATTTTTTTTTCATTTTAAACTTTTCCTAAGACCCTATAATAGGTTGTGCTTTATTGAGTAATCAAGAAAGTGGACAAACAAATTTCTTAGCATTTGTCCATAGTAGTGAAAATTTTAATTTTTCTAAGGTTCTAGTTGCTATTCATGTTATTACTCATAATGTTGGGTCTCTTCTCTTACATCCTACAGACAATTGGAGAAGCTATTACAAAAATTTCAATAGATCGACTTGTCAAGAAGAACTAATTCCACTTGTAAATTGGGATCTTTATTATAGTACAAAGAAGAGGTGAGGTATAGGGATGATTGAGTCTACCTATAAATCATAGGCCCTATCTTCCAAGTGGGTTATTAAGCTGTCTAAGGGTAGGAAAATTGAAGGTCATTGCACACAATTGTATTTTGTGTAAATGCCCATTTGTTAAAAAAAAGGTTTGATTTGTGACTTTCAAACTTTATTTTTATCTCCAATAAATTTTTATACTTAGGGAACCTTTATAGATTAGAGAATTTGGAAATATGGGAAGCAACAAAAATACTTTGAGGTTGGTAGTGGGACTCTTTGATATGATTTAACCTTGAATTTGGTAGTCTCCATTATTTCTCTTTGAAGGAAAACCTCTAGTTGAATCTACCTAGTTCTCATTTAAGATACTTTTTCATAAGGGTATTGTGTGAGCTAGGGACCTTTATGATGGTAACTCCCATATATAGAATATTTGGACAACTTTGAAGGTTGATTTTTGACTCTATAGTTCTAATATTTGTGTTCTTGAGTGGGTTCATGATTTTGATTACAATTTTTTTGTTTCTTAAATTGGACATAATTGGCTTGATAGCTTGGTCGAAATATTAGAAGTGGAAATAGATGTCATCTTAAACAAGCTCTAAATTCTTGGAATTAAGTAATATATGTGTTTTGTTTGGATTAATTCATCATGGAAATAATTTATTGAGCCTAAAAGGCCATATTTGTATTACCCTTGACTTTGGGTGCCCTCCCCACAAAATATATAGGAATTCCACAATCAAAATGTTCTTTCTACAAAAAATATCATATTTTTATTCATGATTTTAGTTATCCTCATATGCTAAATTATCTTGTGAATTGGTCTCAAACCTATGTGACCAATCCATCCTTAGGTCTGCTACCTAGAAGTCCACTCTTTGTGGTGATAAGATCACACAGGCGACCAAATTTCATGCAACATAATATTGTTTGGTTTCTTTAGTATGATGGAGAATTGATTTGTGCAAATATGTTATTGAAAATAAAGTCTATCCCTGTAAGGTAATACTAGCACTAGAAATTTCCAAGAATTAATGGAATGTTGAGGTTCAACATTATGAATTTCACTCTAGGATCATGTTGGGGTTAAATTATGTGTTTCTCTGTAGGATCCTCCAAAAGTTCACTATCATGGATCAATGCTTCTGCATTAGTCTAGCAGTAGGCCATGCCATAGTGTAATTTTCCTAATTTAAGAGTGTAATGAATGTTGGAGGGAAAGTTGTGAGAACCAAACTCATCCTTAATCCAATAGGTTATTGAAAATGTTTATTATATAAGTATTTCTAGATGAGCCCGTGTAAATAATACATAGAGGTCCATTTTCTTTGGAAAATTTACGTCACAACTAATCCATAGGCCCACTAGAAGTGGAATTCAATCTTAAACATAAGTTATTGATTGGGACACCTTTATTGTTACTAAAAAGTTGTTAAGATTTTGGCGGTTCAAAAAAATAATTAAGTCATATCTCTTCCTCTTGTATATTTCCCATATTACATGCATTATGTCTTAACTCTATGATATTTTATTAAGTCTTTGCTAATTGATATCCATAAATATTTGGGCCTTATATTTTTTTGATATGTATCCATGTCAAAGAACATGTTGTTAAATTATCTTTGGTTTAGAGAAATAAATGTGTGAATTTATGGCTCAACTCCATGGAATCTTGGAACAAATTATATGACTATAAAATCTTTTCTCTTTTTGTGTGTTATTCAACATCGGTTGTGAGGGTTTTTTGCAAAAACACGTGTCATAAAATAATATGATCCCTATTCTAATGGGACCACCCACAAAGGACTCAGAGAGTGGTGTCTCCTACTAATATAATGGGTCATTGGTTGCAAAGTGACTATGCTTGCTTTCTAAACCTTCCCTTTATCCTTTGTGAGATGTGTTGTGTTGGTGAATGCGTGAAAAATAAGAAATGTGATAAATCCAATATATTGTGACTTCTAAATGGAAGCATACATGCTACCAATTCCTTGCAACACATAGAAACGATTGCATTGAGAGGCACTCTGCAATATAGTATGGGGGAGATGTAGTCACATTAAGTTAGGTTAGATAACATTTCATTAAAAAATAATAAAAAATATTTATATTAAAAAATAAAATTAAAAATATAGGTTGGGTTTAGAGAAAAAGAAATTAAAGTTGACTTTAAAGTAAATTTAAAATTAGAGTAACTGATCAAGTTGCATTATAAAAATAATTAAAAAAATACATCTAAGCTTCTCCACACACACACAGGCATGCACGTGCGCACTTGCTTTTGGTTAATATTCCTTGAAGGATCCACAATGAGAAAATTAAAGGGTCAAACAATTGTGTGAGTAAATTGAGCAACTAATGGAATGAATTGATAGAATTGAGTTGATAGAGGAACAAAGACGAACTAAGGGAATCAATTGAACACATCAACATTTAAAGTTTTCAAGTAAGAATTTAAAAACATAATATTTAGTATTAGGATATTTGTATAGATACAATATAGTTTTGTTACAAACATACCATATTATTATAATGGTTATAATCATAACATTAAGGTCCATGAATATCTCTGTGTAAATTTCATGAATGTTTGGTAAATTCACACATGTAGGAGAAATTTGTGAATATTTATGTTTCAGATATTCTCATATGACATGAGAATGGTACTTTAGGGCCATTTAGTAAGCTACCACAAAAACCACTATATCGTATTAGTATTAAAAACAAAAAAGGTCATCAATTTCACTAAATTTGGTGTATTGAAACTATTTCAAAGTTGTTAAACCCAAACGCATAAATACATTACATTAAAAAAATGGAAACATCTATATAGCTTGATTTGGAAATTGTTTTTTCAAATCAATAAAGCATATAAGGATATTTCTTCTAGTTCATCTTCACAATTGTATTATAGTATTCTTAATAAGAAAAGTTTGATATCTATGACCATTCTCAAGAAAAACCACATAGTTTTTTCATATGCACCCCCCCCCCACATAGAGACATATATCATTCTTCTTCTTTATAATTTTGTGAAGTTAAATTTATATTCTCGAATATCATGAGTTAACAACAAAATTAAGAGGACTATGTCCTAACCTATCATTGGGGAAACTAGACTAGGCACAAAATTTCAATTTCCACAGTAATTAAATAAAGAGTTTTGTTAGTTTGAGCCAAAAAAATTGAAAAAAAAAACTAAGATACATGTCCTCTACGACTATTTTTAAACTAGAAACTAGGTAATATACGACTAGAAAAGAAAAAAAGAAAGAAAAAAAACAGAAAAAAAGAAAGAAAGAAAAATATTTAAGATTTATCAGAGTCTAAGGCTTTAACAAGGATGGGATAGTTGTTGCCTCCCATATAATCACTTAGGGTAGGGGGTAGGCTGAGGTGGGTCTTAATTCTCCCAAGTACGTTTTCCATTGAGTGCATATTCATCTAAATCTTGTCTAGTTGAAGGATTATTTCTTCTTTGGCTTCATTCTTATCCAACAACACCCATCCTAGAAATAATTTGAGATGCCAATACATATCTATAATATGTAAAGATTGAAATGGCATATGGAGCATCCCATGTCAAGGAATTTTTCCACCACCTTTTCAAGCACCATAAAGTATATCAAGCATCTCATTTCATTTGCAATATCTCATTCTACTTGGGAAATTTCCTCATGAATCAGAGGTAGATTGAGTTCTAGAAATCTAGTAATGGAGCTCTCAACTTTTTGTTAGGGTTGAGAGCCTCTGTTTTCGTTATAATAAGCTGAAACTCGCCAAATGTGGGCCTATTAGTGGGTAAAAGTGATTGTTTACCAAGGAGAAAGGTATATACCAAGGAGGGCAACGTTGCATGGGAAGTGATAGAGATAAGATGAACATGGATGGAGAAGCCATGAGAGGGATATGGAGAGAAGAATCAGAGGGGAAAATTGCACTCTTAGGGAGATAGAAAGGCCTAACACGAACAAAAATTCTGAACAAAAGAACCATTGATTTGAGAGGCAAGGGAAGGGGAGGAGTGCCATTTTTCCAAGGAAACCTGCAAATCAAAACCGAAAAAACACAGCGAGCCAAATTCCTTTCCAAGGAGGTTGAGGTGGAGTAAATTAATGATAAAGAATTTTGGTTTTCAAACTCATGTGGTGATCATTTTTTTAAGGATTTTTCCGGATTATCCACATTTCCGGACATTCGTTCTCTAGCAATGTGGATAATCCGGAAAACTCCTTAAAAAATAATGATAAAGAAACAATGAAAAACAACATTACCATCTCTAGAAAAACCTAAGGCTATGTTAGAAGATGGAACCAAATCCTTGTCATAATAAGCCAACAAATGCAAAATAACACCTCCTATTCTACATAATCAATATTCATTGTGTGTGGGATAAAGTCATCGTTCTTAATGAAATAATATCACCTCTAGGAATGGCCTAATAAGACCATAAGGCATATCCAAATTCAGGTTTCTAGTAATTGAGGACGATGGAGAAGAACCCACCTAGATTTCTAATTATGCCGAGGGATTTCAATAGTAATGAAAATATGGAGGATATGACCTTTAGCTAGAAATTGTATTAAAGCCCATGAATATTGAGATGTTGGGATTTAAAAATTGAACGTCATAAGGGTGTGGTGTTGCCACATCTTCCCCTTTTAACAACTAGTGGGATGATGACAACGCCCCCTACCCACAGGAATCAAGGGATCATTCTTAGAACGTTTTCATAAATTATATTCTTATAAATTAGCATAGATCTACCTTAACCAGGATCTATTGAGGACTGAGAGGGATCAAACTTGTTGAGGTGCAAACTTAAATTTTGCACTTAAAGATGTTTCCACATTAAAAGATTTGATCCCTCTCCACACTTAATATATCCAAGGTTAAGATGAATTTATGTTCATTAACCAAACCTATGTAATTCGTATATTAAATAACTATATGAATTATGACTACAATCTTTCCCATTATTTTAAAGTGGAAATTTATTTAAATAATATATATATATATATATATATATATATATAGATATGGAGTGGGTATAAGAGTCATAAGTACAAAGGGATATATATGATGATAATACAATAATGATATAAATAAACAAAAATTGGATAAAATGCTTTATTTTAAAATTTATTTATTTGTTAAGTTCAAATTTTGGTGATAATTTGGGTTAAACCTTGAAAAATAATTTTTAATGTTTTCATATAGCCCTTGCTTAGTGTCTTGAAGTATATGCATGATCTTGTAAGAATTAATTTTAATTGAATCTACCTAAAGAAATTAAAGTTTTATAAATTTTATTTCCAATGAAATTGGTCAAGAATGTTTATCTTAATTTTTTTTTATATTTAAATAAACTTAATTTAATCATTAAAATTTTACATCATTTAAAAATATATATAATTTTATTTATTTATTTATTTTTTTTATTTTTTATTTTTTAATTTAATTTATTATTATTATTATTATTATTATTATTTATTCAACTATCATTATGGATGATCTAACACCAGTCATGATAGCCTCTATTTCCTTTTTTTGAACAATGGGATTTAGTTCAGTTATCATAAAGTCAAAGTGGGGCATATGACTTCCTGTTAGCTTAATTTGTTTATATAATGTCTATTTATCAAAGTTCCTAGCAGTAACATCCATAGTGCCATCGAAGGTTTCGTGGGAGTTTGTATTGAAGGTGTTTTGTAGGGTAATGAAATTCCCTTTAGTGAAATTGTATTAAAATTCATGTTAGTGACTACGTTAGTTTTTTTTTATGAGTTGAGGCACCAAACTATGTTAGGTTCTTTTATGGATATATTTCCCTTCGAAACTATGGCTAGGATTGGGTTATAAAACCTAGGGAGCCTTATGGGTGGGTTTGGATGACTACCCAAACCATAAAAAGGAATTGTTTAGTTCATTTTCATGGAGAGAATACATATCACTAAGGTAGTTATGCAAGGCCCTTAGATGTGCCATAATACCCTTGTCATTATGTCTACTTGCTACGATGATTTCTCTAATTGTACCATCCAAGATAGGTTGAATTTTTGGGAATTTTGATGTATTTTTTAGATTCCATCAAATGCATTTTAGATCCCATTGGGAAATTTGTATGTCACAAACCCCAACATGTCTTTATTATATATCATTAATCTGTATTTGTATAACAGTAATTTATCTCAAAATTTGAAGGAATAAATGTTCTTGAAGTCAACCCTAAGGTCATTAGATAACTTTTTTGGTCTATTAACCTTTTAAGCACTCGCTTCCACTGTCAAAGTCATGACCATAATATTAGGGTTTTCCTATTTTTATCTAAGGTCAATTCCTTAGATATCCCTTCACAAGAATCCTTAGCTTCCTAGACTTAAAAATGCATTGGCAGTTTTTAGGGTGGTGAATGTATTTAGGTGGTAAAGAAAGAAACAAGGGTAATGTGCCTCTTAAGGGTCCATATATGGGTGTAACTAGTTATGGGCCATTTCCACCATATGTTACCAACTTAGCCATGGGAAAGGAAGTTGTTGCATCTTCTTATGGTTCTTCTTCGCACAATGTGGGGTGGTTGTAGCGGTCAATATCCTTCCCCAAGGTTTGATGGGTAGGACATTGGGGAGCTTGATAATGACCAAAGGTGACCTAAGAAGAATAATCTATATGGGTGGGTGACCCACATTTTGGAAAATAATAATTTTGTAACTATGGACTCTTACTAGTTGTTAAGTGGTAAGGAAGGTAGGGAGATAGATAACTATGTTGAAAGTATCTAATGAAGTACATGTCATGGAGTGCATGGGGTCTCATAAAACTGATCAAGAAATCCATGGTTCATAAAATTCACTTAATAGTTTTCATATTTGATGTAGTGCATCTTCATGAAGTTAAATCCATTAGTATCACTCTTTCCTTGACCTTGCATTATATTTATCCAATGTTATCAATTTTCACACAAAGCATGAAGATGGGTAAGGTGGAGTGACAATTCTTATCTTTCTTAAGTTTGTTTTATGCATCATTGACCAAGGGACCATGTGACACCTCCAAACAATTTGTCTGGGTAGTCCTTAACCTTAATGATAGGGTTATGAGTCTTTCTAAATTGTATGCACCCAATGACGTTGAAGCTAAGGAAGTACTATGGAATTGTCAAGATAATTCCTTATAGAGGTAGAATAAATTTTATTTGGATACTTTAATAATGTGGCATCGTTTGATGAAAAATTTGGAGTTAATTTGGTTTGCATGCCTTAGAGTGATTGTATGGCATATAATGGCCTAATCAAGGCTTGAATTTACCTCTATGACCCCAAAAAGTAAAAAGAGATGAATCCTCATAATTGCGGTTAACGTGCTATAACTTTAAGGTTGGAAACAAGTGACTCATGAAATGTCTTGACAAGGCCAAGCTATTTGAGTAAATTATTATTTTTCTTGACTTTGAATGTGGAAAATGAATGAAAGTACTAGAAAATTTGACTTTATTTCATCACCATCACATTGTGTACTCTATTTCTATGGGCATGGAAAGAACAAGATTTCCCAAATGTCGATATATATTCAATGTCTCACATCTTTGATGCCCAACTTTTATTCATGCCATTTATGGGTCTATAACTTGTTTCTTAGGTGTCGAGGAGCTGAAGGGTGGATAAAGTGGTGAAATGATGCAATACATTAGATTTTATCTACCTTACAAGGATTTAGACCAAAAAATTGTGGTTTTTCAATGATCTTGCCAGAAAGTGTCCAAGGAAGAGTTTAAAGAGACACCATACCTTATTTAGATTGCTTCCTATCATGTTGATCTCCAATATTATGTTTCCAAGATTTTTCCATTTTATGAAGGTGGATCAAATTCAATGGGAAAAAGGAGAATGAATTTGGTCCCAACTACATTGGCTCAAAATCAATGATCATCCTATGAAGGATTTATTCAAAAGGTTATCTATTCACTTGAATCCTATGGGACGATTCATGCTCACAAGATGAATTTAGGCGATATTACAAAACCAAGGGAACTTGAGTGAAAGAAAAATCTCACTATCATACAATTTTCCTATCCCAAGGTATGTCAAATGCATGAAAATTGGCCATGTAGATAAGTTTTGATCTTATCCCTCAGAAAGTTGCATGAATAAAAAAATGTTATTGGGGGTTGACCCTCTCAAAGTGAACCAAAAAAAATCCCCAAGTTTCAATGGATGTTAGCATGCCTTTTTTTTAAGCCACTTTAGACTATATTGGACCTAACCTATTGAGAGTCTACTATGAATTTGTTTGGAAGAATTCCCTCATGGTCATCATTAACAATTTTTTTATGAAATTTATTCCCAAGGTAAGGGAACCTAATTTGATAACCAATTGGTGTCCAATTATCCTATTCAATATTTTATACAATATTTGTTCAAGTCCCCAAGCATGGTCTTGATGATTAAGTATATCCCACACAATTATTGACTTGAGAAAAGGGGATTCAAGGGATAGTTATTTTAAATAATGTCATTGTTTCGGAAAGTATGTATCTTGGATTGAAATCCCTTTTCATCCATTTATATTTTGAAAATATTATGACTAAGTGGAGTGGTTGTTCAAGCTTGTATGTGTTGTTTAGTTGCTAGCTTTGGCCAATATTTTGTGAATGTAGTGGAGACCATTTTTGGGGATACATAAGCATGCTTATTTTTTTCGAAGACAGTTTTGAGTTAGTTCAAACTTTTTGGTCAATGTGACATGGATGCCACATGGCTCTAAAATTTCATATGGTGTTCATAGAAGCTCTAGATTCGCTCTTCACCTTAGGACCTCATAGAGTTTGATTAAGGGAATCTCCACATCCTTGGTTGAAGGTTGTCCAAATGGTCAATACGAATTTTGCGGAGAACTATTTTTTGACCATTTTGGAGGATAAGTTATTGGTGGAATACACTTTGGACCACATCTACATTTTTAATGAAGCCTTTAGAACTAATTTTCCATTGGAAAAAACACAATGGTATTGATTTTCCAAGAGGGTATTTGAGACTAGCTTACTAGCTAAGGTTGGCCTAAATTAATCTTGGGAAAATCCTTACTATATGGGGATTATGTTCACTTTCTAGACTTCATGAAATACCTAATGTGAGAAATGCTCTATAAAATAACCAAGAAAGCGGAAAAATGGATTTCTCATCTTATGCCCCTAGTAGTGATATTTTAAAATAGTTTTTAAGGTGCTAGTTGATACTCAGGTTTATTAGCCATCATGTTGGATCCTTTGCATGCACATTTCCATTGAACAAAGAAAATCTTATAGGTCTTTCTTTGGGTTAGCCTACTAGGAAAGAAGATATTCCATCTATAAATTGGAATCTTTGTTACATTGCAAAGGAGTAGGGAGGTTTAGGGATGATTATGTTAGATTTTCAGTATTATGCCTTATGTTGCAAGGTAGTTATTAGATATGTGGAAATTGAAGGTAGGAAAATTGGAAGGACATCACGTGCATTTGAATTTTTTGTTAAGGATTGTTGGGGAAAAGGAGTTGGTTGAATCTCAACTTTAAATTTGTATTATTAAATTTTATATTTGATGGAGCTTTGATCTATACAAATCTATGCTCTCAAATTCAAGTTCAAGTTGGGAAAGTGGAACTACAACTTGTCCATCTATAGTGACTAGTGAAATACAAGCGGTTAAATCCATACATTATGTTTCGGGACCCCTCAAAAGTTCATTCTCCTCCTAGATTAGACCATTTGCATTAATATAATAGAAAACCATGCCATAGGGCACTTTGCTTGGTTTGAGAGTACAATGAATTTTAGAGCCAAAGCATAAGCACCACACACCAACCCCTTTACCAATAAGTTAATCATGCTAAACTTGATTATTTTGATGAAGAGGTGATAAAACAAGAAGGAAAATGGTGGGCGGAGAAATTCCCAACCTAATGGTGATTCAACATTTAGTGTATGGTTCCTCAATCTCGATGATCATGACTTACCTCTAGATTTTGGGTCCAATATTACTACTTAATTTTATAGATATGTTTATTGTGTTATATGACCACCATACTTGTTTTTAGCTCCTCACTTTTTGTCCTAAACAATGATACTTTGAATTCTATTTCTATACAGCCTGATGGGAACCTCTAACTATTAGTTTCACTTATGGTCATTGCATGTGTAACCCACTTTTCTATATAATGCATATACATAATATTTCAATTTTTAATAAAAAAAATTGATGGAAAATTTTATTAAAAAATAGAATTAGCAAGAAAAGAGTACTACATAAAGAGATTCATAATTATTTAATGTTTTATTGGATATATCACACAACCACCACCTAAAACTTTTATATGGGGTTATAGTCAACAAATGGGAAAGAGTATACAAAGCTATATAATATAGAAAAAATATTAGGGAGAGTTGTTTGAAGTCTAATGAAATAAGGAAGCTAGTGGATATCTGCATTTTTGTTTAGCATTATTATGCTAAATGTTAGGGAAGGCATGGATAAGATTTGATCTCCATGTTGATATGATTAAATATAAATCTATAGATACTTTCAAACTTAAAATTCAATTAGTTTTCAAGTACATGTTAGCTTAAATTATTTAAATTTGATATGGATTTTATGATTTATTACATGTATAATAATACTAAAAAAATAGACATTGTCAGTATTTATGAAAATGAACTATGTTTAGAACGAAGTGTGGAAGTTGGATCTAAGAAACAATTTCGTTTAAGTTCATCCCAAACACTAGCTTCATGGAAGGTATTCTAAAGTCCATGCCATGCATTCATTAAAAAATCTTCATTGAAACTCACTAGTCCATGTATTCATGTTAATTTTCTTTCTTGATAAGTTATAAGCCATTATCCTTTCTTGATGTTAATGATGTTAGGTGTAAGTTCCATGCCAATAATCGATATTATTATTGTGACGTCTTAGTTAAAAGGTTATTTTGTGGCATGGTAAGACAATTTTTTTCATAAAGAAAATCTAACCTTTGCCCCAAACCCTCCTTAGCCATAATTTAAGCTAGTATTCATTATTGATTTTTAAAAACTTAAAATAAATTATTTTCCTAAAATCATAAAACCTTAAATTAAATAATAACTAGTTTTTTTTTCATACCTCTTCATTCTCTTTATATCCCATATTCCTTTCAAATATCATCATTTCATTCTAAAACTTATAAATATATTTTCAACTTATTCAATTTATTGAATTCACAAATTATAAGTAAATATAAATTCACAAGATTAATAACATTATTATAATATTTTATAACAAAATCACACCTATACATTAACTAAAAAACATAATATTAATATTTTGAAATCAACCTTATTTATTAATTCATAAATATATGTGACTAATTTCATAAACTCATTTTAATTAAATAACCCTATCGGCTCATAATTTTTTCACTTGCCTTCACCTATTTATTCCCCTATCCTGAGATCAATGTTTCTCATCTTTCTCATTTATCTTGATGATGAACCTCAATAGAAGGTTTGAAACATCGATAAAAAATTTAACTCAATGCGATGGATTTAGAAACTACACCACTACAGAATACAGATCGCAGAAGTTTGAAATCTGGAAAAAAAAGAAAATTTAGTGAAGAAACCTAAGGTATGCTTCCCCATATTCATAGATGAAATCCCTAGTCAACCCTTTAGTGTATATTAGTATGCCTCTCCCAGAGGGATTCAATCTAGGCACTTGTTTATGTGAAAGTAGTCAAATTCCAAACAATATCAACAACAATCAGTTTAATTAACCCCTTAGGCTAGTATGATGTTGTTTTTATCTAATGAATATCCAAAATAACATAGTTACTACTTACTTGTATTGACCATAATAATAACTAAAAATAATAATAAAAAAATTGTAATTGATTTCCATTTTATCTCATGTTATATTTCAAATGTGTGATTTGTACAAATATAATTAAATGTGTGGATCCCCTCTATATTAATTGAAATGGCCTATTAAATTTAATGTGCACTTTGTAAATCAAATATTTTTTATTATTATTCTAAAACCAATTTATGATCATATATCAAATGTGAAATTTATTATTATAAGCCTTAATTCTTATTAAATGCTTCCTTCTATTATTAGTAATATAATTGAATGTATAATCATACATTGTATAAGAGAAAATTGGATTGAATAAGAAAACTTCCACAACCTTGAGTATATTTAGTTCAATATGGAAATTTTTCATAAAATAACAATGATAAAAAACAAAATATTATCCCCCGGATGCGGGTGACAGAACTGGCACGAACAACAATCACTTCTCACACACCTCGGAGGACGGAGATCTTCTGCGGAGAGCCTCACCTACTGCGGATCCTCAAACTGTTAGCCATCCGCATGAGACAAACAGGATAAGGTATGATGATGAGATGCTGGGTACAAAATCACCCTCTCCAGGGCACCCCCTGCAACTATCACCATAAATGATTATCATGATTGATTTATATGTCAGCCATCACCCTTCCCTCGAGCCTGCTAAGGAAACTGGTCATGGCACGCAGCTGCGTGCGAGGCACTCTCATTTCCATCCCCCTCACATGTGTCCAAGACCTTTTAAAAGGATGAGCCCTCAACCCCGATCAAATCACAATAATTTCCCTATGCCTTTCCTTTTGACTTTGCTTTGGCACTTCCCTGATTCGAGACAGCTGCGCAACCCTCTTCTCAGCGCTACGCTACGCAGTCCCCTCTGGGTCGTGAATTCCCAGTCTGCACATCTCTTCCTTGGCCCTTCCACCCCCAGTCCTTGAAATTGTTTTTTCCCTTGCTGCATCCCCCTCCCTTGAAGCCTCTCCCCTGCCTCATTGTGCAATGGCCCCCAGATTACGCCAGAGAACCATCTGAGGTGATAAGAGAGGTGCTCTCCCTGGCTGTTATCACCGTGGAGAGGAAAAATTTCTGGAATGGATGAAAGGCTCCTCCTCCGACAGTTTTGCGAGACAGAGCCCAGATCCCAAGAAGGAGGAAGAAGCTCCAGTGTATGTTGCACAAGGAGGTAGGCGCGGCCCGCGAAAGTCCACCATAATGACCAGGCGCACCCCCTGCCTCGTAAGACTGATCCGCTACTAGTTCAAGTGGAGGAAGGCAATGAATCAAATGTCTGGGTGATGGAATCTGAAGGCAACTGGACGCACGTCCCTGACGCAGAGGACTCGGAGTCCCCCATCCTCTACGCTCCTGTCCCCAAAACCAGGCGTCCAGTGGCAGACTCCGAGGAAGCGTTTGCGCAGGCGCCCGCTTTCCCCATAGAGGAGGAGGTCCCCGATAATGAAGATGAAGATAAAGGTTGGGGCCTGCATAGCTGCACAACTCTTCCATGTTTTTTTTCAATCATGCTGCCATCAGCGTTTTTTTGTTGCTGCATATTTTTTCTATCTAGATACATCAGTGCTACTGCGCATATTGTAATTTGTTGTCTCAAGTTTTTTTCCGGGTTGGTTTCCTCCTCTGAGGCAGCCTCGAAACCGAGCAACTAGGGATGGGGTTGGTTAAGCACAACTTTCCAATCCCACCTGTAGCATATGTAATGTTTCTTTTACCGAATTAATAGAATAGCCTAACTTACCAAAAAAAAAAATATTATCAAAACATAAGAATTCCCTTAATTAAATTATACACATGAAAGGGATCATAGACCTCTAATCCAATAACATTTCCCCTATAACATGTTTATAATGTGTATGGGGATCCCTTGATTCCACAAGAAGTAGAGGCCCCTAATTTGGTTAGCCTAACCCTACAAGACATTGATGATAGGGTGTTATTGGTGAAGGAACAAATGCTTCCTTGCTTTAGCATTGGAGCTACCATTATCACTATCTCTAAGCAACCCATATTATACATTTAGATTCTTTATTAGTAATGAACTTCATGACATGTCCATGAGAAAAATTACATAAGGAAATACAGAAACTAATGAAGCCATTATATAGAGATTGATCACGCAAATTGCCTTACCCTAAATACCATTGCAAAACAACAGATCTAGCAACCACTAAGGAAAAAAATTAGGGAATAACCCATTTGCTTGAAATATTGAGAGGGAAACATACTTTCATTATTATATAGTTTTCATAGCAACACCACAAAGTGACCCACAATAGCGTTCATCTAATAAATTCTCTGGAGGCATACCAACTCCACTCTCCACCCAAGCACAACTATCACCTTGCTTTATCTTGTCAATGACAAGTTTTTTTTTCTTTTCCTTGTGGGAGAAACCCTAACAAGTGAGGAGGGGTTGCACAAGTGGGATGGAGGCTAAAAATACCTTTACTCAATCTCAACTCTCATCTATTTGATTCCCTACTTATGTATATGTCCCTTGGCCACCTTGCTTATAACAAGTCATATAAATTGAATTTACATAGAAGGTATTTTATAAGGAAGTGGTACTTAAATACCAAAATAATAGGTACAACATGTACTTCTCATTGAAGGTTGACATGTCAAAGGGATAACAGATGTAACTACTTTTTTAACATTATAAAATGAATGAACAATTGAATATTGTCTAATTCATGATATTTATAAAATGAATATTGTCACAATCATGCTATTTAGTTAAGATACTATGTATAAATATAACTTAACAAATATTGAATTATTAGTGGGTAATTTAGTAGTTCAAATGTAATACCATAAATGTTATTTTAATTTGCTCAATTTAAACATGAACAAGTGAAGCCTAAGCCTCTTTATAAATAAACATTAGAGTAAATTATGATGTTGACACTAGCTTGAGGTGCGGTACCCTTGGGGAGTGCCAATTAATTGTTGGAAAGAGTAATGTCAAAAAAAATATTGGAATGTGGAGAGTTTTTAATAATGAAAATAGAAACCTTCTTGTAATAAAACGAAATGTGTAACTTTTTAGCGCAGTGTACTACATAGAATTCACTTGTTAGTTTAGGTTATATAGTGTAGAAAAATAAGGTGGATGCATTATATTCACTATGAGGTGTAGTGAGATAGATACCCCTTTGTCAATCTTGTATTGTTTGTACTTATTTTGGGGAGAATTGTATTAATGATGTGTCTCATATTTTTTCCTTGTGCTTTATGAATGCATATTTTATTTTATTGATTAACCCATACACACAATTTTACTAATATACTAATATTGTCCATAGCCAAATACTAAATTTTTTTAACACAAATCATATTTACAAATATTTTTGGCATGCGTTGTATGATCAATGATTAAAAATGTTTAGCACAAATAACGATTACAAATTTTTTAAACTATAAAAAAAAAATAACAACACAAGTTTGGATATTACATCTTTATTAGATGGGATGAAATAATTATAAGTGATTGGAAAATATAATCTTATCAATGATATTAATAACTAGTACTTTTCCCTGATCGAGGTGCAAATCCATCTGGAACAGGAGGTCAGGAGGGGTTCCCACAACCCTTTTGCCTCCCAATGCATTTAAAAGCGGGGTGGAATGACCAACCCCTCCCATTCATAAAGCACACAAGGTATTATTACCTTTTACATTATGGTGAACCTATTTCAGATCCCTCGACTTACTACTCCTTTGCAGGAAGGTTTGATTTTATGCCCTGTTTGTGTTACACCCCCACAGTTGGTGGAATTTTATTTCTGTCTATGCTATATAATGATGTCTGGATGCAGAGCCTATTAGATAATCAAATAGGGTGAGCTTTGTCTTCTTTTACATCCAAGGTTACATGATGAAGAGGTTTTCACTTCTACTACTCATAGAGGCCTCCCTTTTCTTTTTCTTATGGTGGTTATGAATGGTGGATATTAGATCAAGGGTGTAGGTGATGGTGTTCCTCTTGAGCTTGAAGTAGGTGTAGCTCAATAGGTTGGGACACCAAGAGGCATGATTAATTGCATAGTGGAGGTTTCTAGCACTTTTATTTAGTAAGAAAGGACGCGGTTTTGGTTGGTATTAGCACTCATGGGCTACATTTTTTGGGTATCATTAGTGCTAGTGGAATTTTCAATTTTGGACTTGTGTTTTCAATTGAGGGTCTATGTCCTTAATTCAATGACAACAAATGCACATCCACAGAGGGGATGGTGTCCATGTATAGCAAGGTCGGTCATGTTTCCACACCCAGACCTAAGAAGTCGCTAAAATATATCATTAAATGACTTCTCCTAGGATTCAGGAGGAGATACATAAACTTGAGAATTATGTTACCCATGACCTCTAGGCATACTTAGATTCAAAGTTAATGGAGGAGTTTTCTCATTGGATTCTTGACCCTGGTCATATTAGGGGAAGAAGGAACTAATACATGCATTCCATAACATTACACTGGAAGCTAAAGACCTTATTAATCCAAGTGTTAAAGGAGAAACATGAGGTAAGGAATGACATAATATCCTTTTTGAATGATATCCAAAGGGCCTAGTCAAACATAAGTCTTGTCTTGAGAGAATGGTTGCTTGCTCGACACATATAGAGAGACACATCCAATGTGAATTCAATCCTTTTGCACTTGTTGTTACAAATGCAAAGGACCCTACTCCAATCACATCTTTAGATTCCTAAATATGTTGTTATGTTTCTCTTCTATTACATTGTGTAGTCTCATTGTCATATGGAACTTCCATGATCAATTATTGTTTCTTACGTTTTTTTATAAACTATGTATCTCTTTATACCGACCAACAATCCAGTTTCCCTTACGGTGGATTAAGGTTAGTATCTTTTTTACAGTTGGGCTATCAGTTATGTAACTTGATTTTTAAAGGTAATACAAATCTAACTGACAAAAAAATAGAATATACACTTCAAAATCATTATATATATATATATATATATATATATAAATAAAATTTATTATCTATATTTTTTTGTTTATTTTTAATAGTTTTCATTATAATATGATAAGGAAATTTATTTAGAAAAAAATTACTTGAGATAGATATACTCAGAAATGATGATACATAAAAAATATGATGAAGATGATAATAATAATAATCTAATTTTGAGGTGATACTCAAATTAGACTCTAAAGTTCCCTGATCGGGGTGCGAAGTGTTCCATATCCTTCTTGATTGATAATCCTAAAAAGATGGTGGGCAGGGCTGAAGGGCGGCCACCTCCCAGTAGGCGTGTGTGGGCACATGTTAATGGTTTGCTAGATGATTATGCTATGGTTATTACAGAGTGTACGAACAACCAGATCCATAAAGGCCAAGTGGCAAGGGTGGCAAATATCTTAAAAACAACCGCTGGCCTACGGTGTGGTTGTATCCATTTCCTTGAGCGATATAGTTCAAGTGGATTTTTCGGTCAGATGCTGCAACACTTCGGGCATGCTTTCATTTATATAGTTAATGGTGCTGAGTAACAGGTATGTAACATATTTTGATTCCCCGGCCCATTGTTTGTGGTTAGTTCGGTTTGGTCTCTGCGATAAGGGCGAGATTGTTATCAGATAATGGAATGTTGGACGAATTTATGTTGGATATCTGGAAATTTGGAAAGTTTCCATAATTGTGGGTCTGTTTGTGATTTTTTTTCCCTATCTATGTTCGTCTTATTTGGCATACTATTTTCTAGAATGGGAATGCATGTACGAAGTCTAGGTTTTGGCTGGGTAGATAAAGATGGGTTTGATAACAGTGTGGGGTATCTGTTGATTATGTCCTTCCTGAGTATATCAACGACGGTTTGCTTCGTAAATGGGTTTTATAATGAAAATGTTGTAATTTGCAATGATTTTTGGCTTGAGGAGCTAGTCTCTATTATATGGTTTTTACATAGACATCCTCTTTTGTGTTTCTTATTTTTTTTTCAATTCGTGAGCACAAGGTGTTGAGAAAAGGTCCAAAATGGGGTTTGCATCCTCCATGGATAGTCTTCATTTTATCGATTAGGCTCTCACCTAAAAATGCTTGTTTTTGGTCTCCTTTTAGTGAATTTATCTCAGATTCTGGTAATCAATTTTGGCTTTGGTTTTGTGGGGTCAACGACAGGTTGTGGTCCTCAGCCATCCCCTCTCATTGGCTTTCTCGACTTCCTAGAAGAATTTCTCTCAATAAAATGTTGTGTTTCAACCCTAGTGCCATCACTTCTGGAAATAAAGGTTGCGGTCGGAGTAGACAAAAAGATACTAGGAATGGAAGTGTGTATTTCTTTGTGCGGCCACAGAGGAAAAGTGGTACATAAGTGATGCTCAAATAATTCAGGAGGTTATCCAAGCTTTCAATGTTGGCACTCCTGCCCATGTGAAACAACTTATAGAGACTTGGGAAGTCGAGCTCAATCAACGGGGTAAGGATGATGTGCAGGTTGAGGATTGGTGACTTCTCGCCCCAGACCCGATTCATACACGTGTCCGCACCACCCAATACAAGAAAACCATATATATCTACTGGCTCATGAAGAATCTCATGGATAAAGCCATTATGTTCTCATCGGTTAATTCTAGTAAGTCTGACTTGGGTCTTTAGGACATTAAAAAATAATTGCAGTTGATCAATGGCGAATTCAACATCAAAATCAATGCCTTAGACGTATCGATCAACACATTTTGTGCCTCACTTAGTCAGAGCTACCTGGTTCCAGTGAAAAGGACCTTGTCCCTATGGAGTCCTCAGATGATGATTAGAGTTTAAGCTCAGTTCATTTTTTTTTTGTTTATATAAATGTTGTATATATCGGATAGTTAAAATTGTGGTAGTTATGCACATATAGAAGGAAAATGGTTTTTAGATATTCAGGCCTATAAGGCCTTATTTTACAGACTTAAAACTTTCATATTTTCGATGGATTATAATGCGTTTCAGTGGCCAACAAACCTGGTTTCCCACTGGGCGGGTTGAGGTCACTGAAAATCTTCTCTAGCTGTAACCTGCTTTTGATTTAATGAATGAAAAGGTCCTATGGAGCTTACAAAAAAAATAGACTCTAAAGTAGTGAATGAAATCCCTTTGTTTGTAGGAGAAGACAAGTGATATTCAAGTTAGACCCTCAAGTGGTATGATATCCATTTGTTTTTAGGAGAAGAGACCCCTTTCGACACATCTATCTAAAGTTTAGAGAGATGCACATACTCAACCATCTCTCTGCATTTGAAACTCTAACCTTGTAAGAGTAAATATATGTGTTTAGCCATTAAACCCACTACAATTGTGAAAATATGAAAAATAATGATGAGAAATGAAGGAAGGGAAAATCTAAATGAAATAAGGAAACATATTGTTTTATGATAGTTTTTATCTTTCATTTTTTCTTCATATTAATGTTGAAGTCTGAAAGTGTATCCTTTTTTACTGCCTTTTTCCCTCTCCTTTATCTTTTTGTGACCATTTTTGTAGCAATCTCAGCATACTCAAGGTTATTTAAGCTCATAAAAGGTATTATTTATACATGTTTTATAATCTATGTTTCTCTATGAATTATAATGAAAACATATCTATAATTACAAAATCTTGATCATTCTGCAGCCAATGTTGAATTTCGCAGCCATATCGATGATTAGATAGGTTGAAATGCATCAAAAAAGGGATGAAAGGTATCTGAAGATGAAAAATGTTCACCACATGGACGACCACCTATTGGCATGACTTGGCAGGCTACAAAGATCAAGAGATCTAAGAGTCAAACAAAAAGTCAAATTTTGGGTATGACGACGCAGTGGTCAAGCAACGATAAGCAGGAGATCACGACGACATCAGGCAAGCGTGCAAATGACCTATTAAATTATGAGGACATGATTAGAGAAGAATCCCTCATGAATTTCTCTTTTAGTAGCAAATCATGAGGAGATAAAGTTCTAGTTTAAATCTACTTACTAGATGGAAAAACAATTTCATTTCTTATTGGCATAGGACTATTGAATTAGTTTAATGAAGAATTGTATAAGATCCATAGGCGAAACCAAAAAGACAATTCATAAGTTAAGTACATTGTGGTTCATTTCTAGTATTTATGAAACTTTATTTTGAATTAATATAAGCCTTTTTTTTTCAATGTGTGGCTAAGCAATGAGTTGATCAGTGATAGACTTACACTCACGAGAGGGCCCCCTGATGAATTGTAAGGATAATTATTTTTGTTTCCATTTCAATTTTCTCATAGCGAGGTATTTTCATGAAGCTTTTCTCCTAGAATAGTTCATTTCAATTATGTTTTAATCAAATTTGTTTTGATTTCAAAGCACTCATAAAAGAGAAATACCAAAAAGATTTGATTTTCATATGCATTTTCCTTCTAGAAATTTAGTTTCATTACTCAGTTTAATTTGATATATGGTGAAAGAAATTTATTTTTAGAGTTAATTACACACATCAGTAATCATTTGGAGTTACAAGTACTCATTTGATTTTTCTTCTGCAAGTATTGTCATTAGCATTCCTTTCTCCAATTGTAGTTAATTTATTTAGAAATTAAGTTTCCTTTTATGCAATTTCATTTTGTGCAATTGGTGTAGAGGTTCCTCTCTGCAAAGTAGTGTTTTTAATTTTGCAAGTAGCATTAAAATATTTTTCCAGCAATTAACGTGATAATTGTTGAGGAGGTAAATCCCCTCTGCGGACAGAGGCGATCCCTACTAGCCCAGCAGGGGTCTAGCAACAAACAAACAATGCTATGACGCAAGCTCCTAGTTACGAATGAGAGAGCTAGAGAAAGAAGCCTACCTGGATTCCAACGCTATGATCTGAAGAAGAGATGTCCCTGTCCTTCAGCCCTGGCAGATCACAATCCTTCCACGATCTCCGCGGATGAACACCTGCACATAGAAGAAACGAACAGATACAAGCATAGAAACCAGCATGCGTAACTAAAAATCGGTCAGAAAAGATATTACTCGCATTAACATAATGGAAAATGGAGTGGAACCATAATCATAGTCATCTATTAAATGATAAACGAATAGAAGTTACAACCAAGTTCTGACGTCGCAGCCTCCTTCGTACGGGTCCCCGGTCGTCCACGTCTCGCAAAGCTCGCCAAGGAAAGGGAAAGCCTCTCCAGAGTCTCGTAACAATGGTCTCCTCACTTGAATGGGCCTTAAGGGAAAGAAGAGATTCTTTACAGCACAAAGGCACTTGGGAATAGGGAGATGCAAAGCTTCAGCACTTCAAGACTAGCTTGCCATGGATTTGAGCAAGCTTTTATAGATGGAGAAGGAGGGAGTTGGGATCCCTATTATTATGGGATTGGCCCTATCAACAAGGAAGGTTCCATGGAAGGTGGCAAAACCACTTCCCTTCCATAGAACTCCCGCAACCAAACCTCCCAACTCAAGATAGGCAATGGTTGTGAGTTTGTTTGAACTCAACTTCCGCCATCCATATTTAAAAAACAGTCCCTAAAATGGGTGGCGCGATTTCTGCTCTATGACAGAGCGTCAAGTGGCGCGACCTCTTTACAGGATTTCCCTGATTGGCGCGAGCACTGAACTGTCTACCCGCGCCAATGCAAAAAGAGCTGTTTTTCATAAGTTTTGCAAGGAGATGTCTCAAGGGAAAATAAAGCTCACATTCAGAGGGATGCATTGATGATGTTTTCAAAGCATGAAAATGTTCACAGGTCACGGAATGGTATGAGGTGATATCCATTTCAACACAAGAACATCGATCGATTACCGGCCAATGATGAAGAAAATTTGATGCAGACCCAGCGAAACGCTCACCAATAATGACAATGGTCCCTCAAGGTACCTCACAATTTAATCTCGAGCGTACGGTGCAATGAGTTGATATGAACACCCGCAGAATCACTCGATCGGAGGCCAATGATATAAACCTCTCGTCGAATGCGACGAACCTGCCATTGAGGCATGCAGGCTCCAAGGTACCATCAGGAGTCTCTAGACCAACTTCCTGGATAATGAGTTGAAGTCGACAGGAAGTGACCTTGATCGAAGGTGGGCCATAATGATTCCCACATCATCGACACGAGACAGAGGAACATAATGTTTGTTGTGAATTAGGATCACATGAGAAACCGAGGAAGGTTGATATTTGCAGAGGCCAACTTCTCTTGAACATATAAACGGCACGACAATGGACTTGGCAGTATTTGACATCAACAGATCAAAGGTCATGGCGACGAGGCAGTGAACAGATGAGAGGTCAAAAGAGATTACCCAAACCCATGGAAGCAAAGTGAAACAACGAGATGAGATGTCCCCAACCCGACACGAATGCGGACAAGTGCCATGTTCAAGAGCGACATACTGCCGACGACAACGACGATGGTTCCATTTTTCCCCCACCATTTCTGGCGAGTACCCCAATTATTTTTTATAACAAGCTTGAAGGGGATAGCATGTGCTTGTGATATAAGTCCGCCCTTCGGGCGAATCCATCCTAGTGCATTTAACGAGTCCTAGGAAGGAGAAACTCGGAGAACGTCATTTCGACGAAATCCAATGTCATCAGGGTTTAACGAGTCTGACAAAGGAAGAACTCGGCGTCTTTTCATGTTTAGAGAGTTTGAAAAGACAGCAGAAAAGAAAACTCCACAAGTCCCTTTTCGTAAATAGTTCCCCAGATCCGAAAAGGTAGAAAACAATATCCGGGAAAACCTCCTAGTCGCGATAGGCTAGGGTATTCCTTTTTCGTAATCGATCCATCCCAGCCCGAAAAAGGGTTAAACTTATACTGGGTGAATGTCGATTCATGTCCATTTTAACGAGATCGAAACGACAAGGGCCTCGGCAATCTTTTCATATTTAGAGAGTCAGAAAAGAGCTGAAAGATGACTCCAGAGTGACTTTTTCGTGTATTTACCGAGTCCGAAAAAGTATAAAATGCAACTCGTTTCCATCTTTTAAGTCGCAAAAACCTGCCGCTGCACATACCCAACAAGCGTAAAATCCATTTTCGACATAATACATGCAAATATTTGACAAAAATAACTTTTTAAAACTCATTTTAACGTCGAAAAGTTATAAATATGTCTAAAGGTAAAAAATGAAATTACTTTTTACTATTTACCTTGTGGAGAGCAACAGTGGTCCATTTGGAGCAGAATCTTCCGACGGTGATTGCGACCAATCCAGGCAACCATTCAGCGTCTCGTCTGTGACAGGTAAGAGGCGCTCCTTTTCTCTTTCTTTCCATGCATTTTTTAATGATTTCCCCTTAGAAATCAGCTCTGTAAGGGCACTTTTGAAATTTTAGGGCCGGGCCAAGTGGCGCGGGTATCGGGCACGGACCCGCGCCACTGAGCTCTTTTTACCAAAGGGCCCGCGCCACATGGCGCGACTGTCAGCAAAACAGTCGCGCCAGCGGCGCAACCCAAATTTCCGCCTAAAAAACCTCTATTTATGCCAAATTTCTTGAATTTTGAAGCTCACAGAAGATCTAATTAAGGGCTTTGAACCATGTGAATGCAGATAAACAGTCAGGATGGCAATCGAATGGAAGGAACGAGAACACGGAGATGAGGACGAAGAGGCCATGCAAAGCCAAGCATGTATGAATGCTCTGAGAGACTGTGGCTTAAAAAAGTTCTTCCTCACGCCATGCGTACGAGCTCAGCCTGAGCTCCTCCAATATCTGATCAACCTCTGGGATGAAAATGACCAAGTATTCAGAATACGAGACCAGGTGTTGGAATTGGAGGTCACTGACATTTATTTCGTTACTGGATTATCCCGCAGGGGTCCAATCCCTGTATTGATTGGGAGCAGACCATCAGGGGAGAAGATGGAAGAAGTAATGGCGCGGGTGTGCCGTAGGGCACAAACAGGAACAGGGAGTAAGAAGGTATACATCTCAACCATCCCTGACCTATCACTGAGAGTTGTACTCCACACCATTACGCGGGCTGCTGGATCGCAGGCACCGCACAAGGCCACAAAGACTCAACTCTTACTGGCCTCAGAGTGCATGGGTCCCTGACTGTATGACTGGGCAACAGCTGTCACCATCAACATGGAAAGGCAGCTCACAAAGTGCAAAAAGGGCAAACTGAAGCAGTTTGGGTATGGTTCCATCTTGGTATCGTTCATTCTGGAACGCATACCAACCTTCCAGGGCCAAGAGGCCCCCGTGGCGAGTCCAGTACCACGAGAGCCGAGAATGGCTCGTTGGGCAGCACTAATGCCCAGATCTGGAGGCGGGCAACAGATGTCCTGGAAGCCCGAGTTCTTCAGGTGGTTACGGCGCCAACTGATCGTTGTGGAAGATTGGCCCTATGCGGGAACTGACTTTACAAGGGACCCAGATCTCCCGCTACCAGAGGGAGACGACTGGGACGAAGAGCTGGGTAAGACCTCATATTTTTGATTTTATGTTTATATGTTTTTTTTTTGTTAATACACACTTGTCTTAACACAATTATATATGCATGCAGATGTAGGACCTGAGAGACCAGCCGGGATGTCTCCTATTTTCCGGAGGACACAACTCGCCCCTGAGATCCAGGGGGAAGGTACCGGAGGAGAGGCACTGGTTCAGAACCTCGAGGGGATCGTCCATGGGATCCCAGACTATGCCCGACTGTCAGATGTACCGATGGAGTACCAGCGCCATACGGTGGGAGTCCCAAACCGGCTCCACCGAATCCTGAGGCGGCTAGTGCGTGCGGTGACGTGCTATCATGAGCACCATGCTGATTAGTCTATAGGATTTAGCCACATCTATTTTTTGAGAGACACAGTGTCTCCGGATGTATTAAGACACTTATGTATATTTTTTGAGTTTTATGATGCACACTGTGCAAACATTTCGACACACACATATATGTATATACATATGACTATTTCTGGATGGATCTTTCTTTACATATGATGATGTTTTTATATGTCATGTGAATGTCTAATACAAATGTAATCTAATGTATCAGTTACATAACAAACGACCCAATGTGAAATGTATTCACACAATGTATCTAATCACACATTTCATTTTTACGCAAGCTTAAAAGCACACATGAACACACACATATGCAAACTATGCTTGAAACGAGTTTTATTTTTACGCAAGCTTAAAACACAAACTATGCTTGATAATAAGAAAGACGGGCATGCCCCCGAGCATGTTGTCTCAAATCGAGGCACATGCCCCCCAAGCTTCACTCGATTGAAAATGGAGTGAAGATTGAACATACACGAGATTTGAGCTGAAACTGACAAAACTTGAATTGAATATGCTTGTGTTTCATTATTTTAACGAGGTTGACACACTTAAAAGAACTATCCTCGAACAGCTTGTTTCATTGTTTTTAGGAGCTTGACACAAGTGGAGGAACTATGCTCCAAGATCCTAGTTTCATTTTTTAAAGAGCTTGACCCAGGGAGGAAACCATGCTCTAACCGACTTACATCAAAAATGAACAAGAAGGCGGCGCTTCCAAGAGTTCCACTCCCGATGGAAGGAAAACATTCTGGAAGTCAGGACCCAATGCCCCCAGCACCTGATGCACTACGGCATCATCACTGAGCACAGGCACGGGGTAAGTAGCCACATAGTTGACTTGTGGTGGAGCAGATACAACGGGTGGATAAAAACCAGGAGGGGGTGATGGCGGACCAGATGCTACATTGGGACCAAAGAACGACAGCTGATCAATGGTCACAATCCGTCCTTCATGTGGAAAACAGGCCACACGAAAAAGGGAGGAGACAAGCGCTCCCATGGCATAGGTGTAATCGCGCCCCAGGAGTAGATGAAAATCCAAGGGGCCTGGAACGACCATCACATCCATATGGACGGTTTTCCCTCCCAAAGTAATTGGTAACCTTGGAAGGATCCCCAACGATTGACTGGTCCTTCTATTGAATGACAACAGATTCTGCGTAACAGGCGCAAGCGGTGGTGAACCGAAAGCTTGCCAGGTAGTTGAAGACAGAATACTAACAGACGCACCTTCGTCTATAATGGTGCTGGGTACAACGAGACCAAGAGCCTGTACTGTGATCTCGAAAGGCACATAAGACGGAAGGCGAAATCCTGCAAATCGATTCCAGTCAAAGGAAGCGACCAAACTACTCGGAGGGGCTACCATCGAGATGCGAAGGTCTTCCCCTGATGTTACGAAAGCAGAAGCCTCCCCCATGACCTCCATCTCGAAGGCGGGGGGGATATCCTCTGGAGCCTCCATCATGGGAGGCGGAGGAGGGGCTTCTTGAAGTACAGGGACAGGAGAATCTTTCTCCAAGTCTGACGAATCTGAAGAAACCAGAAGGACATGAGGAGTGTGAGATCCACTCTCGACAGAAAATACCTGGTGCACCGCGGACGGGGCCAGTTCAACCGATCCTACGACCAATGGTTGGTCAGGGCCGGATTCGTGAATTTGAATTTCTGGGGGAGTGGGATCGACCAAGGATGACTCTTGACCAACCATGGCATCAGCCGGTGGAAGACTCAAAGAAAGCTGTTTATAACCAGCCGGGAGGCGTGGTGTAGAAACAGTCAGGTTGTCCAAGACTCGCTTGGCTTCATCCATATAAGGACAAAGGTGAATAGCATGGTGCCCTTCGCACAACTTACAGGGATTGGTGATCTTACCCTGCTTCTTAGGAGCCTTACCAGTGCCCCCAACCTGACTCCCGGAAGCCAAAGACAACGGTGGGCGACCGTTGGACCATACTTCGAGTACCTTGGGAATGCCAGGGCAGTCTCGAAGAAGATGGTCTCCCGTGCACAAAATGCAGGGGAACTTGAATTTCCGAGGAGGGTTGGAAGGTTTATCAAGAGGAGATATCTCGGAGGCAGTAGCCGTACATTTAGCCTCTCGCTTATCGGACTTCTTCTTCTTAGTCTTCTTCTTCTTCTTCTTAGCCACCTGGTTACTCGAATCCAGGCTTTCACCAAGCGAAGTAGAAGATGAGGACGCAGAAACAGGCGAAGAAGGGGAGAGGTCCACCTTGGAATCAACATGATGTTGTTCCGTCGGAGGAACTGACTGAACAGTAACGGAGTTATTCGGGACAACAGAGGTTGAGAACAACCAAACAGGCAACCCAACGGTTAACCCGGGAAGGGACAACGTCGCCATGTAAGGAGCACCAACATTTCCAAAAGGAGAAAAATGACCAGGATTCCCTTCTGAGGGGATTCCTTGGTTGGTGAACTCTGAAAAAGTTGCCATCAAACTCAAAACCACACACGGGCTGAAAAAAGAGTTAAGGGCACACGATCAAACGGTCAACAAGCAATATCTAAGCAGGCGTGTAATCGTGGGCGATTAATTTTACCACATTGGAAAGTAAGAAATTCTACCGTTTCATATTTTAAGAGTCGAGAAACGATAAAAAGATGACTCTATCTCTTTCAGAGTTGACACAAGCGTGAAAGGACAAGCGCTTGACGGTCTTTTCAAGTTTAGGGAGTCAGAAAAGACCAAATGACTGCTCGAGAAAAACTAGGCACAAAGGGTGTACCAAATATCCGTGAACTGCAATATACACCTTGGTTTCAATAATGAAACAGAAATCGACCAAGGACTTTCCGTACGTGTAGGTAGTCTCCCCGAATGCTGTGTTCGGTGTATCACGGGTATAGGGGCGGCAGACTCGGCTTCCTATGGATAAAAAGGATTGAAAACCTATAGAGTTCTCCCTTTATATCTGTGACAGTAAAAGAACCTGGTAAAATACTAAACTATTTATCCAAACTGTGACGACAATGATGTGGGTTTAACAGCTTAATAGTTTCGTTCCTAGCCTAGACCTTCTAAATATGTTTGCTGATTAAGTTCCAATGTTGCCTTAGGTTAATTGAATAAATTTTACAGTTGATCTTCAATTAAGTTTCAATTTCCAGGCCTTATCGTATGTAGTGTCTCCTAAATGCAAGCTATATGCCACGATGCAACATTTGGTTCGATGAAAACTAGTTAAATGAGAGTTGAGAGCTTTTATACAAACGAAATGAACGGAATACAAACAAGAATGTCTCTAATGCAACTAATGCAATTGCACACTTTCATCCAAACACTAATCACTAGCAATATGGAAAAGATCACAATTTGCACTAATTTAACAAAAGCAAAAGAGATTATTTTTTGATTTTCAATGTTTAATGGCTAATGTGCACTGAAAACAAAAGGAACAATTTGAGAAATGATATCTAAGAGAGCAAAGCAAACAACATTCACTCAACGAAGCAAGCAACCAAATCTCTAAATCGACCCAAAGTCTCTCAAATCGAAGAAAGACTCGAAAACACCCAATGGACCGTGTGATCTAGGTCCAAAGCAAGGGCAAACGAACTCTGAATGAAAGAATGAACAATCACTCAAAAGACGCAGAAAAACAACCAAAGACTGTTAAGAGAGCGTGGAGAATCAATCAACAAGTTGACAGGACAATCAAGACACCAAAACTCCCAAGGAGGGCTCGATTCACTATGCCACTAGATGCCCTAGGGCTAAAATCGTGAAATCGATAGACAGAGGCAAACAACCAAAGGATAGCGGTGAATTCCAGTCAAACAAGACTCCAACACACTCAGACAATCAGGAAATCAAGAAGAAAAGTACTGGTCAAGCTCGGAAAGCCAAAAAATGAAGAAACTCAAAAAAGTCACAGGGGTGGCGTGACTGTGGCCTTGAAACTAGCGCCAGAGGCCGATTGGCGCGACACAGACAAATGCAACAAGCGCCAAGTGGCGCGACTGTCGGGTTAAAACCCGCGCCAGTCGAGTTCTTCAATAAAAATTAAAAAACAAGCTATTCTAAAAGTAGACCAATACAAGCTAAGCAAACCAAGAGGCTAAAATAATGAAAGAATCCAACCCGGAAGGTTCATCAAGCAAGGAGAAACAATCAAAGCGAACCAATCATAAAAGGGACAAGGAAAACCGGACGATCCCCAGCGGAGTCGCCAATTTGTTGAGGAGGTAAATCCCCTCTGCGGACAGAGGCGATCCCTACTAGCCCAGCAGGGGTCTAGCAACAAACAAACAATGCTATGGCGCAAGCTCCTAGTTACGAATGAAAGACTTGGGATAAGAGCCTACCTGGATTCCAACGCTAGATCTGAAGAAGAGATGTCCCCGTCCTTCAGCCCTGGCAGATCACAATCCTTCCGCGATCTCCGCGGATGAACACCTGCACACAGAAGAAACGAACAGATACATGCATAGGAACCAACATACGTAACTAAACATCGGTCAGAAAAGATATTACTCGCATTAACATGATAGGAAAAGGAGTGGAACCATAATCATAGTCATCTATTAAAGTGATAAACGAATGGAAGTTACAACCAAGTTCTAACGTCGCAGCTTCCTTCGAATGGGTCTCCGGTTGTCCACGTCTCGCAAAGCTCGCCAAGGAAAGGGAAACCTCTCCAGAGTCTCGTAACAATGGTCTCCTCGCTTGAATGGGCCTTAAGGGAAAGAAGGGATTCTTTACAGCACAAAGGCACCTGGGAATAGGGAGATGCAAAGCTTCAACACTTCAAGACTAGCTTGCCATGGATCTGAGCAAGCTTTTATAGATGGGGAAGGAGGGAGTTGGGATCCCTATTATTATGGGATTGGCCCTATCAACAAGGAAGGTTCCATAGAAGGTGGCAAAACTACTTCCCTTCAATGGAACTCCCGTAGCCAAACCTCCCAACTCAAGATAGGCAGTGGTTGTGAGTTTGTTTGAACTCAACTTCCGCCATCCATATATAAAAAACAGTCCCTAAAATGGGTGGCGCGATTGTTGCTCTATGACAGAGCGCCAAGTGGCGCGACCTCTTTACAGCATTTCCCTGAGTGGCGCGAGTACTGAACTGTCTACCCGCGCCAATGCAAAAAGAGCTGTTTTTCATGGATTTTGCAAGGAGATGTCTCAAGGGGAAATGAAGCTCATACTCAGAGGGATGCATTGATGATGTTTTCAAGGCAGTCTCAAGGGGAAATGAAGCTCATACTCAGAGGGATGCATTGATGATGTTTTCAAGGCATGACAGTGTTCACAGGTCACATAATGGGTCCTCCATTGTGCGGGATGGGGAATGGTAGGGACGGTGACAAATTACTGTGTAACAATAATATATAAAAATACATAGGGAAGAACATATCAACCCTGGAATCACATCGGGGAGCTCATTCTCAACCCATAACCGCATAGGGGAGGAAATCTCAACCCAATCCTGTTGAGTGCAGATATTCCAATCAATAATCCTGAATAGTCATGTGGTAGAATAAATGCATCATAATCGACTTGGATTATACACCACTCAGTACACTCTCAACTCGTTGGCCAAATGGGGAGTGGTATTCCCAACAATATTGGCTTGTGGGTATGATGCCAAAGTTGGGTGTGGAGCCTGAATATCTTGTTTACTTTGTATCACAGCATTGGACCCCTGTACCTTAAAAGGGGCGGCAACGCTGCCCGTAATTAATTGCTGCCATGGGGGGTCCAGGGAGGGGCGACAGTGCTTTTTGGAGCCCCCCCCTGGTGGGGGGTTTCGGGGGCAGCGCCCCCCGAAGCTAAAAACAGATGTAAAATTTCCTTGTAAAATATAGTAATTTCTAGTCAATCTGGGCCGTTCATAGGTGGATGATCTGACGGTAGAAGTTATGTTTAGATTAGGGTTTTTTGCCCTAGAAGGCAACCCCTTCTTTTATGAGGGTATTGTATTGCGGCTGTGTATTGTGTGTGTATTCTAGAAGAAAGAAACAGAGAGGGAAACTGTGAGAGAGAACAGAGGATATTACAGCGGATCTGCTGTAGGTTTTGTCTCTTCATTTTGCTAGATAATAGAAAGGAAAGACTGGCTGTTCAGGGTGGACATAGCCCAAACTGGGTGAACCACGTAGATCTGTGTCTCTCTAGTTTTATGTGTTTTGTGTGCTTGTATTTTTTGCATATTTTATGTGTTGCATTGCTCCATAATATATAATTTTCTAACAGCCAACTGGGGTATACTTTTCATAGACCATATAGGGGAGTCACATCTCCAACCCTATGGGTAAATAGGGGAGAAACATATACAACCCTATGGGTAACAGATAGGGGTGATACCTGTTTAGTCAATTTAATGTCTTAAATTGCTATCAAAAGTTATCGACCAAGGTTAGTAATCTGATTAAGTGTGGTGCACTATATATGCTTAGATAACCTTCTTTCTTACTTCGTTGTGTATGTTTTATATTGTTTTGGGGGTTTTTTATCTTATGTCTAAATATTTAGAACTGGAATTGATCTAAGAAATGAAATCTATACTTCTAAATGAAATCTTCAAATGCTAGTGAACAACCAAATCTAGATGAATTTTAATGATGAAAACTTATTCTTAAAGAAGGAAGAAAAGGAAATGTTTTTTTTATTCTAAGAAAAACGAATCGAATTACAATTTTTTTTTTAATGAAATGAATGAAATATGAAATCTAAAAGAAAGAAGAAAAGGAAATGTTAATTAACTAATCTAAATTTCATAAAAATAAATCAGGATTTGGATGGTTAAAATGTTAAAGTTATCTAGGTTGGAAAAACATCTATGTAAAGTATCTGATTGATTTAAAACAGAGCACTATTCTAAATCTGATTGCATTCAAATGAAAAATATGAAACCGCTTTCTATCTTATCCATTGAAAGAATGTTTGAAATATAAATTTAATCTAATTCTATTCTATCGACTGAAAACATAAATTCTATTTCTAAGAACTTAAATGACAGTGCCGATTTAAATCAAAGGCAAGTGCAGAGCATGTTTAAAATAAAACTAAGGTTGTTGTATGACGGAATGCCCAAATCTTATCCAATTGGAAAATGACTGAGTCACATTCATGAGATGACTTGCGAGCATAATATTACACATTCAATTGTAATTGAAAATAACTAACTTCAGAAAACATTCATGAAACTAATCTATAAAATAGTAAGTAATTTAAACTATGAATTGACAAGAATCCGACTATAAAATAATGCGACTTTAATTATGAATTGACAAGAATAAAACTATGGATCAACAAGAAATTTAAATGACAGAAATTAAAGTAAAAGAAAATTAAGAAAAATCTCATTTCCGTGCAGGGGCCCTCTGCAACAAAATGAGTCGGAAATATTCTTAAACTAAGTGTGCATTAGAGATCTGGAACTTGTCTTCTTTATTGGAAAAACGGAGTTTAAAAACATAACCAAATTATCACAAAAAGTACACGGTTTCCTGGTTTCAACAGACCGGTATTGATACAGGTTTTTGGATTTAACTATTTGAGGTATTTCTGCCTATAGATAAAAAATAATACTGAAATTAGAAGTCTAAATAGAAGAAAATTATTCATATCTATCTTCTTGATTTGCTATGTCAGAGCTTATCGAGAGTCTTTTTTCTTCTAATCTTGTTATTTGACCGATCTTGACCATGAGTGTAGGCACGATTCCTCCTTGAATTCGAATAGGTAAGTGGGATACGATCCATGTGTGGATCACTCTAAAGATACCCACATGACATGCTTCCTCATTTTCTTCTCAAAACCTGTCAAAAAATAACGGTGGATGTAGAAACAAAGGTTAGCTACATAATTGCACACATTCTGTAGCTAATTATATAAATTCATCTAAATATGGAATATGTCAATTATCATTGATTTAAGTCATGAGTTTGTGAAAAAGGAAGAAGAAATGATGAAAATGGGTGTCAAATTAAGAACAGCTTTGAGGTTCAACATACCCCCACTAAGATATCATTGCATGTCCTCATGCAATCCCCAAAATTGTGAGCCTTTACCTTCTACTGCATTTGTTATGATACCTCTGCCAATACATCCAACTTCCTCTTCTTTCCTTTCCTTGAAGTGATTTCCATTCTTGGTTTCTTCATAAGGAGTTTGTACTTTAGGCGTATGACTTTCATGTTCAAAAAGCTATTCTTTTTCTTCAGTTTCTTATTCTTTTTATAACATAGCCATAAATTTAAGTTAGTTTTGTCACTGATGACCTTTTCCACGTGATTATGCTCCTTCAAGGTTTCATTTTCTTTTTTAATGTCCCTATTTAGTATCTCTAGCTCATATATTTCTTGCTTCAAGGTGTTCACCAGAGGTTCTTGTAGACTGATAGGATTCTCTTGCATACTTGGATTTGATTCTGAATGTATTTTCTCCAATGACTCAAAATAGTCATATATTTCTTGCTGTGTTGGGTCAATTTCTGGGTTCCTTCTGCTCAGATGTAATATTCCTTTTTTGGGAATTTCTGCAATATGGTCCTCAAGGAAGCTGTATAAGGAAGGCAATGTAAAAGTAAGTTAATCTGGGACTTGGGTACCTCTTTTTACTCTTCATACATTACTCTCCTAGAATATTAGCTCAAAGAAATAAGCCTAGAGGGATTATACAGATCTCCCCAAACTAGATCTCTCAGCAAATGGTCAATGAGAGAGATTATTTTAATACATGAACAAAATCATGAAAATATGCAAATATGAATACAAAATAAGACGAAATATAATATATCCATCATGTTATTAAGATATCAGCTACAATATACATAAATATCTTGAGGGACAAGCCACTCAAGCTATCAGAACAACCTCCAATGATCAAACTATGAAATACACATGAGTTGCTGCACTGCACAAAATGCCGGAGGCCAGTGAAAACGTTGTCTATAATAGAGTAGTTGATGCTATAGATGCATACACATGAAATATGGCTGAACTATACAAGAAATTCCCAAGAATAGAAGAATGGGTTCCAATGCAACATTTCTAGCCAATCTAGGAGAGATTGCTAGAAATGCCGGAAAATGTACATTGTGACAAATAAGTTGTCATTGCAACTGAAAAAAAATAAGAATGAGGCTATGGCAGATTTGAAATAGTGATGCCCTCCTCTGATAATGTTCTCAAGCAAAGGGCTGATCCCTTTCACTAAAAAACACTTCTCTTGCTAAGCAAAATGGCTTTCCCAACAACCGTCTGCATAAATAACGCAGTTTCTGCCCTAGACTGCGCTGTGAGAGATGGTGAGTGTTTGGCCTGGTGCCAAAGATCTGAAATGAAGTCTGAGAGTCTCCTCTACTGCTCCTCCAAAGAAAATGCAGGATCTTCACTAAAGAACAAGCCAAGTAAGACTCTATGAGTTCCTCTGTTGCTGCACCCAGCAAAACAACGTTAATCTGCTGCAGAAATAACGCTATACTGAAGGTGGTAGCTTGGAAAAATGATGGGTAGCTCAAAACCTCTCCTTCCTTGAGGATGAGGTAGGGATTCCTGACCGGGAACACCCTTGGGTGAAGAACACTACAACCCTGCTAAACAACCTAGGGATGCAAGTCTTTGCAGAACCAACGAAAATGATAAGCTAATGCACAATGAAAAATGGGCTGCCATCTCCTACTTATAAAACAAATGAACTCTTATCACCATGGGTCCCATTAAAACTTTCCTCTAGCTCATGCAAGTGGAGCCTCCACTAAAACTGCGCTGTCCAAGTAGGTTCAATGTATCTAGACAGTTTTAGTTGACTTGGTCAAAATGACTAGATCAAGCATGATCCAATCCTGTTCACACCATGTGATGCTCAATTCAGCTGCTTTATTATTCCTCCTTTCACACAAGGAGTGTTATTTCTCCATCTAAATGGGTTAAGGTGTCTCCTTACCCATTTTATTCAAAAAAATGAAAATATGCAAACTATAATGTTCCTTTTAGCTTGAGGCTAAAAATTGGGAACATTACATCAGACTATGTGTATGATTATGTATAGGAGAGTGTATAGGACTATGTGTAGGAGAGACAGTAATGGGCGATGGCACTTGGGGTTCTTCATATAAATTAACAAACTCTGCTTCCTGTGGTGGTGTCTTCTTCAAGGGTTTACAAAGTCTAGAGCTTCTCCTTGGTTGTGGAGGGATTAAAATTTTTGAACTTGTAATTTTGCCCTTTTCCTTTACATCACCTCTCTTCTTGACTCCACTCTATTTCTTATTTTTCATTAACTCTGCAATGGTGAGTTACTATACTTCTTGTTGTGGTTGAGGCGAGGATTTGTCTTCTATGCATGTATCAACTTTTCTCCTCCTACTTCTTCTGTTTTTTTCATCCTTAGGTTGTTTTGGTGCTTCATCTTGAAAGTGATTTCTGTTTAGGAAACTTTCCCAGGAGTCTCCTATACTCTTTAGATGGAATTAAATGCCTATCTTTATCAGTTCATGATGATGCATGGTATTGTCTATGAATTGGACTCTTTTCTGCACATTTACTGACATTTTCTTTAGAATGTTCAGTAGGAAGTATGGGAGGTTTATTTCTCCATACTCTAATAAATTTATTAAAAATTAGGCATGGTAGACAAACATGCAACCAAATCTACCCTTGAAAGTAACAATTTTTTGTAAAATTAACAACATATTCCTCCATTTGTTTTTGAAAGCCAAACTAGGAATTCCCTTCTTATATTTACAGTAGTGTCCATACCTAGATTCTTCAAAAAAAATTTCCATTCTTCGCTGTGAATTTCTTTGTTCTTGAACCATCTCTCGACAGTTTTCAAAAGTTCCGTGGCTTCATCTATGAAGGTGTCTGTCACTGAGAATTTTATGTCCCCAATTTCAACCTATGTCCTGTCGAAAGATCTTGCAAAGGACTTGGTGAACTCCTTATGGAACCCATCAAACTTCTCTATAAAACGGAGCCATTGCACCTTTTGCAACATTTCCTTCATTTGAGGATAACCTTCCATGAATTTTTCTCCCACAGGTTTGGTTCTCACTATTAGACCCATGTCTTTGTAGAGAGGAGTTTCACTGTCATAACTGTTCTTCTTTGACCAAGTGGATTGAGGGTTTGGCTCTGAGTTAAGGGTGTCGAGAGTTTGTAGAGACGTGTAGGTAAATAGATATTCGGCGAGGGTTTAGGAACGTGGATGAGTGGGTTACGAAAATGAGATATGATCGTTAATCATTAATGGATGAAATTAGTCTTGATTATTATGAGCTATGATACAGATGTAGTGGTCAGATTATGGAATTGTGATGTGAATCCGAATACAATCAGTTCTAATGATGACATATTGAGGTGGCAACATATGATCATCTAAATTGTATGCACTAATGTTTTTGGTATTATTATTTAAACAAATTTTGTAACATACCTTGGAACTAACCTTTGTTGATCTTCTTTTTGTGTTGATTTTTCAGGTGTCTTTTCAGCATGATATTCAATGGAGTCGTCAATTGCTTCTGTTCAGTATGTTCTGATTAAATAGGATATAAAAATGTAACAGAGCTGTAGAATGTAATGACAACTACAGATTATTATGAGAGCTGTAGAAATGTAGCAATCCTGTAGCTACTTATTTTATTTCTTCAGAAAAAAAAGGGAACAAAGAATTTGGGATTTTTAAAATGGGAGAAAATATAAGATGTCAGAACTCTCATTTTCATCTTGTACTTTATGTATAAGGATGCCAATCATTGATTGGTTTTCATACTTATACAATTATTTTATAATTATTATTATTAATTTTTGAATTATATATATATATATATTTGATTATATAATTTTTTTTTTAGATATGAAAAGTAAAAAGAAGACTAAGTTGGGGAAGAAGAAGGATTCTTCTTCACCAACTTCATATCATTATTGTCTTGAAATTTTTTGATAAATTCCTCCTTTGTAATTGGCTTTTACACAGTAATTTTTCACCGTTCTTGCAATCCCCATCTCGCCCATTGGAGAGTCGTTTTTGTGACCAATAAGTAGTGTCATGCCTTGCAAATACCATCATTGCATCCCTTTCCATGAGGAAAACATTCCTTATGTTGATCATTTCTTGAGCAGACCCCTAAAAACACATGTTTTTTCCTTGGCGCTGGTATCCCGTTATTTCCTCACGCCAATGAGGAAAATTAACACTGAGCCTGTGCCAATTGGCGCTCTGTCCCAGTTAAGCACCCGCGCCAATATGCTTATGGATTTAAAAAAAAAAAGAGGCGAAGTTTCGATTACAACAACTTCGTGGATGAGTCATGAAGAGTGGTTTCAACGGAATAACCATGACCTTCCTCCTTTGGCCTCTTGTTTCCACCTTATGGGGAATCTCCCAAGGGATAAGGCCTCCCTTCCACTATTGTAGGGATCCCAACCTCCTCCTCTCCTCTATAACGCTATCTTCTCCGTGAACAACATCGTTGGACTTGAGGTAGGCCTTTCTCGCAATTTGGTCTATTGTAATTAGGAACTTGCGTCTTAGCGTGATACAATTTTTTCTAGACCAATCTGGGCTAGTAGGGATCACCTCTGTCCACAGAGGGGATTTACCTCTCCAAAAAATTGGCGACTCCATTGGGGAGACATTGATTGGAGTTTGTCTTGTATTTTCGGTTGATTTTGGTCTTTGTCTTCTTGATCACCTCTTTTGGTTTGCTTTTTTCTGGTGTAAAACTCCTGTTGAGCCCCCAGAGGATCAAATCTGACCTTTGTTTTTCCATATTTTCATCTTTTCATGGTTGGCGTGATTGGCGCGGTTTCCACCCTGACAGTCACGCCCATTGGCATAGGTTGTCAGTTCATCACTCGTGCCATCCCCTGTCTGGCGCAGATTACAGCCAAACAGTCGCACCATCTCCTGTAGGTGCTAGGGTTTTCCCCTGTTTGGAAGTTTCTTTTGGTCAGTACTTTGCTTCTTGGTTTCTTTTAGATTTTTCTTGAAGTGGTGAGTCTAGTCTTGGTTGGGAGAAATTCTTTGTTTTTTCATTTTCAGGCGTTGGCGCTTGTTGTCAGTTAGCAACCCGCGCTAATTTGACATTGGCGCTAGTCGTCAGTCAGAAAGTCGTGCTAGTTGTCAGTCAGAAAGTCGTGCCAATTTTAGGGTGTGTGAAAATTGAGACTTTTTCCCTAAATCCTTCACTAGTGTGTCTTTCTCTTCTGGTATTTTGTCTGTATGAGCATAGATTACATTGCTCATTGTTTGAAATGTCTTCTCTCCATGATTGCTTGATGTAAAAGGGAATGAATGCCTTGTTTTGATCTCATGCTTTGGAAGTCCTCTTTGTGTCTGACCTTGTATGTATTGTAGCCTTTTGAGGAATTTTGTTACAAAGTGTTTAAAACAACGATTTCATTCTTAGTGTTTGTTTGCATCCCTTTTGCCTTTATCCTTCATTAAGGAGATTTGCATTTATTTAGTTTTCGTCTCAAAGTTTTCTTTTGTTAAAATGCATTAGATCACATTGCATTGAAAATTGTTTTTGAGATCTATCATTGAACTTAGATTACATTGTTTAATGATTGAAAGCTAAAAATCGCATTGAGTGCATTCTCTTTCATTAAAAGTGTGCATTAAGTAGATTCTCATTTCATTGAAAAATGCATTGAGTGCATTCTTATCATTTGAAAATAAAAAGGAAATTGTGCATAGATTACAATTGCATAGTTTTCAAAAATAGGATTTTTCATAGATTACATTGCATTATTCACATCGTTGAATGTTTGAGATTACTTTTGGATAGTGAAAGTCATCTAGTTTGGAAAAAGTTTCAGTATTGTTGTTTGTCGCATCCTTTTTTGAAGCTCTTTCCTTAACTAGATAATAGTCATCGAATTGAAAGATTTCTTTCGTCATATAGCTGCATACAGGAGATTTTCAGATGACATACGGTAGGGCCTTGAAACTGAGACATAATTAAAGATCAACCTTAAAATTTATTCAATTTACCTTAAGGGAACATTGAAACATTAACGGAATATTTAGAGGTCTAGGCTAGTGACGTGTTCCGGCGTCGTTAAACCTAGTAGTTGTCGTTCGCCTCTTGGCTTTAGACAACACTAGTACGGACTTGTGCTCCCCGTACCATCGTGTATATAAAGGGAGACCCCGCTAGGTTGCTATCCTTTATCCGTAGGAAGCCGATTCTATTGCCTTATACCCGTGATACACCGAACACAGCATTCGGGGAGATTGCCTACACGTACGTCAAGTCCTTGGTTGATTTCTCTTTCATTTTGAAACCAAGGTGTATATTGCAGTTCATAGATATCTGGTACACCCTTTTGCCTAGAGTTCCATAGTAGTCATTTCGATCTTTTCTGACTCATTAAATTTGAAAATATCATCAAGAACTTGTCCTTTCATGCTTATTTCCAATCTGAAAGAGATAGAGTCACCTTTTTCCTATTTCTCGACTCTTAAAAGATGAAACAACAGAGTTTTGTTTCAATGTTTAAAAAAAATTAACTTCCCACGAAATATTCCTGGTTAAATTTAGTTTCCTTAGGGTGTTGTTCTGAAGATCTTTTCTGATGGAAACTTTTCCGGAGTTCACCAACCAAGGAATTCCCTCCGATGGGAATCTGGGTACATTTCCTCCTTTTGGAAATGTTGGTGCTCCTTATATGGCAACGTTGTCCCTTCCTGGGTTAACTATTGGATTGCCTGTTTGGTTGTTTTCAACCTCTGTGGTCCCGAATGTCCCAGCTACTGGTCAATTAGTTCCTCCGCTTGAACAACATCATGTTGATTCCAAGGTGGACCTCTCCCCTTCTTCACATGTTTCTGCGTCCTCCTCTTACACTTCGCATGGTGAAAGTCTGGATTTGAGTAACCAGGTGGCTAAGAAGAAGAAGAGTAATTCTTATAAGAGAGAGGCTAAAGCTGCAGCTACTGCTTCTGAAGCACCTCCTCTTGATAAACCTTCCAACCCTCCGTGGAAAGTCAGGTTCCCCTACATGTTGTGCACAGGAGACCATCTTCTTCGAGATTTCCCTGGTATTCCCAAGGTGCTCGAAGAATGGTTCAATGGTCGTCTTCCGTTGCCTTTGGCTTCCGGGAGTCAGGTTGGGGGCACGTCTTCAACTGGTGTTGGTAAAGCTCTTAAGAAGCAGGGTAAGCTTACCAATCCCTGTAAGTTGTGTGAAGGGCACCATGCCATTCACCTTTGTCTATATATGGATGAAGCTGAGCGAGTTTTGGACAACTCAGTTGTTTCTGCGTCGTGCCTTCCGGCTGGTTACAAACGGCTTTCTTTGAGTCCTCCACCAGCTGATCCTACGATTGGTCAAGAGTCATCCTTGGTCAATCCCGCTTCCCCAGAAATTCAAATTCATGAATCCATCCCTGACCAACCATTGGTCGTGGGATCAGTTGAGCTGGCCCCGTCCGCGGTGCACCAGGTCTTTTCCGTGGAGAGTGAACCTCACATCCC
Organism: Pinus albicaulis; assembly: GCA_034641835.2. Lineage (NCBI taxonomy): Eukaryota > Viridiplantae > Streptophyta > Pinopsida > Pinales > Pinaceae > Pinus > Pinus albicaulis. The sequence goes on from CM076574.1 coordinate 186,871,101, forward strand.
TTAGGTTCTTGTTTCTTCAGATTCCTCAGACTTGGAGAAAGATTCTCCTGTCCCTATATCTCAAGAAGCTGCTCCTCCACCTCCCGTGATGGAGGTCCTGGAGGATACCCCTCCTGCCTTCGAGCTAGAGGTCATGGAGGATGCTCCTTCTTCTCCCGTAACACCAGGGGAGGACCATCTTAGTTCGATGGTAGCCCCTCCAAGTAGTTTGGTTGCTTCCTTTGACTAGAGTCGATTTGCAGGATAACGCCTCCCGTCTTATGTGCCTTTTGAGATAACGGTACAGGCCTTTGGTTTGGTCATACCCAGCACCATTATAGATGAAGGCGCGTATGTTAGTATTTTATCCTCAACTACTTGGCAAGCTTTCGGTTCGCCGCCGCTTGCGCCTGTTACGCAGAATCTGTTTGCATTTAACAGAAGAACTAGTCAACCGTTAGGGATCCTTCCAAGGTTACCTGTTACTTTAGGAGGAAAAACCGTCCATATGGACATGATGGTTGTTCCAGGCCCCTTGGATTTCAATCTGCTCTTGGGGCACGATTACACCTATGCCATGGGAGCGCTTGTCTCCTCCCTTTTTTGTGTGGTCTGTTTTCCACATGAAGGACAGATCGTGACCATTGATCAACTTTCATTCTTTGGTCCTAATGTGGCCGCTGGCTCGCCATCGGCCCTTCTTGGTTTTTATCCACATGTTGTATTTTCCCCACCACAGGTCAACTATGTGGCTACCCACCCCATGCTTGTACTCAGTGATAGTTTCGTTGTACATCGTGTGCTGGGGGCATTGGGTCCTGATTTCTGAGATGTTGTTCTCCCATCCATTGTAGAACTCTTGGAAGCAATGACTTCTTGTTCATTATGATGAGGTCGTCGGAGCACAGTTCATTTTCTTGTGTCAAGCTCCTTGAAAAATGAAACAAGCTCATCGGAGTAGAGTTTGTTGTCTTTTGTCAAGCTCTTTAAAAAATGAAACAAGGTCGTCGAAGCATAGTTCCTTGTCTTCAAGGTTTTGGGCCACAGAAAACAAGGTGTCCCGAGGATAGTTCTTTTAATGTGTCAACCTCATTAAAATAATGAAACACTTTCCCGTTCAATTCGAGTCTTTAATCAGATCTCGTAAAATCCCAGTCGAGTCTTTCTTAGATCTCGTAACTTGAACCTTCACTCCCTCCATTTGTTTACTCAGGTGCATGGACTAAAGCTTGGGGGGCATGTACCTTGAATTGAGTCACCATGCTGGGGGCATGCTTACTTTTTCAAGCATAGTTTGTTTCCGTTTCAAGCTTGTGTAAAAATGAAACCGGTTTCAAGCATAGTTTATCTTTGTTTCAAGCTTGTGTAAAAATGAAACCAACCTCAAGCAGAGTTTCCTGATTTCAAGCTTGTGTAAAAATGAAACCTTTCCCATTTTACCTCTCGTGATTTCCATTTTATCCGCCTATTTTTCCAGATGAGCCTTGGTTTTCTCACTCCATCGTCACTATCTACTTGGCTGATCATATGCCTTCACTTGGTCGTTTCACCCATTCCTAAGGAACCGCTGCGATGAGTGGTCTTGTTAGCCAGCCTCTTGACCTTTACTTGTTCAAAGTAGTTCCACCATTACCGGAACCAGTTGCTACCCTTTATACCACTCGTTCCTCCAGGAGGAGTCACCTTTCAGCTCTTTTCTGACTCTCTAAAATTGAAAAGATTGCCAAGTTGCTTGTCATTTTCATCTCATTAAAGTGGCTGTGAAATGACATCTACCCAATATACGTTTAACCCTTTTTCGAGCTGGGATAGATTATTTACGAAAAAGGAATACCCTAGCCTATCATGACTAGGAGGTTTCCTCAGGCATAGTTTTCTACCTTTTCGGATCTAAGGAACTATTTACGAAAAGGGACCGTTGGAGTTTACTTTTCTGCTATCTTTTCAAACTCTCTAAACATGAAAAGACGCTGAGTTCTTCCTTTGTCAGACTTGTTAAACCCTGATGACATCGGATTCAGTCGTAATGATGATATTCGAGTTCCTCCTTCCTAGGGCTCGTTAAATGTACTAGGATGGATTCATCTGAAGGATGAACTTATATGACAAGCACATGGTATCGTCTTCAAGCTTGTGTAAAAATAAAGAGGTACTCGCCAGAAATGGTGGGAAAAATGGAACCAGTATCATCGTTGTGTAGGCAGTATGTCACTCTTGAACATGGCACCTGTCTGCATTCGTGTCAGGTTGGGGAAATATCATCTCATTCTCTGTTTGCCTCCATGGGTTTAGGTAATCCATTTTGACCTCTCATCTACTCTTTGCCTTGTCATCATGACCTCTGATATTTTGATGTCAAATACTTCCAAATCCACTGTCGTGCCGCCAATATGTTCAAGAGAAGTTGACCTCTGCAAAGTTTCAACCCTCCTCTGATTCTCATCTGGTCCTGATACACAAACATTATGTTCCTCTGTCTCACGTCGATGATGTGGGAAACACTATGGCCCACCTTCGATCAAGGTCACTTCCTATCGACTTCAGCTCATTATCCAAGAAGCTGATCTAGAGACTCCCTTCCGGTACCTTAGAGCCTGCATGCCTCAATGGCAGGTTATTCACATTCGACGCAAGGTTTTCATCATTGACCTTCGATCGGATGATTCTGCGCGTGTTCGATGCCAGCTCACTATTCACATTCCATGGATTGTACCTATAGTACCTTGAGGGCCATTTTCATTATTGGTGGTTCCTATCGCGTCTGTTAACAGCTTTCATCATTGGCTGGTAATCAGATGATGTTCTTGCATGTTCGACTTCAGCTCACTTATTCACGTGCTTGAACTTGTACTTTGTTCGGGTTGAGATGGTGCGCAAGACCCTGGATTTTGTCTGTTAGAATCTAGGCTGTGATTTTGTGGATTATTCTGATTGATTACATGACTCATTGATTGGATGGATGTGACCATACCTGAGTCTATTTATCGATCCCTACTGGATGGCTGCGTCCATGCCTTGGATATTGATTATTGTATACTCTGTTATGGATGGCTGTGCCCATACCACATATATCATGTATTTGAGATATCAGTTGTGCTTGTCTACGCAGGTTTTTCAACAGCAGTGTTTTTAGTTGGACACGTTCTCGTAAAGCATTTCACCCCTCTCTCTCTCTCGGGCCTCATGATTTAGGGGGAATTTGTTACACAATAATTTGTCACCATCCCTGAAATATCCATCTCGCCCATTGGAGCGTCGTATCTGTGACCAATAAGTAGTGTCATGCCTTGCAAATACCATCATTGCATCCCTTTCCATGAGGAAAACATTCCTTTCGTTGATCATTTTCTAAGAAGACCCCTAAAAACACATGGTTTTGCCTTGGCGTTGGTATCCCGTTATGTCCTCGTGCCAATGAGGAAAATTAACACTGAGGCTGCGCCAATTGGCACTCTGTCCCAGATAAGCACCCGCGCCAATCTGCTTATGGAATTTTTTTTTAAAAAAGAGGCGAAGTTTCGATTACAACAACTTCGTGGATGAGTCATGAGGAGTGGTTTCGACTGAATAACCACGACCTTCCTCCTTTGGCCTCTTGTTTCCACCTTATGGGGAACCTCCCAAGGGATAAGGCCTCCCTTCCACTATTGTAGGGATCCCAAACTCCTCCTCTCCTCTATAAATATAGCCATCTTCCATTGATGAAGGGGTTGAATGGTTGAACTAGTTGAATAGCTGAGAGCCTGAATAGAGCTGAATCAATTGTAAGGAGATTATCGTCAGACAACCGAAGAGAGAGGCTTGTCCCATTCCCGACAAGCTTTATCGAGACATACTCCGCTGTCGACCCGTCGAAGGAAGATCCAACATCAGAGCGCAGGTTGTATCTTTCTTTGTATTGATTAATGATAAGAAAATTTGGTTATGGTTCCACTCGTATTGTTCATACTTTGTGATTATGGGTTGTATCTTCTCTGACTGATACATAATTTCATATATTGGGTTTTACGCTTGTGTGTTCGTCGTGTTTCTTGTATGTGTAGGTGTTCGATCACGACAAGTGGGAGAATTGTGATCTTCTGGAGCAAGGGAATGGGAACGCTATCTTATCTGCGAACAAAAACGTTGGAATTGAGGTAGGCCTTTCTTGCAATTTTTTCTATTGTAATTAGGAACTTGTGTCTTAGCATGATACGATTGTTGCTAGACTCGATCTGGGCTAGTAGGGATCGCCTCTCTCCGCAGAGGGGATTTACCTCTCCAACATTGGCTTATGGTAAAATTTTAATTGATGTCCATTCACAAGAAGAGGTACCTTTTCTTCATCAATTTTCCTTATCCTGAGTGCCCCATTTTCAAAGACTTTTTAGATCTCATAAGGCCCAAGCCAATGAGTCTAAAATTTTCCTTGGAAGTCTTTGAACTTTGAATCGAAAAAAAGTGCCCAATCTCCTACTTGAAATTTTCTATATTTAATGTACTTATCATGCCATATGGACCTTTGTTGCTAGATTATGCTGGTTCTTTGAACTGCATCCATTCTGTGCTTTTGGGATTCTGATAAATCAAGTCCCAATCTGACTACTATATTGAAGGTTTTGGTATGAAATTCTATAGGAAACAGGACTTGCTTCCCATAAAAAAGTTCATAGGGAGTATGTCATGTTGTATTCCTCCATGTAGTCCGGTAGGCTCATAAGGCTTCAGGAAGCCTATCTTCCCAATCCTTCCTATGTAGATGTATAGTATTTGTAAGGAATGCTTCGATCACTTTATTGGTGGACTCCACTTGACCATTTTCTTGTGGATGATATGAAGTATACTTTCTATTTTTGACCTTATATGCATCCACAATCCTCTACACCACCTTAGATGTAAACTAAGATCCCTGATCTGTCACAATTTCCCTTAGGACACCAAAACGAGTGAAAATATCCTCAAAGAGAAATGAAACTACAACATTTTCATTAGAAAAAGAAAGTGTTTTAGCCTCTACCCATTTAGTGACATAATAAATGCAAACCAGAATGTACCTTTTTTGTTTCGATGGTGGATTGATTGGCCCAACAAAATCCAGGGCCCATTTTTCAAATGGTTCGATGAGTGCCTGAGGTTGTAAGGGCATTTCATCTGTAGGAATAGGTTTCCCCATTCTCTGACAGTTGTCACACCTTTTGACATACTCCTTGTCATCTTTAAAGACGAATGGCGAATAATATCCTAAATGAACGATTTTATAGGAAGTCCTCTTATCAACAAAGTGTCCACCACAAGGTTAATCATGGCATGCTTTCATAATTTCAAGAATTTCATATTCTCGAACACATCTTCTGATGATGAGATCTGGACCTGTTTTATACAATTCGTCATTAACCCATGAGTATAATGCACTTGTTTGAATTATTTTTCTTTTCTCTCTAGGAAACAAGTATGCTGGTAATTTTCTTGTAGCTAAGTAGTTAGCAATATCTAAAAACCATGGAGATTTGATAGATATTGCAAAGAGATATTCATCAGGAAAATTATCTTCTACTGGAGTATCATTATTGTTGTTTTGAATTCTAGACAAGAAATCAGTAACAATGTTTTGTTTTCCAGGTCGGTCTAGAATGGTGATGTTAAATTATTGCAGGAGTAATAACCATCTTGTGATTCTGCTATTAGTGATAGATTTATTCATTAAATACATAATTGCAGAATGGTCTGTGTGAATAAAGGTTTGAGAGCTAGTGATGTAGTGGCTAAATTTGTTAATAACATGGACAACAACTAGAAACTCTTTTTCAGTTACAGTGTAATTTAACTCAACATGAGTCAAATTTTTACTTGTGTAATAGATGGCATAGGGAATCAAATATTTTTGTCCTTATAGAGCTCCCAGAGCTGTCTTTGAAGCATCTATTGAAATGTGAAAATGCATTTTCCAATTTGGTCCTCGTAAGATGGGTGATTAAGATATTTTAGCTTTTAAAGTTTCAAATGCCAATTGGCAATCAGGGTTCCAACTAAATTCACAATCTTTGGTAAGTAGTTTGAAGAGTGGAGATGCAATTTTTTTGAAGTTTTCTATAAATATTCTACAGTACCCTGTAAAACCTAGAAAACTTCTAACATCCTTTTGACAACTTGGAATTGATAATTTGGAGAATACTTAAAATTTGGATGGGTCTACTTTAATTCCATACCCTGAAATGTGATGTCATAAAAATTTCTTCAGTAAACATCATAAAGCATTTTTCATGAATTAATGAAATATTTTATTCTTTGCATATTTTAAGAAAATTTTCCAAGTTTTCAAGAGCCTCTTCAAAAGAATTTCCATAAACTATAAAATCATCCATATATACTTTCACACAATCATGTATTAGATAAAATAAAATTACTAATACTTCCATTTGGAATGTTGTAGGTGCATTGCACAATCCAAAACAAAGTACTCGTTAAGCATAGGTTCCCCATGGATAGGTGAATGTGATTTTGTCTTGGTCTTCAGGTGCTACTTGAATTTGATTGTAACCACTAAAACCATCCAAGAATGAGGAATAATACTTACCTGCTAATGTGTCCAATACTTGATTGATTAAAGGCAACAGGAAATGATATTTTAGAGTAGCCTTATTCAATTCTCGATAATCAATTAATACCCTCCATTTACCATTATTTCTAGGTACAATCACAAAGGGAGAAACCCACCGACTATTTGAAATAGGATAAATGAAGTTTACATTCAACAACTTTTGCAATTCTTATTTCACAATTTCCCTAAGATTTGGATTCATCCTTCTTTGAGGTTGTCAGATAGGCCTAGAGTTTTCCTCAATGTAGATATGATGTATACAAGTCTCAAGACTAATTCCCTTCATGTTAGTGTACTCCCAGGCATATAAAGAAGAATGATTTTGCAATGTTTTGATTAACTCTTCTTGTTTAAATTTCTCCAAGTTTTTGTTTATGTTTAAAGATTTTCTTGGAAATATTTAAACTACAGAGTTACCAAATTATTCCATAGAATATAAAGACATCTGTCTAGATGTCAAGTATTCAATATTGCATTGTTCTTGAAAACTATGATCATCTTCACATTGTGAATATGTTTCAAAGTTTTCTATTGAATTTAAAATTTGACTTTATTCATTAATATGAGAAATAGTAAAGAGAGGTTGTATATCATTTTCATCATCCATCCATTCTTAATTTTCTATTTTTGTGATTATTTTTGCTGGAGGATATAGAGTGAATTTCTTTGTTGATTTACCATCGGAAATAAACATATCACTAGATCTACAACTAATGAAAGCATCAGTTGTAGCTAAACAAGGTCTTCCTAAAATTAATGGATGTCCCCCTAGGTTGTTCTTGGGAGTTAAGATCATTAAGTGAAATGGAAATACCAAGAGTCTAAGGACACATATATGTCTTCTAATACACTATCTAGCTTGATTACTGATCTGTCTGCTAATTGCAATAATGTTGGTGTATATTGAAGGTTTGGAAGCCTAAGTTGTTCCATAGTTTTCTTGCTCATGATGTTGATGGCTTCTCATAAGTAGATTAATGTATTTGGAATCTCAATACCATTGATATGTGTTTTTTACACCTTGACTTCTTGGGTCCAAATATTTTTGCATGGTTATTTTTCCCATCATAATGTCAACAATTTTTCCTACTCACTGAATCCTTTTTATTTCTTTTGTTTTTCTTCTTGATTTTTTCATGCTCAACTCTCTTATTGTTTTGGCTAAAATAGGAATCTCTTTAATGGCCTATAACAAATGGATTTTGATACAAACATTTTTCAATTCATATAGAAAATCATAGTTAGGAAACAAAATTTGTTTTTCTATCCCTCTATCGATTTGTAATCTTCCAGGAAAAAGAGGGTTAGAAATAGATACTGAAGGTTGTTCTATGATAGGAGCTAAGATTATTGGATATTTTTGTTTTTCATTTTTAGAATTTTGATTCTTCTGAAGGGACGTCCCTTCTTCGTAATTTTGATTTTTCTGTAGAGAAATTTCTTCATCAAGATCATCTTTTTCTTGAATAACAACATAATACTTTTTCCTTTCTAATATTTTACCAGATCTAAGTTGTACATTGTTAAGATCTAGTGGAATAATCATGTAAGATGGGAATTTTTGTCCTTCTATGTTATAAGTAGTTTGAGCATTTTTATTATTTGGGTTTGGTAATGGTTGGACAGGTAGTTGATTTTTTCTTTGTGGAAATGGTAATGAAAGTTGTGGGTTATGATTTTTTAGCTGGGGTGGTTGATTTTGTTTTGGAAAATGTTGGGGAGGATAGTTTGGATAGGATTGTGGATATTGGTGATACTGAGAGCATCTTCCATAAGGATTTTACATCCAATGTGTCCAAGGTTGAGGCTAGGACCAAGGTTGCTGCCATGATGAATTCTGATTGTTTGGTGGGGGTTTATTATACATTTGATTATTAAAACCTTGAGTTTGTGGCCCCTGCCATGGTCTTGTAGAGAAAAAACAAAGAGGATCTACTGTAGATGGAGCTACTTCTTCTTGAAAGATAGCCTTAAGACCTAGTATAGAGGGACATTTTTTTTTATGATTTTCTGCACAAATAACACAGGTCTCTATGACTTTTACATCAAGAGGACATTCTATTAAAGCATGTTTCTTCCTGCATTTAGGAAAGAAAATAGTTAAGGCATCAGTTTAAGATTTCTGCTTGTTTTGTAATTTAAGATTGTTTATTTGTTCACTAAGACTCCCTAAGATATCTGTTTTAAATTCATCAAGCATATTTCCAATTTCTTCCCTACTCATTGTTCCAGTTGAAGATTTATTTGCTCTAGAGAGAATAGGATCTCTTGTATTTTCCCCAGTTTTTTAATTTTCCTCTTGAGATATGAATGCATAGTTCAACAATTACAGGTAATGGTAGTTGAGAGATATATCCCTTTCCCATCATGTTAAAAAAATATATATCCATTTATCTCTGATGGCTTTCAACAAGAGACATTTTAAGGTATCTTGATTTAGATGTTCCATTTTAGCTCTTTTTATATTTTAATTGAATCTCTCAATTAAATCTTCCAAGTTTTCATCCTCTCTTTGCATCATTTTAAATAATTCATCCTTCCTATTAATAGGTGTGCAATAATCCAGATATGTTTGTAAAAATGCACTTTTCATCTCATCCCATGTCCTAATAGATTGTGTTATCAAACTCATGAACCATTTAAAAGTTGCATCCTTGAGTGTTGCATGAAATGGCTTCAATTTTTTAGAGTCTTGTAAGTAGTCATAATATCTACATAAAACCTCAAATTCAAATAAAAATATCTGAGGATTTTCACTCCTTAATCCATGGAAATTGGGAAGGACAGAAGGTGAAATATTTTTCATTGTAAAATTTATATCCTCATCAACTATAGGAAATACAACAAAGTTAGGATCTCGTCTACCTCTGCCTCTTCCACTATCTCGTCCTCCACCTCGTCCTCCACCTCTTCTTCCTCCTCTTAAGGCATATCCATTTAGAACTTCTCCTCCTCCTTCTTCTTCTGCCATTGTATATTCTTTAAAGCTAATGTAAGGTTCTAACTGTAGATTTATTTGTTCTTCCTCTGGTTCCTCTATCAATGGGATATTGAAGAAAGTTTCTTCTTCTTCCTCACTAAGGATTTCTAACTCTTTAGCTAGAATATGTTCTCCTGTAGAGGTGAAAAAGGTTACTCCTTCTATCGGAGATCTAGGATCTTCTTCTTCTAAGACTACCTCAGTAGGTGAAGTTGGAGAATATCCTAGTTGGATTTCTGATCTTAAGACTTTAGGGAGTTTATGTCTTGAGGTGAAAAATGGAATATGAGTTTGAGATGGTGGTGTGGCACTACTTGGTCTTGGTGGGGTGATTAGTGTTGTTGGAATCAAACTTCTACCTCTAGCTATGAATCTGCCACTAGAGTCTATTTCTCTACGAATATCATTTTATTTATTTATTTTTTAATGTAAGAAATAAGGCTTCCTAATTACACTTCTCCGGCTACGACACCAAAATGTTTAGTCAATTTAATGTCTTAAATTGCTATCATAAATTATCGACCGAAGTTAGTAATTTGATGAAGTGTGGTGCACTATATATGCTTAGATAAACTTCTTTCTTACTTCGTTGTGTATGTTTTATATTTTTTTGGGGGTTTTTTATCTTATGTATAAATATTTAAGAACTAGAATTGATTTAAGAAATGAAATCTATGCTTCTAAATGAAATATTTAAATGACAGAGTCACATTCATGAGATGACTTAGCAAGCATAATATTATACAGTTGTTACACATCAATTTGTCACCGTCCCTGCAATCCCCATCTTGCCCATTGGAGGGTCATTTATGTGACCAATAAGCAGTGTCATGCCTTGCAAATACCATCATTGCATCCCTTGCCATGAGGACAACATTCCTTCTGTTGATCATTTCCTGAGCAGACCCCTAAAAACACCTGTTTTTTCCTTGGCGCTAGTAGCTCGTTATGTCCTCGCGCTAATGAGGAAAATTAACACTGAGCCCGCACCAATTGGCTCTCTGTCCCAATTAAGCACCCACGCCAATATTCTTATGGAAATTGTTTTAAAAAAAGAGGCAAAGTTTTGATTACAACAACTTCGTGGATGAGTCATGAGGAGTGGTTTCAACTGAATAACCACAGTCTTCCTCCTTTGGCTTCTTGTTTCCACCTTATGGGGAACCTCCCAAGGGATAAGGCTTCCCTTCCACTATTGTATGGATCCCAACCTCCTCCTCTCCTCTATAAATATAGCCTTCATCCATTGATGAAAGGGCTGAATAACGGAATAGCTGAATAGCTGAAGGGCTGAAGGGCTGAATGGTTGAACTGGATGAATGGTTGAATCTCCAAGAGCCTTCATAGCCTAAAGAATGCTACAAGAGCCTTGATAGTCCTCATAGAGCCAAATCAGTAGCAAGGAGATTGACGATCGAAGAGAGAGGCTTGTCCCCATTCCCGACGAGCTTTACCGAGACGTATCCCGCCGACGACCCGCCAAAGGAAGATTCAACGTCAGAGCCAGGTTGTATTTTCCTTTGTATGAATTAATGATAAGCGACTATTGGTTATGGTTCCACTCGTATTTTTCATTATGATCATGAGTTGTGTCTTCTCTGACTGATACATAATTTCATATATTGGGTTTTATGCTTGTGTTTGTCGTGTTTCTTGTGTGTGCAGGTGTTCGATCGCGGCGAGCGAGAGGATTGTGATCTGCTGGAACAGGGAAACGGGAGCGCCATATTCCCTACAAAAAACAACGTTGGACTTGAGGTAGGCCTTCATCGCAAGTTGGTTTATTGCAATTAGGAACTTGCACCTTAGCGTGACACGATTGTTGCTAGACCCGATCTGGGCTAGTAGGGATTGCCTCTGTCCGCAGAGGGGATTTACCTCTACAAAAAATTGGCGACTCCACTGGGGAGACGTTGATTTGGAGTATTGTCTTGCCTTTTCAGTCGATTCTTGACTTTTATTGCTTGATCAACTCTTTTGGTTTGCTTTTTTCTAGTGTAAAACCTCTGTTCAGCCCCCAGAGGATCAGATCTGACCTTTGCTTTTCCAAATTTTTCATCTTTTCATGGTTGGCTTGAATGGCGTGGTTTCCAGCCTGACAGTCGCGCCAATTGGCGCAGGTTTCCAGTTCATCACTCGCGCCATCCCCTATCTGGCACGGATGATAGCCAGACAGTCATGCCATCTCCTGTAGGTGCTAAGGTTTACCCTTCTTCGAAAGTTTCTCTTGGTCAGTACTTTGCTTCTGGGTTTGTTTTGGATTCTGCTTGAAGTGGTGAGTCTGGTCTTGGTTGGGAGAAATTCTTTGTTTTTTCATTTTCAGGCGTTGGCGCTTGTTGTCAATTAGCAACCCGCGCCAATTTTCCATTGGCGCTAGTTGTCAGTGAGAAAGTCACACCAGTTGGCACTAGTTGTCAATGATAAAGTCGTGCCAATTTCAGGGTGTGTGAAAATTGAGATTTTTTCCCTAAATCCTTCACCAGTGTGTCTTTCCCTTCTAGTCTTTTCATTGTATGAGCATAGATTACATTGCTCATTGTTTGAAATGTCTTCTTTCCGTGATTGTTTGATGTAAAAGGGAATGAATGCCTTGTTTTGATCTCTTGCTTTGGAAGTCCTCTTTGTGTTTGACCTCATATGTCTTGTCGCCTTTTGAGGGATTTTGTTACAAAGTGTTTGAAACAACGATTACATTCTTAGTGTGGTTTTGCATCCCTTTTTCCTTCATCTTTCATTAAGAAGATTTGTGTTTATTTATTTTTCATCTCAAAGTTTTCTTTTTGTTAAAATGCATTAGATCACATTGCATTGAAAGGTGTTTTTTGAGATCCATCATTGAACTTAGATTACATTGTTTAATGATTGAAAACTAGAAATCTCTTTGATTGCATTCTCTTTTATTAAAAGCATGCATTAAGTAGATTCTCATTTCATTGAAAAATGCATTGAGTGCATTCTTATAATTTGAAAAGGAAAAGGAAATTGCACATAGATTACAATTGCATAGTTTTTGGAAAAGAGGATTTTTCATAGATTACATTGCATTATTTGCATCGTTGAATGTTTGAAATTACTTTTGGATAGTGAAAGTCATCTAGTTTGGAAAAAGTTTCGTTTTTTAGTGTTGTTGTTTGTTGCATCATTGTTTGAAGCTCTTCCCTTAACTAGATAGCATTCATTGAATTGAAAGACTTCTTTCGTCATATAGCTGCATATAGGAGATTGTCAGATGACATATGGTAGGGCCTTGAAACCGAAACATAATTGAAGATCAAAATTAAAATCTATTCAATTTACACTAAGGCAGCATTGAAACATTAACGAAATATTTAGAGGTCTAGTTAAGAGACGTGTTTCAGCATCGTTAAACCTAGTAGCTGTCGTTTGCCTTTTGGCTTTAGATAGCACTAGTACGGACTTGTGCTCCCTGTACCGTCGCGTATATAAAGGGAGACCCCACTAGGTTGCTATCCTTTATCTGTAGGAAGCTGAGTCTGCCGCCTTATACCCGTGATACACTAGACACAGCATTTGGGGATTTTTCCTGCATGTACATTAAGTCCTTGGTTGATTTCGCTTTCATTTTGAAATAAAGGTGTATATTGCAGTTCACAGATATCTGGTACACCCTTTTGCCTAGATTTCCAGAGTAGTCATTTCAATCTTTTCTGACTCTGTAAAGTTGAAAAGGTCATCAAGCGTTTGTCCTTTCACGCTTGTTTCCAATCTGAAAGTGATAGAGTCACCTTTTGCCTATTTCTTGACTCTTAAAATATGAAACGGTAGAGTTTTGTTTCAATGTTTTAAAAATTAACTGCCCACAAAACATTCCTGGTTAAAGTTAGTTTCCTTAGGGTGTTAATCTGAAGGTCGTTCTGATGGCAACTTTTCCGGAGTTCACCAACCAAGGAACCCCCTCCGATGGGAATCTGGGTCCTTTTCCTCCTTTTGGAAATGTTGGCGCTCCTTATATGGCAACGTTGTCCCTTCATGGGTTAACTGTTGGGTTGCCTGTTTGGTTTTTTTCAACCTCTGTGGTCCCGAATGTCTCGGATACTATTCAATCAGTTCCTCTTCCTGAGCAACGTCATGTTGATTCCAAGGTGGACCTCTCCCCTTCTACACCTGTTTCTGCGTCCTCCTCTTCTACTTCGCTTAGTGAAAGTTTGGATTCGAGTAACCAGGTGGCTAAGAATAGGAAGAAGAAGACAAAGAAGAAGAAGTCCGATAAGAGAGAGGCTAAGGCTGCAGCTACTGCCTCCAAAACATCTCATTTCAATAGACCTTCCAACCCTCCGCAAAAAGTCAAGTTCCCTTGCATGTTGTGCACGGGAGACCATCTTCTTCGAGATTTCCCTGGCATTCCCAAGGTGCTCGAAGTATGGTCCAACGGTCGCCCACTATTGCCTTTGGCTTCTGGGAGTCAGGTTGGGGGCACATCTTCAACTGGTGCTGGTAAGGCTCCTAAGAAGCAGGGTAAGCTTTCCAATCCTTGTAAGTTGTGTGGGGGGCACCATGCCATTCACCTTTGTCCGTATATGGATGAAGCCAAGCGAGTTTTGGACGACTCGGTTGGTTCTGTGTCATGCCTTCCGGCTGGTTACAAACAGCTTTATTTGAGTCCTCCACTATTTGATCCTATGATTGGTCAAGAGTAATCCTTGGTCGATCTCGCTCCCTCGAAAATTCAGATTCAAGAATGCATTCTCGACCAACCATTGGTCATGGGATCGGTTGAACTGGCCCTATCTGCGGTGCACCAGGTATTTTCCGTGGAGAGTAGATCTCACATCCCTCAGGTTCTTCTTGTTTCTTCAGATTCCTTGGCTTGGAGAAAGATTCTCCTATCCCTATACCTCAAGAAGCTGCTCCTCCGCCGCCCGTGATAGAGGTCCTGGAGGATACCCCTCCCGCCTTCAAGATGGAGGTCATGGAGGATGCTCCTTCTTCTTCCGTAACACCAGGGGAAGACCATCTCGGTTCGATGGTAGCCCCTCCAAGTAGTTTGGTCACTTCCTTTGATTGGAATCGATTTGCAGGATACCGCCTTCCATCTTATGTGCCTTTCGAGATCACAGTACAGGCTTTTGGTCTGGTCGTACCCAACACCATTATAGACGAAGGTGCGTCTGCTAGTGTTTTATCCTCAACTACTTGGCAAGCTTTCGGTTCGCCACCGCTTGTGCCTGTTACGCAGAATCTGTTGGCATTTAACAGAAGAACGAGTCAACCGTTAGGGATCCTTCCAAGGTTACCTGTTACTTTGGGAGGTAAAACCGTCCATATGGACGTGATGGTTGTTCCAGGCCCCCTGGATTTCAATCTGCTTTTGGGGCGCGATTACACCTACGCCATGGGAGCGCTTGTCTCCTCCCTTTTTCGTGTGGTTTGTTTTCCGCATGAAGGACGGATCGTGACCATTGATCAGCTTTCGTTCTTTGGTCCTGATGTGGCAGTTGGCCCACCATCATCCCTTCCTAGTTTTTATCCACCCGTTGTATCTGCCCCATCGCAGGTCAACTATGTGGCTACCTACCCCGTGCCTGTGCTCAGTGATGATGCCGTTGTGCATCAGGTGATGGGGGCATTGGGTCCAGACTTCCAGGATGTTTTCCTTCCATCGGGAGGGGAACTCTTGGAAGTGATGACTTCTTGTTCATTATGATGAGGTTGTCGGAGCAGAGTTCCTTGTCTTGTGTCAAGCTCCTTAAAAAATGAAACAAGGTTGTTGGAGCATAGTTCCTTGTCTTGTGTCAAGCTCCTTAAAAAATGAAACAAGGGTGTCTGAGGACAGTTCTTTTAATGTGTCAACCTCGTTAAAACAATGAAACACGTTCTCGTTCAATTCGAGTCTTTGATAAGTTCTCGTAAAATCCTAGTCGAGTCTTTCTTAGATCTTGTAACTTGAACCTTCACTCCATCTGCCTTTCATATGGATTGAAGCTTGGGGGGCATGTACCTCGAATTGAGTCACCATGCTGGGGGCATGCTTACTTTTTCAAGCATAGTTTGTTTCCGTTTCAAGCTTGTGTAAAAATGAAACCAATTTCAAGCATAGTTTATCTTTGTTTCAAGCTTGTGTAAAAATGAAACCAACTTCAAGCAGAGTTTTCTGATTTCAAGCTTGTGTAGAAATGAAACCATTCCCATTTTACCTCTTGTGATTGCCATTTTATCAGCCTATTTTTTCCAGATGAACCTTGGTTTTTTCTCACTCCATCGTCATTATCTGCTTGGCCGATTATATGCCTTCACTTGGTTTTTTTACCTGTTCCTGGGGAACCGCTACGATGAGTTGTCTTGTTAGCCAACCTCTTAACCTTTATCTTGTTTTGAGCAGTTCCACCATTACCGAAACCAGTAGCTACCCATTATACCACTCGTTCCTCCAGGAGGAGTCATCTTTCAACTCTTTTCTGACTCTCTAAACATGAAAAGATTTCCGAGTCCCTTGTCATTTCGATCTCGTTAAAGTGGCCCCAAAACGACATCTACCTGGTATACGTTTACCCCTTTATCGGGCTGGGATAGATTACTTACGAAAAAGGAATGCCCTAGCCTATCGCGACTAGGAGGTTTTCTCAGACATAGTTTTCTACCTTTTCGGGTCTGAGGAACTATTTACGAAAAGGGACCATTGGAGTTTAATTTTCTGCTGTCTTTTCAAACTCTATAAACATGAAAAGACGCCGAGTTCTTCCTTTGTCAAACTCGTTAAACCATGATGACATCGGACCCAGTCGTAATGACGATATTCGGGTTTCTCCTTCATAGAGCTCGTTAAATGTACTAGGATGGTTTCATCCGAAGGACGGACTTGACAAGCATATGGTATCCTCTTCAAGCTTGTGTAAAAATAAAGAGGTACTCGCCAGAAATGGTGGGGGAAAATGGAACCAATATCATCGTCGTGTCGGCAGTATGTCGCTCTTGAACATGGCACTTGTCTGCATTCGTGTCGGGTTGGGGAAATCTCACCTCATTATCTGTTTGCCTCCATGGGTTTGGGTGATCCCTTTTGACCTCTCATTTTCTCCTTCCCTCGTCATCATGACCCCTGATCTGTTGATGTCAAATACTGCCAAATCCACTGTTGTGCCGCCAATATGTTCAAGAGAAGTTGACCTTTGCAAAAGTCCCAACCTTCCTCTGATTCTCGTCTGATCCTGATTCATAGAGACATTATGTTCCTCTGTCTTGCGTCGATGATGTGGGAAACACTATGGCCCACCCTCAATCAAGATCACTTCCTGTCGACTTCAGCTCATTATCTGGGAAGCTAATCTAGAGACTCCCTTCTGGTACCTTGGAGCCTGCATGCCTCAATGGTAGGTTCTTCGTGTTCGACGTGAGTTTTTCATCATTGGCCTCCGATCGAGTGATTCTATGGGTGTTCGACGCCAGCTCACTGATTCACATCCCGTAGATTGTACCTATAGTACCTTGAGGACCATTATCACTATTGGTGGTACCTCTCACGTCTGTTAATGGCTTTCATCATTCGCTGGTAATCAGACGATGTTCTTTCTTGTTCGACTTCAACTCACTTATTCACATGCTTGAACTTGTACTTTATTCGAGTCGAGATGGAGCGCAAGACCCTGGTTTTTGTCTGTTGGAATCCAGGCTGCGATTTTGTGGATTATTATGATTGGTTACATGACTCATTGATTGGATGGCTACGACCATACCTGAGTCTATTTATCGATCCTCATTGGATGGCTAGGTCCATGCCTTGGATCTTGATGATTTTATACTCGGTTATGGATGGTTGCACCCATACCACATATATCATGTATTTGAGATATCAGTTGTACTTCTATACGCAGGTTTTCTGAAGACAGTGTTTTCAGTTGGACACGTTCTCGTAAAGCATTTCACCCCTCTCTCTCTCTCGGGCCTCATGCTTTAGGGGGCATCTGTTACACAAAAATTTGTCACCGTCCCTGAAATCCCCATATCGCCCATTGGAGGGTCATTTCCGTGACCAATAAGAAGTGTCATGCCTTGCAAATACCATCATTGCATCCCTTGCCATGAGGACAACATTCCTTCTGTTGATCATTTCCTTAGCAGACCCCTGAAAACACCTGTTTTTGCCTTGGCGCTGGTAGCACGTTATGTCCTCGCGCCAATGAGGAAAATTAACCCTGAGCCCGTGCCAATTGGTGCTCTATCCCAGTTAAGCACCCGCACCAATATTCTTATGGAATTTTTTTTTTAAAAAGAGGCGAAGTTTCGATTACAACAACTTCGTGGATGAGTCATGAGGAGTGGTTTCGATTGAATAACCACGGTCTTCCTCCTTTGGCTTCTTGTTTCCACCTTATGGGGAACCTCCCAAGGGATAAGGCTTCCCTTCCACTATTGTAGGGATCCCAACCTCCTCCTCTCCTCTATAAATATAGCCTTCATCCATTGATGAAAGGGCTGAATAGCGGAATAGCTGAATAGCTGAAGGGCTGAAGGGCTGAATGGTTGAATTGGCTGAATGGTTGAATCTCCAAGAGCCTTCATAGCCTAAATAATGCTACAAAAGCCTTGATATTCCTCATAGAGCCAAATCAGTAGCAAGGAGATTGACGATCGAAGAGAGAGGCTTGTCCCCATTCCTGACGAGCTAATACCGAGACGTATCCCGCTGACGACCCGCCGAAGGAAGATTCAACGTCAGAGCCAGGTTGTATTTTCCTTTGTATGAATTAATGATAAGTGACTATTGGTTATGGTTCCACTCGTATTTTTCATTATGATCATGATTTGTGTCTTCTCTGACTGATACATAATTGCATATATCAGGTTTTACGCTTGTGTTTGTTGTGTTTCTTGTGTGTGCAGGTGTTCGATCGTGGCGAGTGAGAGGATTGTGATATGTTGGAACAAGGAAACGGGAGCACCATATTCCCTACAAACAACACCGTTGGACTTGAGGTATGTCTTCATCGCAAGTTGGTTTATTGCAATTAGGAACTTGCACCTTAGCGTGACACGATTTTTGCTAGATGCGATCTGGGCTAGTAGGGATCGCCTTTGTCTGCAGAGGGGATTTAACTCTACAACAACAGTCAAATGTAAATGAAAATAAATAACTTTAGAAAACATTCATGAAACTAATATATAAAATATTAAGTAATTTAAACTATGAATTGACATGAATCTGACTATAAAATGATGTTAATTTAACTATGAATTGACAAGAATAAAACTATGAATCAAGAGGAAATTTAAATGACAGAAATTAAACTACAAAAAAATTAAGAAAAACCTTATTTATGTGCAGGGACCCTCTGCAATAGAATGAGTTGGAAATCTACTCAGACTATTCGTGCATCAGAGATCTAGAAATGGTCTTCTTTATTGGAAAAAAAGAGTTTAAAAACATACATCACATTATCACAAAAAATATATTGTTTCTCAGTTTCAACAGACCGATATCTATACAGGTTTTTGGATTTAACTATTTGAGGTATTTCCGCCTATAGATAGCAAACATTACTAAAATTAGAAGTCTAAAAAGAAGAAAATTCTTCATAGCTATCTTCTCGATTTGCTACGTCAAAGAAAATCGAGTCTTTCGTTCGCTGATCTCGTTATTTGATCGATATTGACCACGAGCGTAGGTAAAATTCCTCCTTGAATTCAAATAGGTAAGTGGGATACGATCCATGTGGATCATTCCAGAGATACCCATATGACCTGCTTCCTCATTTTCTTCTGAAAACCTATCAAACAATAATGGTGGCTGTAGAAACAAAGGTTATCCATAGAATTGCACACATTCTATAACTAATTACATAAATTCATCTAAATAATAAGAAACATGATAATATAAAGTAGATATAATTTAAATGCCTTCTCTAATATGGAATATGTCAATTATCACTGATTGAAGTCATGCGTTTGTGAAAAAGGAAGAATAAATGATGAAAAAGGGTGTCAAATTAAGAACATTTTTGAGGTTCAACAATACCCTATTATCTAGAGGCCCCTCAACCCCAGGATCCCTCTATCTCAATTCCTCACCCTGCGAGCTCAAACAGGGGAGGAAGAGTTGGCTCAGTGTCCTCGATCATCGATGCTCTCTATAGGTCAACAACATATCATAATGATCATAGCTGGTAATCATCATGTATAAATAACCGTTGTCTCCTGTTCATACAGGACACCATTTAAAATATCATATTAGAACAAAATATACATATATATCACAACAAAGTTACCATAATCATGCTCCCTCTAAAGGAGGTGTCAACCACAAGACTAAGTTTGTGTCGTACATCAACATTGTCGCATCTCAATCTCATCTATATATGGTATTTTATGCCAATCAGATCCCAATCTTTGAAATCACAATGTGTCTATGTCATATTCAAAATTTTCTCAATCATCTCTCCAAAAATCTTCTTCATACCACCTCACAGTTAGTTATGCTAGCAATCATCATACTCATCCTCATTCATGCTTAAATATACCGAATTCTCATCCCAAAAAATCATGGAATATCTCATATTAAGGCAGTTCTCGTCAATAATATTCCCAAACATCATCAGTACATCCATGCAATCACATATCACAAGAAAAATTTCTAAGATAGATAATCCCATGAAAATATATCAAAGGGTGCTTCATAGCAACTCTATGTGTATGAAGCATCTCAATCATGAATTGACTCAGGTTCTATATATAATATATATGGATAGGTGTTGAATCAAAACATCAATGCTTCAATCAATTGTCAGTTGCGAAGTTAAGTTCAACAATATCTCTTCACAACTTCTTGAAGTTCAATCGAAGAG
This sequence comes from Pinus albicaulis, assembly GCA_034641835.2. NCBI lineage: Eukaryota > Viridiplantae > Streptophyta > Pinopsida > Pinales > Pinaceae > Pinus > Pinus albicaulis. The sequence continues at coordinate 186,891,433 of CM076574.1, forward strand.
TCCAAGGATTTTCATTTCCAATTTCCAACACTTCTTCAATAGCTTAACAATATATATTTTCTATTCCCAAATTTATAAATCATGCCACGATTCATTATTTCAAGCTTTAGAAGCCATATCCCTATTACTTAGATCATCATAGGCTCATTATCTGTCAATAGTAGATCGTCAACATATAAAACCAGAACGAAAATCAAAATCATACCTTGGAACACTTTTGAAGTAGAATTTTGGATCAACACATTATCCTGTATTTACCAAAAAATGCATACATATACAATTATCTTTGTAATCATAACACTTTACCAAACCAATATGTGAAGTCTTACACAAATCTATATTGTGCAATCAAATCAACTAAGTCAACTTATCAAAGTTTATATTCCAGATAAAAAATAATATGAAAGCCATTAATATCAAAGTATTATATTATTTATACAAGGTGATAGGTATATCTCTCATAAAATCATGACATCATCTTTTGATATGCAAACTAGTTTTCATAAGAAATATCAAACCAAACTTCATCCAAATGTCAAGTTATGACTTTATCATCAGTTGATCATTCCATGAGCTAGGTAGTGATAGAATAGATGTTTTCAATACTATATTTTCTTTTTCATGAATGATTTTCATTGGTATGAGTACCTTCCTAGTATGATAGGCTAATTCTCAAAGTTGATAGCAAGGAGAAGGCATAAAGAAACACCTAAGGAGAAGAAAAAAAAGAGAGTTATCATGGGGATATGAAGCATATCATGGAACGAGATAGAAAGAATACATTCCATGATGAATAAAAGGATTATGATACTGATCAAAGACCCTTTGGAGGGTGAAGGCGAAGAAAAAAGTGAATCCTTAATGAAGGTGAAGCATAGATCAGATCTACCATCAAGAATTCAAGATGAAGAAAAAAGGAAGACATCTTGTCATTGCCACCTTGTCATTAAGCCCATGTTATCATTGTCAAGTTGCAACCTTTACAAGTGTCATCATAATAAGTAATGTGTGTCCATGTGTCATTCCACATCATCATGTGGAATGTAATGATGTATTTTCAAGGAAAATGACAAAATGTAATGTGTGGAAGTCCAAGAGTCATATGTGGAATATGGAGATTCATTTAGCCATATATGGAAAAAATGTCTTTAGGAGAAGTAAAAAAGTCACATAGAGAATTCCAAAGCTCATTTAGAATTTCAAGAAATTTTTATAAGTCCAAAGAACATATTAGAAGTCCAATAGTGACAAGGGAAAACCAAGAGTCAAGGGAGATGAAAGGTCATTCCTCTTGTTATAAAAGCAACCTCATAACTTAAGAAAAGGGATTTTGGAGGCTTAAGCTTTAGAGAGATACTCTTGGCTTCTCTAATGGGCATTGGAGAGAAAACTGTTCTTTGGAGAGGGAAAAAATGACATAATGTTCCACTAATAGAACTAGTGCCTCATCATTGTAACGATGTACTTGTGTAATATTCCCAAATGGGAAAAGTAGGAATATAGGGCATAAACATGGAAAGAGCAATGAATAAATCAATACACCATTATATGAGACAAATGTATAACCATCTTATTAAACATATCAGCAAATAATAGGCACAATATCTTGAGGATCAAGTCACTCAAGTAATACAAAACAAGCTTGTAATAAGAAAATATGTCAATACATGATAAATAGATGCTATACAAGTGTCATGAGCTTAGAAAACATAGTTTTAGGGAATAACTGCTTCATAAATCATATATCAATATGGATCTACTGTTATACAGCTCAAATAATGTTGGGAGTGAAGATCTAGTCTCCCAAACACTTTTCCAAGACAACCCAGGAAGGGTTTCCGGAAATACCCAAAAGTACAAAAATGTCGGAATACAACCCTAGGGCTGAATAGAAGCTGCAAACTGAATACTGGAAAGAGGTGGCTGAAATAATGTAGAAATTTATATAACTCCTCCAACAAAGTCTCGAAGTGAAAGTCTGATCCCAACATTGAAGATCTCACCCTCCAAATCAAGCATTGAAACCTTCACTGCAAATTCTCACTAGAATAATGCAGTCAAAGAGGGAATATGCACTGTAGATGATGGAAATAGGTTGGCCTGGTGAAAATATATGAAAGAAAGCTCAATAACCTCCTTTTTTGATCTCCCAATGGGAATAATGCTTCCTCCAATGCAAGACTAGCTCAAAAAGTGGGTTTCTCAACCCTCCATTGCAACACCCTGCAACACAACACAACTCTGAACAGATACTGCGCTGTAGCTGAAGACTGAGGCTTGGCCTGAAGCCTGAATGTGGAATTATAGTGCAATTATCTTCCTAGAGGCTCCTCAAGTAAAGAGGTGGGATTCCCGTTCAGGAACACCTTGTGCTAAACAACACTGCAAGCTCAACTAAATAGCTGAAGAATGCAAGAATTCATACAGACCACCAAATCAATAATCAATAAAATCCCCATCTATGGCTACCTTTCCCTCCTTATAAACAATGTGAGCCTTATTACCCTGGTTCCCACTCATTAAAGTCACTACTATCATGGAGAATTTCTCCCATTCACACTGCACTGTCTCTCATTGATGACCCACTCCCTCCATACCAGTGCTATTGATTTGGTCAAACTTGACCTTTTCCACATGCATTAGCCCCCATTCACACATGAGGGTGCTTTATCCAGCTATTAAGATGATCCCTTCTCACATTAATAAGGGTTTTATTCCTACTAAAGATATTTATGGGCCTCCTTACCCATTTATTCATCTATCTAAATGCCAAAAGTAAAAATTAATATTCCAATTAGCTGCATGCTAATTTAGGAATATTACAACTTGGATCTTTCACCTAACGAAAATTTAATGAGCCAACACATTTTCATGCATTTATTGCAAATGTTTTTGGAATATTCTTGGGATGTTTATGGTATATATTGTGTTCATATGTACAAGAGATATTTAACTATTTCAGTGCCTTTCATACTCATTTTGTTTAATGTGCATTTTATTTAGTTCAATAATTGTTATGTGAACTATTTTTCTAACGAATATTTTCATGCTCTCATGTGTCTCTCTTAGGTTAGTACTATTACTTCATTATAGAGACTCACTCTTGTATCCCATTAGTGAAGGTCTCCTTTTACACATTGCAATAAGTGTTTCACAATGTCAACTTACTTTCTTGTTCAAGGTATATGTATATAATCTCTTATGTTATCTGTTGAAACCAAGGGGAACCTTTGTGTTATGGTGGTCGAGCCGATAATCCAAATGGAGCTCCTAATCCAAACAATGTGAGGTCTAATTGGGACTTCAAATCAGAGAGAAGCCTTGTATTTTTTTATATCTATCACTATAAATAGGTGCCTCGTGGCTAATAAGAAGGTAGGATCAAGAGGGAGCTAATAGATTCCTACAATATTTTTTAAAGATAAGTACTTTCAAGGCTCATGCTATTTCTTTGCGACATTGCTCTTGTTTAGATTTATCTCTTTAGACTATTGTTTATTATTCATGCATGAGTATTTGGATGTTTATAACTTCTTGGAGGATGATTTGATCAAGTAAACTAGGTCCATATGAGGACCATCAAGATATAGAATATTGCAGGAAGAGTTATCTCCAAGAGGGAGTTAATGCAGGAAAATCAAGAAGCCACTCTCACATCTAGAGAAGAAAGACAGTCACGATTCATCATCATGTACACTTTCATTATGTTTATTTAATTTGTTATTATTGTTTTTTCTCTTATTATGGGGTCTATAAGTACATCAAATGGATGTAAGTATTTAGTCCTCCATATCGATACTATTGAGAATGTAAAGCCATCCTATGATTAGAGTGGAAATATTGAAGGAAGGATTGCAACCTACTAGGGTTGACTATGACTAAAGATGTTTCCAATTTAGAGGGAGTAGAATGTAAGATTGATTGTAACAGTTGAATGAGATTTTTTGAAATATGTATTTTTTGAGAACAATATGTCCTTCATGCAAGGACCATTCCAAATGAACAAATATGTTACAGTGTTAGATCCTTCCATGAATATGCTCTCAGAGGGAGAGGACTACGATGAAATATTAACACATGTTTCCAGATGCTCTACTATCACATGTATGTGAAGTTGGATTTCTCCATGATGTACTTAAGGAAGAAATCATACTTGGATCTACCTCAGTATTTGAGGCACATGAGAAAGAGACCCATGATTACAAATTGAAGAAATACCCATACAGACTCAAGCAAGTCCTCTGGGCTTGGTATACCTAAATTGATGGATATATGATTTGGAAACTAACCTCTCTTCAAGATTTAAGGTATGTATTTAATATTTTGTTTTATATGCTAATAAATTACTTTGTAATAGGATCAGATCATCTCAGCCCTAGGTGAACGAATTCTTCATATCAAAAGTGTAGCAGAGAGAAGATGAGGTCTTCCTTGTCAAGGGAAGCACATTATCAGAGACTTGGAATTATGGACTGAAATTAATCACTTAAGAGACTCATATTTAGATTTAGATTTGATGGATCCCATGATGAGTAGGTAGCTAGATGGATCCTTGTTTTGCAACGTGTACCCTGAGCCAAATTGAGCCCGAATATGTACATTGGGATGTTGAAAAGGTGATATTGAGATACCTATATGATATAGTTAGTCATGGATTGATACAGTGTGTTATCACTCATAAAATTGTGAAACATTACTTGACATGGTCATACAGTTCACTCATCAAAAGGATAAGGTCTCCTTAAGCCTTTCAAATTGGTATAGGAAAATTTCATTTTTTTTACATGTTTAACCTATCCTAAGGTTCAAGGTCACCTCCATTTATGTGATGTCATGTCCCATCAATACTCATATGGTGTCATTTTTCATTCCCAATGCATTTAAATTAAAAAAGGGTTCTTAAGTTAGTTTTTCAACTTTTCATAACATTTTATACAGCTAAACAACAGTTTTAGCTACAAAATTGTGTAATATTTTCGTAGCGAAACTATCTGAGGATAAACTAGCTACGCTACAAAAACCTGTTTTCTTACCTGTCTTGTCAAATTTGATATGAAATTTCAGTTCATGATTGAAGGAGTTGTTAGAGTCCCGTGATTTGGCAGATTGGCAAGCCAAATGATAGGGTAACATCAGACCAAGATTTGGAGCCCTAGGACCTAGCCTTCCTGGACTCAGGGAGGGCTCTCTCTATTATGCAAAAGGATGCAAACTTGTTTACTTCTATATATTAGATTTTAGGCTAGTTGTTAAGTATGTTTTGGTTTGTTTTAGGTTTTTTGAGGGGGAACTGATCAAAGGATAAATAGATAAAAATTTTGTCAGGTCAACTGAGCTATGGGGTCGAAAAGGTCGAGACTGTCTCAAATGGTGGACAAGGTATTACTGTAGGGCCTATTTGGTCGAGATAAATGGATTCTTTGGGTGAAAGTGAAATGAGATGGACATTAAGTTTGTGAGAGAAAAAGAGGTTTTAAGCATAAATAGTTAAACAACAAGCATTCATGTGGTAGGGCTAACCATTAATCACTATAAATGAAACTCAAACTGATAGATGCATAAAATAAACAATCAGGTGATGCATAGAAGTATAAGACCCTCTAACTTTTGGAAAATCACCTTCAGACTTTGGGAAAACAAATAAGACAAAAAAACAACTCAATATATGAAGAGGGAAATCCTAAACATCATATCTTGAGCTATTGGGAACTTTGAAATAAGACTGCAAAGCATGGAAAAAGGGAAATATCGAAACAAGACCTCTTTGACTTAATTAAGACAACCAATAATTCAGAGAGAGATTTCAGAAATGGAGTTTTGATTAGCTATGAGTAAGCAGGGCGTACCGTGAATCATACTAGACAACATACACAATGACCATTAATGAAACTGATAAGAAGTTCTTAGGGTACCAAAGAGCAATTAAGAATTCTTTGACATAACCAAGAAAGATGAAAACATAGAAGTTGCAATGAATCAGGAAACTTGAGGTGCCTCCATGGGAATTTCTCAAATCTATTCTTTACTGACCTACAACAAGCAAGAAGCATGAAAACATGTATGATAAACTAAGGAAACATAACAGATAAGGAACACAATACCATTCACCAAGCCATGGAATCCTACATAGAATCCTCCTCCACCATCCAAGTCAAGCAAGAGATCATCCACTTCATAAGACAAATTATTTCTTCAAAGCTTGTAATGATATGTATTGCTCTGTAACATCAAGTTCAGCCTTTGGTTACAATGAATCCTCTTGGATAATATAGGCCAAAGAGAAAGAAACCCTCCCAGAGCATCTAGAAGGCCATTGGCCTAATACAAATATCTGATTTTGTCCTTGAGGCTTTGTAAAGCTCAAGGCACAAAATATCTTCAAAAATATCTATTTAAGCTAATAATAGAAAGAAAATTGAATTTTAATCTCTAACATGGAGTAAAAAATAGCTTAATGCACATTTGGATGGCCATCTTCAGAAAACTGCTTTTTTAGCCAATTTTCTTCAGGTCCGAGCGTAGCAGTAGAAAGAAGCCTGTTTTGCAGATAACTTTTGAGGGGCTTCCAAATGTCAAAACGAGGCCTGTGATAGCTCATTGGAAAGCCCTGGATATGAGGTTTCTGGAACTACTTGAATTTTCCAAAACTGATCCATGGAAGTTTGTCAAAAACGGGACTAAGTTAAAAAAACCCAGGAGGGTCTCATCTGCTGATATGTGAGGCAGAAAGGTGGATTTTGACTAATTGTTTCCTCTTTGGGGGACCAAAACACCTCCTTTTGATCTGAAAATTTGTGATTAGATGCCCCCAAATTTAATACATCCAAAAAAATGACTTTCATGAGCTTAGGATGCTCGTAGCAAACATGGAAGCGCCTAGAAAAATGTGCAATTAGGGCCAAAAAACACAAAAAACAAGATCATGTCAAAATTTGCTCAATTTTGACGAGCAAACCCCTTATGGGTTCTTAGAAGCATGAAAGGAAGCTGAAGCCAATATTTTAAGCCTAGATATGTATTTTTTCCCCTTTTTTCACTGGGCACCTCCTTTGGGCAGTTTTGAGCCTTTCTTGAGCAAGTTTGAGTTTTCTTCGGGAAAATTGGTTCAATTTCTTGTAATGCTCAGTCATCTTCCTTTGTAAACCCAAGTCTTTGTCTTCTTTCTCTAATTTTTCCTCCAAATTCTTGTTGGCTCTTTCAAGCCATGATTATTTACCATTTTCTATCTCTTGGGCAAGAAATTGTGTGAGATGATATGATCGAGCAAGGGCTGCTTCTTCTTCCTTTTGTTTCTCCAAAGCTTTCCTAAGACCCATAGTGCTAGGCCTTTTTTTTATTGGCTGCTATCCTTCCTCAATATAATCAAATTCGCCCATATACTCTTCAAGCTTGACTTGTGCTTTGTATGCTTCACTTTGGTATTTGAATGCTTGGGCCTCATAAATTTCCATTTTCCCACTCATTTGTTTATTTTGCATTTGTAGAAAGTGAATGAGGTCCTTCGACCTTTCTAGATCAGTTTCTAAGTCATGGATTTGGGATTCTCCGTTTTGCAAAAGTGACTCAAGGATTCTGGCTTCATCATCTCTAGCATCACTATCTATTTGTATGATGTCAAACTCTCTTTCTTGTTAACCATATCAAACTCCTATTAAATTTCAGGCAGGCCATTCCATTTGAACCCTTCAAAATTATTTTGATAGCCTAAGTAATCCTTTTGCTGCCTATCGTTGCCCTTTTCCCGCCTCAAAAGTGCATAAAAGGGCCGAAAATCCACATTTGGAAATATTCAAGGCTTTGCCCTTTCGGCCCTAGCCCCTCAGTCGTTTCCTCCACGTAACCTAGTGTTGGAACCAGGTGCAAGAACACTAGGCGTTTATCGCATATGAACATCGGGCGCACCTGTTTGGTCAATTTAGTGTGTCCTAAATTGCTGCATTTAATTGTCAATCCGGGAATCGTAAGCTGATGAAGTGCGGCGCACTATATGTGCAAGATAACCTTTTTCTTAACTTTTTGTCGTTTGTGGTCTTTCTAAGGTAAAATGGAAATTCTAAAGTGAAAAACAAGCTTGGTTATATTTATTCAAGGAAGTGATATCCCCTATAATGATTTACCAATCTCGAAACTTTAAAAACAAATTGAAATTACAATGACAAAAGAAAGTAAAAGTGTACTACTGAAATGAAAAGTGCTGCTAATCTAATGAATCAAAACAAGAAACTAGTGAACATGAAAACTAAACTATTCTTGCTGCCAACTGAACACAAAAGAAACTACTCTTATTGAAATTCAAAATTGCAATGAAATAAATCTAAATCAGATTACATCAATTCATTTTCTGACCCTTCATCATTAGACCAGCTATGACTTGCGGAAGTAATCATAAACAACTTGTGTAACTGATTATTTAATTTGCATAAAGTAAACTAATACTAAACCATACACACATGATTCAATCCCTCGCCATCAGTCCAGCTGTGGCTTTCGGAGGCAACTGAAGATGTCATACATGATTTAATATATCTAAGTTTGCAGAAAAGAAACTAATACCAAACTACACATTTCATCATGCAGCCCCTCACCATCAGTCCAGCTGTGGCTTTCGGAGGTAACTGAAGACACTATGAGCAGCTTAATATATTTAAATTAATCTACTGAATCAGATAAACAAAACTGAAATGTACAAAGCAAGACTGAAGTTAAACAAATGCTATGAAAAAGGAAACTAGCAGCAGAATAATGTTAGTCTCATATCATTAGCCAAAATACTATGAAAAATGCCCGGGCTGTCTACCTAAAACCTGCACAAGAAAACTGATCAGTGATTTAACAATCATAAAAACATGAAAGACAAGAATGCAATGGAAATTATAGAAATGTATGAATAGAAATGAAACAACTATGAAATATGAACATGTAATGGATTATGATACAATGACTTTTTAAAGAAATGAAATGAAATATATATACATTAATACACAGAACCTCGGCTGAGCAGGGGCCCTCTACACAGCTCTGGTACGATCCTCAACACGAATTAAATTGAAAACAGAGTCTTTTCACATTAAGAAGCAGTTCATTACAGACTGGTAGTATTACGGCTCAAGGTAGCGTAATCACTACATAACAGAGTACGCACATCAACTATCAATTAACAACTCAACAGCTATGATCTACTAACAACTAACTCTACGTGCGTATGCAAACGCTCTTTATAAAACAATAAAATGTAACTGTCTCCTGAAGTTTATGATAGCAACCAGCACGTAGACCACTAAGGCCACGGATATAGGAGTATGGCCATGTTGGAAAACGGATCTATGGAAGGTGGGTGCTTGAATTCAACTCCAGAACTTTGCACAGATGTCAATCAACCTCCGCAAGCTTAGAAACGGCCGTATGGATGTTTATATGCCACGAAACAGAGTCCAGCCGACATAGAACTCCATAGTTGACTTCCACGTGGATGGCTTTGACCGCGGCTTTCTTTGACGAATTTACTTGAACCAATAGGACACGAACCATGTCCTTGTCATTCCTAGCCTGCCCATGTGGCTCGTTTCCTTCGTGGACACCTGTAACATAGATTTCCACAAAATAGTTGCGGAAAGTTGCAGCAGCTGCGGAAAGTGACAAGTTTTCGCAGCTGTATGAACAAAATCTAAATCAAATAGAAAACACAAAAACATAATTAAAAACCATGTTAGATACCCTTTTGCACATGATATTGACAATTTTGGAGGTTTAGGTGAGTGGAAAAGATATGGAAAAGTGTATGGAAAAGAGGCAAATTTGGGACTCAACATACCCCCACTGTGAAGGTGTTGCATGTCCTCATGCAACCAAAATTTTGATACTCTTTGTTCAATTCATGTGCCTTGATACTTCAGCCAGCACATCTAACCCCTTTCTCTTCTTCTTTGGTACTGCCATCATTCTGGGTTTCTTCATTAAGCACCTGAATTTGATATTCACAAGTGCTCTGCTCAATTTTTGGCATTTCCTTTTTACCTTCTTATTCTTCTTTTGCCAAATACCCAAATGTAACATAGTATTGTCATGGATAATCTTGTCCAGTTTGCCTTGCTCTTTGAGTGTTTCATTTTCATTTTTGATATGCCGATTCAAAAGCTCAAGCTCAAAAATCTCCTGTTTTAATGACTGAACCAAATCATTCTGCAATGTATGAGGCTGAATAGAAGAGGTACTTGGGCCTGTGGCTGCCTTCTCCAAGGATTCTATATAATCATACACCTCCTGCTGTTTGGGGTCTACTTCCGGTGTCTTTTTCATTGGGCTGTCCTCAAAATGCTGCAAGGGAGAATTATGTTCAAAATTTGGTTGAGGAGAACTTTCATCAATATTTTGCTGAGAGTAAGATGGAGTACGCTCATTGTCTGATTGGGAGTGAAAGGAGTCAGGTTCACTAACTGACTGAAATGGACTATGGTCAGTTGGAGACTGTTCAGATGTCTCCTCACCCAAATCAATGAAATGAGGACCTTTAAATTGTGTTTTTCTCAGTTTTCCCTTAAGCCTGCTGCTTCTCCTCACATGCTGTGGTACACTACCCTTTTGTTCTTGTTTTCCTGTTTTTGCCTTCTTGGATAGAGATGACTATTTTTGAAGAAAAATTAATCTTTCAGATAGAACTTGGTGATCTTCTTCTTCAGAAGAAGAAGTTTTATGGACAGCCTCAATAATTTCTTTCCCTTTTGATATTATTGGCTTCTTAGTTTTGATTTCCTTCTTCTTCCTTTTTACCAATCTCTCTTCCCTATCATTTTTCTTCATAGTAATAGTAGAAGTATGGATTTCATCTACTGTTCTTTTCCTTCTACTTCTTTTTGCTGTGCTAGCTGCGGAAATTTCCCGTGTAGGAGCAACTTGGGTTTCAACATCCATTTTCTTTCTTCTACTCCTTCTAATTGGATTACCTTCAGGAATTTCCTGAGGTTCTTCAAAGAAGTTTCTAACTAGGAATTGTTCCCATGTATCTTTTATTTCTTTTAGCTCCTTTTCAATCAGAATTTTTATAAGCCCATGATGATATAAATGAGGCTCTACATCTCCTAGGTGTTTTTGCACAGTCACAGCCATTTTCTTCAAGCTATTGAATAGGAAATAAGGAAGATTGAGAGTTTGGTTTTCAAGAAAATTCATCAATAGCCTAGTATGATACATGTACATGGAGCCAAAACGGCCTTCACATGTGATAAATTTCTGAACCATGAGTAGTAAAGTGGCCCATTCATCTTTTATTGCATGCACAGGGATTCCTCTTTTGAAAACAGTGATATCCATACCTTGATTTCGGAGGATTGTTCTCCATGCCTCATCACTGATACTTTTGTTTTTGAACCAACGTTCTCCTTCCCGAAGAAGCTCTGTGGCTGCTGCTATTGATGCTTCATTGACTAAAAACTTGAGGTCTCCCACTTCTGCTTCCGAGCCATCAAATGATCTTGCAAACGCTTTGGTAACTTCTCTGTGGTAACCCCTGAATTTCTGAATAAAACGCAGCCATTTAGCTTTCCTCAACATCTCTTTTGCTTGTGGAAATCCCTCTATAAATTTCTGTCCTTCCGGCTCTACCCTTAATAATTTTCCCATTTTACTTCTCTGTGCTTCACAGGCTTGCCTTTGTGAGGGTTTAAGTGGAAATGGAACGATGGAATACACAGAATCTAGCACAATACTGTGGGGATGTTATCACAAAACGGAAATGAGCACCATAAACATAATGGAATAAGACTGTGGGTGGATATACGGGAATGAGAGTGAGCAAAAGGAACGGAATGAAATGAAACAGGGAGTGAGAATGAGTAGAGTGGGGTTTTGTAAACACGACAGAGACACGACAAAGAGGTTAACAAAGTATAATGCATTCGGCCGCATTTTGAATTTTGGTGGTTGTGTAATAAATATAAACACGTTTCAATCAATGATTATGAAGTTATGCGGCTTGTAAGAGTCCTTTGTCAACTCAAATACGTATCATTATCTATGGTGGGATATTTGAACATGAGTGAGAGTCGGAATTTCAATGATGAAACCGTTTGTGAATAAATGCAAGAGGATAACATAGAGATCGTGAAGGTTACGGACTGTCAATATAATCATTGCGCGTTATGGGTAGAGCTCATAGTTTAAAATTACATAAAAAGGTGTTTTTCGATACTATTTGAAATAAACTTTATTCATACCTTTGGAATCCTTGCTTTTGCCCTTGGTCTTCAACTGATTGATCTTCATTAGTGTCTTGAATGTCCCATTGATCCTCTCCTGCATTTTATTTCATAATTTATGAAAATAACAACTAACTGTACATTCTTTTTGGAAACAGAGTAGTAGTAGCTGCGGAATCTGCTTCTGGCTGCGGAAACTGGAGTCAGCTGCGGAAACTGACACAGCTATTACTTGGCTGAAATAGAAATGAACAAATGACAAATGACCAGGTGGAAATGGCCATAAAAAGATTTTTATTGATGGAACGGATGAAATGAAGTGGAATGAAGTGAAATGAAATGAAGTGGAATGAAATGGAGTGGGTGGTGAGATGAAATGAAATGAAAGACAAAATTTTTTTTTTTTGGAAAATATAGAGTGTCAGGTATCCCTGATTTTCACCCCATATTTTCTGTATAAGAGTGCCAATCAATGATTGGTTTTCAGGCTTATACCATTTTTTTTCTTTTTTCTTTTTTTTTTTCTTTTTTTTTCTTTTTCTTTTTTAACTTGAAAAACAAAAGCTAGGCTGGTGAAGAAGAAGAATTCTTTTGTACCAGCCTAATTGCAGAACTTTCTTGAAACAACTTGACAAAATCCTCTTTAGAAAGTGGCTTATGATAAACTTTCAATCTATGGCCATTCACTAAAAGAGGAGTTTGAAACTCATCAATGGTCTTGATTCTTATAGCTCCATTGTTAAAGATCTTGTCAATCTCATATGGCCCAAGCCAATGAGTCTGAAATTTCCCTTGAAAATATTTAAACTTGGAGTCAAATAAAAATGCCCAATCTCCTTCTTGAAACTTCTTTTCTTTGATATATTTGTCATGCCACTTAGTTCTTTGATATTGAACTAGATCAGTTCTTAGAATTGCTTCTTGTCTGATCTCATCTAGCTCATTCAATTGCTCCATTCTATGCTTTTGGGCTTCTGATAAGTCCATTCCCAATTGAACTACTATCTTGAAGGTCTTGACTTGGAACTCAATGGGGAACAAGACTTCTTTCCCATAAACAAGTTCATAGGGAGAATGTCCTGTTGTATTCCTCCATGTAGTTCTGTAGGCCCACAAGGCTTCTGGAAGCCTTTCCGCCCAATCTCTTCTATGTAGATGAACAGTTTTGGTGATGATACTTTCAAGAACTTTGTTTGTGGACTCCACTTGACCATTTGCTTGTGGATGGTAAGGAGTAGATTTTCTGTGCTTGATTTTGTATTCTTCCATCAACTTCTCCACCAAATTTGATGTGAATTGGCTCCCCTGATCTGCTACAATTTCTCTTGGAACACCAAAGCGAGTAAAAATATCCTCATAAAGAAAATGAACAACTGAATTTTCAGTAGCAGATACTAATGCTTTAGCTTCTACCCATTTAGTAACATAATCAATGCAAACCAATATATACTTCTTTTGCTTCGATGGTGGATTAATCGGTCCAATGAAATCTAAAGCCCATTTTTCAAAGGGTTCAATGAGTACCTGTGTTTGCAGTGGCATTTCATTTGAAAGGGTAGTTTTCCCTACTCTTTGGCAGCTATCACACCTTTTGACATATTGTTTTGCATCTTTGAAGAGAGAAGGCCAATAATATCCCAAGGAAAGGATTTTATAGGCCGTCCTTTTGTCCGCAAAGTGTCCGCCGCATGGTTCATCATGACATGCCTTAAGAATATCAGGCATTTCATCTTCCCCGACACATCTTCTGATCACAAGATCTGGCCCTGTTTTAAACAATTCGTTAGAAATCCATGAATATTTTGAACTCTCCTGAATAATTTTTCGTTTTTCTCTTGGAAATAAATGTGAAGGTAGTTTCCCTGTAACCAAATAGTTAGCAATATCTGCATACCAAGGGGTCTTAATAGTTACTGCAAACAAATATTCATCAGGAAACTTATCTTCTACAGGAGAATCTTCTTTAGTATTCTGAATCCTAGACAAGAAATTAGCTACTGTATTTTGTTTTCCTGGTCTATCCAACACAGTAATATTGAATTCTTGCAAAAGTAAAAGCCATCTTGTCACTCTGCCATTAGTAACAGGTTTGTTCATTAAATATCTAATTGCAGAATGGTCAGCATGAATAAAAGTTTCATAGCCTGTTATGTAATGTCTAAACTTATTAATTGCATGAACAACAGCTAAGAACTCTTTTTCAGTCACAGTATAGTTCAACTCTGTGGGAGTCAAATTTTTACCGGTGTAATAAATGGCATAAGGAATTAAATCTTTTTGACCCAACACAGCTCCAAGAGCTGTATCTGAAGCATCTGTAGAAATATGGAAAGGAAGTTTCCAATTTGGTCCTCTCAAGATAGGTGCTTCATATATTCTTGTTTTCAAAGTTTCAAAAGCGGATTGACAATCAGGATCCCATTTAAATTCACAGTCTTTTGTAAGCAACTTGAAGAGTGGAGATGCTATTTTAGTGAAGTTTTCTATAAATCTTCTATATTAACCAGTAAATCCTAGAAAACTTCTAACATCTCTTTGACAATTTGGAATAGGCAACTTGGAGATGACTTCAACTTTTGATCTATCAACCTTAATTCCATCTCCTCAAATATGATGTCCTAAAACAATCCCTTCAGTAAACATCATAAAGCATTTTTCATGGCTTAATGAAAGGTTTGTTTCTTTACATCTTATGAGAACTTTTTCCAAATTTTCTAATGCCTCTTCAAATGAATTACCATAAATTGTAAAATCATCCATATAAACTTCTACACAATCATGGATTAGATCAGAAAAAATTCCTAGTACTGCTCTTTGGAATGTTGCTGGTGCATTACATAACCCAAAAGGAAGCACTCTGTAGGCAAAAGTTCCCCATGGACAAGTAAATGTGGTCTTATCTTGATCTTCAGGTGCTACCTGAATTTGATTATAGCCACTAAAACCATCCAAAAATGAAAGTACTTTTTACCTGCTAATGTGTCTAATACCTGATCAATAAAAGGCAAAGGAAAGTGATCCTTCAAAGTTGCTTTGTTCAATTCCCTGTAATCAATGCATACCCTCCATTTACCATTCTTTTTAGGTACTATAACCAAAGGAGAAACCCATCGGCTATCCGAAATTGGATAAATGAAGTTTACATTGAGAAGTTTTTGGAGCTCTTCTTTCACTATCTCCCTAAGATTTGGATTCATCCTTCTTTGAGGTTGTCTGATTGGTCTACCGTTTTCCTCAATATAGATATGATGGATGCAAGTCTTAGGATCAATACCCTTCATGTCAGTATACTCCCATGCAAATGCAGTAGAATGTTTTTGCAAGATTCTGGTTAGTTCTTCTTGTTGTGACTTCTCCAGATGTTTGTTGATATTCAATGTCTTTTTTGGAAAAATCTCAAAAGCAGAATTACCAAACTCTTCCATAGAGTAGAGAGACATTTGTCTTGATGATAAATATTCTATGTCAGATTCCAACTGAAATTGTGTGGGGTCATATTCTGAAGTTATCTCAAAATTTTCTAATGTGTTCGGAATTTGACTATCCTCACTAATTTCAGAAATGGTAAAGACAAGTTGTATAGTGTTCTCATCATCGACCCATTCATTGTCTCCTATTTCTGTGATTGCTCTTGCTGGAGGATACAAATTGAATTTCTTTGTCGAATTACCATTAGAAATGTACATGTCTCTAGATCTACAACTAATAAAAGCATCAGCTGTGGCCAGCCAAGGTCTTCCTAAGATAATTGGATGTCCTCCTAGATTGCTTTTGGGAGTCAAAATCATAAAGTCTACTGGATATTCCCAAGAATCTAAGGAGACTGAAATATCTTCTAATACACCATCCGGTTTAATAACCGATCGATCTGCAAGTTGCAATAAAGTAGGTGTAAAAAGAAGGTTAGGAAGTTTTAACTGTTCCATAGTCTGTCTACTCATAATGTTGATAGCAGCCCCTAAGTCAATCAATGTGTTTGGAATTTCTATCCCATTTATATGTGTCTTGACAATTGAACTTCCTGGATCTACATACTTCTGCATGGTAATTTTTCCCATCATAATATCTGCAATCTTTCCTACCAGGTGGATTCTTCTTGTGTCTTTTAGTTTCCTTCCCGGTCTTTTGAAACTCAACTCCTTTATGGTTTTTGCTAGAATAGGAATTTCTCGAATGGCTTGTAGCAATGGAATCTTGATACAAACATTCTTCAATTCATCTAGAAAGTCATAGTTAGGAAACAAAATTTGTTTTTCCACCCCCTTATCAATTTGTAGTCTTTCCAGAAAAGGAGGTGTAGATGAAGATACATGTTGCTCAACTATAGGAGTTGTGGATGCTAGCTTTTCTTTTTCTTTTTGAATTTTTGAATTTTGAAGAGATTCTTCCTCAGAACCCTTATTGACTTGAAGAGAGTCCTCCTCAGAGGTATCTTGCTCTTGAATGTCTATAGAAGGTTTTTCTAAAACTCTACCAGATCCGAGTTGTACATCGTTGAGAGGAACAATCATATAGGTAGGAAATTGTTGTCCTTCTACCATATAAGTAGTTTGAGGATTCTTATTGTTAGGATTTGGCAATGGCTGAGCTGGAAGTTGATTTGTCTTCTGTTGGTATGGAAGCATGAGTTTAGGATTTGTATTTTGTTGAGAAGGTTGTTGTTGTGGAAATGGTAATGAAAGTTGTTGTGGATTTTGGCTTGGAAATTGTAGAGCTTGTTGATTTTGAAAAGATGGAGGATATTGATAAAATTGAGCAAATCTCCCATAAGGATTTTTCATCCCTTGTACCCATGGCTGATATGAATTTTGATGTTGGGGCCAAGATTGTTGCCAAGGAGTCCAATTTGGTGGGGTTTGAAGATTCATAGGGTTATTAAACCTTTGAGATTGTTGTCCCTGCCAAGGTCTCCTTGCGACAAAACAGAGAGATTCTATTGAATTTGGATCTTCTTGAAAAACAGCTTTGAGTCCAGGGATTGAAGGACAATCCTTGATCTCATGATTTTCTGAGCAAATCATACATGTTTCTACATCTTTTGCATCCAAGGGACATTCCCTTAAAGCATGTTTATTTCTACATTTCGGACAAAAGATGGCTAAAGCATCTGTTTCTGCTTTCTGCTTGTTTTGGATTTTAAGGGTGTCTAGTTGTTCACTAAGACCCCCTAAGATATCAGTTTTAAACTCATCAAGAATATTACCAATCTCTACCCTACTTACTGATCCAGTTGCAGATTTGTTAGCCCTAATAAGAGAAGAATCCCTAGGCCCTTTTCCAGTTTTAGATCTTCCCCTTGAGAATTGGATACATAGTTCTGTTATATCATGAAATGGGAGTTGAGAAATGTCTCCTTTACCCATCATGTTTTAAATGTCTATCCATTCATCTCTAATGGCTTTTAATAGGAGGGCTTTCAAGGTTTCATTATCTAAGTTGCTCATCTTTGCTCTTTTCAAGTTGTATTGAAATATTTCAATTAGGTCTTCCAAATTTTCATCTTCTTTTTGCATCATTTTGAATACCTCATCCTTGTGATTGGTGGGCATACAATAGTCCAAGTATCTATCCAAAAATGTTTGTTTCATATCATTCCAAGTCCTGAGAGATTGAGTGGCTAATCCCATGAACCATTTCAAAGCAGATCCCTTCAAAGTTGAAGGAAATAGTTTGAGTTTTTGAGAATCTTCCATATAGTCATAAGTTCGGCACACTACTTCAAACTCAAACAGAAATGTTTCAGGATCCTCACTTCATAATCCATAAAAGTTAGGAAGAACAGATGGTGAGATATTTTTCATTGTTGCATGAGTTTCCTCATCAACTATAGGGAATCCAAGAAAATTGTCCCTATTTCTACCGTTATTTCCTTCACCATTGTTATCTTCATTATCTCCTCCTCCTCTACCTCCACCTCTATTTATTACTTCCTCTGCTATGATAGTTTCTTTAGAGTCCTTATAGTCCTCTAGTTCTTCTACCAAGGAAGGATGAGAGAAAGTTTCTTTGTTTTCTAAGTGGGTTTTAGTAGGTGGTATAGGAGAATCCTCTAATTCAACTGTTCTTTGACTTCCAAAAATCTTAAGGCTAGGGGTAGATGGTGGTGAATCTGGTCTATGCCTTGAAGAAGATGGAGTTATGAAAATCGAACTCTTGGCTTTAGCTATAAACCTTCCCCAGAATCTCTTGCTCTATGCATGTCATTTTTTTTATTTTTTAAAAAGTTGGGCTAATAATTCTCTTTCTGATCTTCCAGATCACACTAGGTGCAAGAAGAGAGCATACTTAAGAAATTAATAAACCAATAACTCTCTTTTCTGATCCTCCAGATCACACTAGGTGCAAGAGGAGAGCATACTTCAAGAAGTTATCAAGTTTTCCCTTCTTTTTATGATTTTATGTTTTTTTTTTAAGAAATTGGCTACCTAGTTACACTTCCCCGGCAACGGCGCCAAAATGTTTGGTCAATTTAGTGTGTCCTAAATTGCCGCATTTAATTGTCAATCCGGGAATCGTAAGCTGATGAAGTGCGGCGCACTATATGTGCAAGATAACCTCTTTCTTAACTTTTTGTCGTTTTTGGTCTTCCTAAGGTGAAATGGAAATTCTAAAGTGAAAAACAAGTTTGGTTATATTTATTCAAGGAAGTGATATCCCCTATAATGATTTACCAATCTTGAAACTTTAAAAGCAAATTAAAATTACAATGACAAAACTTAAAAGAAAGTAAAAGTGTACTGCTGAAATGAAAAGGTGCTGCTAATCTAATGAATCAAAACAGGAAACTAGTGAACATGAAAACTAAACTATTCTTGCTGCCAACCGAACACAAAAGAAACTACGCTTATGGAAATTCAAAATTGCAATGAAATAAATCTAAATCAGATTACATCAATTCATTTTCTGACCCTTCATCATTAGACTAGCTATGACTTGCGGAAGTAATCATAAACAACTTGTGTAACTGATTATTTAATTTGCAGAAAGTAAACTAATACTAAACCATACACACATAATTCAATCCCTCACCATCAGTCTAGCTGTGGCTTTCGGAGGCAACTGAAGATGTCATACATGATTTAATATATCTAAATTTGCAGAAAGGGAACTAATACTAAACTACACATTTCATCATGCAGCCCCTCACCATCAGTCTAGCTGTGGCTTTCGGAGGTAACCGAAGACACTATGAGTAGCTTAATATATTTAAATTTAACTACTGAATCAGATAAACAAAACTGAAATGAACAAAGCAAGACTGAAGTTAAACAAATGCTATGAAAAGGAAACTAGCAACAGAATAATGTCAGTCTCATATCATTAGCTAAAATACTATGAAAATGCCTCGGGCTGTCTACCTAAAACCTGCACAAGAAAACTGATCAGTGATTTAACAATCATAAAAACATGAAAGACAAGAATGCAATGGAAATTATAGAAATGTATGAACATAAATGAAGCAACTATGAAATATGAACATGTAATGGATTATAATACAATGACTTTTAAAAGAAATGAAATGAAATATATATACATTAATACACAGAACCTCGGCTGAGCAGGGGCCCTCCACACAGCTCTGGTACGATCCTCAACACGAATTAAATTGAAAACAGAGTCTTTTCACATTAAGAAGCAGTTCATTACAGACTGGTAGTATTACGGCTCAAGGCAGCGTAATCACTACATAACAGAGTACGCACATCAACTCAACAGCTATGATCAACTAACAACTATCAACTAACTCTACGTGCGTATGCAAACGCTCTTTATAAAACAATAAAATGTAACTGTCTCCTGAAGTTTATGATAGCAGCCAGCACGTAGACCACTAAGGCCACAGATATAGGAGTATGGCCATGTTGGAAAACGGATCTATGGAAGGTGGGCGCTTGAATTCAACTCCAGAACTTTGCACAGATGTCAATTAACCTCCGCAAGCTTGGAAACGGCCGTATGGATATTTATATGCCACGAAACAGAGTCCAACCGACATAGAACTCCATAGTTGACTTCCACGTGGATGGCTTTGACCGCGGCTTCCTTTGACGAATTTACTTGAACCAATAGGACACGAACCATGTCCTCGTCATTCCTAGCCTGCCCATGTGGCTCGTTTCCTTCGTGGACACCTGTAACATAGATTTCCACAAAATAGCTGCGGAAAGTTGCAGCAGCTGCGGAAAGTGACAAGTTTCCACAGCTGTATGAACAAAATCTAAATCAAATAGAAAACACAAAAACATAATTAAAAACCATGTTAGATACCCTTTTGCACATGATATTGACAATTTTGGAGGTTTAGGTGAGTGGAAAAGATATGGAAAAGTGTATGGAAAAGAGGCAAATTCGGGACTCAACAGCACCCTTGGCCGTTGATTTGTATAGATTGAATGACATTCGCAATCCTCCACTATGCCTGTGGCCGACTCCATTTATTGCCCAAGCTGCATCTCAGCCGTCCTTTCACCCGTAAATCCGACGGTCTGTATCTCGCCTTCCATGGTGGTCCCCGCAACGAGATACTCCAAAACCAGGTGGTATCTATTGCACTGCCCTTCGGCGGTGGGCGGTAATTCTTGTTTGGCCAGCAATTCCATACACTTTCTACCGCGTGTTCCTGCGTACGACTCCAAAACCACCGTTCATCGCACGCTATTGTTCGGCAAAATATGCGCAGTGATATCGCTGTCAGCCATCGGATTTGGAGAGCTTCATCTAACGATCGTCGCGCATCGAAGCTACATGGGTTTTAATCCATGGCAAATACACCCCTGGCCCACTGTCCATCGCCCCCGACATTTTTTTCAACCATCGATCTCCACCTGAGATCAGACGGTCAAGTTTTCATCATCCCCGCTGTTGACCGGTCGCACCGTCGGCACTCCACGTCATCCTTCCACATAGGTCTTTCGTACGTCCACCCATCACCGTTCCACATGTTCATCACCTTTTTCTTCTGCCATTTATATATTTCATTCATGGTTCATATTTTAATTTTTTACGTCAAAACCTTTCATCAGTCCATGATCCAGGTGGATATTGGTGGCCACCCGCCTATTCCACTTGGGCCCCCACCATTATCTCTTTCAGTTTTTCAGTTTTGGCATAACTTACTATTTTTAGCAGTTTTTTGGGTCCTGAACTTCTGGAGCCGTTTTGAGGCCCTAAACAACGTTTTTTGGGTATTAAATTTGTTGCGATTTTGATCATCAGAATCGTCACAAAAGTTGTAGTCCTCGGATAGAGCTTTCTAATGATGTATCATGTGCGTCAAACGGAGATAGTATGCCAAAGTTACGTCCCTGGGAAGTTGAAACACCAATTTACCCAAACGGGGCCCATAGTTTTGGCGCTTCATCTCCTAGGGTTACGTTTTTGGGATGTTTAGGGTTCTCCATTGTTTCTCAATAATAAATAGGCCCTCGCGCCTCATTGTAAAGCAGTTCAGAGGTCTGTAGCCACCACATCTCTTCTCAGAGATAGCTACCAGTACCCTAGCTAGTTTTATTTCCATTGTCTGTAAGCAAATTTCAGTTCTTTGATATCAATGAAATGAAGTGTTATTTCCGCTGCATCTCTGTATTTATGGTTATGTGTTTATTCTGTTGCGTTCCTGCATAAATCCGGATCAGTGGTATCAGAGCGGTCTGCTTTTTCTCGATCCTTCTTTGCATGTCCCCAACGAGGTCGGGTTATAAGGAGCTAGGGCTTGATCTGGTGGAACCTTTGCAAGATCAGCCTCGCAAACCTCGACGGACGCCCATGGGGGACGAAAAGAAAGATGAGGGAGCAGGAGATCCTATCAAAATATTGCTCGAGGAGGCCCTCGAAAAACAAAGGGACGCGATGATGGATAGCTTTGCTCAGATCCTTCAACGGCTGCCCACCGGCGGCGCATCTGCATCCAGTAGCCACTCTGGAGTTGCGACTCCCTTTAAGGTACAAGTAAATTTCGACATTCCCATATTTGAGGGTCAAATAGACGCAGATGCCGTAGATAGATGGTTGAATCTATTAGAAGGATATTTCTCTGTTCATGACTTTTCAGACCGGGAGAAGATTATTTTGCACTCCTCAAAGCTACCCCCCATGTTAAGGACTGGTGGGAAACCTACTGTGAGAACAAGGACCAGACAGAACCCTCTCTGTTCTCGGCCGTACCAACTTGGAATTCTTTCCGAGACGCCGTCAAGGAATAGTACTATCCCGTGGGGAGCTATGAGGACAAGTACATACAATGGACCACGCTGCGACAAAAAAAGGATAAAGATGTGCACGAGCTGATGAATCTGTTCCATACCCTGCACACAAAGTTGGGTATCAAAGATTCAGAGAAACATTTGGTGCTAAAGTATCGCAGTTGTCTGCACAGATACATTCAGGAGGAAATGTATCTAAGGAAATGTTTTTGGGCGGCGAGCTTTCAGATCAGATCTGAAACTTTTGGTAAAAAATTTGCAAAAAAAAAGACTAGATCTGGATTCCTTGCGAAAAAATACTCAAATTCAAAAAAAAAATCAGCCAAATTGGAGTTCGGATGAGGGAGATATCGCTGATTCAAAATCAGCAATGTTGAAGCAATTTTTCTGACGACAATTCATGGACGGCGGCTCTCCTGTCATTTTTCGCAGTTTTTAATACAAAATTTTAGAGAAATGGAGATAGATATGATCTCCTCTTGAAAAATCACCCAATTTCAAAAAAAAAATCGGTCCAATCGGAGTCCGGATGTGGGAGTTATCGTTGATTTAAAGTCAACTATTTTTTTCAAAAATTTTGTGACGGCGTGACAATTCCAGCGCAAATATGAGAGTCTAGAGTCTCCAGAGAGTAGTTTCAAATACATGAGATGATGCAGAATGATCATTCCATTTCCAAAAACAGATTATATTGAATATTCTGAGTTATATTGACCGAGTTATGCTCATTTTAAATCTGGAGCAGCATTCAGAGCGGGTTCCCTTTGGAGACGTGCCCTCCCACCCTGCTTTAGTAGGCACCTGCTTCACCTTCATCAGTTTCATCATAGCAGCATTCGGCTTGGGTTATTTGGAGATGTGCCCTCCCACCCCAAGCTATGTAGGCACCTGCTACTTCATCAACAATCAACATCACAGTTATAGGTCAACCGCACAAAATCATTTTCATCGAAGTCCATTTGCTAGGCCGCACACTGTTAGTCACACAGTTGGTCACAAGCATTACAGGGTATCTCTATCCTCGGATCTTCGTTCTTCATGGTTTTGGTTCATCCACAAACCCACACTTCATCAAAGTCCATTTGCTAGGCTGCACACTGTCAATATCACAGTTGGTCACAAGCATTACAGGGTCTCTCTATCCTCGGATCTTCGTTCATCACGATTATGGGTTAACTACACAAAACCCTTCTATTCAGTGGATTTTCATATTCAACAAAGGATTCTCAGGAGGGAACTTCACGCAATGGGGACCATTGCTTCTTAAGGAGGGAGGAATGATCCGAATGGAAAATGGCATCAACTCATGGTATTCATCTACCCATATTATCCATCTACCCATGGAATTTACCCATGGTATTGTAAATGGCATCAACCCATGGTATTCATCCACCCATGATATTTATTCGCCCATGGTATTGTAAGTGACCCATGGTATATATCCACCCATGGTATTCATCCACACATGGGATTTACCCACAGTATTGTAAGTGGTATCTACCCATGGTATTGGCCTATGGTATCTACACATGGTATTGTAACTCAAAAAAGGCTATAAATAACGAGCCTCAGTTTGTAAAAGGACATATTTTCCACCACAATGTAGCTTCTACAATTATTCTCTGTCTTAATAAAACAAGTTTCTTTGTGGTTTTATTTTCTTTGTGTTCTCTCTTCTTTTCTGGCATTCTAATTTTGCAAATCTTGTCAGATCCATTTCAACATTTTAGATCTTGGGGGCCTCCCCCTGATGTGTGGAAGACTGCCTTCAAAGCTAAGGAAGGCCTTTTTGAATGGCTGGTCATGCCTTTCGGGTTGACGAATGCTCCTGCAACCTTCATGAGGATGATGGACGACATCTTGCGGCCATTCACCAACTCATTCGTAGTGGTGTACTTGGATGACATTCTGATCTTCAGCAAGACTTGGGAAAAGCACCTTCATCACATCCGACAAGTCCTCCAAACACTGCGGCAACACAAGTTGTGTGCCAATTTGGAGAAGTGCACGTTTGGCATGACCCAGGTTCAATATCTCGGATACATTATTGATGAAAGGGGGGTGCATGTGGATCCAGCCAAGATCCAAGTCATTCGGGATTGGCCAGCCCCGACTACTATAACAGAGCTTTGCAGCTTTCTGGGTCTTGCTAATTTCTACCATAGATTCGTGTTGGGATTCTCTCATATCACTTGGCCCTTGAGTCAAGTCACCAAAGGAGGAGCGAGAGAAAAATTATTTTGGTCGGAACCTCAACAGAAGGCGTTCAAAGAATTGAAAAATCGCCTCTGTTCTGCCCCAGTGCTCACCTTACCAGACTTGCAGCAGCCGTTGGAGATCGAGACAGATGCCTCTGACTATGCTATTGGGGCAGTTCTTACTCAACAGGGACATCCAGTGGCATATCACAGTGAGACATTGTCTGAGACAGTTCGCAAGTATCCCACCTATGATAAAGAAATGTATTCCATTGTGCAAGCCTGTCGACAATGGAAGCATTACATTTTGGGGAAGAAAACAATCATCCACACAGACCACCGGCCCCTGCAGTTCCTACAGACACAAGGGAAGTTGCAGAATGATCTCCATCAGAAGTGGTCCACATATCTGCAACAGTTTCATTTGAACATCAAGTACAAGAAGGGTAGCACCAATAATGTTGCAGACTGCCTCAGCCGACCACCGATCGTGGTGCTCACCACCGTGCTCAACTCTTGTGGGCACGAGACTTCTGATTGGCCGCTTCTCTATGAGAGTGACCCAGAATTCAGCCACACTTACAAGGCACTCTTGGGGGCACGCAAGTTCCAAATTTTCACCTCCAAGATGCACTTTTATGTCACTTGGGACACCTTTGTGTTCCTTCAAGCGAGCGTGCCAAGATGATATGGGAAGCACACTACAGTCGAGTCGCTGGGCATTTCGGGGTCGAGAAAACAGTAGCAATACTACACAAGTATTTCTATTGGCCGAACCTTCGAAAGGATGTCGAGAAGCACATCAGATCCTGCACTGCTTGTGCCATTGCCAAACCGACCATCAAGAAGCAAGGCCTATATACTCCACTACCTACCCCTAGTCGACCGTGGGAATCCATCTCCATGGATTACATGTCGGGCCTGCCTTCTACTAAGAATGGAAATGATTGTGTTTTCGTGGTCGTTGACAGATTCTCGAAGATGGCCATTATGGCGGCCTGTAAGAAGAATATCACAGCAGAAGCCACTGCTAAACTCTTCTTTGAACGAGTGTGGGTGCACTTTGGGATCCCACAGTCTATCATATCAGATCGAGATAGCAGGTTCCTCAGCACATTTTGGTCCAGCCTCCGGTCAATGTTGGACACAAAGCTCACCAAGTCCACAGCTTTCCATCCCCAAACAGATGGCCAGACAGAGGTCGTCAACAGAATGATTGTACACATTCTGCGCATGTACAACTCAAAGCATCCACGCACATGGGACGAGAGCCTCCCCTATGTACAACACAGTTATAACCGGGCTCTCCACAGCTCAATTGGCCATAGCCCCTTTCAGGTGGGCTTGGGATTCCAGCCACTATGTCCCATTGACATAGCCATGCCATTTGCAGCTGCTCAGGCCGATTCAGCTCATGTCCAGTCTGAAGTTGACAAAGCAAGTAGCTTCATCGAGCGCATTCAACACATCCGCCAACAAGTTCATGATATATTGGACAGAGCCAATGCGAAGTACAAACAGCGCCATGATCAACACCGGGTGCCACACCACTTCCAGGTGGGCGACAAAGTATGGCTACATTTGCAGAAGGAGCGCCTCACCGGACCTCACCGCAAGCTTCGCCCGCTCCGATACGGGCCGTACACCATCACCAAGGCTGTAGGTAACAATGCCTTCGAGCTTAGTATTCCACCATTCCTTGGTCTGCACCCAGTCTTCAATGTGGATCGCCTTCGTCCTTACTTTCCACCTCTACTGGACACCTCGGACATTGCATAACAACTCACACCAACAGAGTTAGACCCAGACTGCATGGAACAGGCCACCACAGATTGTATCATGGACATGCAAATCAAGAACACTCGTCAACAACAGATCCAACTGTATCGGGTTGTCAAAGCTGGCCAACTCCTGCACCAAGGAAAGTGGTTCACCAGGGACCAAGTTCAGCAGAAATTTCCTCATCTCATGGAGGAACTTAACGCAATAGGGACCATTGCTTCCTAAGGGGGGAGGAATGATCCAGGTGGATATTGGTGGCCACCCGCCTATTCCACTTGGGCCCCCACCATTGTCTCTTTCAGTTTTTCAGTTTTGGCATAACTTACTATTTTTAGCAGTTTTTCGGGTCCTGAACTTCGGGAGCCGTTTTGAGGCCCTAAACGACGTTTTTTGGGTATTAAATTTGTTGCGATTTTGATCATCAAAATCATCACAAAAGTCATAGCCCTTGGATAGATCTTTCTAACGAGCTATTGAGCACATCAAACGGAGGTCGGGTGCCAAAGTTACGCCCCCAGTAAGTTGAACCACCAATTTACCCAAACGGGACCCACCGTTTTGGCACGTCATCTCCTAGGGTTACGTTTTTGGATTTTTAGGGTTTTACATTATTTATCAACAATAAATAGGCCCTCGAGCCTCATTGTAACTCATTTCAGAGGCCTGTAGCCGCCACATCTCTTCTCAGAGATAGCTACCAGCGCCCTAGCTAGTTTCATTTCCAATCTGTCTGTAAGCAAATTTCAGTTCTTTGATATTAATGAAATGAAGTGTTATTTCCGCTGCATCTCTATATTTATGGTTATGTGTTTATTCTGTGGCGTTCCTGCATAAATCCGGATCAGTCCATTCACCATCGCTACCATGCATTTTCAGCCACCCTACATCATTCCACCGTTTCGCCATGTCTGCAGCACCATTTCTATCAACCCCGACACATCCACCATCCCTGTGCCCGGTTTTCTAACAAGTTTGCGGATTTTGTAGGGTTTTAGCGATGAAAAACTGTTGTAATTTGCAGTCTTGATTGCAGTCGCAGAGCACATCAAAGGACTATTCTTCAGAAGCTGCAATTATGAAGAAAAGTCCAGGAAGCCGTTATGACAAGACCTCCATTGAAGAAGCAGGGTTAAATTCTATCAAACCCTCCAGAGTCATTCGAATGCAAAGATTGCGCAGATCCAGACATAAATATCGTAGGCAAAGAGTATTAGTGGGAGGTAGGGAATTAAAGGCATGTAATTGAAGATTTTGGAGCCTAAGCCTACCTTTTGAAAGCAGAGTACCAGGTCGAAGATCCTGTAGATCACTCAAAAGATTCATGCACAGAAAACAATACTCTCAAAGTTTTATTTTAGTTAATTCTTTCTTCGTGAAAGGACTCGAATGTCCATGATTTATTCCTATACCATGTTTGAAGAGACTTTGTCCAAGCAATTACTTTAGAAAGACAAAGAAATAGTAGTACCTATAGCCTCAATAAAAACAAGCACATGTATGCACTTTTTCAGATTGCTCTAATGAGATAATTAAATGTTCATCACCCACTTTCATTAGTCTTCTTTGTTTCCTATAAAGCCCCATTTAATAGATACTGGAAGGGTTCCATTGCCTAAAACAGCAAGCAGCGATTTTTGTATACATTTTGTAAAACTTCATAGAGGCTCGTGAGCTCAGGGTCATTCAGGAGTAGAATTCTATCATAAAGAGGATTATGGTCTTTTGTATTTCATAGTGTGTAACCTTTTTTCTTATGTGTTATATTAATAGATCATTTCATTTCATCCATCTTTCTTGTATCATGTTTTGGAATGCGAGTGGCTCACTGATTTCTGGCATGGATTCATCCTAGTTGATGCCCATGCTCGGATCATTCAAGCATTTTAAATATGGCTCATGCATGATATTCTGTTCCATCATTCAGCTAAACCGTATTTTTACTATATTAGTTTCTTTGGGAGGGTGCTTTTAAAACGCTATTATCATGTACAAATTCTTAGATTGGTAAGCCCATGCATGGTGGTATTGTATATCTGGTTATCAGCTCAATGTTAACTAATATCTCCTCTACATTTCATTCACTACATACACCTTCTTATAACTTATGTCTGTGAAGTATTTCTTAATCGGCCCGCTTTGCAGTAAGCTTTCTCTGAATTGTGTGTTGCTTTTATATTGGAGTTTTTCATGTTGCCCCTGCAATATCTCTTTCTCTGTGTCAATTTCTGAAGGTCTTGGTCCCATTCTAGTTTATTTCCCTGTTTACAGGAAATAGCATGTGAGCTGAAGTTGACAACTTCATACATTATATTATACGCTTCTTGCTATGCTAAGATGTCCTAGGCACTGGTCTATCACAACTCTAGGCTGTCTCTAGGAGTTACAACATATTTCTGGCGCCGTTGTCAGGGAACGAAGTTGAGAAATTTTAAAATCCCTGGGCCTCGACAAAATCTAATTCACTCTTCAAGTAGGTGAGTATGGAGAGTTAAGAGTTGTAGATCCCTCACCTTGGTGACTCCACATTTGTTCATTTGATAAATCTATTTGAAGTCCTGGCTCCTCGTAAGCCACACCTGAGGTCAGATACGTCTAAGCCAAAGACACCTTCAGTGTCTGACCTTGAAAATATCATACATAGAATAAATTGGAGGGAAAGAAAATCAGTCCATTCTGAGATTCCCGAATTCTCTCAAGAAGACTTTCCATCCTCCTCCTCTCAAGATTCTCAATTGCAAATTCCCGACCCCACTGTCGGAAACACCGATTACTATTCAGATAGTCCACCCCGAGGAGGTGTCCAATTTAAAGAAAGTCTTCATCCTACTCTTGAGGTCGAAGAGGTCAAGGAAGTCACCGAAGTATCTACTGTTAACAGACCTTTGTTCCCCTGAACCCCTCAAGCTGCAGTTGAGTATATTCCTATTATTATTCATACTCCACTTCCACCTCCTCCTCCTCCTCTTACTCATCAAACTATTGTGCTACCTCCACCCCCTCCAATGGAAAATGTTCCAGGCTTCTTGCTAAATAAATATGCTCCTCTAGCATTACCTCAAGCGTTGAATGATATGCCCCAAGATTATCTGAAGATCTTGCCCAGATTCAACGGGGAAAATGAGATTGATGCTCAAAAACATCTTGAGACTTTCTGCTCTTTTGCAGAGAACTTTAATGTTGAACATTTAGATGTGGTCTTAAGGCTTTTTTTCCAGTCTCTTGATGGTGAAGCTCGAAAATGGTTTAAGACGTTGGTTGGCCGTTCTATTACCACTTGGGATAACATGGAAGACACATTTCTCAGGAAATGGGGAGAGAAGAAAGATCATGGAAATTGTCTCATTGAGTTCAATACACTAAATAAAAGACATAATGAAGGGGTATCAGAATTTATCAAGATATTTAATAAATTATATCTGAGTCTCCCTGCTGATATGAAACCTCATCAAACTGCTGCTAAAGTTGTTTTTGTAGCATCCTTTGATTCAGAATTTGGTTTCTCTCTCAGAGAAAGAAAGCTTTCCACTCTGGATGATGCTCAGGCATATGCACTAGAGTTGGAAGCAAACTTTGCCTCCACTGGTAAATCAAAGGGAAAAGTTGAACAATATACCAGAAGAAGAGGCAAAGAGGAGGTATCCACTTCTAGTCAGGACAGAGACTCAGACAAAATGGAAGAAATGAGAAAATTGATTAAGAAAATGGTCAAGCTTGAATTGGAAGCCAATAACTCAGCCTTCGAGAATTTCCAGAATGCTCCAAACAGAGGTTACAATCCTCAGTACAAGAGACCACCCCTGCAAATATTTCCAAGGGAATCAAAAGAGAAACAGGATCAGGTACCACACCCATTGTACCTGGAAGGTCCAGAAGATGATCCCACTAGAGATACTGCCTATGGACTGGAAGATGAAAATCTTGCTTTCTCGGATAGAGAAGAAGAGGAATTCTCATTGCAAGAAGAAGAAAAGGATAGAGACACGAAAGACTCAGAGATTGATCACTGTTGTAAGCAATTTTTTGACCTCATGCAAGCACAGCTCAATAGAAGATATGACCTCATATCTTCTAAGAAGAGAACTCGTACTCAAGAGCAAGAAGAAGAGCCACATCAGAAGGAAGCACCTGCTCAGGAGGAGTCAAGAATGCAGAAAGCCACAGACAAAGGTAAGGGACCTCTAAACAAACCTTTGCAGTCTAGTGATCAAATTCCTTTTTCTTCAAAAGCAGTCATTCCCCCTAATGTCAAGTCTATGTCTAAAGAAGTCAAGCCCCCAGCTGAAAATAAAGAGTCAAAAGAGGTTGTGATAGAAAAATCCCCTCCGGCTTTTAGTCTGCAAAAGGAACTTGAAAAGGTCAAAATCCCAGTCCCCTTGATTGAATTGTTGAAACAACCAACATATCAATCTCAAGTCACCTCTTTCATGCTCCCTCTTGAAGCATCAATCATCCCAGATAGTCTCAACCTTCAAGAAGAAAGACCCATGGTAGTTTTTGGCCCACATGTTGAGGAGTTAGATGCTTCTAATCCTCCCTTTTATGTGTCTCTAGTGATTCATGACCTGCTATTACATAATTGTCTGTTAGATTCTGGAGCTTCCCATAATCTTATACCTCTGTCAGTCATGGAACAACTAGGATTAAAAATCACCCGTCCATACAAGGAACTTTATTCATTTGACTCCAAAAGAGTTAAATGCTTGGGGATGATCAAGGATTTGGTGGTTAATTTGGCCCAAATCCTAGCTAAAAGTGTGGTAATGGACATCGTGGTGGCTGACATCCCAGCACGTTTTGGTATGTTTCTGTCAAGGTACTGGGGAAAAAAAATCGATGGATCACTCAAGATGGATTTAACATATGCCACTATCCCATTTTTTTGTGGCCAAGAGAGGAGGTTGTACAGAGAGACTAGATTTGTCAAGATGGTGACCAAGGCAGATAACTCTGTTAATTCACTAGTCTACAGTAAGGAAGGAGATTTTTCATGCTTGATGCTAGAAGAAGATCAAGATTATTCTCATGAGCCATCCTTCTATCAGATCAAGACTGAGCAGCACTTAGAGAGCCATGAAGCAGGAATCTGGACACTCCATTTTGATGGAGCAAATTCAAGAGAAGGTAATGGAGCTGGAATATTATTGATTTCTCCTATAGAGAAATGGGTCCCATTGTCCTTCAAACTGGAATATGAAGCCACTAATAATGTGGCTGAATATGAAGCACTTCTGTTAGGATTGCAAATAGCCAGGAATATGAACATACAAAGCTTAAAAGTTCTGGGAGATTCAGAACTAGTGGTCAGACAAGTCAGGAATCAGTGTCAGACCAAACATCCTAGGCTAAGGGCTTATAGGAATGAAGTTTGGGACATGGTAGAAGATTTTTTCTTTTAATTCAATATCCAGTTCATGCCCCAAGAATAGAATAGGATGGTTGATTCCCTTGCTATAGCTGCTAGTACATTTTGACCGCCTTAGAACCCTCTTTTAAGATACGAAGTTGAGGTGCGTTATCGACCATCAATGCCAGATAACATCAAACACTGGAAAGTATTTGAAGATGAAGAACAGATGAAGATATTCCTGGAAATAGTGGGAGAGTTCTCCAATATGGAGATTGATGCCGATGGAGAAGAAGTTGAGCCTGAAGATACTTCAGAAAGAAATTGGGAGGAGAAAGTGGCAGGTAATAAGGTGTTGCAGTTAAAGGGAAAAATTATACCTAGAGGGCTAGTGCCTCTAGAAAGATTATTTGAGAAGAATGATGTCCCATTGCAACTATGCAAAGTGGTAGAAGAGAATCAGGTAGAAGACCTGAATTTAGGTACTGAGGCTTATCCCAAAATTGTAAAACTTCCAGGAAGATCCCTGGAGAATATAAAAAGCTATATCAGAATTTATTTCAGTCTTACAAGGATGTGTTTGCATGGTCCTATCAGGACTTGAAAACTTTTGATATCAGTATTATTCAACACAAAATTCCATTGAAGGGAGATGCAAAGCCCCATAAGTAGAAGCTCAGAAAAATAAATCCCCTGATGCTGCCTTCTATTGAGAAAGAAATTAAGAAGCTGTTGAAGGCCAAAATAATTGTACCACTGAGGTACTCTGAATGGGTGGAAAACCTTGTCCCTGTACGAAAGAAGAATAGAGAAATAAGGTTGTGTGTGGATTTTAGAAATTTAAACAGAGCATCCTTAAAGGATAATTATCCACTGCCTAAGATGGATCACATCTTGTAGAGGGTGGTTGTATCTTCTAGGATGTCAATGATGGATGGATTCTCTGGTTATAACCAGGTGGCTACACTTCCATAGGATCAAAAGAAAACTGCTTTTACCACACCATGGGGTACATTTATGTATGCCAGGATGCCTTTTGGATTGATTAATGCGGGGCCACTTTTCATAGGGCGATGGACATTGATTTTGTTGGGGAGCAAGATAAATTCCTAGTATTCTACCTTGATGACATCACTGTATTTTCAAAGAGTGATACTGAGCATATTGAACATCTGCGTAGAACCTTTGAGAAATGCAGAAGGTATGGTCTCTCTCTAAATCCTCAAAAGTCTTTATTTTCTTGAGAAGAGGGTAGACTTTTGGGACACATTGTAACTAAATATGGGGTGAAGATAGATCCTAAGAGGGTAGAGGTTATAAATGGTATTTCTTTTCCCAGAAATAAGAAATAGGTTCAAGTATTCCTAGGGCGCATCAATTTCCTAAGAAGGTTTATCCCTAACTATGCTGAAATAGTTAGGCATATAACAGACATGCTGAAGAAGAATAATGAGGTAAAGTGGTCACAAGAATCACGAGAGGCATTTATTAGGATAAAAAATGCTTTTGCAGAAGCCCCTGTTCTGGCTAGACCAGATTATGATAAACCTTTCATGATATTTTCTTTTGCATCACCTCATACAAATAGTAGGAGTTTTATTACAAAAAAATGAGGAAGGGTATGAGAAGCCTATTGCCTTTTTCAGTCAGGTGCTCTATGATGCAGAATTAAAGTACAACATATTGGAAAAGCAAGCATATGCCCTATTGAAATCCCTCAAAGCATTCTGTGTATATATCTTACAGTCCCATATCACTGCATTTGTGCCTGTAGCTGCTGTAAAAGATATTCTTATTCAGGGGGATAGTGAAGGAAAAAGGGGGAAGTGGATCGCTAAAATATAGGAATATGACTTAGACATCCACCCTACTAAGCTGATCAAAGGACAGGGGCTTGCCAAAATGTTATCTGAATCAAAATATCAAGCTCTGGGCATAAATTTGTCCACTATAGTAGGTGAGGAATCTGAAGAGAAAGAAGAGCGACAGGG
The DNA here is from genome assembly GCA_034641835.2 of Pinus albicaulis. NCBI lineage: Eukaryota > Viridiplantae > Streptophyta > Pinopsida > Pinales > Pinaceae > Pinus > Pinus albicaulis. The sequence goes on from CM076574.1 coordinate 186,925,141, forward strand.
AATTGGAGTAGCTACTCCAGAAACACATCTAAAGTACCTCACCAGTCTGTGGTACAAAGAGATAGTAGAATATCTCCTCACACTCAGCTACCCACCAAGCTGTGATAAAGCTAAATATAGAACACTAAGATTTAAATCACATAAATATATAGTCACCAATGGCCAGCTATACTGGCGAGATCCCTCAGGTATCCTACTAATATGTCTCATGGAGGATGAGGTAGGAAGTATCACAACCGAATTTCATGAAGGGATATATGGGGGTCACCACAGCTGGAGGGCCACTACTTATAAAATCTTGAAGGCCGGTTTCTATTGGCCCAAGCTTTTTGGAGATGTTTTTGCCTAGGTTAGAGCATGTGAGAAATGTCAGAAATTTGCTGAAAGACAGAAGATGGCACCTCTACCCATGATTCTCATGCACATAGATGAACCATTCATATAGTGGGGAATTGATTTTATAGGTGAAATACATCCCCCATCAAGTGGTGAACATAAGTGGATTTTAGCGGCCACTGATTATTTCACCAAATGGGTGGAAGGCATACCTGCGAGGAATGAAATAGATACTGTGATAATAAAATTCATGGAGGAAAATATCATATCCAGATTTGGTTACCCTGCCAAAATACTGACTGACAATGCACAGGCTTTCAAGTCTGCGAAATTTGTGGGTTTCTGCCAACAATATAATATCACACTAAGTCACTCTACAACCTATTATCCATAGGGAAATGGCTTGGTAGAGTCTTCCAATAAAACCCTGGTGAGGGCCCTGAAGAAGACTATCAATGAAAACCAGAAAAATTGGGATTCCCAGTTAAAATTTGCTCTATGGGCCAATAGAATTACCAGTAAGAGAGAAACTGGAAAATCCCCATATGAATTGGTATATGGGAGGGCAGTAATGTTTCCTATTAAATTAGCCCTACTAGTAGCTCAATTATTGCAGGAAAGTTAGGAAGAGCCTGATGATATGACCAGGCAAATAAATCAGCTGGTGGAATTAGAAGAAATAGGAAATCAGGTAAATCAAAGGCTGATAGAGTATCGAGAGAAGATGAAATACCTTTTCGATCAGCATGCCAAGGACAGGAAGCTATAGATTGGTGATTCGGTGCTCAGATGGGATATCCAAAGAGCTGAAAAAGGTAAACATGGTAAATTCGACCCCCTCTGGTTTGGTCCTTTCAAAATTGTGGAACAGGGGGACAATAATACTTTCAGGTTGGAGGATTTACAGGGCGATTTGCTGGATGCCCCTGTAAATGGTCAATTCCTTAAACCCTATTTCCAATTCTAACTTAGGCCGAGAAAGCCTGGTGTATTATATTGTATACTAGTTTTTTGTTTCTTTTTTGTTCAAATAATGTGGGTGTTATTATGAATCATAAAGTGAAAAGTAAGGTTGCTGAAGAGCAGAGCCCGCAAATAAAAGTATCTGATGGTCTGCGAAGTTCTTAACACATTCAGGGATGAACGTCCCATCCCCAGATGGAGCCGATGTTAACCATGTCAAACTCCTATTAAAATTCTGGCAGGCCATTCCATTTGAACCCTTCAAAATTATTTTGATAGCCTAAGTAATCCTTTTGCTGCCTATCGTTGCCCTTTTCCCACCTCAAAAGTGCATAAAAGGGTCGAAAATCCACATTTGAAAATATTCAAGGCTTAGCCCTTTTGGCCCTAGCCCCTCAGTCGTTTCCTCCACGTAACCCAGTGCTGGAACCAGGCGCAAAAACACTAGGCGCTTATCGCATATGAACATCGGGCGCGCCCTCGGCCGTTGATCTGTACAGATCGAACGACATTCACAATCCTCCACTACGCCTGTGGCCCACTCCATTTATCGCCCAAGCTGCATCTCAGCCATCCTTTCACCCGTAAATCCGACGGTCCGTATCTCCCCTGCCCCGGTGGTCCCCACAACGCGATACTCCAAAACCAGGTGGTATCTATCGCACTGCCCTCCGGCGGTGGGTGGTAATTCTCGTTTGGCCAGTGATTCCATAAAATTTCTGCCGCGTGTCCCTGCGTACGGCTCCAAAACCGTCGTTCATCGCACGCTATTGTTCGGCAAAAGATGCGCAGCGATATCACTGTCAGCTGTCGGATCTGGAGAGCTTAATCTAACGGTCGTCGTGCATCGAAGCTGCATGAGTTTTAATCCACGGCAAATACACCCCTGGCCCACTGTCCATCACCCTCGACATTTTTTCAACCGTCGATCTCCGCCTGAGATCGGACGGTCAAGATTTCATCATCCCCGTCGTTGACCGATCCCACCGTCGGCACTCCACGTCATCCTTCCGCATAGGTCTTTTGTACATCCACCCGTCACCGTTCCACGTGTTCATCGCCTTTTTCTTCTGCCATTTATATATTTCATTCATGGTTCGTATTTTAATGTTTTACGTCAAAACCTTTCGTCAGTCCATTCACCATTGCTACGCTGCATTTTCCGCCACCCTGCATCGTTCCACCATTTCGCCATGTCCGCAGCACCATTTGTATCGACCCCGACACATCCACCATCCCTGTGCCCGGTTTTCTAACAAGTTTGTGGATTTTGCAGGGTTTTAGCGATGAAAAACTGTTTTAATTTACAGTCTTGATTGCAGTAGCAGAGCACATCACAGGACTATTCTCCAGAAGCTTTAATTATGAAGAAAAGTCCAGGAAGCCGTTATGACAAGACCTCCATTGAAGAAGTAGGGTTAAATCGTATCAAACCCTCCAGAGTCATTCGAATACAAATATTGCGCAGATCCAGACATAAATATCACAGGTAAAGAGTATCAGTGGGAGGTAGGGAATTAAAGGCATGTAATTGAAGATTTTGGAGCCTAAGCCTACCCTTTTGAAAGGTAGTACCCAAGTTGAAGATACCGATCACTCAAAAGATTCAAAAGGTATGACAATACTCAAAGTTTTCATTTTCAGTGCATTTTCTGAAAAGACTAATGTCCAGTGATTAATTTTATATCAGGTTCCCGAAGAGACTTTTGTCTAGTGCAATTACTTCAGAAAGCCGACAGCAGAGTACCTACAGCATTACAGAGCCATCAAGCTGTATAGGCGGGCATTTTTCACCATTTTGTTTTAATGAGACAATTAAATGTTCATCACCTACTTTTGCTGTCTTTGTTTTGTTAAAAACCTGGAAGCAGCGTATTAGGGAAGGGTTCCGCATTTTATCGTGTACCAGGCCAGTGCTGTATGGCATTTGTAAAACTTAAAGGCTCAAAGCCCATAGGGTCTCAGTGAGGAGGAGTTCTATCTGTTAAAGAGGATTCTGGTCTTTGGTATTTCACAGTGTGTAACCTTTTCTCTTATGTGTTATATTAATAGATCATTTCATTTCATCCATCTTTCTTGTATCATGTTTTGGAATGCGAGTGGCTCACTGATTTCTGGTATGTATTCATCCTAGTTGATTCCCATGCTCGGATCAGTCAAGTGCTTTAAATATGGCTCATGCATGATATTCTGTTCCATTATTCAACTAAACCGTATTTTTGCTATATTAGTTTCTTTGGGAGGGTGCTTTTAAAATGCTATTATCATGTATGGATTCTTAGATTTGTAAGCCCATGCATGGTGGTATTGTATATCTGGCTATCACCTCAATGTTAACTAATATCTCCTCTACATATCATTAACTACATACACCTTCTGATAACTTATGTCTATGAAGTATTTCTGAATCGGCCCGCTTTGCAGTAAGCTGTCTCTGAATTGTCTGTTGCTTTTATATTGGAGTTTTGCATGTTGCCCCTGCAATATCTCTTTCTCTATGTCGATTTCTGAAGGTCTTGGTCCCATTCTAGTTTATTTCCCTATTTACAAGAGATAGCATGTGAGATGAAGTTGACAAATTCATACATTATATTATACGCTCCTTGCTATGCTAAGATGTCCTAGGCACTGGTCTATCACAACTCTAGGCTGTCTCTAGGAGTTACAACAGGTTCAATTTCTTGTAATGCCTAGTCATCTTCCTTTGTAAACCCAGGTCTTTGTTTTCTTTCTCTAATTTTTCCTCCAAATGCTTGTTGGCTCTTTCAAGCCATGATTCTTTACCATTTTCTATCTCTTGGGCAAGAAATTGTGTGAGATGATATGATCGAGCAAGGGCTGCTTCTTCTTCCCTCTGTTTCTCCAAAGCTTTCCTAAGACTCATAGTCCTAGGCCTTTTTTTTATTGGCTGCTATCCTTCCTCAATATAATAAAATTCACCCATATACTCTTCAAGCTTGACTTGTGCTTTGTATGCTTCCCTTTGGTATTTGAATGCTCGGGCCTCATAAATTTCCATTTTCCCACTCATTTGTTTATTTTGCATTTGTAGAAAGTGTATGAGGTCCTTCGACCTTTCTAGATCAGTTTCTAAGTCATGGATTTGGGATTCTCCATTTTGAAAAAGTGACTCAAGGATTTTGGCTTAATCATCTCTAGCATCACTGTCTATTTGTATGATGTCAAACTCTCTTTCTTGTTCATGGCTACTCTCCCGTTGTTCAACTTTTTCTTTGCCCTTTCTTTCGATAGAATTATTTTCTCTTTTTCTCTTTGGAAATTCAATAATACTCTTCTTAGGCAGTTTCCCTTTACTCCTTAGCGCCCTAGTGACATTACTAGTCACTGTTGGAGTGATTTTATTCTTTGCAGATTTGGTGTTTTTAGCCTTTGGTGCTTTTGAAGAATGAATCATGGCCCCTTGCCTAGGAGAGGCAGCAAGCACATGTTCTTGGCTGTGTTAAGGAGAAGAGAGAGGAAGTTTTATCACTATCACTTGTTCAACTTGATCCTTTACACTGCTGCCTCCATCATCACTTGCTTTGCTGCCCTATTCACTGTTTTCCTCACTGTTTTGAGTTTGTTTAGGGCTTCCATCTTCACCTTTATCACCATTTTGAACCTCTTGATATATGTTGCCTTCAACCTCATCAGTGTTGTTTAGAGTATGTTTTTTAGGGCTGTTAGCTTCATCATCCTTTTCTTTTTCTTGACTATCCTCACTATTTGTCTGTGGATTGCCTTGTTTACCCTCCTCACTGTCTTGAATTTGTTGAGGGTTGCCTTCATCATGACTATCTTATTTGTAATTTTGCATGTTGCCATCATCTTCACTGTTTTCCTTAGACTCTATGTGTGGGCTACCACCATGGCCACTACTTTGCGGGGAGGCACTTTTTTCACTATCCCTTTGATTGATTTCATGACTTTGTTGAGGACTGTTGTGATCTTCATCACTGCTTTGAACATCCTCCCCGCTTTGTTGAGTGCCACTGACTTCCTTATCCTTTGGTGAGCTCTCTTCACCATCACTAGTATACTCATGGTCAATGTCCTATGGTTTTTCACTTGGTTCATGCTCACTATTTTGTTGAGTATCACTATGTTATTCATCATCACCAACGTCATTCCTGCTTTCATAAGACTACTCTTTTTCACTATCAATCATGGGTAATGCCTGCTTTTGAGGGGTAGATTGACTTGGTGAAGGGGAGACATAGTGAGTGGAGGGTGAGGAGGAAATATGAGATGGGCCATGAGATGAAGAGGCAGTAGTAAAATCTAGATGGGAAATGAAAGTCTCCCAAGAAACTCCTTTCTTTTCAAGCTGGTGAAGGATGATGATTTTGATGAGAGAATGATGGAAAAGACTAGCTTTTTTCTAAGCAGGAGGTTTCTTTTGGACCAAGGAGGACATATTGCCTATGATTTTACAGAGGAAGAAAGGGAGATTCAACATCTGAGTCCGAGTGAAATGAATCAGAAGTCTGACATGATAGGAATAAACTCGAGAATACCTCCCCTCACATGTGAAATATCTCGTGATGGTTTTCATGAGGGGCGCATAACTGTTCAATAGATGAGAAAAGGGGAAAATAGCCTTGCATTCATTTTGGTAAGCTGGTTTCAAGAAATGTTTGTAGTGTTCTAGGTCCAAATAGGCTTGTTTTAACCATTTCTCACTAAGGTAGGGAATTTTGGTGGCCCTTGATATTGAGCTAGGAGTGAGAAAAAAATCAAGGCCTACTAGGTGAGCATGTTTTCCTTGCAGCCTCAAGGCAAACAGTTGTGTTAAGGGAGGGTGATTGGTGACCTCCTAGAATTTTTGGAAAAAATCAAGGCACCCTACCTCATGGAAGTTGAAAAGAACCGAAGGGGAGTCATTTATTTCCTAAGTTGTAATAGGCTCAAACCTTTTGTGAAAACCACCCTTGTTGACCTTCTTTGGAGGCATAGTTGTTTAGACTTTCCTTCACTCTCTTACCAACACAGGTCTTTCAAATGAACTAAAAAAATAGAACTCTTATTTCAGCACTATATCTCTTTCTTAACTAGCAAACAGGTTCTTTTTAATGAAAATAAGTTTCCTTCCTAAGAACTGTGCCTTTTCTTCTTTGAAATCACTAAGTTTTGTCCTTTGACCTCTTACACCAAAAAAACTCTGTAAACTGATAATAGGCACTTTTCCTCAATCACTATATTTTTGTCTCTTAGTAAACGTGAAATTTTTTAGAACAAACTATGTTTTCCCCTTCATTAGACTGTGTCTTTTTCTTAATAAAATTGATCCTTAACACCTCTCAAAATAAAAAACTTAGGCGAGGAAAACAAGTAATACCTCTTGAAAATGTGTTGGCTGTTTTTGGATATAAATTCCCTATGCAAAAAATATGATTTGTGGTGAAATGGAGGCCTTTTGAGTGGTGATATGCTCCTGTGCACAGGCGCGTAACACCTGCACGCCGCTGTGGGTGTTGTCGGGTCGAGCGTTGGGCGCCTTCTGAATGCCGGGCAGGGCCGCTTGGTCGAAGTACACAGGCTCTTCTCACTATGCTACAGGCGCGTCGCATCGTGTGCAAAAAGCTTTGGAGAGATGCTACAGGCGCGTCGCGTCCTGCCACAGGCGTGTCGCGTCTTAAATTTTTTGCAAACTACTTGCCCAGGGTTCGAAAAAATGTTCTACTTTTGTCTGTTTGCACAATAGAAAGTGAGCTTCTACTTTGAGAGCTTTTATAGCTCTATTTTAAAATACTTTGAACGCTTTTTCCCTCCTTTTGGTGATTTCTTATTTTTGCCTTTGTGTTTTTTGGAAAAACAGGTAGGGACCTTTTTTCATTTTGGAAGAAAACCCTTATGATGATTGTGTTAATGTTTGAAGAAAGAGGTTACCTTATACCAACTACTTTATATCTTTTAAGCTTCCATTCTCAAAACTGTGATGTGTTTATCTATGTTGCTTTTGAATAGACCATTTAGGGGTAAAAATGTGATGTTTTCCACTTATCACTTTTGAATATGCTCAAAAAAACTGAGTGGCCTCTGCTTATTAATGAAGGAGGCACTTTCAACATTCTCTTCCAGGCGCTTGTCCTATACTCCATGTTTCAACCCTTTTTAAAGCTCTATCAATTTATTTGAAAGAGGTTGTTTTCAACATTTGAAACTTGCTCTCATCATTTGATGGAAGGAATCTCAAAATGAAAACTCCTTGTTATCCTTGTTTACCATTTTAAAGAGTTAGTTTATATGAAAAGTAACTCTTGGTGCTTTCCCTTTACTCATCATTTGGAGGGAGTATTTTGATAAACTATAATGGGCTTGTCTAAATGAGAGATGTCTCTTTTATATAAATCACCTGTGTTAATTTCTCTTTCTATCAGTTACAGAAGTCACTTTTAAACAAAGCTTTGTGTACCTTCTTTACCATTTATATGAGTTTGATTTAATCAAAATTATAGCCTTGGTTTGTCAATGAATGCACTCTTTCAGACACACTATCTCTCAAACTGCCCATTACTGACAATTTTTCTTAAACACAGTGTTAATACTTGGAGACTTGACCCTCTGCTTATTTGTGAAGGAGGCCATAAAAATGTGTTTCTGACCCTCTGCTAATTTTGAAGGAGGTCCTATTAAACATAGAAACTTCATCCATCTCAACACTGTGCCTTGTTTTGTTTTTTTGAAAAATACAAATAGAAGACAAAAGTGAATCTTTGGCATTTATCCTTGATGAAATCATTTGAATCATAATGCCCTTTGCTTTATGAGGAGCTGTCAGTAATCTATATCCATTTTACATAAAATCACTGTGAATATTCAAGAGTAAATAATGTACTTTGTAAATGGTGAGTGCTCTCTGCTAGACATCTTTGAACTAACTCCTTCCCTTGACTGTGTTTTTAGGGGTAGTGAAATTGTTTGTGGCGGTATTTCAAAGTTTAGTTCAGGATAAGGTATAAGAAGCAACTGTCCTTATTATATTCTCATCCTGGTTGCCTATCTTGCTTTGAAGCTCTCCTTGTCAAAGACTGTCCTTCCTTTTGAAATAGAGAAAATTGTAATGCTAGGTCCCCTTCAGATTTAAACCATGTATATTTGCTGTTTTTTTACTTACTTCTCTCCATCTGAATCTTGATGGAAAACTATTTCAGTATGAGAAACTTGTTAAATTTGTTCCTTTGCTCTCATTTGTGCACTGACCATCACTCAATTTACACCCCTGCAGAGATGTAAAAACAGATGTTTTTGAAGTTTGGAGGGCTTCTTTGATGTTTCATGGGGATCATGCCTGATCTAATCATATTTCTTTAGACAGGGAAACTCCTTCTTTTTTCTTGTTTTGAACATTCCTGAGCCTTGCTAGAAACAAAAAAAAGCGAAATATTTGATGGTGTGTGACCTAGGGATAGACAAGGGTTTTGTTTTGGAAAATAACAAGACATGATGGATGATTGATATTGAAGATACAGTTTTTGGCTCAAAACAGTCTCGCTAAGGAGTTTTCCCTAAAACACCACCACCTAGACCTACATACTTTGTCATGGATTTTGAATGGCTTCTTAGGCATGAGTAGGTTATCACATGACAAAGTTATCAGTGAGAGAGGGGTATACATTTTGTTAAATGTTGTACAATGGGTTGTATGAAAAACAAGGGATTTTGATGATTAGCAGAGGTATAAGATTTATGATAGTTATGGACAGGGAGACTTTGCTGTAATGAGATAGGTTTAGAAAAATAAAGGGTTTTTCTCATTATATGCTGAAGGAGAGGGGTAGGAAGAAAAAAATTTGTTTGAGGTGTTTTCTAGATGATAAATTGATAGATTGAGATTAGCTTCTAGAAAACTTAGCCAAGGAATCTAGTCATCAAAACAGGTAAAAATACTGATGACTAACAGTGGCTCCATTTGGGGAGGGCAGCACCCTTTCAGGAGGTGTCCAGAATTTCAGATATTTGGCTTGTGAAGACTAGTGCCTTATCCATTGGCACAAATTTATCTCTTTCTTGATGCTATTTATGAAAATTTACAGCATGATTAGCATCAAAGTCATATCTACCTGCCCAACTATAATTCCTAATGTTTTTTCTTCTTTAGGTGCACTTGTACTAGAAACCCTTTGACATGATACTTTTGAAAAAAGGAAAAATATATAATTATACACTTATATATTCTGGGAGTTCAGATTAAATTGATGAACTCTTTTGATTCTCTACCTATGCTAGATCGACTGTCAAGATTAAGCTGTTTGACAGGATTTCATTCGCTAGACTAAAACATGAAATTGAAAAATGACTAAGTCAGGATTAGACGGTCTGATTTGTCATGTGTTTTTGGCATAAAGACAAGCTGCACACAAATGTTATTTTCGTACAAAAATGAGATTTAGGAAAATCAGGGCTAGGATACATAGTTTTTTTTTCATCCCTGTTTTCCTCTTTGGCTCTGTTTTGAGCGTGTGGAACCAGTATCATTTCCTAAACTACTTTCATTGATAAGTCAAGCTTACACAATTTTGACTATCATCTCTTTTACTAACTTATCAACAATCAATTTAAAACATGTCTAGTTATGATTAGGCTAGATAAATGAACAAGATATCATTTGAGCACTAGTAGTGGCATTTAGATTTGCGCACTTTCAGCATGACTTTTTTTTTTTTTTTGTGAACATGGGTTTTTTCTGCTATTTTTTAAACTGCCCTCTTTTCTATTTTTCTACTGTTTTTGTATTTTCTGTTTTTGATTTATTTCTTCAAACAGTGATATGTACAATGAGTGAAAATTATAAAATTGTATCTCTTGACAAAAGTAATGCTTTAGTGTCCTACCATTTACAGGACCTCCAAAAGTTTCAGTCCCATTAGGTTCTTGCAGGAAAAAAACATTGTTTCTGCTAACTGAACTGATAATGAAAGGCCCTTTCCATAAATTTTCAAACTTACCATGCTTTTCTTTATCTTCCCTTCTAGAATCCCATTTTAATATTTTATCCCCAACCTGAAAATCATTTTCCTTGGTCCTTCTGTCAAACATCTTTTTAATCTTATCTTGTGCTAACTGAGTCCTTTGGTAAACTTCTTCTCTTGTTTGTTGTAAATGGATAGTCTGATTTATCCTCCTTTGCATGCCATTTTCTTCTATTTGAACTTCTTGTAATAGTTTCATCACTGGAACCCCTAAAGATGTTGGGAAAATGGCATCCATGCCATATACTAGTTGATAGGGAGACATTCCAATTGATTTTTTGGTGGTTAGTCTATTAGCCCATAGTGTGTGTAGTAGTTTCCCATGCCATGCTTTTTGATTTTGTTCAAGATGCTTCTTAATGATATTTACTAGCCTCTTGATAGAAGATTCGGCCAAACCATTACCTTGGGGGTAATAAGCCGTGGAATTTCCTAATGTAATGTGATATTTGTAACAGAAGTCAACCATTCTTTTGGAGGAAAAGGCAGCAACGTTATCGGTGATAATTTTCCTAGGACAACTGAATCTAGATAAAATGTTGGTTTCTAGGAACCTAATGATGACTAAATAGGTAGCATTCCTGGAGGGTATGGCTTCTATGCATTTGGTAACGAATCAGTGGCTGTGAGGATCCATTTGTGTTGAGCATACGAAGAAGGGTGAATCTCCCCAATAAAATCTAAACCCCATTGCTGGAAAGGACCTTCAACTATGATGGGATGTAAGGGAAAAGGTAAAAGTTTTTTTCTTGCCATAAAAAATTTGGCATTTATGGCATGTCATAACAAGTTTGTGAGTGTTAGGAAACAAGGTAGGCCAATAATAACTGGCTCTAAGGATTTTTTTGGATGTGGTTTTCCAATAGAGATGTCCTCCGCATTCTCCTTCGTGCATTTCGTACAATTTTTTCTACATCATCTTCAAGAAAAAATTTAAGCAGCGTACCAGTGGGATTTTCCAGTACAGAATTCCATCTAGAATACAAAACTTTAAAGATTTTTGTTTGAGGAATCTTGCTTTTGTCTTTGATAAGGTTGGAGGAGCATTAAGATAAAATAATACGTAAAGAATATCAACATACGAAGGTGAATTTAAAAACATTTCTTCAACATGAGGGGCTGCGCATTCTTCCTATTCTTCTAAGGTGTCAACAAAATTTATATCTAATGCTTGGAGGTTTTTTTCAGCCATTAGTCTTGCGAGTCCTTGTCCCTTAAAAATTTTGGTGGGTTGGATTTCTAAGTCATATTATAAGATGATAGCGATCCACTTTCCTCTTTTACCATCGGGATCTTGATTTAATATATCTTTGACGAAAGTATGGGGAATGAAAGCAATGATATGAGAATGCAAGATATAAACTCAGAAATATTTCAGTGCTTTTACCAATGCGAATGCCTGTTTTTCCATGATATTATATTTTCAGGGAGTATCTCTTAGGGATTTGCATAAAAAAATCTATGGGTTGTTGTTGCCCTGCTACATTATTTTGTAACAATACTGCAGCTACCATGTGTTTAGATGAAAATGGGAAAATGTAAAAATCTTTGGTGAAATCAGGACTTATCAGTACTGGTGTTTTGGTGAGTGCTTTTTTAACTATTTCAAAATATTTTTTTGGCTTCTACAGTCCATTTAACTCCAACTTCCTTTTTAACATGTTTGTGATATATCTCAAAATTTCAGCAAGATTTGGGATGAATCTTCCTAAGAAATTAATTTTTCCGATAAAGGATTGTAATTCCTTAATGTTTCTGGGGTGACTGATTTGCAGTATGCCTTCGATTATTTTGGGGTCTATTTTTATTCCATCTTCAGAAATGATGTGACCTAGGAGTTTTCCTTCTTCGAGACCGAAAAGTGTTTTCTTGGGGTTCAGAGATAAACAATATTTTCTACATTTTTCAAAAACCTTTCTCAAGTGAACCAGATGCTCTTCATCTTTTTTGGAATATACTGTGATGTCGTCAAGATATATGACTATGAAATAACCTATGGCTTCTGAGAAAGCTATGTCCATGGCTCTTTGGAATGTGGCACCGGCATTCATTAATCCAAAAGGAATTTTAACATACATGAAAGTGCCCCAAGGCGTGGTGAAAGCAGTTTTGTGTTGATCATTAGGAAAAACCAGCACTTGGTTGTATCCAAAAAAACCATCAAGTAATGAGATTCTTTTAGCACCCACCACTTTTTGAAGTATGTGGTCCATTTTGGGAAAAGGATAGCTGTCCTTTAAACAGGCTCTATTCAGATTTCGGAAATCAATACAAATTCTAATCTCACCGTTCTTTTTCCAGACTGATACCAGATTTGAAACCCTCTCAGAGTACCTAAGAGAAACTATTATCCTGGCATCATACATCTTTTTTATTTCCTTTTCAACTAAAGGCAGTAAGACTGGATTTATTCTTCTCAACTTTTGTTTGAAATTTTTCTGGTTTTCTTTGAAGGGGATCTTGTGTTGAATGATGCTTGTGTCGTATGATTTCAAATCTTGGTATCCCCATGCGAACACATCTTTAAACTCTTTAAACAACTCAATGTATTTATGTTTTATGTGAGGAGGGATATTTTTGGAAATTTTGATCATTTTTGTTTCTTCTGTGCTTCCTGTTATATTCTTCTATATCAACCTCGGTAGATTCCATTTTTGGTTTTTTGGCCACGTCAATAAAATCAAACAATTCCTCTAAGGGTGCAAGCCCTCTGGGTATGGTGTCATTTTCACAGTGTAAGACTTTAAGATCTCTTTGGTCTAGGTTCTCACATGTTTTGGCTTTATATGGATGATTATTCAAGTTTATATCTATTAGAAAAGGTAAATCTGGCTCCTGGTCTTCATTTTTGTCAAGACTTCTTTCTTCATGTTCTAAGTTTGTTTTAGTCATTTAAAACTCATTTCTAGATTGAAAAAAATCATCAATTTGTTCATCATATTTGAATATTTGCCAATGGTCAATGTTGTCCAGCACTGTAGGATGATGTTTGACTTGGATATTGTATTGTTAATTTAAACATGGTATTTGGCAATTGCTTGTGGCAAAGGCGAGCTCATTTGCTAGGCTATTTTGAGTCCTTGGAATATAAGTGAGTTCATATCTTTCGAAGTTTTTAAGGATGTCTAATGCTGCATTCCTGTATTCTCTCAGTCTTGATTTTTTTGCCAAATATTCACCTTTGGTTTGTCTAATTACATGTTTCGAATCTCCCTGGGCTGATATTTTCTTAGCACCTAAGTCTTTAAGTAAGTGCAGACCAAGGAGAAGGGCCTCATATTCCGAAATGTTATTGGTACATTGGTATTCTAATCTGAAATAATGACCTTCATTAGTATTGTGTATCCAGATGCCAGCCCCTGAACCAGTTTTTCCATAGGAACTGTCAAAGATTATACTCCAAAGAGTTTCCTTTTCATGCGTGTTACTGAGCTATTTTTCAGGTTTCTTAGAGCTTTGATCATGAGTTTCTTTATCTGGGGATGAGTAATGTTGTTCTGATGCTTTGAAATCTTCTTCATTTCCTTTTATTTACTCATTTATATCACTTTCATTGTATAAGATAAAAGAATCTAAATTGGAATGAATGGAATAAACTGGAGTATTGTTTGGCCTATCTAGGTTGCTTACCATATATTTCATGTAATTTTCTCGGTACAACCTCCTATTTTGGTTAAAGACCGGGATGGTCGAAAATGACATTTCCATTTGGAGGCTACCTCGTATTTTTGCGGCCCATGATTTTGATAATAGCATTCCATATTTAGGAGGAATATCAACCACCACTATGTACATCACTAGGCGTTTAGCCAATACTTGTGTTAGAGTGAAACACAGGTTCTTTATTAGGCCTAAGCATTTGACCCTACTTGAATCGAATGAGTACAAGTCTTTGTAAGGTTTAGTTACCTCTAGGCCCAAACTCTCCATGACTACTTTAGGCATGAGGTTATGGGAAGCACTAGAATCTAACATGGAATTATGTAATATCTTGTCCTAGATGTTCAAACTTATGTAGAATGGGGAAACAGTTCCTTCTTGGTATTCTCCTTTTATTTTGGGACCAAACAAAAGCTCGGGTTTGTTGTCTGTCAGATTTAAAGTATCTCCATCATTTTCTATGTTTAAGACTTTAAAAATCTGAGATCTGTACCTATCTACAATTACTAGCTCAGTGAGGGGTATGGTTACCTTGATTTTGGCAATTTCTCCTTCGAAACTAAAAGGTGCTTGGGTTTTGCGCATATTCATCTCAGTTTGATCAGCCATAAATTCTACTATGTTCTTGATTTGATGATTTTGATTCGGGTTTTCGTTCAATATAGTTGTTTCGAGAATATTAGTAGAGGTACTAGGATAGTTGGGATCAAGGCTCACCTAGCTAGTTTTGTCTTTGTTTTGGTCAGTTCTCTTAGCCATGATTTTGTTACTATCTGCTGTTCTTTTAAGAATGGTATCAGGGGTTTTTGTAACAAAAATTTCTGAGCTACCTCTCTTAGAGTTGTCTTGGTTTTTCTTACTCCTAAGATCATATTGCCTATGAGCTTCTATTATGGCGTTTTGTAATCCTATTTCAGGATCTTCAGGGTCCTCATAATTTGTTTCATTTTGGTTTGAGGAGAAGAAAACTTGTTCTTCTTCTGTGAGGAAAACCTCACCCTCGCTATCAGAACCTATCAAGTTTAAGTGATTTTCATCAAGTGGTTCCATATCTCTTTCTACCTCATCAACATAGTTTTCATGGAGAGGTGGCCTAACCTGTTGGTCATTTTCCCTTTGTTTGTTTTGAGGCGGGTCTCTTCTAAAGTTTGGGTTCCGGTTTCTGTTTTGAGGATTTGCATGGTTGTCCATAAGAGGTGCTTTTTCATTTAGATTTATTCTTTCCCACATTCTCTCCATGGTGCTAACCAGGTTGTCTATTCTGGGATCTGAGGAGGAGGTGGAAGGCATGGCCTCATCTCGGTATGTGACTTTCTTTTCTCATTTCATTCTAGCTCTCTTCTTAGCTAGGTTGGCTTTGGCACTAACAACTACTTTTTTCATTTCTTCTAAAGTTGTGGGGTATCTTTATCTTAGTTGGTATGTCATATTTGGATCGAAATCTTCGGGAAATTTTACTAGTGCTGAACCAAGTGGAGGTTTCATGTTAGGTGGAAGGGCATTATAGACACTGTTGAACCTAGTGAAATAGTCCTAAACACTTTCCCCCATATTCCTTTTAATATTGTTATATTCGAAAAGGATTTGGATGGGATTTTTCTTGATTTCCCACCTGTTTATGAAAGTTTGGTAAAGTGCTGGGAGATCATGTATATTGTTAGGAGCCAAGTTTTTAAACCATTTCTTGGGTTCTCCGCCTAGGCTTTGGGCAAACATTCTCATTCTTATGGTCTCATATTCTATTTCCATGTATTCAAAAGCATCACTTATTCTATCTACATGATGTTGGGCAGAAGTAGCCTCAGCCCTGGTGAAATGTGGGATTTTGGTTTGGTAGTCATTTTTCAATGGTACCAAAGGCTGTGGTAATACTAAGGGCGCATACCAAGCTGCCATGATAGGAACTGATGGTAGATTTACAGTATGAGGACTTGTAGTGTGGGATGAGGTGATTTGCACAGTGGTGGTCTGAATGGGTGTGGCAGAGGTACTTGGACTTATGGACTGATTCTGAGTAGATTTGGGGTGATAAGAGCTGAAGTGGTGGAGAAAATAAAAATCAGGAGGTGTAGTGGGTGAGGCTTCTCTGCTAGGACTCTGTTGCAAATCTAAGGGCTCAAGATCGTTAAGGTTGATTTTAATTTGTGACTTGTTTCTAAAAAGGGCTTTTGCTGAACTCAAGTCAAACTGAGAATATTGCTAGGATGTAAGATGTTCAGGTACAGAGCTTGTTCTGTGGATGGTCCTATCGGCAGCTAAGTTACCAGTTTCAAAAGTTTTCCACAAAATATTTTCTGGGTCATCAACTATGACAGGGGGATTCGGGTCTGGGTGAGATCTAGTATTAATTCTTCGTGAAGCTAGATTTTAAAGTCAAAGCTTAGAGAGGATGATAGTTGTGATTGTTTTTTGGATGGTTGTCCTCTCTAGGGCTTTCACGAATGTGAGTAAGGTAAAAAAAAAATGAAGGCTAGTGGAGTCTCCAGGTGGATGTTCTTGAGATTTATGTTCCACCAACAATACTGACAAAGATGTTTTTATGTGAAAACTTGTAAGAATGACTTAAAACTCAGTTCAACAGTTTTCTAGATTGTTGAGAAAGATATAGTTCTTTTCTTTTAGGCTATTATGTTGATTTCTTATGTTTAGATGAAGATTTATGAATCCCTAAGTTGTACTTAGTTTGTCACTGATTTCAGAGGCTGCATCACGATCTTTGTGTTTTTGGAAAGGTAAGTCAACAAGATAGTATGATTTATGAAAATTTTGGTTTTTTGTGGAATATTAAGCCTACTGGAGGCTAGTGGAGTCGCCAGGTGGATGTTTTGTTGTTTTTAGAGATATGTATTTATGGTCCACCACCAATAACTGAGAAAAGAGCCAATCTAGGGATGTTTTTTGGGTTTTTCTGAGTTCCTATATGCAACGTAGTTTGCAAGAGTGTTTTGTAGCTAAATCATCATTTTTCTAAGATGGTGAAACAATAAGAGTTTACTCTAGATGATTTTATAGGTTGTTTGTCTAATTTTAATTTTGAAGGACTAATGAGTCTACAAGAGTTTGCTAGACTATTATGTACTCAGTAGGTCCCACCATGATCGTCATTATGTTAGGGTGGTGATGAGATGGATGATTCACCAGATATTCTTGAAGATAAGGGATTTTTGTAGTCCTAAGGTGTACTTATATTGTCACTAACTCAGAAGTGTCCCACTGTGATCGCCATTGTGTTAGAGTGAGCGGTGGGATAAATCAACAAGACAATTTTCTTAAGGGATGCTGAAATGTTTAGGGAAGTCTAAGTTTGTTTATTACTTAGAGTCCCACTGTGGTTTCCATTATGTTATGGTGGCGATGAGGTGGCTGATTCACTAGATATTCTTGAAGACAAGGGATTTATGTAGTCCTAAGGTGTACTTATATTGTCACTAACTCAGAAGGTCCCACCGTGATCGCCATTATGTTAGAGTCACGTGATTTGGTAGATTGGCAAGCCAAATGACAAGGTAACATCAGACCAAGCTTTGGAGCCCTAGGACCTAGCCTTCCTGGACTCAGAGAGGGCTCTCTCTATTATGCAAAGGATGTAAACTTGTTTGCTTCTATATATTAGATTTTAGGCTAGTTGTTAAGTATGTTTTGGTTTGTTTTAGGTTTTTTGAGGGGGAACTGATCAAAGGATAAATAGATAAATATTTTGTCAGATAAACTGGGCTATGGGGTTGAAAAGGTTGAGACTATCTCAAATGGTGGACAAGGTATTACTGCAGGGCCACTTTGGTCGAGATAAATGGATTATTTGGGTGAAAGTGAAATGAGATGGACACTAAGTTTGTGAGAGACAAAGAGGTTTTAAGCATAAATAGTTAAAAAACAAGCATTCATGTGGTAGGGCTAACCATTAATCACTATAAATGAAACTCAAACTAATAGATGTATAAAATAAACAATCAGGTGATGCATAGAAGTATAAGACCCTCTAACTTTGGGAAAATCACCTTCAGACTTTAGGAAAAAGAATAAGACAAAAAAACAACTAAATATATGAAGAGGGAACTCCTAAACATCATATCTTGAGCTATTGGGAACTTTGAAATAAGACTGCAAAGCACGGACAAAGGGAAAGATCGAAACAAGACCTCTTTGACTTGACTAAGACAACCAATAATTTAGAGAGAGATTTCAGAAATGGAGTTTTTATTAGCTATGAGTAAGCAGGGCATACCGTGAATCATACTAGATAGCATACATAATGACCATTAATGAAACTGATAACAAGTTCTTAGGGTACCAAAGAGAAATTAAGAATTCTTTGACATAACCAAGAAAGATGAAAACATAGAAGCTGCAATGAATCAGGAAACTTGAGGTGCCTCCATGGGAATATCTCAAATATATTCTTTACTGACCTACAGCAAGTAAGAAGCATGAAAACATGTATGATAAACTAAGGAAACATAACAGATAAGGAACACAATACCATTCACCAAGCCATGGAATCCTACATACAATCCTCCTCCACCATCCAAGTCAAGCAAGAGATCATCCACTTCATAAGACAAAGTATTTCTTAAAAGATTGTAATGCTATGTATTTCTTTATAACATCAAATTCAGCCTTTGGTTACAATGAATCCTCTTGGATAATATAGGCCAAAGAGAAAGAAACCCTCCTAGAGCATCTAGAAGGATATTGGCCTAATACAAATATATGATTTTGTCCTTGAGGCTTTGCAAAGCCCAAGGCACAAAATATCTTCAAAAATATATATTTTAGCTAATAATAGAAATAAAATTGAATTTTAATATTTGACATGGAGTTAAAAGTAGCTTAACGCACATTTGGATGGCCATCTTCAGAAAACTTCTTTTTTAGCCAATTTTCTTCAGGAGCGTAGCAGCAGAAAGAATCCAGTTTTGTAGATAACTTTTGAGGGGCTTCCCGACGTCAAAACGAGGCCTGTGATAGCTCGTTGGAAATACACAGATGTCTAGTTTTTGGAATTACTTGAGTTTTACCAAACTTATCCTTGGAAGTCTGTCAAAAAGTGGACTAAGTGAAAAAACCTAGGAGGGTCTCATCTGCTGATATATGACGCAGAAAGGTAAATTTTGACTGATTTTTGCCTCTTTGGGGGACCAAAACACCTCCTTTTGATTTGAAAATTTGTGAGTAGATGCCCCCAAATTTAATACATCCAAAAAAATGACTTTCATGAGCTAAGGATGCTCCTCACAAACATGGTAGCACCTAGAAAAATGTGCAATTAGGGCCAAAAAACACAAAAAACAAGATCATGTCAAAATTTGCTCAATTTTGGCGAGAAAACCCCTTATGGGTTCTTAGAAGAATGCATGGAAGCTGAAGCCAAGATTTCAAGCCTAGAGAAGTCTTTTTCCCCTTTTTTCACCGGGCGCCTCCTTTGGGCAGTTTTGAGCCTTTCTTGAGCAAGTTTGAGTTTTCTTCGGGAAAATGGGTTCAATTTCTTGTAATGCCTGGTCATCTTCCTCTGTAAACCCAAGTATTTGTTTGCTTTCTCTAATTTTTCCTTGAAATGCTTGTTGGCTCTTTCAAGCCATGATTCTTTATCATTTTCTATCTCTTGGGCAAGCAATTGTGTGAGAGGATATGATCGAGCAAGGGCTGCTTCTTCTTCCCTCTGTTTCTCCAAAGCTTTCCTAAGACCCATAGTCCTAGGCCTTTTTCTTACTAGTTTCTCTCCTTCCTCAATATCATCAAATTCTCCCATATACTCTTCAAGCTCGACTTGTGCTTTGTATGCTTCCCTTTGGTATTTGAATGCTCGGGCCTCATAAATTTCCATTTTCCCACTCATTTGTTTATTTTGCATTTGTAGAAAGTGTATGAGGTCCTTCAACCTTTCTAGATCAGTTTCTAAGTCATGGATTTGGGCTTCTTTGTTTTTCAAAAGTGACTCAAGGATTCTGGCTTCATCATCTCCAACATCACTGTCTATTTGTATGATGTCAAACTCTCTTTCTTGTTCATTGATACTCTCCTGTTGTTCAATTTTTTCTTTGTCCTTGCTTTGGATAGAATTATTTGCTCTTTCTATATTTGGAAATTCAATAATACTCTTCTTAGGTAGTTTCCCTCTACTCCTTAGTGCCCTAGTGACATTACTAGTCACTGCTGGAGTGATTTTCTTCTTTGTAGATTTGGGGTTTTTAGCCTTTGGTGCTTTTGAAGAATGAATCATGGTCCCTTGCCTAGGAGAGGTAGCAAGCACATGTTCTTGGTTGTGTTGAGGAGAAGAGAGAGGAGGGTTTATCACTAGCACTTCTTCAACTTGATCCTTTACACTGCTGCCTCCATCATCACTTGCTTTGCTGCCCTGTTCACTGTTTTCCTTACTGTTTTGAGTTTGTTTAGGGCTGCCATCTTCACCTTTATCACTATTTTGAACCTCTTGATATAAGTTGCCTTCAAACTCATCAGTGTTGTTTAGAGTACGTTTTTTAGGGCTATTAGCTTCATCATAATTTTCTGCTGCTTGACTATATTCACTGTCTGTCTATGGAATGCCTTGTTTACCCTCCTCACTGTCTTAAATTTGTTGAGGAATGCCTTCATCAATACTGTATTCTTTTTCATTTTGCATGTTGCCATCATCTTCACTATTTTCCTTAGACTCTATGTGTGGGCTACGACCATGGCCACTACTTTACTGGGAGGCACTTTTTTTACTGTCCCTTTGATTACTTTCATGACTTTGTTTAGGACTGTTGTGTTCCTCATCACTGCTTTGAACATCCTCCCTGCTTTTTTGAGTGCCACTGACTTCCTTATCCTTTGGTAAGCTCTCTTCACCATCACTAGTATACTCATGGTCAATGTCCTGTGGCTTGTCACTTAGTTCATGCTCACTATTTTGTTGAGTATCACTACATTCTTCATCACCACCAACTTCATGCCTACTTTCATAATATTGCTCTTTTTCACTATCAATCATGGGTGATGCTTGCTTTTGAGGGGTAGATTGACTAGGTTATGGGGAGACATAGTGAGTGGAGGGTGAGGAGGACATATGATATGGGCCATGAGATGAAGAGGCAATAGTAAAATCCGGATGGGAAATGAATGTCTCCCAAGAAACTCCTTTCTTTTCAAGCTAGTGAAGGATGATGATTTTGATGAGAGAATGATGGAAAAGACTAGCTTTTTGTTGAGCAGGAGGTTTATCTTGCACCAAGGAGGAAATTGTGTTTATGATTTTGTAGAGGAAGAAAGGGAGATTCAGCATCTGAGTCCGAGTGAAATGCATCAGAAGTCTGAAATGATAGGAATAAAATTGAGAATACCTCCCTCACATGTGAAATATCTTATGATGGTTTTCATGAGGAGCACATAACTATTCAATAGATGAGAAAAGGGGAAAATAGCCTTGCATTCATTTTGGTAAGTTGGTTTCAAGAAATTCTTGTAGTGTTCTAGGTCCAAATAGGCTTGTTTGAACCATTTCTCACCAAGATAGGGAATTTTGGTGGCCCTTGATATTGACCTAGGAGTGAGAAAAAAATCAAGGCCTACTAGGTGAACATGTTTTCCTTGCAGCCTCACGGCGAACATTTGTGTTAAGAGAGGGTGATTGGTGACCTCCTGGACTTTTTTGCAAAAATCAAGGCACCCTACCTCATGGAAGTTGAAAAGAACCGAAGGGGAGTCATTTATTTCCTGAGTTATAATAGGCTCAAAATTTTTGTCAAAACCACCCTTGCTGACCTTCTTTGGAGGCATAGTTGTTTAGAATTTCCTTCACTCTCTTACCAACATAGGTCTTTAAAATGAACTAAAAAAATAGAACTCTTATTTCAGCACTGTATCTCTTTCTTAACTAGCAAACAGGTTCTTTTTAATGAAAATAAGTTTCCTTCCTAGGAACCATGCCTTTTATTCTTTTAAATCACTAAGTTTTGTCCTTTAACCTCTTACACCAAACAAACTCTGTAAAATGATAATATGTTCTTTTCCTCAATCACTGTCTTTTTGTCTCTTAGTAAACATGACAATTTTGAGAACAAACTGTGTTTTCCCCTTCATTATACTATGTCTTTTTCTTAATAAAATTGATTCTTAACACCTCTCAAAATAAAAAACGTAGGCGAGGAAAACAAGGAATACCTCTTGAAAATGTGTTGGTTATTTTTGGATATAAATTCCCTGTGCAAAAAATCTGATTTGTGGTGAAATGGAGGCCTTTTGAGCGGTGCTACGCTCCTATGCATAGGCACGTAGCACCTGCACGCTGCTGTGGGTGTTGTTGGGTCGGGCACTGGGCGCCTTCTAAACACCGGGCGAGGCCAATTGGTCGAAATACACAGGAATGTTGCACTACGCTACAGGTGCATTGTGTCGTGTGCAAAAAGATTGGAGAGACGCTACAGGCGCATCGCGTCCTGCCACAGGCATGTCGCGTCTTAAAATTTTTGCAAACTACTTGCCCAGGGTTCGAAAAAATGTTCTTCTTCTGTCCGTTTGCACAATAGAAAGTGAACTTCTACTTTGAGAGCTATTATAGCTCTTTTTTAAAATACTTATAACGCTTTTTCCCTCCTTTTGGTGATTTCTTATTTTTGCCTTTGTGTTTTTTGGAAAAACAAGTAGGGACCTTTTTTTCCTTTTGGAAGAAAACCCTTATGATGACTGTGTTAATGTTTGAAGAAAGAGGTTACCTTATTCCAACTGCTTTATATCTCTTAAGCTTCCCTTCTCAAAACTGTGATGTGTTTATCTATGTTTCTTTTGAATAGACCATTTAGGAGTAAAAATATGATCTTTTCCACTTGTCACTTTTGAATATCCTCAAACAAGCTAATTACCCTCTGCTTATTACTGAAGGAGGAAATTTCAACATACTCTTCCGGGCGCTTGTCCTATACTCCATGTTTCAACCCTTTTTAAAGCTCTGTCTATTTATTTGAAAGAGGTTGTTTTCAACATTTGAAACTTGCTCTCATCATTTGATGGAAGGCATCTCAAAATGCAAACTCCTTGTTATCCTTGTTTACCCTTTTAAAGAGTTAGTTTATATGAAAATTAACTCTTGGTGCTTTCCCTTTACTCATCATTTGGAGGGAGTATTTTGATAAACTATAATGGGCCTGTCTAAATGAGAGATGCCTCTTTTATATAAATCACATGTGTGAATTTCTCTTTCTATCAGTTGCAGAAGTCACTTTTAAACAGAGCTTTGTGTAACTTCTTTACCATTTAGATGAGGTTGCTTTGATAAAAATTCTAGCCTTGGTTTGTCAGTGAATGCACTCTTTCAAACACACTATCTCTCAAACTGCCCATTACTGACAATTTTTCTTAAACACAGTGTTAATACTTGGAGACTTGACCCTCTACTTATTTGTGAAGGAGGCAATAAAAATGTGTTTCTGACCCTTTGCTCATTTTGAAGGAGGTTCTATTAAACATAGAAACTTCATCTATCTCAACACTGTGCCTTGTTTTGTTTGTTTGAAAAATACAAATAGAAGACAAAAGTGAATCTTTGGCATTTATCCTTGATGAAATCATTTGAATCATAATGCCCTCTGCTTTATGAGGACCTGTCAGTAATGTATATCCCTTTTGCATAAAATCTCTGTGAATCTTCAGGAGAAAATAATGTGCTTTGTAAATGGTGAGCACTCTCTGCTAGACATCTTTGAACTAACTCCTTCCCTTGACTGTGTTTTCAAGGGTAGTGAAATTTTTTTTGGCAGTCTTTCAAAGTTTAGTTCATGATAAGGTATAAGAAGCAGTTGTCCTTATTATATTCTCATCCTGGTTGCCTATCTTGCTTTGAAGCTCTCCTTGTCAAAGACTGTCATTCCTTTTGAAACAGAGAAAATTGTAATGCTAGGTCCCCTTTAGATTTAAACCATGTATATTTGCTGTTTTTTTACTTACTGCTCTCCATCTGAATCTTGATGGCAAACTATTTTAGTATGAGAAACTTGTTAACTTTTTTCCTTTGCTCTCATTTGTGCACTGATCATCACTCAATTTACAACCCTGTAGAGATGTAAAAACAGATGTTTTTGAAGTTTGGAGGGCTTCTTTGATGTTTCATGGGGATCATGCCTGATCTAATCATATTTCTTCAGACAGGGAAACTCCTTCTTTTTTCCTATTTTGAACATTCCTGAGCTTTGCTAGAAAAAAAACAAAGCATCCTCTTTGATGGTGCATGACCTAGGGATAGACAAGGGTTTTGTTTTGGAAAATAACAAGACATTATGGATGACTAATATTGAAGATAGGGCTTTTGGCTCAAAACAGTCTCGCCAAGGAGTTTTCCCTAAAACACCACCACCTAGACCTACATACTTTGTCATAGATTTTGAATGGCTTCTTAGGCATGAGTAGGTTATCACATGACAAAGTGATCAGTGAGAGAGGGGTAGACACTATGTTTGATGTTGGACAGTGGGTTGTTTGAAAAACAAGGGATTTTTATGATTAGAAGAGGTATAAGATTTATGACAGTTATGGACAGGGAGACTTTGCTGTAATGATATAGGTTTAGAAAAATGAAGGGTTTTTCTCATTATAGGCTAAAGGAGAGGGGTAGGAAGACAAAAATTTGTTTGAGGTGTTTTCTAGATGACAAATTGACAGATTGAGATTAGCTTCTAGAAAACTCAGCCAAGGAATCTAGTCATCAAAAGAGGTAAGAATACCGATGACTAACAGGAGTTAGGGTGGATGTCATTCGAGTCTGTTATGGTTAATTTTAAGGTACAAAGCCATGTATAAGATCATCATTACCCTTTTTGGCATGCATGTGTCATGATTAATGCATGAGCTCTCATTTAAACCATAAAACCTTACCCAATTAGTCTTTTTTTCATACTCTGCTTTATCTTTGCGTGTAATTGGATTTCTGGAGAGCTTCTTCATCGAGCCAAGCAGGTTGCTGGAAAATTTAAAAGTTGTAGTTGTCATCAAGCAAGCGAGGTTGAGAATATATAAATGCATCCATGGTTGCAAGGAAGAAAACAAACAAAGGTGGTCACTACCACAGGTGTGAGCCCATGGACATGAATTTGCTCAATGAAGACCCAACTTCCATGGAGATTTTCAGAAGAACAGGTTTCTTGCATTTTTGTCAAAGGTTGCAGGGTTGTCATCTACAGGTTTTGTAATATTCCAAATTTAGCATGCAACTAATTGGAATATTGATTTTTGTCTTTTGCACCTAGGATTTGAATAAATGGGTAAAGAGGCCCATGCATAATAAAAATCTGAATAAAATATCTCATAATGTGAAAAGGGATCAATATGGGAGCTGGATTTCACACCCTCATGTGTGAATAGGGACATTTGCATGTGGACAAGGTCAATTTTGACTAAGTCAACAGTGCTGCGATAGGAGGTGGAGATCATCTTGTGAGATAGCGCAGAGATAGTGGGAGGAAGATTCCTTGGTGGAGGAAACCCTAATGAGTGGGGCCCAAGGCAAGAAGGCTCACACATGTTTAAAAGGGAGGCAAGGCAGCCATAGCAAGACATCTTATGAATGATATTTTGATGTGTTTACTTAGACTATTTTTCTTTCTTCAACTATTTAGTTGAGATTGTTGTGCTTCTTAGCACAAGGCATTCCTGTTTAGGAGTTCCTTCTCCTTTCTTGAGAGGCCTCTTGAAGGAGCTTGTACTGATTTTACCACATCCAAGCTTGAGGCCAAGCATCCTCCTTCAGCTACAATGTTATTTTTGCAGTAGTATAACATTGTGTTGCAGGGTGTTGCAGTGGGGGTTCACAACACCACTTCCTACACTCATTTTTCAGAGGAAGGAGTCTCCAATCCTTTGGAAAATCAGTAAGGGAGACCTTGGAGAAAAATTTCATATCTTGGCACTTGGAAAAAGTAATCCCATCACCTACAGTGCAGTCCCTTGTAGGAATTGCATCATTTTTTATAGTTTTGCAACAGCATGGTTTAAACCCTTGGTCTTGAGCTAGTTTCTTAGGGAAAGGGCCAACCCTTCTCCCAGAAAGCTAGAAGAAGGGATTCTAATCCCTCTATTGTATTATTCAGCCAGATGTATGTAATTTTGTAGTGAGACTACATTATTTCAGAGCTTAATTTTCATATCTTCTCTTTTGTACTTGTGCTTTCATCAAGCCCTTGCCGGGTTATCTTCATACTGTGTAAAAGGAGCTAGATATCCAATTTTCTCCATTATTTGATTAATTAAACTACAGAGATGTTGTTTATACCTTATTTCATTTGAAAAACTCATAAAATTACGTTGTGCACGCTTCAGAAAACACTGTATAGATCAAATCATGGGATTTCAATGTTTTTAAGTCATATCGAGACAGGGAGATCTGTTTAACACATCAAAAGGGATTTTTTTCTGATCCCCTTATGTATGTGAGTCCCATAATACATAAGATAAGGGATTCCATTGTTATTTCTTCCTTTTATAATATAATTCTCTAAAAATAATGTTTTTAGGGCACATATTGTTGCATTTCCCCACTTTTGGATAACATAGTGGAACATATTTCTTGCTTCTGTACATGTAATTGATGGCTATGTGTTATATACAAATTTTATGAGTTATTCCTCATTTCTATTCTAGTTTTGTGTTCATTTATTGCTGCATTCCCATTTTGGGATATTATAGTGCTATCAGAGCATAATCTTGGCTCAGCCTGTGAGTTTTAGCCATTATGCTATAAGAAGAAAAAGAGAAGAAGAAAGCATATAATTATGGGGAGAATGAGCTTTGTCTCATCACTTTTCAGATCTAGAAATAACCTCTCCAAGGAGGTTAAGAAGATGAAGGAGAAGAGATGCAATGGAATTTCTAAAGGGTTTCAAGAAAAGGAAGGGCCATGAACTTCCTATTCTCAAAGAGGAGAAGACAAGAAGCATGTAGGACACTTGGAATATGAAATTATAAGTGAATAAATTTTTGAATACAAATCTAAATCTAGAGCCTTCAAGGAGACTCTAGCTTTACCACAGTTCATTTAGCTGGAAGAAGAAAGGAGGCCCTACAACAATGGGATGATGAGAGGCAATAGATTTCTATTGTCCAGTTTTGATGGATCACTCACATGTGCATCAAAGGCTTGGGTGATGAAGCTAGAGGCATTCTTCCTACTACATCCAGTAATAGAGAGAGAGGCTGTAGAAATTGCAGCGCTGCACCTTGAAGGTGAAGTAAACACTTGGTGGTTCATCCATTTGAGCCATGCAAGAGTGACTACTCTTGCTTATTTTTCTCAAAGGTTGATTAGGAAATTTGGCAAAGGGAAGGAGAAGCCCTCACCACCATTGGAAGAGACATGTACCAGCACTGTTATGACCATGGAGGAGCAGCCTTCATCTTCAGCCATTTGGGAAGCCAACACATTTGAGGAGGGAACTCTTGTAGCCCTACAAGATGCTTCAAAATTTCACCAAGGTATGCCTAAGTTTCCATCTCTTATCATTTCAGAAAATATTATGGAGGGATCTACATCATTGCATACTTCTGATTTAGAGCAACATAATGGCACTGTGCTGTATAAGAGAAACAATGAAGAAAAGAGGACCCATTCCTTATGGGAGCATTCAAATGGCAGCTTCATTCATGAAGCAATGGAGGAAAGGATGATCAATGGTAGACATCTTGAAGTGAGAAATATTTTGTCCTTTCTAGATGACCCTTTCTCAATGAGCATTCCACATCTCAAAGAGAAACTTCTACCTACAGCAGATCCAAAACCTTATTGGTTTTGGACGGCCATTGATGAAAAGAAGGTCTCATGGAGAGATCTTATGGGAGGTGCACTTCAACACATCATGAAGTGCAAAGTTATTCAAAAATTTGAGGAGGTTTTTCCCTCATCACGCTTGGATCCTTATGGATTTGAGTTTATCATTAGTGTGAGATATTTTCTAGGGGATCTCCAAGGAATTGCATTTCAACATCCCATGAAATGCAATGAAAAAAATCTAATATGGGGGGATGGTGGTCTTCTTTGGAGGAGCACCAAGATGGAGAATGGTAGGAGACATCCACCAGTGGATGGAGAGAAAGAAGTTGGAAAGCTACCTGAAAATATATGATACTGGGAAGCAGGAGGCTTGGTTGCGTTGGCTACTCTTGAAAGATTTTTTCCATCATATGGCATATCCTCTTTCTAAGGGTATGTGGGTGAAGAAGGTGTGGCAGGATATTTTCATCATAAGGCAACAAAGAGTATAGATGCATTGTATTGATATGAATCTCTTCATATCAATCATTTAGTTTCCATCACGTGATTTTTATGATGGAGGTATGAGGAGGCAACAAAAAATTTTGTTTCTTGGGTTGTTCTTGGGAGAGCATGGGCAGATTTTCTCTCACACTTTGCATGATGTTGCAGGAGTAGGAGATGGCACTATCCTGGTGAAAAGGGGCTACTCCTTGGCCGTATATTATCAGGAGGTACTTCCACCTTGGAATGAAATTCCTCTATGTAGCAACATTGTGGGAGATGTCTTTGACAATGGGCATGCCAAAGAATGGAGCTATGAGTTGGGAGGAGCCTATTTGCATAGGCCAACAATGCTGTCACTTTGGAGTTTGAGTTTATTGATGGAGTGTTCCTAGGATCACTTCACATTTGATGCACTTGGTGAACAAGGAGGAGGTGAGAGTGATGGAGTAGTGGATGGAAACATCTATTAAATTGATATGATCTTCTTAACCTGGATTCCCAAGCATAATAGGGAAGATCTTCATGCATCACATGGTTCATTCCTCTTCATGGGAGTGTGCCATACCACTATGGAGGATTTATTCATATACACATGCATCATATTACTCTCAAAATATGGTGATAATATTTTTTTTGCATCCATTTATTGTCTAACATAATATTTTCATACTCTTACCATTCCTATTCAGTGCATTTCTCCACAAAAGGGCAAGCTTTTCATTAAGCTCCATGGTCAACAGTGGGCCAAATTGTATGATGGAGACAACCATCTTTTATATGGCCTTTGACAAGTGTTTTATCCTTTCATGTATGTTCAGATAATGTACCCAACCATTTACTATTCATTAGTAGACATGATGACATACATAATTATCCATGTATTAAAAAACAACTTGCCATACTATTTTCTGAAGAAGCAGGTTGGAAAACTGTGCTGTGACTACTTGGGAAATTGCTAGTACCTTTCAGCACCACATGAAACCTTCAGTATTTCGATCATTTTTATGCTGATCATGATTTCATTTGCTAATATTGTTCATATATTTATTGAGAGCATGATTGGGAGAGAGACACATGGGTTGGATGTGTCCTTTGGGGAAGAGGATTCCCACACTTTTTGCATTACATGTTATAATGGGAGCATGGGAGGAGATACGGCCACCATGGAAAAAAAATTGTTCCTTTATGAGGTGGGCCATGAGGTGGAAGGGATGCCATATGGTGGTGATGGTTTGGGCCAACTTGATTCACAGTGTTGGAGAGCAGATATTTGGAGATCTAGTATTCATCTTTCCACTTGAGGGAAATATTATTGGAGCCCGAGATTAGCATATACTATACACTTATCCTAATTCGAGAGGAGGACAGTGTGGGGTAGGCTATTCTGTCTACCATGATCATATTTTCAGCCCACCTACTTTGCAGGAGCTCAAGGTGGAGGATGATTTGTATGAGTTACCATTTTGGAGGGTGGCTCATTTTGTATGGATGATAGCTTGGGGATGGAGGATCCACATGGGAATGATGGTTTCCATTACATTTTAGATACCATTCCTCAAAGGGACCTCTAGAAAACACCTTATTTCCTCCTTGAGTACTCTACTTGTTCATGGTGATAGCTATTCAACTACCTTGCACGCTGGGGAGGGGCAATATGGAGATTTATTGATGAAACAAAATCTCATTCCTTGGAGGAGAATATCATATGTAGATGCTACAGTAGGAGGAGGGGAGAATTCTTAGTTATATCCTTGTATTTTCTTGAGGAAAAGCAACATTTGGGAGGGGAGGACTGTAATGTTCGAAATTTAGCATGCAGCTAATCGGAATATTGATTTTTGTCTTTTGCACCTAGGAGTTGAATAAATGGGTAAGGAGGCCAATGCATAATAAAAATCTGAATGAAATGCCTCATAATGTGAAAAGGGATCAACGTAGGAGCTGGATTTCAGACCCTCATGTGTGAAAAGGGACCTTTGCATGTGGATAAGGTCAAGTTTGACCAATTCAATAGCGCTAGGATAGGAGGTGGAGATCATCTTTTGAGATAGCACAGAGATAGTGGGAGGAAGATTCCTTGGTGGAGGAAACCATAATGAGTGGGGCTAATATGAAAATGGAAGTACTTGAAAATGTGTGCAAGGTATCCATTTTCATTAACTTAAATGTGAAACTTCTTATATCTATTCCAAAGATTGACTGTAGGGGCATTTACTGGATATGTCACCTTTGATAAAAGGATGAGATCCAGAGGCTACCTGGCCCTTTACAGACTCTGTCTTTAGAACTTGAATAATTTAAAACTCATAATATGAAAATGAAATTACTTGTATTTTCTATTCAAGGTATTCATTTCCATAAACTTATATATGAAAACTGCCATTCATGTCTTGCAATTGAAACAAAGTGCTTTTGGTAAATTTCTGAGTCTTATGTGTGAAGGAGTGTTATTTATTTTTAATGTTTAACATATCAGATATTAAAAACAAAACAATATAAAATCACATAATATAACACAGGAGATGATGAGGCAGTTCACCCCTCCTAGGCTACATTTGTCGGGTCCAAGACCCCCAAATGGACATGTCCTTGCTCTATTAGATGCTAAAATTGGTTATACAGTGATTATAAATACTAAAAAGGAAAAATAAGTTGTAAAAATGAGTTTAGAACATAGAAAACAGTAAATATTGGCTTTTGTTTCACCTCCAATGGTTAACCATAGCCCAATACAGCTCCAACACTCCTTAGGCCCTGATGGATCTCCAATATTATCTGCTAAAAAAGTACTTGAATATGAGCTCTGTTGCCTCTACAACCCACACCATTGGCACTAGAATGATTAAAATATCTGAAATAAAAAAAAAATTCGTCCAAAAAGGTTCAGTCTAGTGAAAGTTATGCCCAACTGAAGTTTTGTTTAGTTTGGCCTAAAAACCCTCCACCAAACTTGGGAGGACTGGAGTTAACTCCACCAAAATAGAAATTTTTGCCTGATTTGGGGGATCTGCTCCAGTTAATCCATGCGGTTTATTAGGTAATAATTGTTAAGGTTAAAGTGATCACATGCAAACCGCAATGGTCAGAGCGTTTAACGTTAACAAACCATAAAACATAACTGTGTATTGTTGACCTGCGGTCGTTCACGAATGAACCGCGGGTATGGAAGACCTGCGAGTATGGCGGACTCATGGGTATGGTGGACCTGTGTGCATGTTTGACCCGCCATTGTGTTCACACTTAACACTGCCACGTTCAATGCCCAACCGAGGTCTGTTCACACCCAACCATCTTGGCACGACTCCGCGTTCAGACTCCACCCAGGTTCACGTGTTAATGCTACTCAAAGTTTCATGCACCCATTCCATCGTTCAGTTGCTGACCCGTTCAATGTGCACAACTGACCCATGGGTAGGCACCGCCCGCGGGTGACCCGTGCCCACCCGGGTCAGGTTGGGTCGGGTCGATGACCAAATTTTTTTTATAACTTCAAAATTTCCAAAGTTTGAACCTTGAGGCTTGGGGCCATGTGGCAGCATCCAGGCAGGCCATGTGGCACCCACTGAAAGGCTATCCAATTTTTTATAAAAATAATAAAATTTCCATTTTCCACAAAAATTCTGAAGATGTCATTTTTGCCTTCCAAAGTGCTGTTTTGAAGGTTATTGGGAAAAATTAAAACTTGAATATATTCCACATCCGACATCGGATTTGAGTGTCATTCATGGTTTTAGGATCATAATTATGAACACTATTTGGTCAATCAATTTATTACCAGTTCTGAGCAGTTCCAATTTTGAGCATTTTGTTCACTTAGGACATGATCACCTGATCACACCTCCCAAATGGGAAGCTTTTGGACCCACAAAAGCTCTCTGATTATAGAAAATGAAGATGAGGAGACTGATTCTCCACTCTTCCAACTTTGAACCACTGAAATCTTCCCAACTTCATCAAATTGAGATTTTCATAAAAAGATAAATTGTCTCTTGAATTCACTGACTGACTGTTGCTAAAATTGACTGAGTCATGATGCAAATTCTTGAAATTTGTAGAACAACAACTATATTTTGCAGAAAGCATACTTTTTCTACAATGGTCAAACTTTAAAGAAGACTTAAAATAAAGTTCACCTTGCCAACTATTCACATGGCGAATTTTTGCTGAATGAACCTTGTACTTGTGCCGAATCCCGACAAAGTTTTCTTCACCTCTCTTGAGTTTTAACCTAGTCAGCATCAAAAATTGCAAACAAATGACTTAATATTTGCACAAAACAAATGCTAAGAAAAAACTCTAGCTTCTATGGCTCTAAACCTAAGCTTTGATACCAATTGATCTGAAAATGAAAGTACTTGA
The DNA here is from genome assembly GCA_034641835.2 of Pinus albicaulis. NCBI lineage: Eukaryota > Viridiplantae > Streptophyta > Pinopsida > Pinales > Pinaceae > Pinus > Pinus albicaulis. The sequence goes on from CM076574.1 coordinate 186,957,649, forward strand.
AAATGTGTGCAAGGTATCCATTTTCATTAACTTAAATGTGAAACTTCTTAGATCTATTCCAGAGATTGACTGTAGGGGCATTTACTGGATATGTCACCTTTGATAAAATGATGAGATCCAGAGGCTACCTGGCCCTTTACAGACTTTGTATTTAGAACTTGAAGAATTTAAAACTCATAATCTGGAAATGAAATTACTTGTATTTTCTGTTCAAGGTATTCATTTCCATAAACTTATATGTGCAAACTGTCATTCATGTCTTGCAATTGAAACAAAGTGCTTTTGGTAAATTTCTGAGTCTAATGTGTGAAGGAGTGTTATTTCTTTTTACAGTTTAACATATCAGATATTAAAAACACAGCCATATAAAATCACATAATATAACACAAAAACTGATGAGGCAGTTCACCCCTCCTGGGATACATTTGCTGGGTCCAAGACCCCCAAATGGGCATTTCCTTGCTCTATTAGATGCTAAAATTGGTTATACAGTGATCAGAAAGCATAAACAGGAAAAATAAGTTGTAGAAATGAGTTCAGAACACAAAAGATAGTAAATATTGGCTTTTGTTTCACCTCCAATGGTTAACCATAGCCCAATACAGCTCCAACACTCCCTAGGCCCTGATGGCTCTCCAAGCTTCTATGCTGAAAATTTACCCGAAGATGAGCTTTTTTGCCTTTGCAACCTGCACCATTGGCTATGGAATGCTCAAAATACTTGAAAAAAAAAAAAAAAAAAAAAATTCATCCAAAAAGGTTCAGCCTAGTGAAAGTTGTGCCCAACTGAAGTTTTGTCTAGTTTGGCCTAAAAACCCTCCACTAAACTTGGGAGGACTGGAGTTAACTCCACCAAAATAGAAATTTCCACCTAATTTGGGGGATCCGATCCAGTTTAGCCACATGGGTTATTAGGCAATAAATGTTAAGGTTAAAGTGGTCACATGAAAACTGCAATGGTTGGAGCATTTAACGTTAACAAACCATAAAACATAACCATGTATTGCCGACCCACAGGGTATGGTGGACTCGCGTGCATGTTCGACCCGCCATTGTGTTCACACTTAACACTGCCACGTTCAATGCCCAACCAAGGTCCGTTCACACCCAACCATCTTGGCACGACTCCGCGTTTAGACTCCGCCTAGGTTCACATGTCAATGCTACCCGAAGTTTCGTGCACCCATTCCATTGTTCAGTTGCTGACCCATTCAACATGCACAACTGACCCACGGGTGGGCACCGCCCGTGGGTGACCCGTGCCCACCCAGGCCGGGTCGGGTCGGGTTGATGACCAATTTTTTTTTAAAACTTTAAAATTTCCAAAGTTTGAACCTTGAGGCCTAGGGCCACATGGCAGCCTCTAGGCAGGCCACGTGGCACCCACTGAAAGGCCATCCAATTTTTTGTAAAAATAATAAAATTTCCATTTTCCACAAAAATTCTGAAGATGTCATTTTTTCCTTCCAAAGTGTTGTTTTAAGGTTATTTGGAAAAATTAAAACTTGAATATCTTCCACATCCAACATCGGATTTGAGTGCCATTCATGGCGTTAGGATCGTAATGAAGAACACTATCCGGTCGATCAATTTATTACCAGTTTTGAATATTCCAATTTTGATCATTTTTTTCACTTAGGACATGATCACCTGATCAAGGGCCCAAGGAAAGAAGGCTCACACATGTTTAAAAGGAGGGAAAGGCAGCCATTGCAATACATATTATGAATGATATTTTGATGTGTCTGCTTAGACTATTCTTCTTTCTTCAACTGTTTAGTTGAGATTGTTGTGCTGCTTAGCATAAGGCATTCCTGTTTAGGAATTCCTTCTCCTTTCTTGAGAGGCCTCTCGAAGGAGCTTGTACTAATTTTCCCACATCCACGCTTGAGGCCAAGCATCCTCCTTCAGCTACAATGTTATTTTTGTGGCAGCATAATGTTGTGTTGCAGGGTGTTGTAGTGGGGGTTCACAACACCACTTCCCACACTCATTTTTCAGAGCAAGGAGTCTCCAATCCTTTGGAAGATCAGTAAGGGAGATCTTGGAGCAGAATTTCATATCTTGGCACTTGGCCAAAGTACTCCCATAACCTACAACACAATCCCTTGCAAGAACTGCGTCATTTTTCATAGAGTTGCAGTAGCAGGGTTTAAACCCTTGGTCTTGAGCTAGTTTCTTAGGAAAAGGGCCAACCCTTCTCCTGAAAAGCTAGAAGAAGGGATTATCATCCCTCTATTTTATTATTCAGCAATATTTATGTAATTTTGTAGTGAGACTGTTTTATTTCAGAGCTGAATTTTTAGATCTGCTCTTTTTTACTTGTGCTTTCATCAAGCCCTTGTCGGGTTATCTTCATAATGTGTAAAAGGAGCTAGATCTCCAATTTGCTCCATGCTTTGAGTAATTAAACTACAAATATTTTTTTATACCATATTTCGTCTTAAACCCTCATAAAATTACGCTGTGCATGCTTCAGAAAATGTTGTATAGATCAAGTCATGGGATTTCAGTGTTTTTAAGTCATATCAGGACAGGGAGATATGTTTAATGCATCAAAAAGGATTTTTTTCTAATCCCCTTTTTGATATGAGTCCCATAATACATAATATAAGGGATCCCAGTGTTATTTCTTCCTGTTATAACACAATTTTATGAAAATAACATTTTTAGGGCACATATTGCTGCATTTCCCCACTTTGGGATAAAATAGTGGGACATATTTCTTGTTGTTGTACATGTAATTGATGGATATGTGTTATATAAAAATTTATGAGTTATTCCTCATTTATATTCCATTTTTGTGTTCATGTATTGTTGCATTCCAATTTTGGGATATTACAGGTTTCCAATGATTTTGCTAACAATTTCACTGGAACAACTTCAAAAGTGGGAATGTTGAACCTAACAGTGAGAGAATACGACATTTCAATAGAAACAAGAATCCCTATAGGAGGGTAACAATGGTTTAAAATCATAAAATTCACAATGTAGGACTACAAAGAGTTCATAAAACCAGAACATAGTGAAATTGACCTAACAAATGCTATTCCTAGGGTTTTCATGAAGGACAATGATTCAAATATGTTGATGATCATCTAGAAGTATTTTAACTATGAAGGATGGTTTCACATGGTATACTCCTACCACCTCAGACTTCTACTACATTTCATGGGTAAGAGGTCACTTGACTTTCCTTTTTATTTATACATAAGTCTAGGGAAAATTTCAGACAAGTTTCAAATCAAGAAAGAAGGAAATACAACTTCTCTTTTTCATCATGGTTTTATTAATCTATTGGTGTTAGAGGAATTGAAAAGACTAGAAAAATATTGGACGTCCTTTTATTTCATGAGTGGTTATGAAATTGATGTTGTCACTCCTAAAAGAGGCTCCCAACCATGGAACATTTCATCACCAAATGTGGCAGAGGAAGTTGAAGAACAGAATAGATCATCCTCTCCAGAACCAGTGAGCATGGAGGCAGAGCCTTTGTATAAGATTGACACACCTAAAACAACACCTACAAAACATAATCTAATAGTTAGCAAACAAAGCAGCAAGAGAGTTACTAGGAGCCAAACAGTGGCTAAAGGAAACTTAGAGGACATCTTGCATGCAATTGACATTGAAGAAACTCCCATTTTCCAATCTGAAGACATTGAAGATGGATGAAGAAAGCTAAAGAAAGGTAAGACAACTAAAAAAATAGAGTTTGCAGGTGATGATGTTGGTTTCATGTTTTAACCTAGAAATCCTATGACCAAACATGCAAGAAAGGTCATGGAAAACAGTAAATAGATTGAGAAGGTTAATGAAACTGCTAACTACCAAGCATCATAGATCTCTCTTCACCTGCAAAAGAAGAGCTAGTTATCAAAAAAAGGAGGGGTAAAGAGAAAATTAGTGAAAAATTAGAAATTGAAAGCCTTAAAGAGCAGTTGAAAGTGGCAGGTGAGGAGATATTAGTTCTAAAGCAAGAGGCAAAGAAACACATAATTGAGAAAGCTCAATTTGAGAAAATGAGGAAAATCTGGGAAGATCAAGTCACCAGTGTTTCAAAGACCTTGAACAATACAGAAAAGTTGATAAAGTGGACTCAACCACTAAGAAGAGAAGTCAAACATATAAAAAATATAAAACTACACTTGCAATCCAAGAACAGGGCATTAAAGGACAAAGTGAAATATCTATAAGAGAAATTGGATCTGATTCATGTAGAGTTGGAAAAGAAAGGATTGAAAATGACAGTGGTAGAGGAGCCCATTAGTCAACTGATTTTAAATGAGGAGGAAACACCACAAGATTAATAAGGTAAGATGGAATATGTTTTAGGAGGTTCATAACATGCAGAGAACCCAAATTTTGCAGCTAGAAGACAGTTTTTGAAGATAATCTTGAAAGGAACAAATTCTGGGTTTTTGCATCTTTTCGTAGCGTACCTCAGGCTTGAAGCTAGAAATACGCTACGAAAAAACCTGTAGGTGATTTTTGCATTTAAAATCGGTTTTGACATGTTTTAAGGAGGCATATCCATGGTTTCAAGGTTTCATGACATGGTGAAGCTATTGGAACAACAGAGAAGTGAAGAAAATTGATAGAAAAGCCTTTTTTCTAATGCTACCAAAAAGCGCTACGAAACTGCCCTATTTTCGTAGCGAGAAATTATTGAAGGATTTTGATCATCTTAAAAGAATTTTTTTCCAACTGGAGACTTCCAACATGTCAAAGGACCTTATTAGCAGATATTAATGACTCAAAGGGAATGCCATGAAGACAATTCATCAGTCAAAACAACGTTGAAGATGAAGGTCATCCATTCCTAAAAAGCAGGGTTATGCTCCATGGATTTAGGAGTGCTTTAAATATGTAAAGTGGTGGTGAACTTGGTCATGTGTCCTTCCAACATGTGAAATTCATTATGTAACCATCATGTAATTTTTTCACAAATAGGATAAAGGAATGTAATAAATAGGAGATAGAGTCCTATTAGGAGTTTGCTTCGTTAAAGGTAACTGTCAATTTTCTATTTTAAGTTATTGACTTCACTTATGAAAGGTGTCATAGTAGAATTCGAGGATCTAGCCACTAGGCAGATCATCCATATTGTAAAGAATGTCTATTTATAGACAAAACATCGAAGAAGCAAGGGGTTGGAAAATATTTGCACAAAATTGTTGCTTGTATGTTTTTGACCATTATCAGTAATACAAAGTGACATTCTACTTCCAGATCTGAGATTATCATGAGGTTTTTGATGTCTTATTGATATTTATCTTATGTTTAATAATTTTCAGTATATTTCATCCCTAATTACTCAGAATTCATAATATTATGCTCTGAATTCATTTAGTGGTGAAATGACTATGTTTCCCTATGTTGTATGTGTGAATTATCTCTTTTGAAAACCTCTATTTGCCTCAGCTTCCATGTGAAGAAACACTTCCACTAAAACTACTAGTTGTTGACTCCATAAGCCCAATGGTAGCAAGACTGCATATTTCAACTTGAAATCATACAAAACATGTTACAATTCAATAGAGTTAGCCATCTAGTACTATCATTATTCAAAATCATAAACCCCCCTTGAGAGAGCCCTCTCAAACTGAAGAGGCTAATATTTAGTTAGAAGTGGTTTGAAAGAGTTACATTGAGTTGATTGATGAGCAACCAATCAAGATCAATTTGGTGATAACACAATGTTAGGACTTGTAAGTATGTCTATGTCAAGGGAGTACTGTGAATAGGAATAATGCATTAAGGTGTTGCTTCAATATGGAACTTGCTTTTGTTTCTTGTGTGAGTAGGTATCAGAACTCCATAGCACTGATTCCAAAAGTGGTTAATCAATCAGAAATGGTGCCACTGATGGAGTGACGAGGCTCTAAGAAAGAGGGAATAGTGAGGCTCCAAAAATGATTTATTTTAGAATTGAAGTAATCATGATTCAATTGATGAGTAGGTGGCTGAAATTTATATCAATAATTTTCCGAATGAGAAGTTCTTGGTCTTTAGAAAACATCTTGGATTTGTGGAGAAAGCATCCCTTCCAAGAAGGGATCCTATTTGATCATGAACATTGAGTTCAAGGAACTCCCCGGGTTGAGAGTGCTCCTTCTGAGACATGGATAATAGGACATGTCTGATCCTTACCGGTAATGGTAAATGTGTATCTCCCCTATTGTCGATGTAGGGATGTGTCTCATCCTTACCACTTGTTTGGGACTTGAATGAGTATACCCCAGCATGCATCCTACCCACAAGCTTAGCTTGTTGGGATTTCCACTCATCTGGCCAATGAGTGAGCAAAATTAGGTATGGAGTATATTTACCTATGGTGGACGCACCTGGTAAATGGATCTCCCTAAGTTCAGGATGCATGTTTTTCAACACTTGATCATAGAGGATCATGTTGGATATGACATAGGGTTTGGAGGATATTTTCCACTAGTGGTAAATCGATCTCCCCAATGGTCGATGAGTATTAGCCAAAGGAAATAGGGTTTGGAGAATAATTACCAAGGAGTGGTAAATTGACCTCCCCTATTGTCATTGGATATAGGATTTGGAGGATATTTACCCTAGTGGTAAATTGATCTCCCCTATGATGATTCTTATTCTTTATATTAGGACATCATTGTTTAACTGAGATGAGATGAGATATGATGCAATGATTTTGAAACATGTACATTTGATATGAGACTTATGATGCAGATGGAAATTCCTCCCTAGATGAGAGGGAGTGTTGAAATTTGGAATAGTTATGGGATGAATTTACCCATAGGAACCCAAATACCCCAAAGATAATTTAATTTAGGTTAAGGAAATTATTATTTGGATATCATCTTATTATTATTTAATGAAACAAATTTGTTTGGGCAAGTAATCATTAAGGAATTTGCTAAATATTATTTGAATTTGATTTTTCCCTCGAAAGATACAAGTTAGCCTCATAATTTTTCAAGTCAGCTTTCCCCAAAGGACGCAACCCTTCACATGGAGGAATAAAAATAAATAGGTGTCTATCCTCCCCCCATTAGACACAATAATATTGGCATATTTATGACATATCTCTGCTGCCTAGGAAGGCATATTATCTGCGGCCTAGTGTGGGTATTATATGCAAACTACAGAGGCATATCTCTATGGTCTAGGGAGGCTATTCGTTGCCATCTAGTATGGTTATTCTCTGCAGTATAGGGAGGCATATATATGTGGTCTAGGGAGCCTAATATCTACAATCAGGTATGGTTACTAACTATTGGTCCTATCTCTGTGATTTATGTTGATTTTGTAGCATTGGAAAGTGTTCCAAGTCTCCTATTTTCGAAAGAGGCTTGAACATCAGTATTCCAGAGAACCCAGAAATTGTTTGTGGAAATTCCACTCGGATCATGCTTTATTAAAATAAATAATTATTTTAAAGTGACCCCTAAGTCTAAACATAGCGAAATTAAATAATTAAAGGGTATTAATAAATCAGAGTGTGAATCTTCTAGAAAACAAAGATCAAGTCTTCTATTAATATGAGCCATTGATTAGAGATCTAATCTGGGTCATTGATTCATCAGTGAGAAGACTATAAGAGAAGGCTTGAGGGTCATTTGGAAAGCAAGCTGGGCACACTCTTAGTACCTGAAGGAAATAAATTTTGAAGTAAGAGAATTCGATTTTAGAGGGTGAGGTTGTAGAGGCGGAGTTGCAACGTAGAAGGAGGAAGGGGAAGTCAACAAAGGAAGAAGAAGCCAGAAGGGGGACGCAAAGGGATCGGTGCTGAGTAGTAGCACTATCCCTCCACGCTGAGTGACACATTCTAGTGTAGTGACTGCACAGAAGGCCACACAGAGTGACGCAGAGGGAGGACAGGTGCCTCCAGTGTGTCAAAAATTCTTATGAGGTGTTCAGAAAAATGATCTCAAGTGTATTCTAGACATCTGCTCGTAATATTTTTTGTAAAATATTTTGTACTGCTGAATAATAATATAAACCTTCATATGCTCCACCGATTTTCCCACATTGGGTTTTTCCGGGGACAATTGTCCAAAAATAATTTCGTTCATGTGATTGTTTCTATTGTGGTATATGTGTTCAATTTGTTCTTCTGATTTTGATTAAGTGAATACTGTAGCTGTGTTTATTTCATAATTTACTTAAGCATCTATAAATAAATTATCATAAATAAGTAGAAGAAATAAATAAATCACTGCAGTAGTATTTCAGATTGAAAATTTCACATGGTGTCAGAGAAAATGGGAAAAGACAGAATAGGAGGTTCTGCAATGGAACTAAGATCTGACATTGATGCAGTAGCAAATCGGAAGGGTTCACATAGTCCTCCAGAATGCATGGAGAAATGGATCATGAAATTTCAGTGCTCCCATCTAGACTAGAAGAGGATTTCACTTGTGTGTCAAGCATGACCTCTCCAGGGGTCTGGTATATTAACAGTGGAGCATCTGATCATATTACGTGAGTTTGAGAATGCTTCTCGAGATAACAGGAAGAGTAGGTGAACTTTCAGATCGTGATGGGAAACAAGGCCAAGTGTACCCCTGTTGGAAGAGGAACCATAATATTTCAAACATAAGCTGGTAATAAGCTTCGGGCCACCAACGTACTGCATGTATCGGGATTTGGGATTAAATTGCTCTTGGTGTCTCAACTTCAGAACAAGGTTTACGATTTATAATTTATTGGAAATAAGGTTTATGTCAAACACTCTAGTTAGAAAAGGAAGGCAGAAATTGAAGTAAGGAGCCATAACCTATATAAGTTACAACTCGAGTCTCCTATGGCACTAATAGGCAGTACATATGAAAGGGACCTGAATGAATTATGGCACAGAAGAATGGGGTATCTACATCATGGAGCCTTGAAGATCCTCAAGAATAATGTCATGGGAGCTCCAGAACTTAGCACAAGGAAAGATGATGTCTACAGGGGGTGCATACTAGGGAAGTATGCCAAGGCGACATTTCCAAGAAGCAACAGTAGGGCCAAGTGTTTTTTGGATTTGATACACTCAGTCTTCTGTGGACCAATGTCCAAAATTTCTCTTAATCGTGCAAATTATTTTGTCACCTTTATTAATGACCACTCCCAGAAGAATTAGATCTAATTTCTCAAGACCAAAGATGAAGTATTTGAGACATTCAAATAATTCAAGGCTTTGGTAGAAAATCTAACCTGAAAGTGTATCAAGAAATTGCGATCAGATAATGGTGGAGAATATATTGATAAATACTTTAGAATATTCTGCGCAAAGGAAGGCATCAAGAGAGAATGGAAAACTCCATACAATCCAGATCATAATGGAATTGCAGAAAGAAAGAATAGGACCATTGTGGAAGTTGTGAGGGAAATTTTGTATGATCAAGACATGCCCAGATTTATGTGGGTTGAAGCTTGTAATACAACACTGTATGTGCAGAATATGGTGCCTCATATATCATTGGGAAAAGTTACTCCTGAGAGTGTGTTCACTGGAAGAAAGCCTGAGGTGAGCCATTTCAGGATATTTGTTAGTATAGCGTATTGCCACGTACCCGATGAGAAGAGGAAGAAATTTGATCAGACTGCAGAGAAGGGTTACCTTGTGGGATATAGTGAAAATGTGAAGGAATATCACATATAATTCCTTAGAAGGGGAAGATCACAGTAATATGGGACACGAAATTCATGGAGGAGAGAGAATTCATGAGATCCAGGGAAATGGCTACAGATATGCAGTCTGAGGAGGATCCGCTAGTACAGCAACAATGACGTGCAAAAGATGGCTCTAGTGCCTCTCTACGGTACAAGGATTCTGAGGAAAGTTCTTCTGAATAAGTGTAAGAAGGAGAGTAGGTGAATTTACCAATCACTAATGGAAGGACGAGCAAAGAACTCCTACAGAATGTGAGGGATGCAGAGGGTACACAAGAAACCACAAGTACTAGGAATTGGTAGCACGGGTTGGAGAACCCTTTATTTTTCGAGAGGAAGCTCAACATCAGGTGTGGGTAGATGCTATGGTGGAGGAGTACAAATCCATCAAGACAAATGATGTGTGGGAAGTAGCCCCTAGACCTCATAACAGATTGGTTGTAGGATCAAGGTGGATCTACAAGATCAAGTATGTTGTAGATGGCAGCATAGAGAAGTTCAAAGCCAGTTTTGTGGCTAAGGGGTATGCATAGAAGGAAGGGATCGATTATGAAGAAACCGTCACCCCTGTAGCTCAGTACACTTCAATCAGATCCGTCATCTCTCATGCAACACAGATGGGATGGGAAATTCACCAGATGGATGTCAAGACAACGTTCTTGAATGGGGTGATAGAAGAGGAAGTGTACATAGAACAACAAAAAATAATTTAGGCACATGAGTAGAAGACTCATGTATGCAGGCTTAAGAAAGTGTTGTACGGACTAAAGCAATCCCCTAGAGCATGGTATGGGTGGATTTATAGCTACCTATAGAAAATGGGATTGTCAAGATTGACGCATATCCCAACCTCTACTATCTAAGAGTAGGGGATGAGCCTCTAATTATGGTATTATATGTAGATGATATGTTCTTCTCTAGATCATCTAATCTCATCAGATATTGCAAGGAGAATCTGGCTACCGAATTCAACATGAAGGATTTGGGGCAGATGCGCTATTTTCTTGGTTTGGAGGTCTGGCAGAAGAAGGGAGAAATATTCCTTGGGCAAGGAAGATATACTACAAATAGCCTGAAGAGGTTTCAGATGGAGGATTTTAGACCCATGGCTACACCAATGATTAAAAACTAGAATAATATTGATACGTCCGAGGATGATGAGGCTGACCCTACCTTATATAAGCAGCTCATAGGATCATTGATGTACCTAGTCAACACTAGACTAGACATCTGTTATGCAGTGAATACCCTCAGTCAATTCATGGTAGAGCCAAGGAGGGCTCACTGGGCATCAGCCAAACATGTTCTCATATACTTGAAGGGGATAATCGAGTATGGTTTCAATTACACCAAGGGAAATGAAATATAGTTGAGTGGGTTCACTGACACAGACTGGGATGGAAGCCCAGTGGATCAAAAAAGTACTAGTGGGTATTGTTTCAGTCTCGGATCAAGAATTACTTCCTGGTGCAGTAGGAAAAAAAAATACATGGCACTGAGCTCAGCCGAGGCTAGATATATGGCCTCTAGTAGAGCTTCATGTGAGGCCATATGTATTCGTAAGTTTCTCATGAACTTGATCAAGAAGACGATGGAATCGACCAAAATTTTGTGTGATAATCAGAGTTGCATCAAGCTCTCTGAGAATCCTGTGTTTCGTGATCGGTTGAAGCACATTGACATTAGGTGCCACTTCATCAGATACTATGTCCAATGAGGGGCTGTACAGTTGAAGTGCATTCCTACAAGAGAACAGGTGGCTACTATCCTCACAAAATTTCTTGGTAAGATTAAGTTTACTTACTTTAGGGAAAATATGGGGATGGTCGAGAACCCATTCCAGTAGAGGAATGGGTGGAATTTAGATTTAGAGGGAGTTGCAGTACAGATGAGGCAGTGGTAGATATGTTGTCACAGGAAGTAGTGTAGTGGGTAACAGTGCAGAGATGAGGGGCAACAACCAAGACATCAGCAATGCATCAGATTCTTCAGGTCAGAGCAGATATAGTTGGTACCTTGCTTGAACACTTTCGTCATTAAGAGGGAGTGTTGATTTTGAAAAATTGGAAAGTGTTCCTAGTCTCATATTTTGGAAAGAGGCTTGGACATCAGTATTCCAGAGAACCCATAAACCATTTGTGGAAATTCCACTCAAATCATGCTGAAATGAAATATAGTTGAGTGGGTTCACTGACACAGACTGGGATGGAGGCCTAGTGGATCGGAAAAGTACCAGTAGGTATTGTTTCAGTCTCAGATCAAGAATTACTTCCTGGTGCAGTAGGAAAAAAAAATGCATGGCACTGAGCTCAGCCGAGGCTAGATATATGGCCACTAGTAGAGCTTCATGTGAGGCCATATGGATTCGTAATTTTCTCATGAAATTGATCAAGAAGACGATGGAATCGACCAAAATTTTGTGTGATAATCAGAGTTGCATCAAGCTCTCTGAGAATCATGTGTTTCGTGATCGGTGAAAGCACATTGACATTAGGTGCCACTTCATCAGATACTATGTCCAATGAGGGGCTATATAGTTGAAGTGCATTCCTACAAGAGAACAGGTGGCTACTATCCTCACAAAAGTTCTTGGTAAGATTAAGTTTACTTACTTTAGGGAAAAGATGGGGATGGTCGAGAACCCATTCCAGTAGAGGAACGGGTGGAATTTAGATTTAGAGGGAGTTGCAGTACAGATAAGGCAGTGGTAGATATGTTTTCACAGGAAGTAGTGCAGTGGGTAGCAGTACAAAGATGAGGGGAAACAACCAAGACATCAGCAGCGCATCAGATTCTTCAGGTCAGAGTAGATATAGTTGGTACCTTTCTTGAACACTTTCATCATTAAGAGGGAGTGTTGATTTTGAAAAATTGGAAAGTGTTCCAAGTCTCATATTTTGGAAAGAGGCTTGGAGATCAGTATTCCAGAGAACCCATAAAACATTTGTGGAAATTCCACTCAAATCATGCTTTATTAAAATAATTAATTATTTTAAAGTGATCCCTGAGTATAAACTTAGGGAAATTAAATAATTAAAGGGTATTAATAAAGAAAAAGTGTAAATATTCTAGAAAACGAAGATCAAGTCTTCTTTTTAATTCGATCCATTGATTATAGATCTAATCTGGGTCATTGGTTCATCAGTGAGAAGACTATAAGAGAAGGCTTCAGGGTCATTTTTAAAGCAAGCCAGGAACACTCTCAGTACTTGAAGGAAATCAATTCTGAAGTAAGAGAATTTGATTTCAGAGGGTGGGATTATAGAGGCGGAATTGTAGACGCAGAAGGAGGGTGGGGAAGTCAGTAGATGAAGAAGAAGTTAGAAGGAGGATGCAGAGCGAGCGACATTGAGCAGCAGTACTAGCCCTCCATGCAGAGTGATGCAGTCCACTGCAGTGACTACGCAGAAGGCCACACAAAGTTACACAGATTGAGGAAGGGTACCTCTAGTGTGTCATAAATTCTTTCGAAGTGTTCGGTAAAATTATCTCAGGTGTATTCTAGACATCTACTCGTCATATCTTCTGTAAAATATTTTCCACTGCTGAAGAAGAATATAAACCGTCATCTACTGCACCGATTTTCCCACATTGGATTTTTCTGGGGACAATTTTCCAAAAATAACTGTTTTCATGTGATTGTTTCTATTATGTTATATGTGTTCTATTTTTTCTTCTACTTTTGATTAAGTGAATACTGCAGTTTTGTTTATTTCATAATTTACTAAAGCATCTATAATAACTTATCATAAATAAGTAGGAAAAATAAGTCAACCACTGCAGTAGTATTTCAGATTGAAAATTTCACAATTTAATGTAGCCTCTTATGCGGTAGGGACTGCGACCTACTGTGGCCTATTTCTTTGATTTAATGTGGCCTCTTTTGAGTTAAGGATTGTGGCCTATCTATATTATTTAATGTGGCCTCTTATGTGGTAAGTATTTCTGACTAATGTGGCATATCTTTGTGGCTGTATGAAACCCTTCTTGGTAATTTTTTTGGCATATTCCTATGCTCATATGCAGCCTTATTTATATGCACATATGTGGTGTTTTCAGCCTATTTCTATGACCTACTAACAATCTTGTGTAATAGTACTATTATAACAGTTATGAATGATAATACTGTTTACTAATTACATAATGACAAGAGTAAATGACAATGATGTTTAATAATGATACATATGCTTATGGTAGTGATATCTTCAATTATAATAACAATGTTGTTTGGGCCAATCTTTAGTGACAATAGTTTTTGTTAAAGTATGAAAATGATCCTTGTTTAGTTACATTTGTTCCTATTACATGTTAATCAAGGTTTTCATTCATGTCAATATGGAATTGTTATGAAACCAACTCACAAAATAGAAGAAAAGAGAGATCAACGACTTAAAAATCAGCCACTTTGAGTGGGAAACCTCCTTTACATTACATAAATGAACAATTCTTGGATGACACAAATGAAAAAACCTCCTTTCTATATATAGGAGTCCATGGGGTCACAATATAATCTTAGCTGACCTAACAATAATAATGTAAGGGCAAAACAATAAAAATAGGGGGCTATTATGGGACACAATAATAACAATATGAGGACTGCATGGGTACAAAAATAACAATAAGGGGCCTACACTAACAACAATAAGGGAATACACTAGTAATATAGGACCCTAACATACCCCTCTCCAAAAAAGTGTTGTCCTCAACGCTTGAGTAGTTTAGGATGCTTGTATATAAAATTATCATCCTCTCATGTGTAATCTTCAGTGGGTAAGTTCTTCCACTTGATGAGATACTCTGAAATTGATTGATTTCGTAGCTGTCGAGTTCTTATTTCCATGACTACTTTAGGTTCCAATATGACTTTTCCTTCCTCATCAAGTTTTAGAAATATTGTTTGAACCTAAATTTTTTCACCTATAACCTTATTTAAGCATGAAAAATGGAAAACTGGGTGCACTCAAGAAGATGCAGGAAGCTCCAATTTGTATGCCATAGTACCAATATTTTGCAACACCTTGTAAGCACCACAGTGCTTTGGCGATAATTTATTATCCTTCTTAGCTTGTTTGAGGGACATTTGTTTGTATGGTTGTAGCCATAAAATTACCCAGTCTCCTACATCAAAACTTCTCTCACTGCGATGTTAATATGCTTGTCGTTTCATTCGATTACGTGATAAATTTAGGTTATCCTTTAAGAGTTGAAGAACTTTTTGTTGATGCTCGATGTGATATTCCACTGGTTGAACCTTATATTTTTCTCTTAAATATGATGTGATGGACGATGGATGATATCCATAAAGTGCCATAAATGGGGTCATTTTTGATGTAGTGTGGAAGGAAGTGTTATACCACCATTCAACCAGAGGTAACCAATTTACCCATTGCATTTTTTTATCAGATACAAAGCAACGAAGATATCCTTCCAAAAATTTGTTCGCTATCTTACTTTGCCCATCAAATTAAGGATGATAAGATGAGCTATGAGCTAGTTGAGTACCCAAACGAGAAAAT
This sequence comes from Pinus albicaulis, assembly GCA_034641835.2. Classification (NCBI taxonomy): domain Eukaryota; kingdom Viridiplantae; phylum Streptophyta; class Pinopsida; order Pinales; family Pinaceae; genus Pinus; species Pinus albicaulis. Next base: position 186,972,810 of record CM076574.1, read on the forward strand.
AAATCTGTCCAAAAATTGCCAGTGAAAATGGGATCTCTATCGCTTTCAATAATCTTTGGGTTTCCATGTAGATTTTGAATTATTTCCATAAATGCAATAAAAACTTTACTCACTTTAAATGGATGAGATAATGCAAAAAATTGTGCATACTTGGTAAGTCTATCAACTACCACCATGATGACACTCTTTCCTTTGGAATTATCTAAACCTATGACAAAATCCATCAAAACCTCCTCCCAATGTTGATTTGGAATGGATAGAGGTTGTAGTAGACCCGAGGTATTAATTTTCTCAACTTTACTTTGCTGGAAAACCAAAACTTCCGCCACAAACTTTTAAATATCAGATTTAAGGCCATCCCAAAAAATTCTTTCTTCAACCTATGGTAAGTTTTTAAAAATCCTGAGTGTCCTCCTAAGGGAGAGGTGTGCAATTCCAAAATAATATTTTGTTTTAGTTGGGAATTCTTACAAAGATATAAGCGATCTTTGTACCATAAGGAATCATTTTTCCAAATAAAAGATTCAGATGTACTGGGATCTTACTGTAAATTTTGAATGAGTTTCCATACTTCTTCATCCTTCTTCCATTCCTCCCTTGCTTTGGTTATCCAATCGGGTTGGATAATATAAATGGCACAAAGAAATTCTTCCACATCCTCATCCTTTCTTCATAATGCATCTGCACCAACATTTAGCTTCCCTTTTTTGTAGATGATTTCAAAGTCATAACCCAACATATTTGTGACCCATTTTTTCCACTTTTCTGGATATAGTCTTTGTTCCACAACATATTTAATACTATCATGATCAATTTTTACCTTGAAGTGTCTTCCCATTAGGTAAGGTCATCATTTATTTAGTGCATGTAGTATTTCCAACATTTCCTTCTCATAAATAGCTTTCTGTAAATAGTTTCATTTTGATTGGATGACTTTCAAAATCAACGGGTCTTCCTTCTTGCATTAAAATAACACCAATTCCATTTCTTGAGGCATCACATTCCACTATAAAGGTTTTTTTGAAGTCTGGCATAGCTAAGACCGGTGCTTTACACATTGCCTCTTTATTATGTTCAAAGGCCTTAGTTACTTTAGGAGTCCATGAAAATGCATCTTTCTTCAATAATGTTATTAGAGGTGCCACTATTCTCCCATAATCCTTAACAAACTTGCAATAATACCTTTTTAACCTAAGAAATCCTCACAACTTCTTTATGGTTGTGGGGAATTTCCATTCCTTAATGGCTTTAATTTTGTTAGGGTCTACCTTAACACCCTCCTGAGATACAATATGACCTAGATATTCCACCTCTTGTACTCCAAAGAAAAATTTGGAGGTTTTTTCATATAATTTTTTCTCCTCCAATAGTTTGAGCACCCTGTCAACATGTTGACCATGATCCTTCCAAGACCTATTGTAGATTAATATATCATCAAAAATACTAACACAAATTTTCTAAGGAAGTGTTTGAAAATGGAATTCATCAACCCTTGAAATGTATAAGGTGCATTGGTAAGGAAAAAATGCATGACAAAATTTATAATGACCCTCATGAGTTTGAAATGTTGTTTTCAGAAAATCTTCAATCTTCATTCTAATTTTATGTTATCCTGAACAAAGATCCAACTTAGTGAAATAAATTTCTCCATGTAATTCATCCAATAATTCATCAATCACAAGAATGGGAAATTTATATTTAATAGTGATATTATTGAGCTCCCTATAATCTGGAGACATGTGCCATGATCCATCCTTCTTGTGCACCAATACTACTGGAGCAAAAAAAGAACTTTGAATAGGTTGAATTATACCAACCTCTAGCATTTTTGCAATCATATGTTCAATTTCGCTATTTGGACATAAGAATATTTATAAGGCCTGATGTTTGGAGGAACAATTCCTGGAATCAAATGAATAGCATGATCATGGTCACAAATCGGTGGGAGTCCTTTGGGAGTTTCAAACACCTTGGAATGATTGTCCAATACTTTTTGGAAATCTTGAGAAATAGATGATTTTGATGTTGGAACTTATAGTGAGAATAATTTTGCAATGACGCCTCGTTGTTATTTTTTCATAATCTTTTTCATGACATTGGAGCTTATTATCTTTCCTTTCTTCCCCGTGATACCCTGTAATTCAACTTCCTTTCCTTCCGAAAACAATATCAAGAAAAGTTCTTGAAAATTAAAAGCTACCATCCTCAAAGATTGTAACCATTTTACTCCTCCTAGTACAACATCAACATCACCCATTGGAATGGAAGAATTGGACTATTCAATACATATTCCCCCATGGTTAGCTTTATATTATGAAAATTTCAAGAGAAATTTATAGTTACTCCATTTTCTACCATCACTTGATACTCTGGTGCTAGTTATAGGAAGCAATTCAATTCCTTGGCTACCTTAAAATGAATAAAATTATGGGTACTACCCGAATCAATAAGAACTATTACATTTTTATTCTTGATATGTCCTTCTATCTTAAGAGTTTTAAGAGTGGTAATTCCTGGCAATGCATTACAGGATATGGTTAGATTCATTTTTTCTTCCTCTGGGGTTGGTTCCTGGTGTATATCCTCTTCTTTTGAAGTTTCTTGTTCCTTTTCTTCCTCCTATTCACAATCTATGTAAAATAATATCTTCTCAGCACACTTATGACCTTTAGTGTATTTTATATCACAACTATAGCACATCACTTTTTTCTCTTTTTTTTACCAATTGTTGTGGTGTCAACCTTGTAGGTTGTGGAAGTCTAGGAGTAGCAACACTTCCATATTTATAGTTGTGAGTCGTAGGATTCGTTGTTGCCATAATTTTTCTTTCAATTTTTGTTTCCAACCTGATTGCCTTCTCCAATGTATCAGGTTCCCAAAGGTGAAACTCATGTTGGATGTTATCCTTTAGAGTCACTATGAAGACATAAATCCTATGTTCCTTTGGAATATTATTTACCCTTATATTCATTTTTTGTAAGTCCTCAATGGGATCCATCATTGAACCCTTTTGTTTGAGATTTATCAATTGGCTAAAGAAGATGTTTATCTTTGTATCCTCATAATGTGCTATCATTTCCTCCATAAAAATTGATCAAGTGACCAGTGGTTCACGAGAACAAAGTCATCAATACCATACAAAATGATTTTTTTCTAAATATAAAGTTGCAATGCGTACCTTTTGTCTGTTTTGCATATTATGAAGCTCAAATTATTGCTCCATTTGTAGCATCCAATTTATCGAATCCTTGCTATAAAAATTCCTCACATATATCTTTGGAATATGGTGGGTCCTATATCCAACATTAGAGGCTATCAAATCATGATTAACATTTATTTTGTTCTCATCATGAGTTTCCTCTACTACTTTTTCGCCATTAGGAAGCTTTTCTTGTAACAACTTTTCCAAACCTTCCATGTCTTTCTTGAAATCTTCCATGTTGCCTTATATACCATTCATCTTAGCTTCCATGCCATTCTTCAAACCATCCATCTTAGCTTCCACGTATCTCTTCAAACCATCCATCTTAGCTTCTAGGCCTTTCTTCAAACCATCCATATTAGCTTCCATGTTTCCTTTTATACCATCCATATTATCTTCCACGGCATTCATATTAGCTTCCATGCCATTCTTCAAACCATCCACACCTTTCTTCAAACTATCCATATTAGGTTCCATGCCTTTCTTGAAACCATCCATATTAGCTTCCATTTCATTTTTTGTTACTCTTTGCGAGAGCGAAATTTGTTGCACTTGTTCTTGTAATTTTGATATATCATGTTGCACTTCTTCCTCTTCATGATTCATAGTAGAGCCTTCTGAGGGCTTAATGGGTGTTGAATTTTTTTAGGGGCCATTTTGGAACCCAATACTGATATATATGCTTCAATATGCCTTTGGAATCCCATAAAACTGATTTTTCAAACAAGACTTACACAATTAAAAAAAATACACACCTTTTTCTTGCTTTTGAGGAGCTCGATATTGAATCTGATGTATCTCTGTGATTTTGGATCCCCAATGTTTTACCTTCAGTCCTTTATTATCCCTCTAAATTTGATTTCCAATGCCATGGGTCTGACCTAATTTGGATTCTTCAAGGCAATGTTATGCCCAATCTCCCACAATGACCTAATTATGGACTCGTTCAATATAGCGAACTTGTACGACGTGCCGCATGTCACTGTTTCATCCTTAGGCTCTGAAATTGATACAAAGGAAACTGCATTCCGTGTGATTTTTTCTACTTTCGACAGAATTCCAATCCAATTCTCAGAGAGAGAGTTATCATGATTTTCTCAAGGTCACCTCTTTGAGATGAAATTCAAGAGCCTGCAAAACCCTAACTTCCACACATCATATCTCAGAAAATATTTTGTACCAAGATTTTAAAATTTTACACAAATTTTCTCAGGATGTCTTCACAAATGGGATTTTTTTTAGCATCTTAAACTTAGTAGAAAAACAATTATAGCGAAAATTCCATGATGACCTATTTTAAGCAACAAAACCCTAGAATCCAAAGCTTTGATACCAAATGTTATGAAACCACCTCAAAAAATAGATGAAAAGAGAGATCAATGACTTAAAAATTAGCCACTTTGAGGGGGAAACCTCCATTACATTACATAAATGAACAATTCTTGGATGACACAAATGAAAAAATCTCGTTTCTATATATAGGAGCCCATGAGGTCACAATATAATCCTATCCGACCTAACAATAATAATGTAAGGGCACAACAATAACAATAGTGGGCTATTATGGGGCACAATAATAACAATATGGGGACTACATGGGTTCAAAAATAAAAATAACAGGGATACACTAACAACAATAAGGGACTACACTAGTAATATAGGGTCCTAATAGGAATTGAACGAGATGTCAATATTGTTGAGATGTTCAGTTCTAGATGATGATGTCATGACTCAGTTTTTGACAAGGAAACCATCAACGAAGATGTCAAGTCATGAAGAAGTCAAACCACTAATAAAATAAGTACTAAGAAGTACTTGATCTAATGTTTCATGAACTTCACGATCTAGACCTTAACCCTTGATGACTGTTACATAGCAATTTGTCACCATCCCTGCAATCCCCATCCCACACATTGGAGGGCTTATTCCATGACCTGTGGGCAGTGACATGACCTAAAACCACTTTCATGGCATCCCCCTGGACAAGGGAATTCATTTCCCTGAAGACAATTCCTTGTGAAAAACCCTAAATATAGCCTTTTTTGCCTTGGCGTGACTAGTCAGTTCAGCCCTCGCGCCAATGGGGGAAATCCTCCAAAGAGGGCACGCCAACTGGCGCACTAACTCAGTATTGTACCCGCACCAATATTATTAAGGAGTGTTTTTTGAAAATAAATGGTGGAAGATTGACTCCCACCTATTGTTGAACTGGTCTCTAAATTGAGTTGGGAGGTTTGGCTCCGGATCTCCATGTAGAGGAACTGGTTTTCCACCTCTCATGGAAGCCTCCTTGAGGATAGGGCCAATCCCATGATTGTAGGGATCCCAACTCCCCTTCCACCATCTATATAATCTTGCCATTTTCCTTTGCAAGTTGGTCTCCAAGAGCCTTCATAGCCTAAAGAATGCTGCAAGATCCTTGATAGACCTCATAGAGCCAAATCAGTAGCAAGGAGATTATTGTCAAGACAACCGAAGAAAGAGGCTTGTCCCATTCCTGACGAGCTTTACTGAGACGTATTCTGCTGTTGAACCGCCGAAGGAAGATTCAACGTAGAGCCAGGTTGTATCTTTCTTTGTATTAATTAATGATAAGCGGCTTTGGTTATGGTTCCACTCATATTGTTCATTGTGATCATGAGTTGTGTCTTCTTTAACTGATACATAATTGCATATATTGGGTTTTACGCTTATGTTCATCGTATTTCTTGTATGTGTAGGTGTTTGATCGTGACAAGCAGGAGAATTGTGATCTGCCGGAGCAAGGAAACGAGAGCGCTATCTTCTCTATGAACAACAGTGTTGGACTTAAGGTAGGCCTTCTTCGCAATTTGTTTTATTGCAATTAGGAATTTGCACCTTAGCATGATACGATTGTTGCTAGACCCGATCTGGGCTGGTATGGATCGCCTCTGTCCGCAAAGGGGATTTACCTTTACAAAACATTGGTGACTCCACTGGGGAGACATTTATTTGGAGTATTGTCTTGTCTTTTCGGTCGATTCTTGACTTTTCTTGGTTGATCAGCTCTTTTGGCTGGCTCTTTTCGTGTGTTTGGCTTTTGTTTAACTTCACCATCACTAGTCTGTTTCTTGGATTGCTCTTTTTTATTTTTTCTTAGTAAAATCGACTAGCGCATTTATTAGCCTAACAGTCGCACCAATTAGCGTATGTTGCCTATGTATTTCCCATGCCAATTAGCTCAGCAGGGTTCCACCTATCAGTAGCCCACTCAACCCCAAGGCGGTTACTATCCTCAAGGTCAATATCGACCGACTTATAACCCGCCCCAAGGTTCCCATTATTACACTCAACAACCCGGCTAGACCTATACTCAGCAGCCAAATCCACAGGTTGCTCAAACGGGACCGACATATAATCATGGTCCATACTCTGGTTATCAAACCCCATACACTGGTTACCAACAACCGAATCAGACTGGTTATACGCCATATACCCCCTATGGTCAGAATCCTTCGGGACAGAACCCATGGGGGCAAGGATACACTCAACCAGCATGGAGTACAGGTACAGGTCCTTATCGAGGGCATGGTATGCCTTTTAATCCGTAGTTGTCGTTCTTGGCTAACTTGGAGTTACCAGACGTTTCTAAATTAACCATTGATCTGATTCTTCACAATCCTTATTGGCCTCCGGTTCCGACCAAGGTACCCGGCGACTGCCCTAAGTTTGAAGGTAAAGCTGGAGAGGACCCTTAAGCTCATGTAATGACCTACCATCTGTGGTGTTCGTCTAATTCTTGGGTCGATGATTCAATTTGACTACGTCTCTTCCAGCGCACTCTCACCGGTGCTGCCGCTAAGTGGTATATCGAATTACCTCGTGGAATCTTTCAAGATTTCAACACGTTAGCCATGGCTTTTCTGACACACTTTCAGTTACCGGTTCGTTACGAAGCCGAGACACATCTCCTGACTTCGTTGAAGCAAGATAAAGCCACCCACATATCTGATCACATTCATGAGTGGCGACGTTGTCGTAGACTGATCAAGTTTGATATACCTGATCAGCTACTAACTCATTGGTTCACCACCTCCTTCGTTAGCAAAATCGCTCAAGATATTGCTATGGGGGCGTGTGTGACTGAATAACAAGCCATCGCACGTGCCCAGTATCTAGACCTGGTATACTCTCAGTCTGACACGCTTTATGATATTCTGATTGATGCTCTGTGCCCCGGAACCTCTAAAGCACCACCTACCCCTGTAGTGGATGGTGTTATTGGTTCTGTGTCTCAAAATTCTCGAAAATATTCAAACGGGAAGTAGAAGTCCAATTCTTCCAATAATTCTGCTCTCCCTGCTCCTCCAGATTCTGGGAAAATTGCGGAGGTCAACATCATTCAGGCTTATCCTACAGAAAATTCCTCCAAAGGAAAGAAGAAGGGCAAAGGAAAATCCAAACCCGATGCCCCTAAACCAGAATCTTCTAAACCTCGTACTGATGACGGTTCTCAACGTAAACCGAAGTACCCCTGCCTTATTTGTGAAGGAGATCATTATACCAAGGATTGTCCCTGACGATATGAAATTAGTCAACTTCTCAAAGGCTCCAAAGGGACTCTGACAGTTCTCAAAGAACCGTTTACGTCTCAACAGACCCAGATGGTTGAACAACCTTCACCATCTGCACCATTTGGGTCCCAGGTCTTTATGACGAATGGTGTTGCACCTGTCTCAATTCCTACGCGTTCAAAGGATTATGCCGGATCATACCAGGCAGCTGGGAAGGAAGTTGTGGATGGCCCACCTCCTCCACCTGTCTCCGGTCCTTTAGAAATTGAGAAGCCTACTGCTAAACCTGTTGTGAGGCCACCCTCTAAAGGTGTTCTGCGAAGATATTCCTACAACCCAAATGCCCATGCCGCTTAGCACTACGGTATTGTTGAGGATTTGGCATAGGCACCTTTTTCTATGTCCTCATTGGAAGTCCTTCAAAGTTTCCCTTCGCAAAGGAAAGCTTTGTTGTCTGCGATCGGTGGAATCAATCCCACTGATTCTAATCTTCTCACCTTCGACCTAGAAAATTTCACTCCCCGACTTCCGCATAAAATTTCTCTTATGATCCAAGATAGGATCAACGGCCTCAACATCCATAGGGCCATTATGGATGAAGGTGCTTCCACCTATGTCATGTCATTTTCCTACTAGAAGGCTATTGGCTCTCTGGTTCTTTCATCGTCTCCCAATGCCTTAGAAGCATTCGATGGTCGGGAATCAAAACCCCTAGGTGTTCTCGAGAGTTTTCCGATTACGTTACAAGGGAAGACAGTCAACGTAGAAGTAGAATTGGTTGATGCCAAGCTTAACTACAATCTTCTTCTCGGCCACGGTTGGACTCACGCCATGTTATGCATGCCATCCACCCTCTTCTGACTTCTCAAGTTTCCTCATGAGAGAAAAATCGTTACTATGGATCAGTTGTCTTTCTTCACCTCATCCTTTGAGAGCAACGTTCCTTACGTGGATCAGATGCCCAATCCCCTTGACAGTGTAGGACGTGGTCTCTCCAAGGACCCCGTCCTCATGGGTATTTTTCCCGCGCCACCACCGTACACCATTCAAGTTAATATGATCTCTAGGTCTGACGACCCATGGATCATCCCTTCGCCTGAACAGGTGACTGATTTTGGAGAATTGATGCCTTTAAATCTAGTAGAGATTAATTACTGTGAAATTTTCACCGCATCCGATCTTCCTCCTCCTCAACATGCTCCTTCAAGCATGGCTTTAGATATCTATTCCCAATCCCCCTGGCTCTGTGAGGCCGACTCAGCTGATCCTATTAAAGAGAACTTCCCTTCTGAAGAAGCCATTGTTGAAACAATGTCTCTTGAGGAGCTGCCTTGGAGCGATGGAAATCATCGTTCCTCGTTCATGCCCAGCCTGGGGGCAATGTTCGATTGTCTAGAGTGTGATGTATTTGGTTATCCCCCTCCTGAGCCTCCTCAGTTGAGCTCACCGGAGCACAATTCCTCTTCTTGTGCCAAGCTCCTAAAACAATGAAACAAGTTTCTACGAGGACAGTTATTTTAAGTGTGTCAACCTCGTTAAAATAATGAAACATGAGCCTGTTCAATTCGAGTTTTGGTAGATTTAGATCAAATCACTTTTCACCCTTCACTCCATTTCCTATGGACTGAAGCTTGGGGGGCATGTACCTCGAATTGAGACACCATGCTGTGGGCATTCCCGTCTTCCTGAAGCATAGTTTGTGTTTTAAGCTTGCATAAAAATAAAACTCATTTCCAAGCATAGTTTGCATGTGTGCTTTTAAGCTTGCATAAAAATAAAATGTGTGATTAGATACATTTTGTGAAAATTTTCATTGGGTCGTTTGTTATGCAACTGATGCATTAATATAACATTGTATTAGACATTTTCATAGCACATAAAAACATCATCACATGTAAAACGATCAATCCAGAAATAGATATATAGATATATATGTCGAATAGTTTGCAGTTTGTGTGCATCACATAAAATCAAAATATACATGTTCGTCCTAATACAGCCGAAGACGACATGTCTCTATAAAAATATGCATGTAAAAGTCCTAGATAGCTAATTAGCGTGGTGCTCGTGGTAACATGCCACCGCGCACACCAATCGCCTCAACAGTCGATGAAGGCAACTAGGCACCCCCACAGTGTGTCGCTGGTAAGCTAATGGGACATCTGCCAGCTGTGCATAGTCCAGGATCCCCTAGGAAATGCCCTCCAGGTTCTGGATCAGCTCGCTCCCTTCGCCACCTTCAGCTTGAGGGTCATGCACAAGAGGGGTCTTCCGTGCAATGGGCGACATGCCCACGAGCCTCTCTAGGCCAACATCTGCATACAAATAAAATTGTTGTTAGAATGGGCATGTATCAAAAAAATCGTAAATACATAAAAAATCAAAATAGAGAGTCATACCCAGCTCCTCGTCCCAGTACTCCCCCTCCGGGAGTAGAAGATCGGGGTCTCCAGTGAAATTGGTCCCAGCATAGGGCCAATACTCAACCACGATCAGTTGACGCCGTAACCATACAAAGAAATCGGGCCTCCAGGACATCTGCTAGACCCCTCCTGACCTGGGCATAAGTGCTTCCTAGCAAGCCATCCTCGGCTCCCTCGGTGTCGGCTCAGAAACTATTGCCCCTTGGCCCTGAAATATGGGTAGTCGTTCCAAGATGAACGACACCAGAATGGAACCGTATCCAAACTGCTTCAGCTTGGATTTCTTGCACTTTGTTAGCTGCCTTTTGATGTTGGTTGTCATTGTGGTGGCCCAATCAAACAGTGTAGGATTCATGCACTCGGAGGCTAGTAGGAGCTGTGCCTTGGTTGCCTCATGCGGTGCATGCGATCCCACTATCCCGCGTAATAGTGTGAAGCACTAATCTGAGTGCTAAGTCACGGACAGTGTGGATGTCCACTTTCCCACTTCTTGATCCTGTCTGTGCCCCTGGGCACACTCTCACCATTACTTGTTTCATATTCTCTGCAGAAGGTCTACTGCCTATCATAATGGGCACTGGGCCTCTACGCGATAGTCTGGTTATGAAATAGACATCAGAGACCTCAAGTTCTAGCACTTGGTCCCAAAGTTTGAACACTTCCTCGTTTTCATCCCATATTCTGACCAAGTACTGTAATAGCTCAGGTTGAGCTCATAAGCATGGCGTGAGGAATAATTTATTGAGACCACAGTTCCGGAGTGCATTCATGCAAGCTTCGTTTTCCATGGCCATTTCGTATTCTTCTCCATGTTACCTCTCTTTCCATTCAATAACCATTATGCCTGAATACCTGCATCAACATGATTAAAAATGCTTTGTTAAATCTTTGTTGCATTCAAATGGATGGCTCACATTTTGAAAATTTAAAGCGGAAAATTGCGTTGTGCCATTGGTGTGACCCCTTTGTGAGAAAAAGTCCATTGGCGCGGGTCCATGCCCGATACCCCCACCAATGGGCCGAGCCCTAAAATTCCAAAGGGTTCCCCCCAGAGGTCAAATGCACAATGGAAATTCATAAAAAATGGATCAAAATGAGCTTAAGGGAGCGCCTCTTACCTGGAACTGACGAGAATCTAAATGATGTCCTGGATCAGTCGCAATCACCGCCACAAGTTCACACACAAAAAGACCACTGTTGCTCTCCAAATGAGGTAAAAAGTAAAAGTAAATATGTTTTTACCATTTGTGGCATATTTATAAATTTTTAAGTCAAAATTAGATTTTAAAAGTCATTTTTCTCAATATTTTAATATGTTTTGTCGAAAAATGGATTTTACACTTGCCTTTATGTGCAGCGACAGGTTTTTTTTCAGCTTCGACGATGATACGAGTTGGATTTTATACTTTTTCGGACTCGGTAAAAACACAAAAAAGTCATTTTGGAGTCATCTTTCAGCTCTTTTCTAACTCTCTAAACATGAAAAGATTGTCGAGTCCCTTGTTGTTTTGATCTCGTTAAAGTGGCTGCGAAACGACATCCACCTAGTATACGTTTACCCCTTTTTCGGGCTGGGATAGATTCTTTACGAAAAAGGAATACCCTAGCCTACTGTGACAAGGAGGTTTTCTCAGACGTAGTTTTCTACCTTTTCGGATTTGAGGAACTATTTACGAAAAGGGACTATTGGAGTTTTATTTTCTGCTGTCTTTTCAAACTCTCTAAACATGAAAAGATGTTGAGTTCTTCCTTTGTCAGACTCGTTAAACCCTGATGACATTGGATTCAGTCGTAATGACGATATTCGAGTTCCTCCTTCCTAGGGCTCGTTAAATGTACTAGGATGGATTTGTCCGAAGGATGGACTTATGTTGCAAGCATATGCTATCCCCTTCAAGATTTTTTTCAAAAATAATTGAGGTACTCACCAAAAATGGTGGGGAAAATGGAACCAGTATCATCGTCGTGTCAACAGTATGTAACTCTTGAACATGGCACTTGTCTGCATTCGTGTCGGGTTGGGGACATATCACCTCATTATCCGTTTGCCTCCATGGGTTTGGGTAATCCCTTTTGACCTGTCATATGCTCTTTGCCTCATCATCATGACCCCTGATATTTTGATGTCAAATACTGCCAAATCCACTGTCGTGCTGCCGATATGTTCAAGAGAAGTTGACCTCTGCAAAGTTTCAACCTTCCTCTGATTCTCATATGATCCTAATTCACAAAGATTATTTTCCTCTGTCTCGCGTCAATGATGTGGGAAACACTATGGCCCACCTTCGATCAAGGTCACTTCCTGTCGACTTCAGCTCATTATCCGGGAAGCTAATCTAGAGACTCCCTTCTGGTACCTTGGAGCCTGCATGCCTCAATGGCAAGTTCTTCGCATTCGACGTGAGGTTTTCATCATTGCCCTCCGATCAAGTGATTCTACGGGTGTTCGATGCCAGCTCACTGATTCACATGCCGTAGATTGTACTTATAGTACCTTGAGGTCCATTGTCACTATTGGTGGTATCTCTCACGTCTATTAACAACTTTCATCATTGGCTGGTAATCAGGCGATGTTCTTGCATGTTCGACTTCAGCTCAATTATTCACATGCTTGAACTTGTACTTTGTTCGGGTCGAGATGGAGCGCAAGACCTTGAAGTTTGTCTGTTAGAATCCAGGCTATGATTATGTGGATTATTATGATTGGTTACATGAATCATTCATTGGATGGCTATGACCATGCCTGAGTCTATTTATCGATCCTCATTGGATGGCTACGTCCATGCCTTGGATCTGGATTATTGTATACTTTGTTATGGATGGATGCGCCCATACCACATATATCATGTATTTGAGATATCAGTTGTACTTCTCTACGTAGGTTTTCCAACGACAGTGTTTTCAGTTGGACACGTTCTCGTAAATAATTTCACCCCTCTCTCTTTTTCGGGCCTCATGCTTTAGGGGGAATTTGTTACACAACAATTTGTCACCATCCCTGCAATCCCCATCCCGCACATTGGAGGGCATATTCCATGACTTGTGAGCAGTGACATGACCTAAAACCACTTTCATGGCATCCCCCTGGACAAGGGCATTCATTTCCCTGAAGAAAATTCCTTGTGAAAAACCCTAAAAATAGCCTTTTTTTCCTTGGCATGACTAGTTAGTTCAGCCCTCGCGCCAATGGGGGAAATACTCCAAAGAGGGTGCACCAGCTGGCGTACTATCTCAGTGTTGTACCCGCGCCAGTCTTATTAAGGATTTAAAAAAAAAAAAAAATGGCGGAAGATTGACTCCAACCAATTCCTGAACTGGTCTCTAAATTGAGTTGGGAGGTTTGGCTCCGGATATCCATGTAGAGGAAGTGGTTTTCCACCTCTCATGGAAGCTTCCTTGAGGATAGGGCCAATCCCATGATTGTAGGGATCCCAACTCCCCTTCCACCATCTATATAAGCTTTCCATTTTCCTTTGCAAGCTAGTCTCCAAGAGCCTTCATAGCCTAAAGAATGTTGCAAGAGCCTTGATAGTCCTCATAGAGCCAAAACGGTAGCAAGGCGATTATTGTCAAGACAACCGAAGAGAGAGGCTTGTCCCATTCCCGATAGGCTTTCACAGAGATGTATTCGGCTGATGACCTTGAAGAAGATTCAGCGTCAGAGCCAGGTTGTATCTTTCTTTGTATTAATTAATGATAAGCGACTTTGGTTATGGTTCCACTCGTATTGTTCATTTTTATCATGAGTTGTGTCTTCTCTGACTGATACATAATTGCATATATTGGGTTTTACGCTTATTTTCATCGTATTTCTTGTATGTGCAGGTGTTTGATCGCGACAAGCGGGAGAATTGTGATCTGTCGGAGCAAGGAAACGGAAGCGCTATCTTCTCTACGAACAAAAACGTTGGACTTAAGGTAGGCCTTCTTCGCAATTTGGTCTATTGAAATTAGGAATTTGTGCCTTAGCGTGATACGATTGTTGCTAGACCCGATCTGGGCTAGTAGGGATCGCCTCTATCCATAGAGGGGATTTACCTCTACAACAATGACATATGGAATCATATACTTAATGATGTCAGACACTTGAAGAATGACCACACTGTTCTCCTTTGAGATAATTGGGGTCAATAATTATGCCAAAGAATCTATAATGTTTTGTTTTGTTTTAAGTTTGGAATTTTTGGATGACCAATGCATAAAACAATTTGCAGCAATTGTGTTTAAACTTTTAGATAGTATTAATTAATAAGACAAAGGGTTGTTTCTTTATTCCATACAGTAATTTAGATTTTGTAGGTGATTAAAATGAATATGTAAGGAGATACGATTGTTTTAATTATTCAAAAATAATATTTGAATGATCATAAGTATGAAAACTTTCAAACAATGTCTAAAATTTTAACAAAACATATTTAACATTATGAATATATTGATAATTTATTGATGAGAGGGGCTTACATTTAACAAATAACTCAGTAACTCATTCTCTGGTATAGATAATAACTTCAGTAAGAATATATTACAACTGAAAGTCAGTTAATATTACCTAGTTATCTTCATAACAATTAAATACATGTAGAAACAATATGAAATGATAAACATGAAGAACTTGCAAGGGGACAAAGCTATATGAAAGAAATCCAGAATCCTTATTTTATTATTAATGATCAAAATATTGTACACTGCTACTTACAAAATTCTCATCCAAGGGTGCAACCCTTAATAACTTGAGAATGAGAGTTATTTATACTAGTTCTAGGACTAAGAAAATATCCTAAACTAAATTACAAAAATAGTATAATATGATAGAAAGAAGGAAACTACTGAAAGATATGTTTCTGTTTTGGAGGAGATTGTTGATGAGTAGGCCTACTAATAGGCTACATTGGATGTAATGTTGTCCTGTGAGCTGACGGCTTCTACTGTAGCTTTGGTGGAGTTTAAACAATAAAATACTTTATTACTTTAATAATTTGAAAAAACCCATTTTCTCTTTAAATGGTGCAAACCTTTTGAATAGCGGAAAACCATTTATAAACAAACCTTTTGGATAGAATGGTGGAAACAACGTGGAGCAGAGATAATGGTTGAGGTAATAAGTGGTAGGACCTACTGATCACATCACAAATCACAACTGGGAGCTTTCAGGACATATCACAAATGAGGAGGTCAAAAGGCATATCGCATATCGTATATCGGTGAGTTGGAATAGAAAACATATCATTTGGGAATTAGATAATGCAATATGCAATGGGGGAAGAGATGGTGTGGTAGGGATAAATGGTCCCACATTGTATCGCAATTGGGGAAAGGAGTCGGTATCACAAATCACATATCAGAGATCAGGGTGAGTGATATGAATGAATGACACAGAGGAAATGTGATATGCGATCAGCAACAACTTACGTAATAGGTAAGGGCCCCACTTTAATCACAATCAGGGAATTGAGAAGGTCTGTAAGTGGAAACAATGAAATTTAAAATATAGCTATGTGAAAAGGTAAGGTGGGTCCGTTTCGAAAGTTTAAAGTGGAAATGGAAATGCGCCTAAGTAAAGAAATAGATAAGCGGCCCGAAGCATATAAGGGTTTTCAAATGTTTTGAGGCTGAAGGGGTGCAACACAAAATGGAAGTGTTATTGCACTTGGGGGTTTGTGGGACATGGAAATTACAACATGTATTATGAAACTGTGATATGCGATTGCGATAAAGGTAAACTGGAAAGATAAAGTTGGTGTACTAGCCAAGAATGTAGACTTATCGCATTTTGGGGCTTTCTGGACTTATTTCATTTCGAGGACCGAAGGCTATATCAAAAATGTTTGGCAACGAATTTTTTGATAGGCTAATGTGCAAAGGCAAGGTGGGTCCACCAATGAAACATGGTAATGCGGTAGTAAAATGGTCAAAGTGCGTAGTGACTTCAGGATTCAAATAATTTACGCGCCATAAACTTTAGGTTTGAATGTTTATAATTTAATAAAAAATTAATTCCCTTTTTAAATAAATTAATCTTAATTAACTTATAAATTTATGAAAAGGCACATTTGAGCTTGCAGCCATATATTTTTCATTTTTGTACACTAAATCCTTCATTTTTCTTTAGCATCCTAACATTTTATTTTTTATTTTGCCTCCTTTCTTTAGGGAAATCTAACCTAACATTTTATCTTGATATGGATATATAAAACACATAATAATCCTAAAATTTTTTAATTTCTTTTTCTTTCATCCATATCCTATCTTAACATTTTTTTAATTTATTTTGACTATACATGCTAACTTATCAAAACTAAATAATGTTACAACATTGGCTCCAGCTGGAGACTGCTTTCCCCTGTGGGATTTAGAGAACAAGCATATCCAAGTGCCTTCTCCTTGGGCTATGGAGTATTTGCTGTGAAATAAAAAAAACTTGATTTTTTTTAAAAATAAAGTGGTAATATACAATGATGATTTAGAATCTTCTTCAGTACTATATGTAATGTTTCATAAATCTGCCATTGACAGGGAGTGTAGTGAACTGTCCTTCCAAATTTTGTAGAACAAATGTATTTTTTCCTTTCACTTAAGCAATGCTGAAAGGTCCAAACCATAATTTATCAAATTTTCCATGCTTACCTTTGTCTTCCCTTCTAGAATCCCATCCCAAAACTAGATCACCTTCTCTGAAGTCTCTTTCCCTGGCCTTTCTATCAAAAATCATCTTTATCTTATTATGATGATTTCTCAATTTATATTTAAGCTCATCTCTGTTTTCATTTAAATCAATAATTTGATTTATCCTTCTAGAGAAATCATCAGGTTCATCAATAGATTCTTGTAGAAATTTAAGAATAGGAAAAGACAAATTAGTAGGAAAAATGGCATCTTTACCATAAACCAGTTGGAATGGAGATTTACCTGTTGACCTTTTGGGATAAATCATGTTTTCCCAGACATGATATATAAGATGATCGCCCCAATTTTTCTTATCATCTTCAAGAGTATTTTTTATTACTTTAACCAGGCTCTTGTTAGATGACTCTACAAGACCATTTCCTTGAGGATAATAAGGGGTTGAATGATGTAGCAAAATATGATATGTTTGGAAGAATTCAATTATCTTTATACTACTGAATGTTGTGGCATTATCAGTTACTATTTGTTGAGTGCAACCAAATCTAGAAAGAATTTTTTCTTCAATAAATTTTACCACTATTGTATCTGTAGCATTTCTAACTGGAATGGCCTCCACCCACTTGGTGAAACAGTACATGGCAGTTAAAATCCATTTGTTTTGATTTATTGAATGTGGTTGAATTTCTCCTATAAAATCTAGTCCCCATTGAAGGAATGGTGCCAAAACAACAACTGGAACTAATGAAATAGGTGCTAGTTTTTGTTTACCAACAAACATCTGACATGGAATGCAGATTTTGACATTTGCTCCTACTTGTGAGAACAAGGTAGGCCAATAGAAATTTTCTCTTAGTATATTGTATGATGTGGCCCTCCAAGCAGAATGCCCTCCACAAATCCCTACATGAAATTTCTCAATTATTCCTTCTATTTCAGTTTCTGTTAAACAAAGTAACATAACATTGAGAATATATTTCCAATACAAGTTGGCATTGATAATAAAATGTTTGATAGATTTCAATTTGTGTTTTGCACATGATATTTGAAAACTCAGTAGGACACTCAAAATTGATCCGAAAATGTACAATATCTGCTTACCAATATGATAGTACAAAATTTTCATCAATGTTAACAGGATTTGTTTGAGTTGAAGGAGAAGGTTCTTGTGGGTTCTTTCCTTGAGAATCTTGGGAAGGTTCTTGTGGTTTCTCCCCTTCTGAATTTAAGGAAGGTTCTTGTGGATTCTCCCTTTGTAGATTTAAGGAAGGTTCTTGTGGGTTCTCCCTTTCTAAATTTGAAGAAGTCTCTTGTGTATGCTTCCTTCCTTGAGAATCTTGGGAAGGTTTTTGTGGTTTCTCCCCTTCTGTATTTAAGGAAGGTTCTTCTGGATTCTTCCTTTCTAGATTTAAGGAAGGTTCTTGCGGGTTCTGCCTTTCTAAATTTGAATAATTTTCTTGTGTATGCTTCTTTCCTTGAGAATATTGGGAAGTTTCTTGTGGTTTCTCCCCTTCTACATTTAAGGAAGGTTCTTGTGGGTTCTAATTTTATAAATTTGAAGAAGGTTCTTGTGTATGCTTCTCAGAGATTTCAAAAACAAAATTTATGCCTAACACTTCGAAATTGGATTCAACTAAAAATTTAGCTAAATCTTGTCCCTTTACTAACTTATTGGTTTTAATAGTGAGGTCAAAATCAAGGATTTGAGTGATCCACCTTCCTCTTATTCCATCAGTGTCTGGTTGGGTAAGAACAATTTTTACAAGACTGTTAGGGACATAACTAGTAATAGATGAGTGAAGGACATACATTCTGAAATATTTTAGGGCTTGAACTAGGGCATAGGCATATTTTTAAATAATATCATAGTTGAGTTCAGCATCTCACATAACCTTACTGAAAAATTCTATGGGTCGATCATCATAATCTTCATTTTTCTGTAAAAGGATAGCAACAAGGGTGGTTTCAGAAGAAAAGGAGAATATATTGAAAGGTAAGGAATAATTAAGGATGGCCAAGGTAGGAGCTTCATAAATGGCTTTCTTGATTTGATAAAAAGCATATCTTGCGGGAATAGTCCCTTTAACATAATGATTATTTTTAAGCATGTTGGTTGTGTCTTTAACTGTTTCAACATAGTTAGGGATGAGTCTTCTCAAAAAGTTAATTTTTCCTAAAAAGGCTTGGATTTATTTCTTATTTCTTGGAAGTGATAATGATTGAATAAAAAATACTCTTTTAGGATCCATCACCACTCCTTCCTTTGAAATGATGTGTCCCAGAAACTTTCCTTCTTTGATGGAAAACAAAGACTTCTTGGGGTTGAGAGCTATTCCAAATATTCTGTACCTATCAAAAAATTTCATCAAGTGTTCTATATGCTTCTAATTTGAATTAGAGAAATATGTTAAATCATCAAGATAAATAAAAAAAAATTTATTCACCTTGCCAAAAAAATCTAAATCCATATCTCTTTCGAATGTTGCTCCTGCATTTGATAAGCCAAAAGGAATTCTAGCATACATGAATGTACCCCAGGGTGTGGTACATGTAATCTTTTCTTTGTCTTATGGATCTACCATTATCTGTTTATAACCAAAAAATCCATCAAGCATTGAAATCCTATTAGCACCAGAAACCATTTGGAGTAGTTGATCTATCTTTAGAAGTGGATAGTTATCCTTTAGAGATGATTTGTTAAGGTTAGTGAAGTCCACACAGAGTCTAATTTGTCCATTTTTCTTTCTGACAGGAACAAAATTAGCTGCCCAATCAGAGTATCTTAAAGGAAAATTTATTTGGGCATCTAAAAGCTTCTTAAGTCCTTTTTCTATGGTAGGAAGCATAATTGGATTAATTCTTCTTAGTTTTTACTTTAGGTTTTAATGAGATTTTATGCTCTATCAGAGATGTGTAGTAAGTTTTCAGATCAACATAATACCAAGAAAAAACATCTTTGTAATTATTAAGAAGTTTAATGTATTCAATTTTAACTTCAGGAGTTAAAGATGCACAAATTTTAATGTTTTTAATCTCTTCATCAGTCCCAATATTAGTTTCTTCAACATCATCTTCTAGAGAAGCAGAGAGTGGATTTGTAGGATCATCATTTTGATCAAATAGATTTTCTAAAGGAACAAGGCCTTCAGGAATAAAATTATTTGATAGTTGTATAATATCATGATCAACTACTTTTGTATTTAGATCTGAATTTTCTTTTTATTTAGTAGCTTCTTTCATGTCTTATTTATCTTCTTTAATTTGTAAGACACAAATTCATCAATAACTTGGAGAAAGGATTTCAGTTGTTCATCATCTTCAAATATTTTCCAATAATTTAGATTATCTGGAATGGATGGCCTATATTTGACTTGAGTTTGGTATTGTTTCTGAATTTGGTCTGGTATCTTAAAAGAACTGGTAGAAAAAATTAAGGAATATGCATGAATGTTTTCATTTCTAGGAATGAAAGTTATATTAAAAGCATTAAAGGAGTTTTCAATTATATCCCAAAATTAATTTCTATAAGACTTGAGCCTAGGATGATTTGTTTGAAAAATATTCCTAACCTATATTACTATAAGTTCTGAATCAGTAAAGACACTTAAATTTTTCACCTTTAGACTTTGAGCAAATTGTAATTGTAGAATAAAAGCTTCATATTCAGCAACATTATTTTCCACTTCAAAATAGAACTTACATTATTGAGTGATGTTCTCTTTCTTGAGTGAGATTAAAACAATACCTGATCTAGCTCCATCTTTGGTACAATATCCATTAAATAAAAGTTTCCAAATATTAGTTTGAACAGATTTAGGAGTTTCAACTACATCCTCAATCTTAAGTTGAGAATTTTGTGAAGTATTTGAAGATAGTTGGAAGCAACTAAAGTCTTGGTCAACTGCATAAATGGGATGGTTTCTAGCTTGATATGCTTTGCAGATAGTGTTTAAGAATATCGCTTCCCTGTATAACCTAAGTTTTTCTCCCCCATATATAGGAATAGTGGCAAAAGACATATCCATTTGAAGACTCCCTCCTAGTTTGGCACAACATGATCTTGATAAAAGAATTCCAAACTGAGGGGGAATATCAATGACTATTATGTGTAATACAACACTTTTGACTTGTATTTGGTGTAAGGTTACCACTAGGTATTTTATAAGTCCTAAACATTGCACTCTTTTAGAGTCAAAGGTATACATGTCATGATAAGTTCGAGTGATTTCTAAATTAAGTTGCTCCATAATAAACTTTAGCATTAGATTGTGTGAAGCTCCAGAATCAAACATACAATTTTATGGTAAAGAGTCATGTACTTTGAAAGTCACGTAGAAATGTGGTATGTGTTAGAGTCGGTATCTTCATCCCCCCGTCAGAGATCAAATTTCTCTTGTTGCATTTCATTTTAGGTGTCTCATTCGGGTCAGTCAGCTGCATTCCATTAGGAGCATGGATCATCTGACAGAAAGGTCTTGTCACTCATATCCCTCATGTATTGTACCTGCTGGCCTATTTATGTTCATTAAAATCATGTACAGTCATGTTTGGTCTCATAATTGGCAAAGAGTCATTTTAGGGTTTCTAGTCTCATTAGGTCTAGGGTTTTATTAATCTGGCCTCAAAATGTCTAATAATGGCAAGTAGGCACATTAGGAAGCTTCAAATAAGGTATCAGTGTAAGAAATTTCATCATCATAATGCTTGATAATGATTTTTCTTCAAAAATCTGTTTTGAAGAAAAATTGTCTATTTCATCTTTATGTAATAGATGCAATGTAATTTTCAAGTTTTTCAGTTGTAATAATCCTCCATTCGCAGCCCTAGTCACCTTTGCCAAAGTTCCATGCCATTCATTCCCTGCAAGACAGATAGAAGCTCATTATTCAGTTCAAAAGCACAAAGGAAACAATACAAAGTTTACTGAAAAGTGTCAAAGTTTGCAACATTACAAAGTGGGTTTTCAAATAGAAAATTAAAATCCTTGGTATATAAGTCATTTTACGTTTCAATATTTCCATTTTTATGCCAAGAGACAATAGTGAGCAAAGGAGAAACCACGAGGAGAAAATCAAACAGTTTGAAGGCGAAATTGTGCAAATTTCTGAGTGCGACGCGTTGGGTGATTGTCACGACGCATTGGGCTAAAAAGCCTGAAATCAATTAAAATATTCCTCCAAAAGCTCCAAAATTGAAAATTATTCATTCCACAACTAAGTTAACATCTCCATATTTCCAATGTATGAGTTTCCATCAGTGCTTATGGTGTTTCAATAGGTGAAGAAAATTCAAACCCTATTATCTTGTTCAAATATTGTTTCCTTAGGGTTTTGAAATTGGTTTTGTGCTCATAATTTCCATTTCCCCCACCTTGTTATTCCCTGCTCACTGTCTATCTTGTCACAACACTCCATTTCCCTATTCCCTTATATCCTTAAATAATTCATTTCCTATCCCATTCCCACTATCCCACATCCCAATTATGAATTTTCCCAAACCCCAATGATATCCCAAGAAACCTAGTGACTGTCCCTAAACTCTTTAATTGGCATAATATTCCATCATTTCTCCTACCCTTTCCCTCCATAGTCCCTTACTTATTATCACATATTTGGCAACAAAACCAAAGACACCAAACTCCTCATATTCATCCAAGACAATATATACTTTGGAAATCATGGAGACAGATACCTCTTATGACCGAGACAGTGACTCTACAACCGAATTGCATGCACCAAGGAGACCAAAAGCTGTTGGAGAAAGATAACAAAGAAAATAACATGTTGAGGCACATGGCGAATCATTATTGGGCAAGAAATCATGTTTGCAAGGCATGAATCAAGATCCTGAAGGCTAAGTTGAAGAGGGCATTAAAGCATTGGAAAAGGCAAGATAGACTTCAAATTTTGGCCGAAGCTTCCTTGGCCCAACATAGAGCATGATGGAGGACACTCAGCCCAAATTTCAAGAAATTTGGGACACATTTGGTCAATTTTGAATTTTTTGGCCTTAACACAGATTTTCTTGCTCGACGCGTCGCGCCACTTGGCGCGCGCTTATAATTGGCAGCTCCTCTTAAAGAAAAAATTGTATTTCTAGATTTTTCATAAAAATTTATGCATGCCTACCCATTTCCTAAATATTTTGACAAGTTCTGGGTTGCCTGAAGGGTCAAAAACACCCTAAAAATGACCGTTATGCCCTCTTTTGGACACATAGGAAGCAGTGTTGGGAAAACTCATGTTGGATATGACATAGGGTTTGGAGGATAGTTTCCACTAGTGTTAAATCGATCTCCCCAATGGTCGATGAGTATTAGCCAAAGGAAATAGGGTTTGGAGAATAATTACCAAGGAGTGGTAAATTGACCTCCCCTATTGTCATTGGATATAGGATTTGGAGGATATTTACCCTAGTGGTAAATTGATCTCCCCTATGATGATTCTTATTCTTTATATTAGGACATCATTGTTTAACTGAGATGAGATGAGATATGATGCAATGATTTTGAAACATGTACATTTGATATGAGACTTATGATGCAGATGGAAATTCCTCCCTAGTTGAGAGGGAGTGTTGAAATTTGGAATAGTTATGGGATGAATTTACACATAGGAAGCCAAATACCCCAAAGATAATTTAATTTAGGTTAAGGAAATTATTATTTGGATATCATCTTATTATTATTTAATGGAACAAATTTATTTGGGCGAGTAATCATTAAGGAATTTGCTAAATATTATTTGAATTTGATTTTTCCCTCGAAAGATACAAGTTAGCCTCATAATTTTTCAAGTCAGCTTTCCCCAAAGGACGCAACCCTTCACATGGAGAAATAAAAATAAATAGGTGTCTATACTCTTCCCATTAGACACAATAATAGTGGCATATTTATGACATATCTCTGCTGCCTAGGAAGGCATATTATCTGTGGCCTAGTGTGGGTATTATATGCAAACTACAGAGGCATATCTCTATGGTCTAGGGAGGCTATTATTTTCCATCTAGTATGGTTATTCTCTGCAGTATAAGGAGGCATATATATGTGGTCTAGGGAGCCTAATATCTACAATCAGGTATGGTTACTATCTATTGGTCCTATCTCTGTGGTTTATGTTGATTTTGTAGCATTTTAAAGTGTTCCAAGTCTCCTATTTTCGAAAGAGGCTTGAACATCAGTATTCCAGAGAACCCAGAAACTGTTTGTGGAAATTCCACTCGGATCATGCTTTATTAAAATAAATAATTATTTTAAAGTGACCCCTAAGTCTAAACATAGCGAAATTAAATAATTAAAGGGTATTAATAAATCAGAGTGTGAATCTTCTAGAAAACAAAGATCAAATATTCTATTAATATGAGCCATTGATTAGAGATCTAATCTGGGTCATTGATTCATCAGTGAGAAGACTATAAGAGAAGGCTTGAGGGTCATTTGGAAAGCAAGCTGGGCACACTCTTAGTACCTGAAGGAAATAAATTTTGAAGTAAGAGAATTCAATTTTAGAGGGTGAGGTTGTAGAGGCGGAGTTGCAGCGTAGAAGGAGGAAGGGGAAGTCAACAAAGGAAGAAGAAGCCAGAAGGGGGACGCAAAGGGATCAGTGCTGAGTAGTAGCACTATCCCTCCACACTGAGTGACACGTTCCAGTGTAGTGACTGCACAGAAGGCCACACAGAGTGACACAGAGGGAGGACAGGTGCCTCTAGTGTGTCAAAAATTCTTATGAAGTGTTCAGAAAAATTATCTCAAGTGTATTCTAGACATCTGCTCGTCATATTTTTTGTAAAATATTTTCTATTGCTGAATAATAATATAAACCTTCATCTGCTCCACCGGTTTTCCCACATTGGGTTTTTCCGGGGACAATTGTCCAAAAATAATCGTGTTCATGTGATTGTTTCTATTGTGGTATATGTGTTCAATTTGTTCTTCTGCTTTTGATTAAGTGAATACTGTAGCCGTGTTTATTTCATAATTTACTTAAGCATCTATAAATAACTTATCATAAATAAGTAGACGAAATAAATAAATCACTGTAGTAGTATTTCAGATTGAAAATTTCACATGGTTTCAGAGAAAATGGAACAAGACAGAATAGGAGGTTCTGCAATGGAACTAAGATCTGACATTGATGCAGTAGCAAATCGAAAGGGTTCACGTTGTCCTCCAGAATGCATGGAGAAATATAGGGATCATGAAATTTCAGTGCTTCCATCTAGACTAGAAGAGGATTTCACTTGTGTGTCAAGCATGACCTCTCCAGGGGTCTGGTATATTGACAGTGGAGCATCTGCTCATATTACGTGAGTTCGAGAATGCTTCTCGAGATAACTGGAAGAGTAGGTGAACTTTCAGATCGTGATGGGGAACAAGGCCAAGTGTACCCCCGTTGGAAGAGGAACCATAATATTTCAAACATAAGCTGGTAATAAGCTTCGGGCCACCAACGTACTGCATGTATCGGGATTTGGGATTAACTTGCTCCTGGTGTCTCAACTTCAGAACAAGGTTTACAATTTATAATTTATTGGAAATAAGGTTTATGTCAAACACTCTAGTTAGAAAAGGAAGGCAGAAATTGGAGTAAGGAGCCATAACTTGTATAAGTCACAACTCGAGTCTCCTATGGAAATGATAGGCAGTACATATGAAAGGGACTCGAATGAATTATGGCACAGAAGAATGGGGCATCTACATCATGGAGCCTTGAATATCCTCAAGAATACTATCATGGGAGCTCCATAACTTATCACAAGGAAACACGATGTCTACAGGGGGTGCATACTAGGGAAGTATGCCAAGGCGACATTTCCAAGAAGCAACAGTAGGGCCAAGTGTTTTTTGGATTTGATACACTCAGTCTTCTGTGGACCAATGTCCACAATTTCTCTTAATCGTGCAAATTATTTTGTCACCTTTATTGATGATCATTCCCAGAAGAATTAGATCTAATTTCTCAAGACCAAATATGAAGTATTTGAGACATTCAAATAATTCAAGGCTTTGGTAGAAAATCTAACCTGAAAGCGTATCAAGAAATTGCGATTAGATAATGGTGGAGAATATATTGATAAATACTTTAGAATATTCTGCGCAAAGGAAGGCATCAAGAGAGAAAGGAAAACTCCATACAATCCAGATCATAATGGAATTGTAGAAAGAAAGAATAGGACCATTGTGGAAGTTGTGAGGGAAATTTTGTATGATCAAGACATGCCCGAATTTATGTGGGTTGAAGCTTGTAAGACAACACTGTATGTGCAAAATATGGTGTCTCATAGATCATTGGGAAAAGTTACTCCTGAGAGTGTGTTCACTGGAAGAAAGCCTGAGGTGAGCCATTTCAGGATATTTGTTAGTATAGCGTATTTCCACGTACCCGATGAGAAGAGGAAGAAATTTGATCAGACTGCAGAGAAGGGTTACCTTGTGGGATATAGAGAAAATGTGAATGAATATCACATATAATTCCTGAGAATGGGAAGATCGTAGTAATATGGGACACGAAATTCATGGAGGAGAGAGCCTTCATGAGATCAAGGGAAATGGCTACAGATACGCAGTCTGAGGAGGATACGCTAGTACAGCAACAATGACGTGCAAAAGATGGCTCTAGTGCCTCTCTACGGCACAAGGATTCTGAGGAAAGTTCTTCTGAATAAGTGTAAGAAGGAGAGTAGGTGAATTTACCAATCACTAATGGAAGGACAAGAAAAGAACTCCAACAAACTGTGAGGGATGCAGAGGGATTTATTGGAGCCCCTAGAAGTGAGAAGAGGGTACACAAGAAACCACAAGTACTAGGAATTGGTAGCACAGGTTGGAAAACCCTTTATTTTTCGAGAGGAAGCTCAACATCAGGTGTGGGTAGATGCTATGGTGGAGGAGTACAAATCCATCAAGACAAATGATGTGTGGGAAGCAGCCCCTAGACCTCATAATAGATCGGTTGTAGGATCAAGGTGGATCTACAAGATCAAGTATGTTGTAGATGGCAACATAGAGAAGTTCAAAGCCAATTTTTTGGCTAAGGGGTATGCACAGAAGGAAGGTATCAATTATGAAGAAACCTTCACCCCTGTAGCTCGGTACACTTCAATTAGATCCGTCATCTCTCATGCAACACAGATGGGGTGGGAAATTCACCAGATGGATGTCAAGACAATGTTCTTGAATGGGGTGATAGAAGAGGAAGTGTACATAGAAAAACCAAAAATAATTGAGGCACATGAGTAGAAGACTCATGTATGCAGGCTAAAGAAAGCCTTGTACAGACTGAAGCAATCGCCTAGAGCATGGTATGGGTGAATTTATAGCTACCTACAGAAAATGGGATTGTCAAGATTGACGCAGATCCCAACCTCTACTATCTAAGAGTAGGGGATGAGCCGCTAATTCCGGTATTATATGTAGATGATATTCTCTTGTCTAGATCATCTAATCTCATCAAATATTGCAAGGAGAATCTAGCTACCGAATTCAACATGAAGGATTTGGGGCAGATGCGCTATTTTCTTGGTTTGGAGGTCTGGCAGCAGAAGGGAGAAATATTCCTTGGGCAAGGAAGATATAGTACAAATATCCTGAAGAGGTTTCAGATGGAGGATTGTAGACCCATGGCAACACCAATGATTAAAAACTGGAATAATATTGATACGTCCAAGGATGATGAGGCTGACCCTACCTTATATAAGCAACTCATAGGATCACTGATGTACCTAGTCAACACTAGACTAGACATCTGTTATGCAATGAATACCCTCAGTCAATTCATGGTAGAGCCAAGGAGGGCTCACTGGGCATCAACCAAACATGTTCTCATATACTTGAAGGGGATAATTGAGTATGGTTTCAAGTACACCAAGGGAAATGAAATATAGTTGAGTGGGTTCACTGACACAGACTGGGATGGAAGCCCAGTGGATCGGAAAAGTACCAGTGGGTATTGTTTCAGTCTCGGATCAAGAATTACTTCCTGGTGCAGTAGGAAAAAAAATACATGGCACTGAGCTCAGCCAAGGCTAGATATATGGCCACTAGTAGAGCTTCATGTGAGGCCATATGGATTCGTAAGTTTCTCATGAACTTGATCAAGAAGACGATGGAATCGACCAGAATTTTGTGTGATAATCAGAGTTGCATCAAGCTCTCTGAGAATCCTGTGTTTCATGATTGGTCAAAGCACATTGACATTAGGTGCCACTTCATCAGATACTATGTCCAATGAGGGGCTGTATAGTTGAAGTGCATTCCTACAGGAGAACAGGTGGCTACTATCCTCACAAAATTTCTTGGTAAGATTAAGTTTACTTACTTTAGGGAAAAGATGGGGATGGTCGAAAACCCATTCCAGTAGAGGAATGGGTGGAATTTATATTTAGAGGGAGTTGCAGTAAAGATGAGGCAGTGGTAGATATGTTGTCATAGGAAGTAGTGCAGTGGGTAGCAATGCAGAGATGAGGGGAAACAACCAAGACATCAACATCGCATCAGATTCTTCAGGTCAGAGTAGATATAGTTGGTACCTTGCTTGAACACTTTCGTCATTAAGAGGGAGTGTTGATTTTGAAAAATTGGAAAGTGTTCCAAGTCTCATATTTTGGAAAGAGGCTTGGACATCAGTATTCCAGAGAACCCATAAACCATTTGTGGAAATTCCACTCAGATCATGCTTTATTAAAATAATTGATTATTTTAAAGTGATCCCCGAGTATAAACTTAGGGAAATTAAATAATTAAAGGGTATTAATAAAGAAAAGTGTAAATATTCTAGAAAACGAAGATCAAGTATTCTTTTAATTCGATCCATTGATTATAGATCTAATCTGGGACATTGGTTCATCAGTGAGAAGACTATAAGAGAAGGCTTCAGGGTCATTTTGAAAGCAAGCCAGGAACACTCTCAGTACTTGAAGGAAATCAATTCTGAAGTAAGAGAATTCAATTTCAGATGGTGGGGCTGTAGAGGTGGCGTTGTAGACGTAGAAGGAGGGTGGGGAAGTCAGTAGATAAAGAAGAAGTCAGAAGGAGGACACAGAGCGAGCAACATTGAGCAGCAGTACTAGCCCTCCATGCAGAGTGACGTAGTCCACTGCAGTGACTACGCAGAAGGCCACACAAAGTTACACAGATTGAGGAAGGGTCACAATATAATCCTAGCTGACCTAACAATGATAATGTAAGGGCAAAAAAATAAAAATATGGGGCTATTATGGGACACAATAATAACAATATGAGGACTACATGGGTACAAAAATAACAATAAGGGGCCTACACTAACAACAATAAGGGAATACACTAGTAATATAGGACCCTAACATGCCCCTCTCCTTCAAAAAAGTGTTGTCCTCAACGCTTGAGTATTTTAGGATGCTTCTATATAAAATTCTCATCCTCCCATGTGGAATCTTCAGTGGGTAAGTTCTTCCACTTGATGAGATACTCTGAAATTGATCGATTTCGTAGCTGTCGAGTTCTTATTTCCATGACTACTTTAGGTTCCAATATTAATTTTCCTTCCTCATCAAGTTTTGGAAATATTGTTTGAACCTGAATTTTTTCACCTGTAACATTATTTAAGCATGAAAAATGGAAAACTGGGTGCACTCAAGAAGATGAAGGAAGGTCCAATTTGTATGCCATAGTACAAATATTTTGCAACACCTTGTAAGCGCCACAGTGCTTTGGCGATAATTTATTATCCTTCTTAGCTTGTTTGAGGGACATTTGTTTGTATGGTTGTAGCCATAAAATTACTTTAAATGAATGAGATAATGCAAAAAAGTGTGCATACTTGGTAAGTCTATCAACTACCACCATGATGACACTCTTTCCTTTGAAATTATCTAAACCTATGACAAAATCCATCAAAACCTCCTCCCAATGTTGATTTGGAATGGATAGAGGTTGTAGCAGACCCGAGGTATTAATTGTCTCAACTTTACTTTGCTGGAAAACCAAAAATTCCGCCACAAATTTTTGAATATCAGATTTAAGGCCATCCCAAAAAATTATTTCTTCAATCTATGGTAATTTTTAAAAAATCCTGAGTGTCCTCCTAAGGGAGAGGTGTGCAATTCCAAAATAATATTTTGTTTTAGTTTGGAATTCTTACAAAGATATAAGCGATCTTTGTACCATAAGGAATCATTTTTCCAACTAAAAGTATCAGATGTACTGGGATCTTACTGTAACTTTTGAATGAGTGTCCATACTTCTTCATCCTTCTTCCATTCCTCCCTTGCTTTGGTTATCCAATCGGGTTGGATAATATAAATGGCATAAAGCAATGCTTCCACATCCTCATCCTTTCTTCAGAGTGCATCTGCACCAACATTTAGCTTCCCTTTTTTGTAGATGATTTCAAAGTCATAACCCAACATATTTGTGACCCATTTTTTCCACTCTTCTGAATATAGTCTTTGTTCCACAACATATTTAATACTATCATGATCAATTTTTACCTTTAGTGCATGTAGTATTTCCAACATTTCCTTCTCATAAATAGCTTTCTGTAAATAATTTCATTTGATTGGATGACTTTCAAAAGCAACGGGTCTTCCTTCTTGCATTAAAATAACACCAATTCCATTTCTTGAGGCATCACATTCCACAATAAAGGTTTTTGTGAAGTCTGGCATAGCTAAGACCGGTGCTTTACACATTGCCTCTTTATTATGTTCAAAGGCCTTAGTTACTTTAGGAGTCCATGAAAATGAATCTTTCTTCAATAATTTTATTAGAGGTTCCACTATTCTCCCATAATCCTTAACAAACTTACAATAATACCTTGTTAACCCGAGAAATCCTCACAAATTCTTTATGGTTGTGGGGACTTTCCATTCCTTAATGGCTTTAATTTTTTTAGGGTCTACCTTAACACCCTCCTGAGATACAATATGACCCAGATATTCCACCTCTTGTACTCCAAAGAAACATTTGGAGGTTTTTTCATATAATTTTCTCTCCTCCAATAGTTTGAGCACCCTGTCAACATGTTGACCATGATCCTCCCAAGACCTGTTGTAGATTAATATATCATCAAAAATACTAACACAAATTTTCTAAGGAAGTGTTTGAAAATGGAATTCATCAACCCTTGAAATGTACAAGGTGCATTGGTAAGAAAAAAATGCATGACCAAAATTTATAATGACCCTCATGAGTTTGAAATGTTGTTTTCAAAAAATCTTCAATCTTCATTCTAATTTGATGTTATCCTGAACAAAGATCCAACTTAGTGAAATAAATTTCTCCATGTAATTCATCCAATAATTCATCAATCACAAGAATGGGAAATTTATATTTAATAGTGATATTATTGAGCTCCCTATAATCTGGAGACATGTGCCATGGTCCATCCTTCTTGTGCACCAATACTACTGGAGCAGAAAAAGAACTTTGACTAGGTTGAATTATACCAACCTCTAGCATTTTTGCAATCATATGTTGAATTTCGCTATTTGGACATAAGAATATTTATAAGGCCTGATGTTTGGAGGATAAATTCCTGGAATCAAATGAATAGCATGATCATGGTCACAAATCGGTGGGAGTCCTTTGGGAGATTCAAACACCTTGGAATGATTGTCCAAGACTTTTTGGAAATCTTGAGAAATAGATGATTTTGATGTTGGAACTTATAGTGAGAATAATTTTTCAATGACGCCTCGTTGTTATTTCTTCATAATATTTTTCATGACATTTATCTTTCCCTGCTTCCCTGCGATACCCCGTAATTCAACTTCCTTTCCTTCCGAAAACAATTTCAAGAAAATTTCTTGAAAATTAAAAGCTACCATCCCCAAATATTGTAACCATTGTACTCCTCCTAGTACAACATCAACATCACCAATTGGAATGGAAGAATTGGACTATTCAATACATATTCCCCCATGGTTAGCTTTATATTATGAAACTTTCCAGAGAAATTTATAGTTACTCCATTTTCTACCATCACTTGATACTCTGGTGTTGGTTATAGGAAGAAATTCAATTCCTTGGCTACCTTAAAATGAATAAATTATGGGTACTACCCGAATCAATAAGAACTATTACATTTTTATTCTTGATATGTCCTTCTATCTTAAGAGTTTTAAGAGTGGTAATTCTTGGCAATGCATTACAGGATTTGGTCAGATTCATTTTTTCTTCCTCTGGGGTTGGTTCCTGGTGTATATCCTCTTCTTTTGAAGTTTCTTGTTCCTTTTCTTCCTCCTCTTCACAATATATGTAAAATAATTTATTCTCAGCACACTTATGACCTTTAGTGTATTTTCTATCACAACTATAGCACATCACTTTTTTCTCTTTTTTTTCCCAATTGTTGTGGTGTCAACCTTGTAGGTTGTGGAAGTCTAGGAGTAGCAACACATCCATATTTATAGTTGTGAGTCGTAGGATTCGTTGTTGCCATAATTTTTCTTTCAATTTTTCTTTCCAACCTGATTGCCTTCTCCAATGTATCAGGTTCCCAAAGGTGAACATCATGTTGGATGTTATCCATTAGAGTCACTATGAAGACATAAATCCTATGTTCCTTTGGAATATTATTTACCCTTATATTCATTTTTTGTAAGTCCTCAATGGGATCCATCATTGAACCCTTTTGTTTGAGATTTATCAATTGGCTAAAGAAGATGTTTCTCTTTGTATCCTCATAATGTGCTATCATTTCCTCCATAAAAATTGACCAAGTGACCAGTGGTTCATGAGAACAAAGCCATCGATACCATACAAAATGATTTTTTTCTAAATATAAAGTTGCAATGCGTACCTTTTGTGTGTTTTGCATATTATGAAGCTCAAATTATTGCTCCGTTTGTAGCATCCAATTTATCGAATCCTTGCTATAAAAATTCCTCACATATATCTTTGGAATATGGTGGGTCTTATATCCAACATTAGAGTCTATCAAATCATGATTAACATTTCTTTTGTTCTCATCATGAGTTTCCTCTACTACTTTTTTGCCATTAGGAAGCTTTTCTTGTAACAACTTTTCCAAACCTTCCATGTCTTTCTTAAAATCTTCCATGTTGCCTTCTATACCATCCATCTTAGTTTCCATGCCATTCTTCAAACCATCTATCTTAGCTTCCACGTATCTCTTCAAACCATCCATCTTAGCTTCCAGGCCTTTCTTCAAACCATCCATATTAGCTTCCATGTTGCCTTTTATACCATCCATATTATCTTCCACGACATTCATATTAGCTTCCATGCCATTCTTCAAACCATCCACACCTTTCTTCAAACTATCCATATTAGGTTTCATGCCTTTCTTGAAACCATTCATATTAGCTTCCATTTCATTTTTTGTTACTATTTGCGAGAGCGAAATTTGTTGCACTTGTTCTTGTAATTTTGATATATCATGTTGCACTTCTTCCTCTTCATGATTCATAGTAGAGCCTTCTGAGGGCTTAATGGGTGTTGAATTATTTTAGGGGCCATTTTGGAACCCAATACTGATATATATGCTTCAATATGCCTTTGGAATCCCATAAAACTGATTTTTCAAACAAGACTTACACAATTAAAAAAAATACACACCTTTTTCTTGCTTTTGAGGAGCTCGATATTGAATCTGATGTATCTCTGTGATTTTGGATCCCCAATTTTTTACCTGCAGTCCTTTATTATCCCTCTAAATTTGATTTCCAATGCCATGGGTCTGACCTAATTTGGATTCTTCAAGGGAATGTTATGCCCAATCTCCCACAATGACCTAATTATGGACTCGTTCAATATAGCGAACTTGTACGACGTGCCGCATGTCACTGTTTCATCCTTAGGCTCTGAAATTGATACAAAGGAAACTACATTCCGTGTGATTTTTTCTACTTTCGACAGAATTCCAATCCAATTCTCAGAGAGAGAGTTATCATGATTTTCTCAAGGTCACCTCTTTGAGATGAAATTCAAGAGCCTGCAAAACCCTAACTTCCACACATCATATCTCCGAAAAAATTTCGTACCAAGATTTTAAAATTTTACACAAATTTTCTCAGGATGTCTTCACAAATGGGATTTTTTTTAGCATCTTAAACTTAGTAGAAAAAAAATTATAGCGAAAATTCCATGATGACCTATTTGAAGCAACAAAACCCTAGAATCCAAAGCTTTGATACCAAATGTTATGAAACCACCTCAAAAAATAGATGAAAAGAGAGATCAATGACTTAAAAATCAACCACTTTGAGGGGGAAACCTCCATTACATTACATAAATGAACAATTCTTGGATGACACAAATGAAAAAATCTCGTTTCTATATATAGGAGCCCATGAGGTCACAATATAATCCTATCCGACCTAACAATAATAATGTAAGGGCACAAAAATAACAATAGTGGGCTATTATGGGGCACAATAATAACAATATGGGGACTACATGGGTTCAAAAATAAAAATAACGGGGATACACTAACAACAATAAGGGACTACACTAGTAATATAGGGTCCTAATAGGAATTGAACGAGATGTCAATATTGTTGAGATGCTCAGTTCTAGATGATGATGTTATGACTCAGTTTTTGACAAGGAAACCATCAACGAAGATGTCAAGTCATGAAGAAGTCAAACCACTAATAAAATAAGTACTAAGAAGTACTTGATCTAATGTTTCATGCAATTCATGATCTAGGCCTTAACCCTTGATGACTGTTACATAGCAATTTGTCACCATCCCTGCAATCCCCATCCCACACATTGGAGGGCTTATTCCATGACCTATGGGTAGTGACATGACCTGGAACCACTTTCATGGCATCCCCCTGCACAAGGGCATTCATTTCCCTGAAGACAATTCCTTGTGAAAAACCCTAAATATAGCCTTTTTTTCCTTAGCGTGACTATTCAGTTCAACCCTCGCGCCAATGGGGGAAATCCTCCAAAGAGGGCACACCAACTGGCACACTGTCTCAGTGTTGTACCCACACCAGTCTTATTAAGGAGTGTTTTTTAAAAATAAATGGCAGAAGATTGACTCCAACCAATTCCTGAACTGGTCTCTAAATTGAGTTGGGAGGTTTGGCTCCAGATCTCCATGTAGAGGAACTGGTTTTCCACCTCTCATGGAAGCTTCCTTGAGGATAGGGCCAATCCCATGATTGTAGGGATCCCAACTCCCCTTCCACCATCTATATAAGCTTTCTATTTTTCTTTGCAAGTTGTTCTCCAAGAGCCTTCATAGCCTAAAGAATGCTGCAAGAGCCTTGATAGCCCTCATAGAGCAAAATCAGTAGCAAGGAGATTATTGTCAAGACAACCGAAGAAAGAGGCTTTTCCATTCCCGATGAGCTTTACCGAGACGTATTATTCTTTCGACCCGCCGAAGGAAGATTCAACGTTAGAGCCAGGTTGTATCTTTCTTTGTATTAATTAATGATAAGCGACTTTGGTTATGGTTCCACTCATATTGTTCATTGTGATCATGAGTTGTGTCTTCTCTTACTGATACATAATTGCATATATTGGGTATTACGCTTATGTTCATCGTATTTCTTGTATGTGGAGGTGTTTGATCGCGACAAGCGGGAGAATTGTGATTTTCCAGAGCAAGGAAACGAGAGCGCTATCTTCTCTACGAACAATAGTGTTGGACTTATAGTAGACCTTCTTCGCAATTTGTTCTATTGCAATTAGGAATTTGCGCTTTAGCATGATACGATTGTTGCTAGACTCGATCTGGGCTAGTAGGGATCGCCTCTGTCTGCAAAGGGGATTTACCTCTACAACAAATTGGTGACTCTGCTGGGGAGACGTTGATTTGGAATATTGTATTCTCTTTTCGGTCGATTCTTGACTTTGCTTGCTTGATCAGATCTTTTGGTTGGCTCTTTTCGTGTGTTTGGCTTTTGTTTAGCTTCACCATCACTAGTCTATTTATTGAATTGCTCTTTTTTATTTTTTCTTAGTAAAATCGACTAGCGCACTTATTAGCCTAACAGTCGTGCCAATTAGCGCATGTGGCCAGTGTATTTCCTGTGCCAATCAGCTCAGCAGGGTCCCATCTATCAGTAGCCCGCTCAACCCCAACGCGGTTACTATCCTAAAGGTCAATCTCGACCGACTTATAACCCACCCCAAGGTTCCCATTATTACACTCAACAACTCGGCTACACCTATACTTAGCAGCCAAATCCACAGGCTGCTCAAACGAGATCGACATATAATCAGGGTCCATACTTTGGTTATCAAACCTCGTACATTGGTTACCAACAACTGAATCAGACTGGTTATATGCCCTATACCTGCTATGGTCAGAATCCTTCGAGACAGAACCCATGGGGGCAAGGATACACCCAACCAGCATGGAGTATAGGTACAGGTCCTTATCGAGGGCATGGTATGCCTTTTAATCCGTAGTTTCCGTTCTTGGCTAACTTGGAGCTACCAAACGTTTCTAAATTAACCAATGATCTGATTCTTCACAATCCTTATTGGCCTCCGGTTCCGATCAAGGTACCCGGCGACTGCCCTAAGTTTGAAGGTAAAGCTAGAGAGGACCCCCAAGCTCATGTAATGACCTACCATCTGTGGTGTTCGTCTAATTATTGGGTCGATGATTCAATTCATCTACGTCTCTTCCAGCGCACTCTCACCGGTGCTGTCGCTAAGTGGTATATCGAATTACCTCGTGGCATCTTTCAAGATTTCAACACGTTAGCCATGGCTTTTCTGACTCTCTTTCAGTTACCGGTTCGTTACGAAGCCAGGAAACATCTCCTGACTTCGTTGAAGCAGGATAAAGCCACCCACATATCTGATCACATTCATGAGTGGCGACGTTGTCGTAGACTGATCAAGTTTGATATACCTGATCAGCTACTAACTCATAGGTTCACCACCTCCTTCATTAGCAAAATCGCTCAATATATTGCTAAGGGGGCGTGTGCGACTGAAGAACAAGCCATCGCGCGTGCCCAGTATCTAGACCTAGTATACTCTCAGTCCGACACGCTTTATGATATTCTGACTGATGCTCCGCGCCCCGGAACCTCTAAAGCACCACCTACCCCTGTGGTGGATGGTGTTATTGGTTCTGTGTCTCAAAATTATTGAAAATATTCAAATGAGAAGAAGAAGTCAAATTCTTCCAATAATTCTTCTCTCCCCGCTCCTCCAGATTCTGGGAAAACCGCGGAGGTCAACATCATTCAGGCTAATCCTATGGAAAATGCCTCCAAAGGAAAGAAGAAGGGCAAAGGAAAATCCAAACCCGACGCCCCTAAACCAGAATCTTCTAAACCTCGTATTGATGATGGTTCTCAATGTAAACCTAAGTACCCCTGCCTTATTTGTGAAGGAGATCATTATACCAAGGATTGTCCCCGACGATCTGAAATTAGTCAACTTCTCAAAGGCTTCAAAGGGACTCCGACAGTTCTCAAAGAACCGTTCCCATCTCAACAGACCCAGATGGTTGAACAACCTTCACCATCTGCACCATTTGGGTCCCAGGTATTTATGATGAATGGTGCTGCACCTGTCTCAATTGCTACGCATTTGAAGGATTATGTTGGATCATGCCACGCAGCTTGGAAGGAAGTTGTGGATGGCCCACCTCCTCCACCTATCTCCGGTCCTTTGGAAATTGAGAAGCCTA
Organism: Pinus albicaulis; assembly: GCA_034641835.2. Lineage (NCBI taxonomy): Eukaryota > Viridiplantae > Streptophyta > Pinopsida > Pinales > Pinaceae > Pinus > Pinus albicaulis. The sequence continues at coordinate 187,010,203 of CM076574.1, forward strand.
CTACTGAAATTTTTGTGAGGCCACCCTCTAAAGGTGTTCTGTGAAGATCTTCCTACAACCCAAATGCCCATGCCGCTTAGCACTATGGTATTGTTGAGGATTTGGCACAGGCACCTTTTTCTATGTCCTCATTGGAAGTCCTTCAAAGTTTCCCTTCGCAAAGGAAAGCTTTGTTGTCTGCGATCGGTGGAATCAATCCCACTGATTCTAATCTTCTCACCTTCGACCTAGAAAATTTCACTCCCCGACTTCCGCATAAAATTTCTCTTATGATCCAAGATAGGATCAACGGCCTCAACATCCATAGGGCCATTATGGATGAAGGTGCTTCCACCTATGTCATGTCATTTTCCTACTAGAAGGCTATTGGCTCTCTGGTTCTTTCATCGTCTCCCAATGCCTTAGAAGCATTCGATGGTCGGGAATCAAAACCCCTAGGTGTTCTCGAGAGTTTTCCGATTACGTTACAAGGGAAGACAGTCAACGTAGAAGTAGAATTGGTTGATGCCAAGCTTAACTACAATCTTCTTCTCGGCCACGGTTGGACTCACGCCATGTTATGCATGCCATCCACCCTCTTCTGACTTCTCAAGTTTCCTCATGAGAGAAAAATCGTTACTATGGATCAGTTGTCTTTCTTCACCTCATCCTTTGAGAGCAACGTTCCTTACGTGGATCAGATGCCCAATCCCCTTGACAGTGTAGGACGTGGTCTCTCCAAGGACCCCGTCCTCATGGGTATTTTTCCCGCGCCACCACCGTACACCATTCAAGTTAATATGATCTCTAGGTCTGACGACCCATGGATCATCCCTTCGCCTGAACAGGTGACTGATTTTGGAGAATTGATGCCTTTAAATCTAGTAGAGATTAATTACTGTGAAATTTTCACCGCATCCGATCTTCCTCCTCCTCAACATGCTCCTTCAAGCATGGCTTTAGATATCTATTCCCAATCCCCCTGGCTCAGTGAGGCCGACTCAACTGATCCTATTAAAGAGAACTTCCCTTCTGATGAAGCCATTTTTGAAACAATGTCTCTTGAGGAGCTGCCTTGGAGCGATGGACATCATCGTTCCTCCTTCATGCCCAGCCTGGGGGCAATGTTCGATTGTCTAGAGTGTGATGTATCTGGTTATCCCCCTCCTGAGCCTCCTCTGTTGAGCTCACCGGAGCATAGTTCCTCTTCTTGTGCCAAGCTCCTAAAACAATGAAACAAGTTTCTACGAGGAAAGTTCTTTTAAGTGTGTCAACCTCGTTAAAATAATGAAACATGAGCCTGTTCAATTCGAGTTTTGGTAGATTTAGATCAAATCACTTTTCACCCTTCACTCCATTTCCTATGGACTGAAGCTTGGGGGGCATGTACCTCGAATTGAGACACCATGCTGTGGGCATTCCCGTCTTCCTGAAGCATAGTTTGTGTTTTAAGCTTGCATAAAAATAAAACTCATTTCCAAGCATAGTTTGCATGTGTGCTTTTAAGCTTGCATAAAAATAAAATGTGTGATTAGATACATTTTGTGAAAATTTTCATTGGGTCGTTTGTTATGCAACTGATGCATTAATATAACATTGTATTAGACATTTTCATAGCACATAAAAACATCATCACATGTAAAACGATCAATCCAGAAATAGATATATAGATATATATGTCGAATAGTTTGCAGTTTGTGTGCATCACATAAAATCAAAATATACATGTTCGTCCTAATACAGCCGAAGACGACATGTCACCACGCACAACAATCGCCTCAACAGTCGGTGAAGGCGACTAGGCACCCCCACAGTGTGTCGCTGGTAAGCTAATGGGACATCTGCCAGCTGTGCATAGTTCGCGATCCCCTGGGAAATGCCCTCCAGGTTCTGGATCAGCTCACTCCATTTGCCACCTTCAGCTTGAGGGTCATGCGCAAGAGGGGTCCTCCGTGCAATGGGCGACATGCCCACGAGCCTCTCTAGGCCAACATCTGCATACAAATAAAATTGTTGTTAGAATGGGCATGTATCAAAAAAATCGTAAATACATAAAAAATCAAAATAGAGAGTCATACCCAGCTCCTCGTCCCAGTACTCCCCCTCCGGGAGTAGAAGATCGGGGTCTCCAGTGAAATTGGTCCCAGCATAGGGCCAATACTCAACCACGATCAGTTGACGCCGTAACCATACAAAGAAATCGGGCCTCCAGGACATCTGCTAGACCCCTCCTGACCTGGGCATAAGTGCTTCCTAGCAAGCCATCCTCGGCTCCCTCGGTGTCGGCTCAGAAACTATTGCCCCTTGGCCCTGAAATATGGGTAGTCGTTCCAAGATGAACGACACCAGAATGGAACCGTATCCAAACTGCTTCAGCTTGGATTTCTTGCACTTTGTTAGCTGCCTTTTGATGTTGGTTGTCATTGTGGTGGCCCAATCAAACAGTGTAGGATTCATGCACTCGGAGGCTAGTAGGAGCTGTGCCTTGGTTGCCTCATGCGGTGCATGCGATCCCACTATCCCGCGTAATAGTGTGAAGCACTAATCTGAGTGCTAAGTCACGGACAGTGTGGATGTCCACTTTCCCACTTCTTGATCCTGTCTGTGCCCCTGGGCACACTCTCACCATTACTTGTTTCATATTCTCTGCAGAAGGTCTACTGCCTATCATAATGGGCACTGGGCCTCTACGCGATAGTCTGGTTATGAAATAGACATCAGAGACCTCAAGTTCTAGCACTTGGTCCCAAAGTTTGAACACTTCCTCGTTTTCATCCCATATTCTGACCAAGTACTGTAATAGCTCAGGTTGAGCTCATAAGCATGGCGTGAGGAATAATTTATTGAGACCACAGTTCCGGAGTGCATTCATGCAAGCTTCGTTTTCCATGGCCATTTCGTATTCTTCTCCATGTTACCTCTCTTTCCATTCAATAACCATTATGCCTGAATACCTGCATCAACATGATTAAAAATGCTTTGTTAAATCTTTGTTGCATTCAAATGGATGGCTCACATTTTGAAAATTTAAAGCGGAAAATTGCGTTGTGCCATTGGTGTGACCCCTTTGTGAGAAAAAGTCCATTGGCGCGGGTCCATGCCCGATACCCCCACCAATGGGCCGAGCCCTAAAATTCCAAAGGGTTCCCCCCAGAGGTCAAATGCACAATGGAAATTCATAAAAAATGGATCAAAATGAGCTTAAGGGAGCGCCTCTTACCTGGAACTGACGAGAATCTAAATGATGTCCTGGATCAGTCGCAATCACCGCCACAAGTTCACACACAAAAAGACCACTGTTGCTCTCCAAATGAGGTAAAAAGTAAAAGTAAATATGTTTTTACCATTTGTGGCATATTTATAAATTTTTAAGTCAAAATTAGATTTTAAAAGTCATTTTTCTCAATATTTTAATATGTTTTGTCGAAAAATGGATTTTACACTTGCCTTTATGTGCAGCGACAGGTTTTTTTTCAGCTTCGACGATGATACGAGTTGGATTTTATACTTTTTCGGACTCGGTAAAAACACAAAAAAGTCATTTTGGAGTCATCTTTCAGCTCTTTTCTAACTCTCTAAACATGAAAAGATTGTCGAGTCCCTTGTTGTTTTGATCTCGTTAAAGTGGCTGCGAAACGACATCCACCTAGTATACGTTTACCCCTTTTTCGGGCTGGGATAGATTCTTTACGAAAAAGGAATACCCTAGCCTACTGTGACAAGGAGGTTTTCTCAGACGTAGTTTTCTACCTTTTCGGATTTGAGGAACTATTTACGAAAAGGGACTATTGGAGTTTTATTTTCTGCTGTCTTTTCAAACTCTCTAAACATGAAAAGATGTTGAGTTCTTCCTTTGTCAGACTCGTTAAACCCTGATGACATTGGATTCAGTCGTAATGACGATATTCGAGTTCCTCCTTCCTAGGGCTCGTTAAATGTACTAGGATGGATTTGTCCGAAGGATGGACTTATGTTGCAAGCATATGCTATCCCCTTCAAGATTTTTTTCAAAAATAATTGAGGTACTCACCAAAAATGGTGGGGAAAATGGAACCAGTATCATCGTCGTGTCAACAGTATGTAACTCTTGAACATGGCACTTGTCTGCATTCGTGTCGGGTTGGGGACATATCACCTCATTATCCGTTTGCCTCCATGGGTTTGGGTAATCCCTTTTGACCTGTCATATGCTCTTTGCCTCATCATCATGACCCCTGATATTTTGATGTCAAATACTGCCAAATCCACTGTCGTGCTGCCGATATGTTCAAGAGAAGTTGACCTCTGCAAAGTTTCAACCTTCCTCTGATTCTCATATGATCCTAATTCACAAAGATTATTTTCCTCTGTCTCGCGTCAATGATGTGGGAAACACTATGGCCCACCTTCGATCAAGGTCACTTCCTGTCGACTTCAGCTCATTATCCGGGAAGCTAATCTAGAGACTCCCTTCTGGTACCTTGGAGCCTGCATGCCTCAATGGCAAGTTCTTCGCATTCGACGTGAGGTTTTCATCATTGCCCTCCGATCAAGTGATTCTACGGGTGTTCGATGCCAGCTCACTGATTCACATGCCGTAGATTGTACTTATAGTACCTTGAGGTCCATTGTCACTATTGGTGGTATCTCTCACGTCTATTAACAACTTTCATCATTGGCTGGTAATCAGGCGATGTTCTTGCATGTTCGACTTCAGCTCAATTATTCACATGCTTGAACTTGTACTTTGTTCGGGTCGAGATGGAGCGCAAGACCTTGAAGTTTGTCTGTTAGAATCCAGGCTATGATTATGTGGATTATTATGATTGGTTACATGAATCATTCATTGGATGGCTATGACCATGCCTGAGTCTATTTATCGATCCTCATTGGATGGCTACGTCCATGCCTTGGATCTGGATTATTGTATACTTTGTTATGGATGGATGCGCCCATACCACATATATCATGTATTTGAGATATCAGTTGTACTTCTCTACGTAGGTTTTCCAACGACAGTGTTTTCAGTTGGACACGTTCTCGTAAATAATTTCACCCCTCTCTCTTTTTCGGGCCTCATGCTTTAGGGGGAATTTGTTACACAACAATTTGTCACCATCCCTGCAATCCCCATCCCGCACATTGGAGGGCATATTCCATGACTTGTGAGCAGTGACATGACCTAAAACCACTTTCATGGCATCCCCCTGGACAAGGGCATTCATTTCCCTGAAGAAAATTCCTTGTGAAAAACCCTAAAAATAGCCTTTTTTTCCTTGGCATGACTAGTTAGTTCAGCCCTCGCGCCAATGGGGGAAATACTCCAAAGAGGGTGCACCAGCTGGCGTACTATCTCAGTGTTGTACCCGCGCCAGTCTTATTAAGGATTTAAAAAAAAAAAAAAATGGCGGAAGATTGACTCCAACCAATTCCTGAACTGGTCTCTAAATTGAGTTGGGAGGTTTGGCTCCGGATATCCATGTAGAGGAAGTGGTTTTCCACCTCTCATGGAAGCTTCCTTGAGGATAGGGCCAATCCCATGATTGTAGGGATCCCAACTCCCCTTCCACCATCTATATAAGCTTGCCATTTTCCTTTGCAAGCTGGTCTCCAAGAGCCTTCATAGCGTAAAGAATGCTGCAAGAGCCTTGATAGCCCTCATAGAGCCAAATCAGTAGCAAGGAGATTATTGTCAAGACAACCGAAGAGAGAGGCTTGTCCCATTGCCGACGAGCTTTACCGAGATGTTTTTCGGTGTCGACCCACCGAAGGAAGATTCAGCGTCAGAGACAGGTTGTATCTTTATTTGTATTAATTAATGATAAGCGAATTTGGTTATGGTTCCACTCGTATTTTTCATTGTGATCATGAGTTATGTCTTCTCTGACTGATACATAATTTCATATATTGGGTTTTACGCTTATTTTCGTCGTATTTCTTGTATGTGTAGGTGTTTGATTGCGACAAGTGGGAGAATTGTGATCTGCCAGAGCAAGGAAACGAGAGCGCTATCTTCTCTACGAACAACAACATTGGACTTAAGGTAGGCCTTCTTCGCAATTTGGTCTATTGAAACTAGGAATTTGTGCCTTAGCGTGATACAATTTTTGCTAGACCCGATCTGGGCTAGTAGGGATCACCTCTATCCATAGAGGGGATTTACCTCTACAACAATGACATATGGAATCATATACTTAATGATGTCAGAATCTTGAAGAATGACCACACTGTTCTCCTTTGAGATAATTGGGGTCAATAATTATGCCAAAGAATCTATAATGTTTTGTTTTGTTTTAAGTTTGGAATTTTTGGATGACCAATGCATAAAACAATTTGCAGCAATTGTGTTTAAACTTTTAGATAGTATTAATTAATAAGAAAAAGGGTTGTTGCTTTATTCCATACAGTAATTTAGATTTTTTAGGTGATTAAAATGAATATGTAAGGAGATATGATTGTTTTAATTATTCAAAAATAATATTTGAATGATCATAAGTGTGAAAACTTTCAGACAATGTCTAAAATTTTAACAAAACATATTTAAAATTATGAAGATATTGATAATTTATTGATGAGAGGGGCTTACATAAACAAATAACTCAGTAACTCATTCTCTGGTATAGATAATAACTTCAGTAAGAATATATTACAACTGAAAGTCAGTTAATATTACCTAGTTATCTTCATAACAATTAAATACATGTAGAAACAATATGAAATGATAAACATGAAGAACTTACAAGGGGACAAAGCTATATGAAAGAAATCCAGAATCCTTATTTTATTATTAATGATCAAAATCTTGTACACTGCTGCTTAGAAAATTCTCATCCAAGGGTGCAACCCTTAATAACTTGAGAATGAGAGTTATTTATACTAGTTCTAGGACTAAGAAAATATCCTAAACTAATTTACAAAAATAGTATAATATGATAGAACAAAGGAAACTATAGAAAGATATGTTCCTGTTTTGGAGAAGATTGTTGATGAGTATGCCTAATAATAGGCTAAATTGGATGTAATGTTGTCCTGTGAGCTGACGGCTTCTACTGTAGCTTTGGTGGAGTTTAAACAATAAAATCCTTTATTACTTTAATAATTGGAAAAAACCCATTTTATCTTTAAATGGTGCAAACCTTTTGAATAGCGGAAAACCCTTTATAAACAAACCTTTTGGATAAAATGGTGGAAAAATGTGGAGCAGAGATAATGGTTGAGGTAATAAGTGGTAGGACCTACTGATCGCATCACAAATCGCAACCGAGAGCTTTCGGGACATATCACAAATCAGGAGGTCAAAAGGCATATCGCATATCGTATATTGGTGAGCTGGAACAGACAACATATCATTTGGGAATTGGATAATGCAATATGAAATGGAGGAAGAGATGGCGTGGTAGGGAGAAATGGTCCCATATTGTATCACAATTGGGGAAAGGAGTCAGTATCACAAATCACATTTCAGGGATCAGGGTGAGTGATATGAATGAATGACACGGAGGAATTGCGATATGCGATCAGCGACAACTTACGTAATAGGTAAGGGCCCCACTTTAATCACAATCAGGGAATTGAGAAGGTAGAGGTAAGTGGAAACAATGAAATTTAAAATATAGCTATGCGAAAAGGTAAGGTGGGTCCCTTTCGAAAGTTTAAAGCGGAAATGGAAATGCGCCTAAGTAAAGAAATAGATAAGCGGCCCAAAGCATATAAGGGTTTTCAAATGTTTTGAGGCTGAAGGGGTGCAACACAAAATGGAAGTGTTATTGCACTCGGGCGTTTGTGGGACATGGAAATTACAACATGCATTATGAAACTGCGATATGCGATTGCGATAAAGGTAAAGTGGAAAGATAAAGTTGGTGTACTAGCCAAGAATGTAGACTTATCGCATTTTGGGGCTTTCTGGACTTATTTCATTTCGGGGACTGAAGGCTATATAAAAAATGTTTGGCAACAAATTTTTTGATAGGCTGATGTGCAAAGGCAAGGTGGGTCCACCAATGAAACATGGTAATGCGGTAGGAAAATGGTCAAAGTGCGTAGTGACTTTAGGATTCAAATAATTTACCCACCATAAACTTTAGGTTTGAATGTTTATAATTTAATAAAAAATTAATTCCCTTTTTAAATAAATTAATCTTAATTAACTTATAAATTTATGAAAAGTCACATTTGAGCTTGCAACCATATATTTTTCATTTTTGTACACTAAATCCTTCATTTTTCTTTAGCATCCTAACATTTTATTTTTTATTTTGCCTCCTTTCTTTAGGGAAATCTAACCTAACATTTTATCTTGATATGGATGTATAAAACACATAATAAGCCTAAATTTTTTTAATTTCTTTTTCTTTCATCCATATCCTATCTTAACATTTTTTTAATTTATTTTGACTATACATGCTAACTTATCAAAACTAAATAATGTTACAACATCGGCTCCAGCTGGAGACTGCTTCCCCCTTTGGGATTTAGAGAACAAGCAGATCCAAGTGCCTTCTCCTTGGGCTATGGAGTATTTGCTGTGAAATAAAAAAAAACTTGAATTTTTTTAAAAATAAAGTGGTAATATACAATGATGATTCATAATCTTCTTCAGTACTATATGTAATGTTTCAAAAATCTGCCATTGACAGGAAGTGTAGTGAACTGTCCTTCCAAATTTTGTAGAAAAAATGTATTTTTTCCTTTCACTTAAGCAATGCTGAAAGGTCCAAACCATAATTTATCAAATTTTCCATGCTTACCTTTGTCTTCCCTTCTAGCATCCCATCCAAAAACTAGATCACCTTCTCTGAAGTCTCTTTCCCTGGCCTTTCTGTCAAAAATAATCTTTATCTTATTATGATGCTTTCTCAATTTATATTGAACCTCATCTCTGTTTTCATTTAAATCAATAATTTGATTTATCCTTCTAGAGAAATCATCAGGTTCATCAATAGATTCTTGTAGAAATTTAAGAATAGGAAAAGCCAAATTAGTAGGAAAAATGGCATCTTTACCATAAACCAGTTGGAATGGAGATTTACCTGTTGACCTTTTGGGAGAAATCCTATTTTCCCAAACATGATATATAAGATTATCGTCCCAATTTTTCTTATCATCTTCAAGAGTATTTTTTATTACTTTAACCAAGCTCTTGTTAGATGACTCTACAAGACCATTTCCTTGAGGATAATAAGGGGTTGAATGATGTATCAAAATCTGATATGTTTGGAAGAATTCAATTATCTTTATACTACTGAATGTTGTGGCATTATCAGTTACTATTTGTTGAGTGCAACCAAATCTAGAAAGAATTTTTTCTTCAATAAATTTGACCACTACTATATCTGTAGCATTTCTAACTGGAATGGTCTCCACCCACTTGGTGAAATAGTCCGTGGCAGTTAAAATCCATCTGTTTTGATTTCTTGAATGTGGTTGAATTTCTCCTATAAAATCTAGTCCCCATTAAAGGAATGGTGCCAAAACAACAACTGGAACTAATGAAAGAGGTGCTAGTTTTTGTTTACCAACAAACATCTGACATGGAATGCAGATTTTGACATTTGCTCCTACTTGTGAGAACAAGGTAGGCCAATAGAAATTTTCTCTTAGTATATTGTATGATGTGGCCCTCCAAGCAGAATGCCCTCCACAAATCCCTACATGAAATTTCTCAATGATTCCTTCTATTTCAGTTTCTGTTAAACAAAGTAATAGAACATTGAGAGTATATTTTCAATACAAGTTGGCATTGATAATAATATATTTGATAGATTTCAATTTGTGTTTTGCACATGATCTTTGAAAACTCAGTAGGACACTCAAAATTGATCTGAAAATGTACAATATCTGCTTACCAATATGATAGTACAAAATTTTCATCAATGTTAACAGGATTTGTTTGAGTTGAAGGAGAAGGTTCTTGTGGGTTCTTTCCTTGAGAATCTTGAGAAGGTTCTTGTGGTTTCTCCCCTTCTGAATTTAAGGAAGGTTCTTGTGGATTCTCCCTTTGTAGATTTAAGGAAGGTTCTTGTGGGTTCTCCCTTTCTAAATTTGAATAAGGTTCTTGTGTATGCTTCCTTCCTTGAGAATCTTGGGAAGGTTCTTGTGGTTTCTCCCCTTCTGTATTTAAGGAAGGTTCTTCTGGATTCTTCCTTTCTAGATTTAAGGAAGGTTCTTGCGGGTTCTCCCTTTCTAAATTTGAATAAGTTTCTTGTGTATGCTTCTTTCCTTGAGAATATTGGGAAGTTTCTTGTGGTTTCTCCCCTTCTGCATTTAAGGAAGGTTCTTGTGGGTTCTAATTTTATATATTTGAAGAAGGTTCTTGTGTATGCTTCTTAGAGATTTTAAAAACAAAATTTATGCCTAACACTTTGAAATTGGATTCAACTAAAAATTTAGCTAAATCTTGTCCCTTTACTAACTTAGTGGTTTTAATAGTGAGGTCAAAATCAAGGATTTGAGTGATCCACCTTCCTCTTATTCCATCAGTGTCTGGTTGGGTAAGAACAATTTTTACAAGACTGTTAGGGACATAACTAGTAATAGATGAGTGAAGGACATCCATTCTGAAATATTTTAGGGCTTGAACCAGGGAATAGGCCTATTTTTCAATAATATCATAGTTGAGTTCAACATCTCACATAACCTTACTGAAAAATTCTATGGGTTGATCATCATAATCTTCATTTTTCCGTAAAAGGATAGCAACAAGGGTGGTTTCAGAAGCAAAGGAGAATATATTGAAAGGTAAGGAATAATTAAGGATGGCCAAGGTAGGAGCTTCATAAATGGCTTTCTTGATTTGATCAAAATCATATCTTGCGGGAATAGTCCCTTTAACATAATGATTATTTTTAAGCGTGTTGGTTGTGTCTTTAACTGTTTCAACATAGTTAGGGATGAGTCTTCTCAAAAAGTTAATTTTTCCTAAAAAGGCTTGGATTTATTTCTTATTTCTTGGAAGTGATAATGATTGAATACAAAATACTCTTTTAGGATCCATCACCACTCCTTCCTTTGAAATGATGTGTCCCAGAAATTTCCTTCTTTGATGGCAAAAAAAGACTTCTTGGGGTTGAGAGCTATTCCAAATATTCTGTACCTATCAAAAAATTTTATCAAGTGTTCTATATGCTTATGATTTGAATTAGAGAAATCTGTTAAATCATCAAGATAAATAACAACAAATTTATTCACCTTGCCAACAAAATCTAAATCCATATCTCTTACGAATGTTGCTCTTGCATTTGATAAGCCAAAAGGAATTCTAGCATACATGAATGTACCCCAGGGTGTGGTACATGTAGTCTTTTCTCTGTCTTCTCGATCTACCATTATCTATTTATAACTAGAAAATCCATCAAGCATTGAAAGCCTATTAGCACCAGAAACCCTTTGGAGTAGTTGATCCATCTTTGGAAGTGGATAGTTATCCTTTAGAGATGATTTGTTAAGGTTAGTGAAGTCCACACAGAGTCTAATTTCTCCATTTTTCTTTCTGACAGAAAAAAAATTAGCTGCCCAATCAGATTATCTTAAAGGAAAAATTATTTGGGCATCTAAAAGCTTCTTAAGTCCTTTTTCTATGGTAGGAAGCATAATTGGATTAATTATTCTTAGTTTTTACTTTATGTTTTAATGAGATTTTATGCTCTATCAGAGATGTGTAGTAAGTTTTCAGATCAACATAAGACCAAGAAAAAACGTCTTTGTAATTATTAAGAATTTTAATGTATTCAATTTTAACTTCAGGAGTTAAAGATGCACAAATTTTAATGTTTTTGATCTCTTCATCAGTCCCAATATTAGTTTCTTCAACATCATCTTCTAGAGAAGCAGAGAGTGGATTTGTAGGATCATCATTTTGATCAAATAGATTTTCTAAAGGAACAAGGCCTTTAGGAATAAAATTATTTGATACTTGTATAATATCATGATTAGCTACTTTTGTATTTAGATCTGAATTTTCTTTTTCTTTAGTAGCTTCATTCATGTCTTATTTGTCTTCTTTAATTTGTAAGACACAAATTCATCAATAACTTGGAGAAAGGATTTCAGTTGTTCATCATCTTCAAATATTTTCCAATACTTTAGATTATCTGGAATGGATGGCCTATATTTGACTTGAATTTGGTATTGCATCTGAATTTGGTTTGGTATCTTAAAATAACTGGCAGAAAAAATTAAGGAATATGCATGAATGTTTTAATTTCTAGGAATGAAAGTTATATTAAAAGAATTAAAGGAGTTTTCAATTATATCCCAAAATTAATTTCTATAAGACTTGAGCCTAGGATGATTTGTTTGACAAATATTCCTAACCTATATTACTATAAGTTCTGAATCAGTAAAGACACTTAAATTTTTCACCTTTAGACTTTTAGCAAATTGTAATCGTAGAATAAAAGCTTCATATTCAGCAACATTATTTTCCACTTCAAAATATAACTTACATTATTGAGTGATGTTCTCTTTCTCGAGTGAGATTAAAAAAATACCTGATCTAGCTCCATATTTGGTACAATATCCATCAAATAAAAGTTTCCAAATATTAGTTTGAACATATTTAGGAGTTTCAACTACATCCTCAATCTTAAGTTGAGAATTCTATGAAGTATTTGAAGATAGTTGGAAGCAACTAAAGTCTTGGTCAACTGAATAAATGGGATGGTTTCTAGCTTGATATGCTTTGCAGATAGTGTTTAAGAATCTCGCTTCCCTGTATAACCTAAGTTTTTCTCCCCCATATATAGGAATAGTGGCAAAAGACATATCCATTTGAAGACTCCCTCCTAGTTTGGCACAACATGATCTTGATAAAATAATTCCAAACTGAGGGGGAATATCAATGAATATTATGTCTAATACAACACTTTTGACTTGTATTTGGTGTAAGGTTACCACTAGGTATTTTATAAGTCCTAACATTGCACTCTTTTAGAGTCAAAGGTATACATGTCATGATAAGTTCGAGTGATTTCCAAATTAAGTTGCTCCATAATAAAATTTAGCATTAGATTGTGTGAAGCTCCAGAATCGAACATACAATTGTATGGTAAACAGTCATGTACTTTTAAAGTCACGTAGAAATGTGGTATGTGTTAGAGTCGGTATCTTCATCCCTCCGTCATAGATCAAATTTCTCTTGTTGCATTTCATTTTAGGTGTCTCATTCAGTTCAGTTAGTTGCATTCCATTAGGAGCATGGATCATCTGACGGAAAGGTATTTTCACTCATATCCCTCATGTCTTGTACCTGCTGGCCTATTTCTGTTCATTAAAATCATGTACAGTCATGTTTGGTCTCATAATTGGCAAAGAGTCATTTTAGGGTTTCTAGTCTCATTAGGTCTAGGGTTTTATTAATCTGGTCTCAAAATGTCTAATAATGGATAGCAGGCACATGAGGAAGCTTCAAATAAGGTATCAGTGCAAAAAATTTCATCATCATAATGCTTGATAATGATTTTTCTTCAAAACTCTGTTTTGAAGAAAAAATGTCTATTTCATGTTTATGTAATAGATGTAATGTAATTTTCACGTTATTCAGTTGTAATAATCCTCCATTCGCATCCCTGGTCACCTTTTCCAAATTTCCATGCCATTCATCCCCTGCAAGACAGATAGAAGCTCATTATTCAGTTCAAAAGCACAAAGGAAACAATACAGAGTTTCTTGAAAAGTGTCAAAGTTTGCAACATTACAAAGTGGGTTTTCAAAGAGAAAATTAAAATCCTTGGTATATAAGTCATTTTATGTTTCAATATTTCCATTTTTATGCCAAGAGATAGCAGTGAGCAAAGGAGAAACCACGAGGAGCAAAGAAAACAGTTTGAAGGCGAAATTGTGCAAATTTCTGAGCGCGACGCGTTGGGTGATTGTCGCAACCCATTGGGCTAAAAAGCCTGAAATCAATTCAAATATTCCTCCAAAAGCTCCAAAATTTCAAATTATTCATTCTAAAACTAATTTAACATCTCCATATTTCCAATGTATGAGTTTCCCTCAGTGCTTATGGTGTTTCAATAGGTGAAGAAAATTCAAACCCTATTATCTTGTTCAAAGATTGTTTCCTTAGAGTTTTGAAATTGGTTTTGTGCTCATAATTTCCATTTCCCCCACCTTGTTATTCCCTGCTCACTGTCTATCTTTTCACAACACTCCATTTCCCTATTCCCTTATATCCTTAAATCATTCATTTCCTATCCCATTCCCACTATCCCACATCCCAATTATGAATTTTCCCAAACCCCAATGATATCCCAAGAAACCTAGTGACTATCCCTAAACTCTTTAATTGGCATAATATTCCATCATTTCTCCTACCCTTTCCCTCCATAGTCCCTTACTTATTATCACATATTTGGCAACAAACCAAAGACACCAAACTCTTCATATTCATCCAAGACAATATATACTTTGGAAATCATGGAGACAGATACCTCTTATGACCGAGACAGTGACTCTACAACCAAATTGCATGCACCAAGGAGACCAAAAGCTGTTGGAGAAAGCTAACAAAGAAAATAACATGTTGAGGCACATGGCGAATCATTATTGGGCAAGAAATCATGTTTGCAAGGCACAAATCAAGACCCTAAAGGCTAAGTTGAAGAGGGCATTAAAGTGTTGGAAAAGGAAAGATAGACTTCAAATTTTTGCCGAAGATTCCTTGCCCCAGCATAGCGCATGATGGAGGACACTCAGCCCAAATTTCAAGAAATTTGGGATACATTTTGTCAATTTTGAATTTTTTGGCCTTAAGAAAGATTTTCCTGCCCAATGTGTCGCACCACTTGGCGCGCGCTTATAATTGGCAGCTCCTCTTGAAGAAAAAATTATATTTATATATTTTTCATCAAAATTTATGAATTACTACCCATTTCCTAAATATTTTGACAAGTTCTGGGTAGCCTGAAGGGTCAAAAACACCCTAAAAATGACCTTTCTGCCCTCTTTTGGACACACAGGAAGCAATGTTGGGAAAACTCATGTTGGATATGACATAGGGTTTGGAGGATATTTTCCACTAGTGGTAAATTGATCTCCCCAATGGTTGATTAGTATTAGCCAAAGGAAATAGGGTTTGGAGAATAATTACCAAGGAGTGGTAAATTGACCTCCCCTATTGTCATTGGATATAGGATTTGGAGGATATTTACCCTAGTGGTAAATTGATCTCCCCTATGATGATTCTTATTCTTTATATTAGGACATCATTGTTTAATTGAGATGAGATGAGATATGATGCAATGATTTTGAAACATGTACATTTGATATGAGACTTATGATGCAGATGGAAATTCCTCCCTAACTGAGAGGGAGTGTTGAAATTTGGAATAGTTATGGGATGAATTTACCCATAGGAACCCAAATACCCCAAAGATAATTTAATTTAGGTTAAGGAAATTATTATTTGGATATCATATTATTATTATTTAATGGAAAAAATTTATTTGGGTGAGTAATCATTAAGGAATTTGCTAAATATTATTTGAATTTGATTTTTCCCTCGAAAGATACAAGTTAGCCTCATAATTTTTCAAGTCAGCTTTCCCCAAAGGATGCAACCCTTCACATGGAGAAATAAAAATAAATAGGTGTCTATCCTCCTCCCATTAGACACAATAATATTGGCATATTTATGACATATCTCTGCTGCCTAGGAAGGCATATTATCTGCGGCCTAGTGTGGGTATTATATGCAAACTACAGAGGCATATCTCTATGGTCTAGTGAGGCTATTCTTTGCCATCTGGTATGGTTATTCTCTGCAGTATAGGGAGGCATATATATGTGGTCTAGGGAGCCTAATATCTACAATCAGGTATGGTTACTATCTATTGGTCCTATCTCTGTGATTTATGTTGATTTTGTAGCATTGGAAAGTGTTCCAAGTCTCCTATTTTCGAAAGAGGCTTGAACATCAGTATTCTAGAGAACCCAGAAATTGTTTGTGGAAATTCCACTTGGATCATTCTTTATTAAAATAAATAATTATTTTAAAGTGACCCCTAAGTCTAAACATAACGAAATTAAATAATTAAAGGGTATTAATAAATCAGAGTGTGAATCTTCTAGAAAACAAAGATCAAGTCTTCTATTAATATGAGCCATTGATTAGAGATCTAATCTGGGTCATTGATTCATCAGTGAGAAGACTATAAGAGAAGGCTTGAGGGTCATTTGGAAAGCAAGCTGGGCACACTCTTAGTACATGAAGGAAATAAATTTTTAAGTAAGAGAATTTGATTTTAGAGGGTGAGGTTGTAGAGGCGGAGTTGCAGCATAGAAGGAGGAAGGGGAAGTCAACAAAGGAAGAATAAGACAGAAGGGGGACGCAAAGGGATCAGTGCTGAGTAGTAGCACTATCCCTCCATGCTGAGTGACACATTCCAGTGTAGTGACTGCACAGAAGGCCACACAGAGTGATGCAGAGGGAGGACAGGTGCCTCTAGTGTGTCAAAAATTCTTATGAAGTGTTTAGAAAAATTATCTCAAGTGTATTCTAGAAATATGCTCTTAATATTTTTTGTAAAATATTTTCTACTGCTGAATAATAATATAAACCTTCATTTGCTCCACCGGTTTTCCCACATTGGGTTTTTCTGGGGACAAATGTCCAAAACTAATTGTGTTCATGTGATTGTTTCTATTGTGGTATATGTGTTCAGTTTGTTCTTCTGCTTTTGATTAAGTGAATACTGTAGTTGTGTTTATTTCATAATTTACTTAAGCATCTATAAATACCTTATCATAAATAAGTAGACGAAATAAATAAATCACTGCAGTAGTATTTCAGATTGAAAATTTCACATGGTGTCAGAGAAAATGGAAAAAGACAGAATAGGAGGTTCTGCAATGGAACTAAGATCTGACATTGATGTAGTAGAAAATCTTAAGGGTTCATGTAGTCCTCCAGAATGCATGGAGAAAGAAAGGGATCATGAAATTTTAGTGCTGCCATCTAGACTAGAAGAGGATTTCATTTGTGTGTCAAGCACGACCTCTCCAGGGGTCTGGTATATTGACAGTGGAGCATCTGCTCATATTACGTGAGTTCGAGAATGCTTCTCGAGATAACAGGAAGAGTAGGTGAACTTTCAGATCGTGATGGGAAAGAAGGCCAAGTGTACCCCTGTTGGAAGAGGAACCATAATATTTCAAACATAAGTTGGTAATAAGCTTCGGGCTACCAACGTACTGCATGTATCGGGATTTGGGATTAAATTGCTCTTGGTGTCTCAACTTCAAAACAAGGTTTACGATTTATACTTTATTGGAAATAAGGTTTATGTCAAACACTCTAGTTAGAAAAAGAAGGCAGAAATTGGAGTAAGGAGCCATAACCTGTATAAGTCACAACTTGAGTTTCCTATGGCACTGATAGACAGTATATATGAAAGGGACCTGGATGAATTATGGCACAGAAGAATGGCGCATCTACATCATGGAGCCTTGAATATCCTCAAGAATACTGTCATGGGAGCTCCAGAACTTATCACAAGGAAAGACGATGTCTACAGGGGGTGCATACTAGGGAAGTATGCCAAGGCGACATTTCCAAGAAGCAACAGTAGGGCCAAGGGTTTTTTGGATTTGATACACTCAGTCTTCTGTGGACCAATGTCCACAATTTCTCTTAATCGTGCAAATTATTTTGTCACCTTTATTGATGACCACTCCCAGAAGAATTAGATCTAATTTCTCAAGACCAAATATGAAGTATTTAAGTCATTCAAATAATTCAAGGCTTTGGTAGAAAATCTAACCTGAAAGCGTATCAAGAAATTGCGATCAGATAATGGTGGAGAATATATTGATAAATACTTTAGAATATTCTACACAAAGGAAGGCATCAAGAGAGAATGGAAAACTCCATACAATCCAGATCATAATGGAATTGCAGAAAGAAAGAATAGGACCATTGTGGAAGTTGTGAGGGAAATTTTGTATGATCAAGACATGCCCAAATTTATGTGGGTTGAAGCTTGTAATACAACACTGTATGTGCAGAATATGGTGCCTCATAGATCATTGGGAAAAGTTACTCCTGAGAGTGTGTTCACTGGAAGAAAGCCTGAGGTGAGCCATTTCAGGATATTTGTTAGTATAGCGTATTGCCACGTACCCGATGAGAAGAGGAAGAAATTTGATCAGACTGCAGAGAAGGGTTACCTTGTGGGATTTAGCGAAAATGTGAAGGAATATCACATATAATTCCTGAGAATGGGAAGATCGTAGTAATATGGGACAAGAAATTCATGGAGGAGAGAGCCTTCATGAGATCCAGGGAAATGGCTATAGATATGCAGTCTGAGGAGGATCTGCTAGTACAGCAACAATGACGTGAAAAAGATGGCTCTAGTGCCTCTCTACGGCACAAGGATTCTGAGGAAAGTTCTTCTGAATAAGTGTAAGAAGGAGAGTAGGTGAATTTACCAATCACTAATGGAAGGATGAGAAAATAACTCCAACAGACTATGAGGGATGCAGAGGGATTTATTGGAGCCCCTAGAAGTGAGAAGAGGGTACACAAGAAACCACAAGTACTAGGAATTGGTAGCACGGGTTGGAGAACCCTTTATTTTTTGAGAGGAAGCTCAACATCAGGTGTGGGTAGATGCTATGGTGGAGGAGTACAAATCCATCAAGACAAATGATGTGTGGGAAGCAGCCCCTAGACCTCATAACAGATCGGTTGTAGGATCAAGGTGGATCTACAAGATCAAGTATGTTGTAGATGGCAGCATAGAGAAGTTCAAAGCCAGTTTTGTGGCTAAGGGGTATGCATAGAAGGAAGGGATCGATTATGAAGAAACCTTCACCCCTGTAGCTTGGTACACTTCAATCAGATCCGTCATCTCTCATGCAGCACAGATGGGATGGGAAATTCACCAGATGGATGTCAAGACAACGTTCTTGAATGGGGTGATAGAAGAGGAAGTGTACATAGAAAAACCAAAAATAATTGAGGCACATGAGTAGAAGACTCATGTATGAAGGCTTAAGAAAGCCTTGTACGGACTAAAGCAATCCCCTAGATCATGGTATGGGTGAATTTATAGCTACCTACAGAAAATGGGATTGTCAAGATTGACGCAGATCCCAACCTCTACTATCTAAGAGTAGGGGATGAGCCGCTAATTCTGGTATTATATGCAGATGATATGTTCTTGTCTAGATCATCTAAGCTCATCAAATATTGAAAGGAGAATCTAGCTACCGAATTCAACATGAAGGATTTGGGGCAGATGCGCTATTTTCTTGGTTTGGACGTCTGGCCGCAGAAGGGAGAAATATTCCTTGGGCAAGGAAGATATACTACAAATATCCTGAAGAGGTTTCAGATGGAGGATTGTAGACCCATGGCTACACCAATGATTAAAAACTGGAATAATATTGATACGTTTGAGGATGATGAGGATGACCCTACCTTATATAAGCAGCTCATAGGATCATTGATGTACCTAGTCAACACTAGACTAGACATCTGTTATGCAGTGAATACCCTCAGTCAATTCATGGTAGAGCCAAGGAGGGCTCACTGGGCATCAGCCAAACATGTTCTCATATAATTGAAGGGGATAATCGAGTATGGTTTCAAGTACACCAAGGGAAATGAAATATAGTTGAGTGGGTTCACTGACACAGACTAGGATGGAAGCCCAGTGGATCGGAAAAGTACCAGTGGGTATTGTTTCAGTCTCGGATCAAGAATTACTTCCTGGTGCAGTAGGAAAAAAAAATACATTGCACTGAGCTCAGCCGAGGCTAGATATATGGCCACTAGTAGAGCTTCATGTGAGGCCATATGGATTCGTAAGTTTCTCATGAACTTGATCAAGAAGACGATGGAATCGACCAGAATTTGGTGTGATAATCAGAGTTGCATCAAGCTCTCTAAGAATCCTGTGTTTCATGATCGGTCAAAGCACATTGACATTAGGTGCCACTTCATCAGATACTATGTCCAATGAGGGGCTGTACAGTTGAAGTGCATTCCTACAGGAGAACAGGTGGCTACTATCCTCACAAAATTTCTTGGTAAGATTAAGTTTACTTACTTTAGAGAAAAGATGGGGATGGTCGAGAACCCATTCCAGTAGAGGAATGGGTGGAATTTAGATTTAGAGGGAGTTGCAGTACAGATGAGGCATTGGTAGATATGTTGTCACAGGAAGTAGTGCAGTGGGTAACAGTGTAGAGATGAGGGGCGACAACCAAGACATCAGCAGCACATCAGATTCTTCAGGTCAGAGCAGATATAGTTGGTACCTTGCTTGAACACTTTCGTCATTAAGAGGGAGTGTTGATTTTGAAAAATTGGAAAGTGTTCCAAGTCTCATATTTTGGAAAGAGGCTTGGACATCAGTATTGCAGAGAACCCATAAACCATTTGTGGAAATTCCACTCAAATCATGCTTTATTAAAATAATTAATTATTTTAAAGTGATCGCTGAGTATAAACTTAGGAAAATTAAATAATTAAAGGGTATTAATAAATAAAAGTGTAAATATTCTAGAAAATGAAGATCAAGTATTCTTTTAATTCGATCCATTGATTATAGATCTAATATGGGCCATTGGTTCATCAGTGAGAAGACTATAAGAGAAGGCTTCAGGGTCATTTTGAAAGCAAGCCAGGAACACTCTCAGTACTTGAAGGAAATCAATTCTGAAGTAAGAGAATTCAATTTCAGAGGGTGGGGTTGTAGAGGCGGCGTTGTAGACACAAAAGGAGGGTGGGGAAGTCAGTAGATGAAGAAGAAGTCATAAGGAGGATGAAGAGCGAGCAGCATTGAGCAGCAGCACTAGCCCTCCATGCAGAGTGACGCAGTCCACTGCAATGACTACGCAGAAGGCCACACAAAGTTACACAGATTGAGGAAGGGTACATCTAGTGTGTCA
The DNA here is from genome assembly GCA_034641835.2 of Pinus albicaulis. Lineage (NCBI taxonomy): Eukaryota > Viridiplantae > Streptophyta > Pinopsida > Pinales > Pinaceae > Pinus > Pinus albicaulis. The sequence goes on from CM076574.1 coordinate 187,031,065, forward strand.
TAAATTCTTCCGAAGTGTTCGGTAAAATTATCTCAGGTGTATGCTAGACATATGCTCGTCATATCTTCTGTAAAATATTTTCCACTGCTGAAGAAGAATATAAACCGTCATCTACTGCACCGATTTTCCCACATTGGATTTTTCTGGGGACAATTGTCCAAAAATAACTGTTTTCATGTGATTATTTCTATTATGTTATATGTGTTCTATTTTTTCTTCTACTTTTGATTAAGTGAATACTGCAGTTTTTTTTATTTCATAATTTACTAAAGCATCTATAAATAACTTATCATAAATAAGTAGGAAAAATAAATCAAACACTGCAATAGTATTTCAGATTGAAAATTTCACAATTTAATTTAGCCTCTTATGCGGTAGGGAATGCAACCTACTGTGGCCTATTTCTTTGATTTAATGTGGCCTCTTTTGAGTTAAGGATTGTGGCCTATCTATATTATTTAATGTGGCCTCTTATGTGGTAAGTATTTCTGCCTAATGTGGCATATCTTTGTGGCTGTATGCAACCCTTCTTGGTAATTGTTTTGGCATATTCCTATGCTCGTATGCAACCTTATTTATATGCATATATATGGTGTTTTCAGCCTATTTCTATGACCTACTAACAATCTTGTGTAATAGTACTATTATAACAGTTATGAATGATAATACCGTTTAATAATTACATAATGACAAGACTAAATGACAATGATGTTTAATAATGATACATATGCTTATGGTAGTGATATCTTCAATTATAATAACAATGTTGTTTGGGCCAATCTTTAGTGAAAATGGTTTTTGTTAAAGTATGAAAATGATCCTTGTTTAGTTACATTTGTTCCTATTACATGTTAATCAAGGTTTTCATTGATGTCAATATGGAATTGTTATGAAACCAACTCACAAAATAGAAGAAAAGAGAGATCAACGACTTAAAAATCAGCCACTTTGAGTGGGAAACCTCCTTTACATTACATAAATGAACAATTCTTGGATGACACAAATGAAAAAACCTCCTTTATATATATAGGAGTCCATGGGGTCACAATATAATCCTAGCTGACCTAATAATAATAATGTAAGGGAAAAACAATAAAAATAGGGGGCTATTATGGGACACAATAATAACAATATGAGGACTACATGGGTACAAAAATAAAAATAAGGGGCCTACACTAACAACAATAAGGGAATACAAAAGTAATATAGGACCCTAACATGCCCCTCTCCTTCAAAAAAGTGTTGTCCTCAACGCTTGAGTAGTTTAGGATGCTTCTATATAAAATTATCATCCTCCCATGTGGAATCTTCAGTGGGTAAGTTCTTCCACTTGATGAGATACTCTGAAATTGATCGATTTCGTAGTTGTCGAGTTCTTATTTCCATGACTACTTTAGGTTCCAATATGACTTTTCCTTCCTCATCAAGTTTTGGAAATATTGTTTGAACCTGAATTTTTTCACCTGTAACCTTATTTAAGCATGAAAAATGGAAAACTGGGTGCACTCAAGAAGATGCAGGAAGCTCCAATTTGTATGCCATAGTACCAATATTTTGCAACACCTTGTAAGCACCACTGTGCTTTGGCGATAATTTATTATCCTTCTTAGCTTGTTTGAGGGACATTTGTTTGTATGGTTGTAGCCATAAAATTACCCAGTCTTCTACATCAAAAATTCTCTCACTGCGATGTTAATATGCCTGTTGTTTCGTTCGATTACATGATAAATTTAGGTTATCCTTTAAGAGTTGAAGAAATTTTTGTTGATGCTCGATGTGATATTCCACTGGTTGAACCTTAGATTTTTCTCTTAAATATGATGTGATGGACGATGGATGATATCCATAAAGTGCGATAAATGGGGTCATTTTTGATGTAGTGTGGAAGGAAGTGTTATACCACCATTCAACCAGAGGTAACCAATTTACCCATTGCATTTGTTTATCAGATACAAAGAAACAAAGATATCCTTCCAAAAATTTGTTCGCTATCTTACTTTGCCCAACAAATTAAGGATGATAAGATGAGTTATGAGCTAGTTGAGTACCCAAACGAGAAAATAAATCTGTCCAAAAATTGCCAGTGAAAATGGGATCTCTATCGCTTTCAATAATCTTTGGGTTTCCATGTAGCTTTTGAATTATTTCCATAAATGCAATAACAAATGTACTCACTTTAAATGGATGATATAATGCAAAAAAGTGTGCATACTTGGTAAGTCTATCAACTACCACCATGATGACACTCTTTCCTTTGGAATTATCTAAACCTATGAAAAAATCCATCAAAACCTCCTCCCAATGTTGATTTGGAATGGATAGAGGTTGTAGTAGACCTGGGGTATTAATTGTCTCAACTTTACTTTGCTGGAAAACCAAAAATTCCGCCACAAACTTTTGAATATCAGATTTAAGGCCATCCCAAAAAATTCTTTCTTCAACCTATGGTAAGTTTTTAAAAATCCTGAGTGTCCTCCTAAGGGAGAGGTGTGCAATTCCAAAATAATATTTTGTTTTAGTTGGGAATTCTTACAAAGAAATAAGCGATCTTTGTACCATAAGGAATCATTTTTCCAACTAAAAGTATCATATGTACTGGGATCTTATTGTAACTTTTGAATGAGTGTCCATACTTCTTCATCCTTCTTCCATTCCTCCCTTGCTTTGGTTATCCAATCGGGTTGGATAATATAAATGGCACAAAGCAATGCTTCCACATCCTCATCCTTTCTTCAGAGTGCATCTGCACAAACATTTAGCTTCCCTTTTTTGTAGATGATTTCAAAGTCATAACCCAACATATTTGTGACCCATTTTTTCCACTCTTCTGAATATAGTCTTTGTTCCACAACATATTTAATACTATCATGATCAATTTTTACCTTGAAGTGTCTTCCCATTAGGTAAGGTCATCATTTCATTAGTGCATGTAGTATTTCCAACATTTCCTTCTCATAAATAGCTTTCTGTAAATAGTTTCATTTGATTGGATGACTTTCAAAAGAAACGGGTCTTCCTTCTTGCATTAAAATAACACCAATTCCATTTCATGAGGCATCACATTCCACAATAAAGGTTTTTGTGAAGTCTGGCATAGCTAAGACCGATGCTTTACACATTGCCTCTTTATTATGTTCAAAGGCCTTAGTTACTTTAGGAGTCCATGAAAATGAATCTTTCTTCAATAATGTTACTAGAGGTGCCACTATTCTCCCATAATCCTTAACAAACTTGCAATAATACCTTGTTAACCCGAGAAATCCTCACAACTTCTTTATGGTTGTGGGGAATTTCCATTCCTTAATGGCTTTAATTTTTTTAGGGTCTACCTTAACACCCTCCTGAGATACAATATGACCTAGATATTCCACCTCTTGTACTCCAAAGAAACATTTGGAGGTTTTTTCATATCATTTTTTCTCCTCCAATAGTTTGAGCACCCTGTCAACATGTTGACCATGATCCTTCCAAGACCTGTTGTAGATTAATATATCATCAAAAATACTAACACAAATTTTCTAAGGAAGTGTTTGAAAATGGAATTCATCAACCCTTGAAATGTATAAGGTGCATTGGTAAGGCGAAAATGCATGACCAAAATTTATAATGACCCTCATGAGTTTGAAATGTTGTTTTCAGAAAATCTTCAATCTTCATTCTAATTTGATGTTATCCTGAACAAAGATCCAACTTAGTGAAATAAATTTCTCCATGTAATTCATCCAATAATTCATAAATCACAAGAATGGGAAATTTATATTTAATAATGATATTATTGAGCTCCCTATAATCTGGAGACATGTGCCATGATCCATCCTTGTTGTGCATGAATACTACTGGAGCAGAAAAAGAACTTTGACTACGTTGAATTATACCAACCTCTAGCATTTTTGCAATCATATGTTGAATTTCGCTATTTGGACATAAGAATATTTATAAGGCTTGATGTTTGGAGGAACAATTCCTGGAATCAAATGAATAGCATGATGATGGTCACAAATCGGTGGGAGTCCTTTGGGAGTTTCAAACACCTTGGAATGATTGTCCAAGACTTCTTGGAAATCTTGAGAAATAGATGATTTTGATGTTGGAACTTATAGTGAGAATAATTTTGCAATGAAACCTCATTGTTATTTCTTCATAATCTTTTTCATGACATTGGAGCTTATTATCTTTCCCTGCTTCCCTGCGATACCCCATAATTCAACTTCCTTTCCTTCCGAAAACAATTTCAAGAAAAGTTCTCGAAAATTAAAAGCTACCATCCCTAAATATTGTAACCATTGTACTCCTCCTAGTACAACATCAACATCACCCATTGGAATGGAAGAATTGGACTATTCAATACATATTCCCCCATGGTTAGCTTTATATTATGAAAATTTCCAAAGAAATTTATAGTTACTCCATTTTATACCATCACTTGATACTCTCGTGCTGGTTATAGGAAGCAATTCAATTCCTTGGCTACCTTAAAATCAATAAAATTATGGGTACTACCCGAATCAATAAGAACTATTACATTTTTATTCTTGATATGTCCTTCTATCTTAAGAGTTTGAAGAGTGGTAATTCCTGGCAATGCATTACAGGATATGGTCAGATTCATTTTTTCTTCCTCTGCGGTTGTTTCCTGGTGTATATCCTCTTCTTTTGAAGTTTCTTGTTCCTTTTCTTCCTCCTCTTCACAATCTATGTAAAATAATTTCTTCTCAGCACACTTATGACCTTTAGTGTATTTTCTATCACAACTATAGCATATCAGTTTTTTCTCTTTTTTTTCCAATTGTTGTGGTGTCAACCTTGTAGGTTGTGGAAGTCTAGGAGTAGCAACACTTCCATATTTATAGTTGTGAGTCGTAGGATTCGTTGTTGCCATAATTTTTCTTTCCAACCTGATTGCCTTCTCCAATGTATCAGGTTCCCAAAGGTGAACCTCATGTTGGATGTTATCCTTTAGAGTCACTATGAAGACATAAATCCTATGTTCCTTTGGAATATTATTTACCCTTATATTCATTTTTTGTAAGTCCTCAATGGGATCCATCATTGAACCCTTTTGTTTGAGATTTATCAATTGGCTAAAGAAGATGTTTATCTTTGTATCCTCATAATGTGCTATCATTTCCTCCATAAAAATTGATCAAGTGACCAGTGGTTCACGAGAACAAAGTCATCAATACCATACAAAATGATTTTTTTCTAAATATAAAGTTGCAATGCGTACCTTTTGTCTGTTTTGCATATTATGAAGCTCAAATTATTGCTCCATTTGTAGCATCCAATTTATCGAATCCTTGCTATAAAAATTCCTCACATATATCTTTGGAATATGGTGGGTCCTATATCCAACATTAGAGGCTATCAAATCATGATTAACATTTATTTTGTTCTCATCATGAGTTTCCTCTACTACTTTTTCGCCATTAGGAAGCTTTTCTTGTAACAACTTTTCCAAACCTTCCATGTCTTTCTTGAAATCTTCCATGTTGCCTTATATACCATTCATCTTAGCTTCCATGCCATTCTTCAAACCATCCATCTTAGCTTCCACGTATCTCTTCAAACCATCCATCTTAGCTTCTAGGCCTTTCTTCAAACCATCCATATTAGCTTCCATGTTTCCTTTTATACCATCCATATTATCTTCCACGGCATTCATATTAGCTTCCATGCCATTCTTCAAACCATCCACACCTTTCTTCAAACTATCCATATTAGGTTCCATGCCTTTCTTGAAACCATCCATATTAGCTTCCATTTCATTTTTTGTTACTCTTTGCGAGAGCGAAATTTGTTGCACTTGTTCTTGTAATTTTGATAGATCATGTTGCAATTCTTCATCTTCATGAGTCATAGTAGAGCCTTCTGAAGGCTTAATGGGTGTTGAATTATTTTTATGGGGCATTTTTTAGAACCCAATACCGATATATATTCTACAATATGCCTCTGGAAGCCCAGTTCACCCGATTTTTCAAACAAGACTTTACATAATTAAAAATTTACACACCTTTTTCTTGCTTTTGAGGAGCTCGATATTGAATCTGATGTATCTCTGTGATTTTGGATCCCCAATGTTTTACCTTCAGTCCTTTATTATCCCTCTAAATTTGATTTCCAATGCCATGGGTCTGCCCTAATTTGGATTCTTCAAGGCAATGTTATGCCCAATCTCCCACAATGACCTAATTATGGACTGGTTCAGTAGAGTGAAGTTGTATGAAGTGCCATGTGTCATTGTTTCCTCCTTGAACTTTGAAATTGATACAAAGGAAACTAAAGTCCATGTAATTTCGGCCACTTTTTACAGAATTCCAATCCGATGCTCACATAGAGAGTTATGACGATTTTACCAAGGTTACCTCTTTGAGATGAAATTCGTGAGCCTGAAAAAACCCTAACTTCCACACATCATATCTCCAAAAATATTTCGTACCAAGATTTTAAAATTTTACACAAATTTTCTCAGGATGTCTTCACAAATGGGAATTTTTTTAGCATCTTAAACTTAGTAGAAACACAATTATAGCGAAAATTCCATGATGACCTATTTGAAGCAACAAAACCCTAAAATACAAAGCTTTGATACCAAATGTTATGAAACCACAAAAAATAGATGAAAAGAGAGATCAATGACTTAAAAATTAGCCACTTTGAGGGGGAAACCTCCTTTACATTACATAAATGAACAATTCTTGGATGATACAAATGACAAAACCTCCTTTCTATATACAGGTTTCCATGGGGCAATGATATAATCGTAGACAACCTAACAATAATAATGCAAGGCCACAAAAATAACAATAGTGGGCTATTATGGGGCACAATAACACAAATATGTGGAATACATGGGTAAACAAATAATGATAAGGGGGCTACACCAACAAAAATAAGGGAATAAACTAGTAATATAGGGTCCTAATATGGCATTGAATGAGATGTCAATATTCTTGAGATGCCTGGTTCCAAATGATGATGCCACAACTCTTGTCTTGGTTGACTAGGAAACCATCAATGAAGATGTCAAGTCACGAAGAAGTCAAACCACTAATAAAATAAGTACTAAGAATTACTTGATCTAATGTTTCATGCACTTCATGATCTAGACCTTAACCCTTGATGACTGTTACACAGTAATTTTTCACCGGCCCTGCAATCCCCCATCCCACACATTGGAGGGCTTATTCCATGACCTGTGAGCAGTGACATGACCTGAAACCACTTTCATGGCATTCCCCTTGACAAGGACATTCATTCCCCTGAAGACAATTCCTTGTGAAAAACCCTAAAAATAGCCTTTTTGTCCTTGGCACGACTAGATAGTTCAGCCCTCGTGCCAATGGGGGAAATCCTCCAAAGAGGGCGCACTACCTAGCGCACTGTCACAGTGTTGTACCCGTGCCAGGCTTATTAAGGAGTGTTTTTTAAAAATAAATGGTGGAAGATTGACTCCAACCAATTCTTGAACTGGTCTCTAAATTGAGTTGGGAGGTTTGGCTCCGGATCTCCATGTAGAGGAAGTGGTTTTCCACCTCTCATGGAAGCTTCCTTGAGGATAGGGCCAATCCCATGATTATAGGGATCCCAACTCCCCTTCCACCATCTATATAAGCTTGCCATTTTCCTTTTCAAGCTAGTCTCCAAGAGCCTTCATAGCCTAAAGAATGCTGCAAGAGCCTTGATAGTCCTCATAGAGCCAAATCAGTAGCAAGGAGATTATTGTCAAGACAACCGAAGAGAGAGGCTTGTCCCATTCCCGACGAGCTTTACCGAGACGTATTCCGCTGTCGACCCGCCGAAGGAAGATTCAGTGTCAGAGCCAGGTTGTATCTTTCTTTGTATTAATTAATGATAAGCGACCTTGGTTATGGTTCCACTCGTATTATTCATTGTGATCATGAGTTGTGTCTTCTCTGACTGATACATAATTTCATATATTGGGTTTTACGCTTGTGTGTTCATCGTGTTTCTTGTATGTGCAGGTGTTTGATCGCGACAAGCGGGAGAATTGTGATCTGCCGGAGCAAGGAAACGGGAGCGCTATCTTCTCTACGAACAACAGCGTTGGACTTAAGGTAGGCCTTCTTCGCAATTTGGTCTATTGCAATTAGGAACTTGTGCCTTAGCATGATACGATTGTTGCTAGACCCGATCTGGGCTAGTAGGGATCGCCTCTGTCCGCAGAGGGGATTTACCTCTACAACAAATTGGTGACTCCGCTGGGGAAACGTTGATTTGGAGTATTGTCTTGTCTTTTCGGTCGATTCTTGACTTTGCTTGCTTGATCAGCTTTTTTGGCTGGCTCTTTTCGTGTGTTTTGCTTTTGTTTAGCTTCACCATCACTAGTCTGTTTCTTGGATTGCTCTTTTTTATTTTTTCTTAGTAAACTCGACTAGCGCGCTTATTAGCCTAACATTCGCGCCAATCAGCTCAGCAGGGTCCCACCTATCAGTAGCCCGCTCAACCCCAAGGCGGTTACTATCCTCAAGGTCAATCTTGACCAAATTATAACCCGCCCCAAGGTTCCCATTATTACACTCAAAAACCCGGCTACACCTATACTCAACAGCCAAATCCACAGGCTGCTCAAACGGGACCGACATATAATCAGGGTCCATACTCTGGTTATCAAATCCCGTACACTGGTTACCAACAACCAAATCAGACTGGTTATACGCCCTATACCCCCTATGGTCAAATCCTTTGGGACAGAACCCATGGGGGCAAGGATACACTCAACCAACATGGAGTACAGGTACAGGTCCTTATCGAGGGAATGGTATGCCTTTTAATCCGTAGTTTCCGTTCTTGGCTACCTTGGAGTTACCGGACGTTTCTAAATTAACCAATGATCTGATTCTTCACAATCCTTATTGGCCTTCGGTTTTGACGAAGGTACCCAGTGACTGCCCTAAGTTTGAAGGTAAAGTGGAAGAGGACCCCCAAGCTCATGTAATGACCTACCATCTGTGGTGTTCGTCTAATTCTTGGGTCGATGATTCAATTCGTCTACATCTCTTCCAACGCACTCTCACCAATGTTTCCGCTAAGTGGTATATCGAATTACCCTGTGGCATCTATCAAGATTTCAACATGTTAGGCATGGCTTTTCTGACTCACTTTCAGTTACCGGTTCGTTACGAAGCCGGGACACATCTCCTGACTTCGTTGAAGCAGGATAAAGCCACCCACATATCTGATCACATTCATGAGTGGTGACGTTGTTGTATACTGATCAAGTTTGATATACCTGATCAGCTACTAACTCATTGGTTCGCCACCTCCTTCGTTAGAAAAATCACTCAAGATATTGCTATGGGGGCGTGTGTGACTGAAGAACAAGCCATCGCGCATGCCCAGTATCTAGACCTGGTATACTCTTATTCCGACACACTTTATGATATTCTGACTGATGCTCCATGCCCCGAAACCTCTAAAGCACCACCTACCGCTGTGGTGGATGGTGTTATTGGTTATGTGTCTCAAAATTCTCGAAAATATTCAAACGGGAAGAAGAAGTCCAATTCTTCCAATAATTCTGCTCTCCCCGCTCCTCCAGATTCTGGGATAACTGCGGAGGTCAACGTCATTCAGGCTAATCCTACGGAAAAGGCCTCCAAAGGAAATAACAAGGGCAAAGGAAAATCCAAACCCGACGTTCCTAAACCACAATCTTCTAAACCTCATACTGATGACGGTTCTCAACGTAAACCGAAGTACCCCTGCCTTATTTGTGAAGGAGATCATTATACCAAGGATTGTCCCCGACGATCTGAAATTAGTAAACTTCTCAAAGGCTCCAAAGGGACTCCGACAGTTCTCAAAGAACCGTTCCCATCTCAGCAAACCCAGATGGTTGAACAACCTTCACCATCTGCACCATTTGGGTCCCAGGTCTTTATGATGAATGGTGTTGCACCTGTCTCAATTGCTACGTGTTCGAAGGATTATGCCGGATCATGCCACGCAGCTGGGAAGGAAGTTGTGGATGGCCCACCTCCTCCACCTGTCTCCGGTCCTTTGGAAATTGAGAAGCCTACTGCTGAACCTATTGTGAGGCCACCCTCTAAAGGTGTTCTGCGAAGATCTTCCTACAACCCAAATGCCCATGCCGCTTAGCACTATGGTATTGTTGAGGATTTGGCACAGGCACCTTCTGCTATGTCCGCATTGGAAGTCCTTCAAATTTTCCCTTTGCAACGGAAAGCCATGTTGTCTGTGATCGGTGGAATCGATCCCACTGATTCTAATATTCTCACATTCGACCTAGAAATTTTCACTCCCCGACTTCCGCATAAAATTGCTCTTGTGATCCAAGACAGGATCAATGACCTCAACATCCATAGGGCCATTGTGGATGAAGGTGCTTCCACCTATGTCATGTCATTTGCCTGCTGGAAGGACATTGGATCTCCGGCTCTTTCATCATCTCCCAATGCCTTAGAAGCATTCGATGGTCAGGAATCAAAACCCCTGGGTGTTCTCGAGAGTTTTCCGATTACGTTACAAGGGAAGACAGTCAACGTAGAAGTAGAAATGGTTGACGCCAATATTAAATACAATCTTCTTCTCGGCCGCAGTTGGACTCACGCCATGTTATGCATGCCATCCACCCTCTTCCGACTTCTCAAGTTTCCTCATGAGAGCAAAATAGTTACTGTGGATCAGTTGTCTTTCTTCACCTCATCCTCTGAGAACAACGTTCCTTACGTGGATCAGATCCCCAATCCCCCTGACAGTGTAGGACTTGGTCTCTTTAAGGACCTCGTCTTCATGGGTATTTTTCCCGTGCCACCACCGCACACTGTTCAAGTTAATATGATCTCTAGGTCTGACGACCCATGGATCATCCCTTCGCCTGAACAAGTGACTGATTTTGGAGAATCGATGCCTTTAACTCTAGTAGAGATTAATTACTATGAAATTTTTTCCACATCCAATCCTCCTCCTCCTCAACATGCTCCTTCAAGCATGGATTTAGATATCTATTCCCAATCCCCCTGGGTCAGTGAGGCCGACTCAGCTGATCCTCTTAAAGAGAACTTCCTTTCTGATGAAGCCATTGTTGAAACAATGTCTCTTGAGGAGTTGCCTTGGAGCGATGGACATCATCGTTCCTCCTTCACGCCCAGCCTGGGGGCAATGTTCGATTGTCTAGAGCATGATGTATCTGGTTATCCCCCTCCTTAGCCTCCTCCATTGAGCTCACCGGAGCATAGTTCCTCTTCTTGTGCCAAGCTCCTAAAACAATGAAACAAGTTGCTACAAGGAAAGTTCTTTTAAGTGTGTCAACCTCGTTAAAATAATGAAACATGAGCCTGTTCAATTCGAGTTTTGGTAGATTTAGATCAAATCTCTTTTCAACCTTCACTCCATTTCCTATGGACTAAAGCTTGGGGGGCATGTACCTCGATGTAATATCCCCAAAGGGAAATAACCAGTAATACACAGAAATATGCCAGACAGATATATAAAACAAAATGCTGGAACCAGGTAATGGAACAAGTACACATAGAATGCCAGAACACTAAGCCATTTTATTAATCTGAGAATACATAGATAGGAATACAAGACAATCAGAATGAGTGCACCTATCCTTGCCCTAGGCAAGTGGAGGCCCTCTCAGAACAAATAATGGCTGCAGATAGGGACAGCGTCCTAGCTGGCTGAAGATCTGCTATGAAGAACTGCTGCTGGAATGCACTGGAACTATGAGCTGAAAACTAGAAGATGGCTGATCTCAATCCTCCAAACAAACCCCAGAAAATGTGAAACTGATGCTCCACCACCAATCAAACCCTCACCAATGAAAACGTTGTCTCTGCTAGTGACAGCGCAGAAGACAGATGAACGCTGGCAAGAAGGGATGAATCCAACCACAAGACCTCCAGATGAGATGACCTACTCCTCAGGGCTGGAAACACTGAAAAACGCTGCCAAAACCCCTCACAAATACCCTGCTCATTAGATCAGCGTCCTCCCTGACTGGATCCGCGTCCTCTCTGCCCAGATCTGCTGGATCTGAGTCCTCCCTCTCCAGATCTGCGTCCTATCTCTCCAGATCTGCGTCCTCCAAGGCTGGATCTGCTGGATCTGCGTCCTATCTCTCCTGATCTGCGTCCTCCCAAGCTAGATCTGCTGCTATCTCTCCAGATCTGCGTCCTACCAGGCTAGATCTGCTGCTATCTCTCCAGATCTGCGTCCTATCTCTCCAGATCTGCGTCCTCCAAGGCTAGATCTGCTGCTATCTCTCCAGATCTGCGTCCTCCAAGGCTAGATCTGTTGCTATCTCTCCAGATCTGCGCAGTCTCAAGAAGGGGTATCTCCTCTGCCAAATCTCCACCAGAAACTATTGCAATTTACCACTGAAACTGAAGGATGATGCTCAGAAAATAACCTTACTAGGGCAGGCACTCGTAGTCCCCCGAAGCTAAGGGTGATGCTAAGAAAATAACCTTACCAGGGCAGGCACTCGAAGTCCCCCGAGGCTAAGGGTGAGATCTCCGACCGGAGACACTCAGTTGCACTAAACAGTGCTGCAGACCGACTAAACAACCGGCGTGCTGAAGCAGACAGAAGTCTAGCTCTCAATATCAATATCAAAATCAAGCATGCCAAAATGAGGTGAGAACCCCACCTTTTATAGTGCTAAACTCCCTCCAAAACCTTAACTGCGTCCTTCACCCTCCTTGGCCTGCGCAGTTACCCTTGGGTCAGCGTGAGGCCTCCCCTCATACACGTGTGGACCCCCAAGGCCACCCCTTTAAGTTACAACGTCAATCAACTAGGAAAGCACTTTATTTTATAAAGTGAGATGACCCCTCTTATTTCTCACTTTATTTATTATTTTTAGCTAAAGCGGCAAAATTAAACAAAATTGAAATATTCCAATTAGCAATGCTAATTAGGAATATTACAGTCTCCCCCGGCAAAACGTTGTTTGTCCTCAAGCAACTGAAGAGATGGATGCTGTAAAGTCTGCTCGCTCTCCCAAGTGGCATCCTCATCCGGCAAAATTTGCTTGTTCTCAAGCAATGCTTGAACAAGCCTACTCTCTAGCTGATGCTCCCCACCAATACTGCAAAATGTGCCTGGGTCCCACTGAAACCTCTCTATCTCCTGCATCACCCTGATATGAAGGGATATCTCAATGCCAGGATCCCAAAATGGCCTCTCACAGTACCATCCAACCAATAGTCCTCCCGGATCCCATCGCCACTGTGGCCAATAATCGCACAAGTCCCATGGCTCGGACTGTGCACTGCCTCTGGCTAAGACCAATGCTCCAAGAGGTGAAGACCACCAACAAGCATCAATGCTCTCGGGCTCCTGCTGCGCTGTACCTGTAGCTGCATATGCTACCCCTCCAACTGCATACCAGCTCATCACCTCTCTCCAATCCAAGTGGTGACTCAATCCCATGTTGATCCTGCTCTCCTGAAACCGGGATGGAGTGCTGAAGAAATGATGTCTTGTGCTGCCCTACCAGCTGGAATCTATAACCTCTGTTATGTCCAAGGGCCCCTGCTCGACTGTGCACCCTACGAATAATACCGTACCATCTAGAGGGTACCAACTCATGATCTCCCGCCAGTCCATCCTAGAAGAAGAATCTGAGGTAGCAACGACAACGGTATATGGAACATGCCTGGGATGTTGCTGCCAGCCTGTAATCAACTCCCACTGCTCTACCCTGTCTGTCAATGGAAGCTGCCTGTAGAAGGAAGCCCCTCTCTCTATAATGGGCAAAAGTGGGCAAGGTATGCTGCAAGCTCCATCGATGTACTCCTGGAGAGTGCTACCCACTAAAAACGCTGCAGCTCTGCTGACTGCGAGTACATCTATCTGTGCCTCATCCCGGTGTCGACCCAGAGATGGATGCTCCAACATATCCAACAACTCCCGCTGTCTACTAGCCCCCTGCATAACAATAACCTCCAACACCTCCAGAGGATATGGATCTGTAACAGCTGTCACCATACTCGATGTCAATGCAGCTGACTGCTCACCCTGGACACTAGTATATAGCTCCGGTCTACTGTCACCATCCATGCATGACTGCCCTCGCTCCCCAGAAGCGACCTCAACTGATCCTATGGACTCATGTGAAAAGGAGTCCTCACCCTTGCATACAGAAGGAATGCCCTCCTGTTCTACCTCCGCCATCTCATCTGCATCGAACATGCCATCCACCCTCTCGACAAGGTATCGATACAGAGTCTGGAGCCCAGACACATACTGGGATACTACCTCTGCTGTACCCCGTATCCTCTGCTCATGCATGATCTCGACATGCCCTGAGGGAAAAATGATGCATGTCTCCCTCATGACCTGCTCCCCAAGCGTAGGCTCAGTGATGACTGATGCACCACCTCTGCAAAGGATCATCTCATCCCTCAACCTGTGGCTGTCAACTAGCACACCAACCCAGTGCCACTGCTGAGAAGCCTCTCGCCTAGTGTACTGAGTGTCATCCAAATATCTTGGGTGAACCTCGCATACCCTGCTACTCACGCCCAAGGTGCCAAAGATCGAAAACATAATCAACTGTACCTGTGAGTGATGTCGAAGCGAGTCAGGTGTGTGAGTCCCCACAGATACTGCCAAGTATCGCTCCTCTGTCTCTCCATCGATCCTGGGTGAACTACTCCCAAAGGTAAGCCCGAAGTCCCTGTCCATGAGTCTCTCTGGAAGCAATGCTCTAAGACCCTGCTGTGTAGCACCGTGTGCCCTCGCATACCACTGATCATCCATATACTCCTCAACATGCCACTGCACACTGAGGCATACCCCTGAGTACTGCTGGATACCCCATGCTACTGCTGTACCACCCTGTACCGTCTCGTGCCCTGACTGTGTCCAGGAATCTGTCACTCCCCGCGTGCTCTCAATGTGATGTAGGGCACTCCTACTCCACAATGCAGTCCCACACACTACGGTACACCACCATGTAGCTCCATGTCCACCGGTAGTCCACTGATCACTGCTAGAGGCTCCCACACATCCATGGATGTGATGTCCTAGAGTTGTGCCTCTACATATCGGACTACCACCAATCGGTATCGTCATGTCCACTGTCGCATCACTATATCCGCCGACAAATGGATCATCACTGCAAATCCTCCTCGAGGGGTCCGAGAAGTGAATCTCCCTATGGGTCAGTAGTGTTACCACCACTACTCGGCTCCGCTGCGTCCTCTGTGCCCCATACAAGGCGCCATCTAGTGGCCTGCCAATGCCACTTCCTTCGACAAACTCCTGCCAAGGTATGTTGACCACCCCGTGATCCCGTGTACGAGTGTCATACCAAAACAACCTAGGGAGTCTGCCCATAAACTGGTTGGCCACTAGAGCTGACCCAAACTCCCCTAAGGGATGCACATGCTCTACTGCTTGGTCAACTGTACCCTCCAAGACACAGGCAACCAACCTGCCTAGGAAATGATAGGTGATCCCACCTGGATCCCAATGCCAATCTGGGGTTCCTGTAATCCCCATGCATAGAAACTCCTGCTGAGCTACACTCGGATCCATCACCATCTCCATAGCCCGCTCCACCGAGTGCCAACTCAAAATCTCTCTCCATCCAACCTCAACATGTGGATGCTGTACCCTCTGCAACTCTGATCGTCTCATACCGCTATCCAAGTCAACATATGAGATCTGACTAGGTGGCTCTGCCTCTCTCTCTCCAATGGGAAGAGATGACCCAACAACTCTGCTAGTCCCATCCATGCATACCTGAAGGGGAATGATCTGATGCTGCAATGTGCTCTCGGGTTGTACCATCAGGGAATCCAGTTGTTCCCCAATGAAGACCAACTTGGCCGCCGACTTGGCACAAGTCGCTCTCATACCCTCCAGCTCCTGATCCTGCAACAAAATGGTCTCCCGTACTGACGCGGCCTTCTCCCTCAAAACTCGAAGGTCCGTCCGAAGCCGATGATACCGCTGTCTGCGATCATCGTCCAATACCTCTGTATCTCCTAGTGCCTCATCGATAGTGGATATATCTCCTGATACCTCACCCATCTGTCGTGTGCTGCTACCTCCCGAAGACTCGGACATGGCTCCGGTCATCATCTCAGTGGGTGGCTCTACCGGGGTAGGCTCTATCTCCTCCACTACGATATCAACCGGCACGGTCAAGGAGGACTCTAATGATGGTGAGTCCTGTGTCACACTAGGTGTATCCTCGAACTCCCTGCAATCCTGTGTGTCCTCATCCTCCAAGTGCGAGGTAACCATTTTAATGGTTTTCCTCTCCAATACTCGGTCAAGCTGGAAAGAGGTATCCGACTTGTCCACCCAAGCTTTTTCTGAGCGCCTGGATGACTCGTCATGTGTCGGTAGATGGAATCTGTCCATTGTGCGCTGTAAGCCCCTATCATGTGAGTGCTTGTTCCCTCTGTGAGAGTTGTGAGGTCTACTATCACGCTGGAGCTGAACATAATATCTACTAGCTGTGCGGTGGTAGTCTCCCTCATGATGATGCCGGTGCCCCCGGTGATGATCGCGGAGTCTAATGCCATACTGGATATGGATATATTTTCTGAACGAGAGAGCCTTCATGAACGCTGGTCCGTAAGCCTGGTACTCTGCAAGGATGTCAGCCATCCGAGCCGGATCTACCTCTCGCTGTACTGCTGTCCCTGTGTCCTCTGGCAAGAATGTGGGCATGGTAGGACGTGTGGGTGTATGTGATGCCGTATGCTGAGTGGCATCATGCTCTCGCAAATGGTGGGATGTGCAGTCCCTCGTCAAGGCCCTTAGGGTTCCCGGTTGCCTAACCTCCCGACGCAGTCTGCGACACTTCACATGTGTGTTGGAATACCTCTCTATGCCAATCACCACTAGCTTGAGCATTTATTGCTAGGTGCCTAACATGGATAAGACCGCAGGCTAACTGTGAAGACTGTCTTTGCGCCCGCCCGACCTCCCAGATTCACCCACTAAGAACTACTCGAGAAAATTCCAAGAATATGGGGAAGGTGATCTTGTCGAAACCAGGAAAAACCCGAAAGAACGTTTTCTAATTCCAGCTTAAATTTAGTACTTTATATTTTGACCTTTTTCCTTCGTTTTGGTGTGGCACCCTTTGCTATTGCTCTGTATGATCTCTTTCCGCGATGTGGAAAGCCACCAGTACGAGCCGGAAATTATGTACGATACCACAAAGCCCAACACTGCAAAACCTCGAGCGCGGGCGGGGCGGCATCCCGGTGTTGAGGTGGGTGTGGGCCTAGGATTATCTCGGGACGGGGACCCTCACGCAGTCCCCCAATTACGCAGACCCCAGCAGCGTGTCAGGGCCCACCGGACCCTCAACAGGGAGGCTGCCCTAAACAGGGATATTACACTCGAATTGAGACACCATGTTGTGGGCATGCCCGTCTTCCTCAAGCATAGTTTGTGTTTTAAGCTTGCATAAAAATAAAATGGTGATTAGATACATTTTGTGAAATTTTTCATTGGGTCGTTTGTTATGCAACTGATGCATTAACATAACATTGTATTAGACATTTTCATAGCACATAAAAACATCATCACATGTAAAAAGATCCATCCAGAAATAGATATATAGATATATATGTCGAATAGTTTGCAGTTTGTGTGCATCACATAAAATCAAAATATACATGTTCTTCCTAATAAAGCCGAAGACGACATGTCTCTAAAAAAATATGCATGTAGAAGCCCTAGATAGCTAATTAGCGTGGTGCTCATGGTAACATGCCACCGCGCACACCAATCGCCTCAACAGTCGGTGAAGGCGACTAGGCACCCCCACAGTGTGTCGCCGGTAAGCTAATGGGACATCTACCAGCTGTGCATAGTCCAGGATCCACTGGGAAATGCCCTCCAGGTTCTGGATCAGCTCGCTCCCTTTGTCACCTTCAGCTTGAGGGTCATGCACAAGAGGGGTCCTCCATGCAATGGGCGACATGCCCGCGGGCCTTTCTGGGCCAACATCTGCATACACATAAAACTATTGTTAGAATGGGCATGTATCAAACAAATCATAAATACATAAAAAATCAAAAAAGAGAGTCATACCCAGCTCCTCATCCCAATCCTCCCCCTCCAGGAGCAGAAGATCTGGGTCTCCAGTGAAATTGGTCCCAACATAGGGCCAATCCTCAACCACGATCAATTGATGCCATAACCATACAAAGAACTCGGGCCTCTAGGACATCTGCTGGACCCCTCCTAACCTGGGCATAAGTGCTACCTAGCGAGCCATCCTCGGCTCCCTCAGTGTCGGCTTGGAAAATATTTCCCCTTGGCCATTAAAGATGGGTAGTCATTCCAAGATGAACGACACCAGAATGGAACTGTATCCAAACTGCTTCAGCTTGGATTTCTTGCACTTTTTTAGTTTCCTTTTGATGTTGGTTGGCATTGCGGTGGCCCAATCGAACAGTGTAGGATTCATGCACTCGGAGGATAGTAGGAGTTGTGCCTTGGTTTTCTCATGCGGTGCATGCGATCCCATAGCCCGCGTAATAGTGTGAAGCACTACTCTGAGTGCTAGGTCATGGACAGTGTGGATGTCCATTTTTCCACTTCCCGATCCTGTCTGTGCCCCTAGGCACACTCTCGCCATTAACTATTCCATATTCTCTCTAGAAGGTCTACTACCTGTCATAATGGGCATTGGGCCTCTACGCGACAATCCGGTTATGAAATAAACATCAAAGACCTCAAGTTCTAGCACTTGGTCCCAAAGTTTGAACACTTCCTCGTTTTCATCCCATATGCTGACCAAGTACTGTAATAGCTCAGGTTGAGCTCATAAGCATGGCGTGAGCAATAATTTATTGAGACCACAGTTCCGGAGTGCATTCATGCAAGCTTCATTTTCCATGGCCATTTCGTCTTCTTCTCCATGTTCCCTCTCTTTCCATTCAATAACCATTATGCCTGAATACCTGCATCAACATGATTAAAAATGCTTTGTTAGATCTCTGTTGCATTCAATTGGATGGCTCAAACGGATGGCTCACATTTTGAAAATTTAAAGCGGAAAATCACGTTGTGCCATTGGCATAACCCCTTTGTGAGAGAAAGTCCATTGGCGCGGGTCCGTGCCCGATACCCCCACCAATGGGCCGAGCCCTAAAATTCCAAAGGGTTCTCCCCAGAGGTGAAATGCACAATGGAAATTCGTAAAAAATGGATCAAAACGAGCTTAAGGGAGCGCCTCTTACCTGGAACTGACGAGAATCTGAATGATGTCTGGGATCAATCGCAATCACTGCCACAAGTTCACACACAAAAAGACCACTGTTGCTCTCCAAATGAGGTAGAAAGTAAAAGTAAATATGTTTTTACCATTTGTGGCATATTTATAACTTTTGAAGTCAAAATTAGGTTTTAAAAGTCATTTTTCTCAATATTTTAATATTTTTTGTCGAAAAAAGGATTTTACACTTGCCTTTATGTGCAGCGACAGGTTTTTTCGCAGCTTCGACGGTGATACAAGTTGGATTTTATACTTTTTCGGACTCGGTAAAAACACGAAAAAAGTCATTTTGGAGTCATCTTTTAGCTCTTTTCTGACTCTCTAAACATGAAAAGATTGTCGAGTCCCTTGTCGTTTTGATCTTGTAAAAGTGGCTGCGAAACGACATCTACCTAGTATACGTTTACCCCTTTTTCGGGCTGGGATAGATTCTTTACGAAAAAGGAATACCCTAGCCTACTGCAAAAAGGAGGTTTTCTCAGACGTAGTTTTCTACCTTTTTGGATTTGAGGAACTATTTACGAAAAGGGACTATTGGAGTTTTATTTTCTGCTATCTTTTCAAACTCTCTAAACATGAAAATATGTTGAGTTCTTCCTTTGTCAGACTCGTTAAACCCTGATGACATTGGATTCATTCGTAATGATGATATTCAAGTTCCTCCTTCCTAGGGCTCGTTAAATGTACTAGGATGGATTCGTCCGAAGGATGGACTTATGTTGCAAGCATATGCTATCCCCTTCAATATTTTTTTCAAAAATAATTGGGGTACTCGCCAGAAATGGTGGGGAAAATGGAACCAGTATCATCGTCGTGTCGGCAATATGTCACTCTTGAACATGGCACTTGTCTGCATTCGTGTCGGGTTGGGGACATATCACCTCATTATCTGTTTGCCTTCGTGGGTTGGGTAATCCCTTTTGACCTCTCATATGCTCTTTGCCTCATCATCATGACCCCTGATATTTTGATGTCAAATACTGCCAAATCCACTGTCGTGCTGCCGATATGTTCAAGAGAAGTTGACCTCTACAAAGTTTCAACCTTCCTCTGATTCTCATATGATCCTAATTCACAAAAATTATTTTCCTCTGTCTCGCGTCGATGATGTGGGAAACATTATGGCCCACCTTCGATCAAGGTCACTTCCTGTCGACTTCAGCTCATTATCCGGGAAGCTGATCTACAGACTCCCTTCTGGTACCTTGGAGCCTGCATGCCTCAATGGTAGGTTCTTCACATTTGACGTGAGGTTTTCATCATTGGCCTCCGATCGAGTGATTCTAAAGGTGTTCAACGCCAGCTCACTGATTCACATGTCATAGATTGTACCTATAGTACCTTGAGGTCCATTGTCACTATTGGTGGTATCTCTCACATATATTAACAGATTTCATCATTGGCTGGTAATCAGGCGATGTTCTTGCATGTTCGACTTCAGCTCAATTATTCACATGCTTGAACTTGTACTTTGTTTGGGTCGAGATGGAGCGCAAGACCCTGAATTTTGTATGTTAGAATCCAAGCTGCGATTATGTGGATTATTATGATTGGTTACATGACTCATTCATTGGATGGCTATGACCATGCCTGAGTCTATTTATCGATCTTCATTGGATGGCTACGTCCATGCCTTGGATTTGGATTATTGTATACTCTGTTATGGATGGCTGCGCCCATACCACATATATCATGTATTTGAGATATCAGTTTTACTTCTCTATGTAGGTTTTCCAATGGCAGTGTTTTCAGTTGGACACGTTCTCGTAAGTCATTTCACCCCTCTCTCTTTTCTGGGCCTCATGCTTTAGGGGGCATATGTTACACAACAATTTTTCACCGTCCCTGCAATCCCCATCTCACACATTGGAGGGCCTATTCCGTGACCTGTGAGCAGTGACATGACCTGAAACCACTTTCATGGCATCCCCCTGGACAAGGGCATTCATTTCCCTGAAGACAATTCCTTGTGAAAAACCCTAAAAATAGCATTTTTTGCCTTGGCATGACTAGTCAGTTCAGGCCTCGTGCCAATGGGGGAAATCCTCCAAAAAGGGTGCGCCAGCTGGCGCACTGTCTCAGTGTTGTACCTGTGCCAGTCTTATTAAGGAGTTTTTTTTTAAAATAAATGGTGGAAGATTGACTCCAACCAATTCCTAAAATGGTCTCTAAATTGAGTTGGGAGATTTGGCTCCGAATATCCATGTAGAGGAAGTGGTTTTCCACCTCTCATGGCAGCTTCCTTGAGGATAGGGCCAATCCCATGATTGTAGGGATCCCAACTCCCCTTCCACCATCTATATAAGCTTGCCATTTTCCTTTGCAAGCTGGTCTCCAAGAGCTGTCATAGCCTAAAGGATGCTGCAAGAGCCTTGATAGCCATCATAGAGCCAAATCAGTAGCAAGGAGATTATTGTCAGGACAACCGAAGAGAGAGGCTTATCCCATTCCTGACGATCTTTACCGATATGTATTCTGCTTTCGACCCGCCGAAGGAAGATTCAGCGTCAGAGCCAGGTTGTATCTTTCTTTGTATTAATTAATGATAAGCGACTTTGGTTATGGTTCCACTCGTATTGTTCATTGTGATCATGAGTTGTGTCTTCCATGACTGATACATAATTGCATATATTGGGTTTTACACTTATTTTCGTCGTATTTCTTGTATGTGCAGGTGTTTGATGACGACAAGCAGGAGAATTTTGATCTGTCAGAGCAAGGAAATGGGAGCGCTATCTTCTCTACGAACAACAACGTTGAACTTAAGGTAGGCCTTCTTCGCAATTTGGTCTATTGAAATTAGGAATTTGTGCCTTAGCGTGATACGATTATTGCTAGACCCAATCTGGGCTAGTAAGGATCACCTCTATCCATTGAGGGGATTTAACTCTACAACAATGACATATGGAATCATATAATTAATGATTTCAGACACTTGAAGAATGACCACACTGTTCTCCTTTGAGATAATTTGGGTCAATAATTATGCCAAAGAATCTATAATGTTTTTTTTTGTTTTAAGTTTGGAATTTTTGGATGACCAATGCATAAAACAATTTGCAGCAATTGTGTTTAAACTTTTAGATAGTATTAATTAATAATACAAAGGTTTGTTTCTTTATTCCATACAGTAATTTATATTTTGTAGGTGATTAAAATGAATATGTAAGGAGATACGATTGTTTTAATTATTCAAAAATAATATTTGAATGATCATAAGTGTGAAAAATTTCAAACAATGTCTAAAATTTTAACAAAACATATTTAACATTATGAAGATATTGATAATTTATTGATGAGAGGGGCTTACATAAACAAATAACTCAGTAACTCATTCTCTGGTATAGATAATAACTTCAGTAAGAATATATTACAACTGAAAGTTAGTTAATATTACCTAGTTATCTTCATAACAATTAAATACATGTAGAAACAATATGAAATGATAAACATGAAGAAATTACAAGGGGACAAAGCTATATGAAAGAAATCCAGAATCCTTATTTTATTATTAATGATCAAAATCTTGTACACTAAGGATTTTGATCATTTTGATCATTAATCCAGAATCCCAATATTCTCAAGGAGATTGTTGATGAGTAGGCCTACTAATAGGCTACATTGGATGTAATTTTGTCCTGTGAGCTGATGGCTTCTACTGTAGCTTTGGTGGAGTTTAAACAATAAAATCCTTTATTACTTTAATAATTGGAAAAAACCCATTTTCTCTTTAAATGGTGCAAACCTTTTGAATAGTGGAAAACCCTTTATAAACAAACCTTTTGGATAGAATGGTGGAAAAAACGTGGAGCAGAGATAATGGTTGAGGTAATAAGTGGTAGGACCTACTGATTGCATCACAAATCGCAACTGGGAGCTTTCAGGACATATCAAAAATCAGGAGGTCAAAAGGCATATCACATATCGTATATCGGTGAGTTGGAACAGACAACATATCATTTGGGAATTGGATAATGCAATATGCAATGGAGGAAGAGATGGCGTGGTAGGGAGAAATGGTCCCACATTGTATCGCAATTGGGGAAAGGAATCGGTATCACAAATCACATATCAGGGATCGGGGTGAGTGATATGGATGAATGACACTGAGGAATTGTGATATGCGATCAGTGACAACTTACGTAATAGGCAAGGGCCCCACTTTAATCACAATCAGGGAATTGAGAATGTAGAGGTAAGTGGAAACAATGAAATTTAAAATATAGCTATGCGAAAAGGTAAGGTGGGTCCCTTTCGAAAGTTTAAAGCGGAAATGGAAATGCGCCTAAGTAAAGAAATATATAAGTGGCCCGAAGCATATAAGGGTTTTCAAATGTTTTGAGGCTGAAGGGGTGCAACACAAAATGGAAGTGTTATTGCACTCGGGGGTTTGTGGGACATGGAAATTACAACATGCATTATGAAACTGCGATATGCGATTGTGATAAAGGTAAAGTGGAAAGCTAAGTTGGTGTGCTAGCCAAGAATGTAGACTTATCGCATTTTGGGGCTTTCTGAACTTATTTCATTTCGGGGACCGAAGGCTATATCAAAAATGTTTGGCAATGAAATTTTTGATAGGCTGATGTGCAAAGGCAAGGTGGGTCCACCAATGAAACATGGTAATGCGGTAGGCAAATGGTCAAAGTTCGTAGTGACTTTAGGATTCAAATAATTTACGCGTCATAAACTTTAGGTTTGAATGTTTATAATTTAATAAAAAATTAATTCCCTTTTTAAATAAATTAATCTTAATTAACTTATAAATTTATGAAAAGGCACATTTGAGCTTGTAGCCATATATTTTCCATTTTTGTACACTAAATCCTTCATTTTTCTTTAGCATCCTTACATTTTATTTTTTATTTTGCCTCCTTTCTTTAGGGCAATCTAACCTAACATTTTATCTTGATATGAATGTATAAAACACATAATAAGCCTAACATTTTTTAATTTCTTTTTCTTTCATCCATATCCTATCTTAACATTTTTTTAATTTATTTTGACTATACATGCTAACTTATCAAAACTAAATAATGTTACAACATCGGCTCCAGCCGGAGATTGCTTCCCCCTGTGCAATTTAGAGAACAAGCAGATCCAAGTGCCTTCTCCTTGGGCTATGGAGTATTTGTTGTGAAAAAAAAAAAACTTGAATTTTTTTAAAAATAAAGTGGTAATATACAATGATGATTCAAAATCTTCTTCAGTACTATATGTAATGTTTCATAAATCTTCCATTGACAGGGAGTGTAGTGAACTATCCTTCCAAATTTTGTAGAAAAAATGTATTTTTTCCTTTCACTTAAGCAATGCTAAAAGGTCCAAACCATAATTTATCAAATTTTCCATGCTTACCTTTGTCTTCCCTTCTAGCATCCCATCCCAAAACTAGATCACCTTCTCTAAAGTCTCTTTCATGGCTTTTCTGTCAAAAATAATCTTTATCTTATTATGATGCTTTCTCAATTTATATTGAACCTCATCTCTGTTTTCATTTAAATCAATAATTTTATTTATCCTTCTAGAGAAATCATCAGGTTCATCAATAGATTCTTGTAGAAATATAAGAATAGGAAAAGCGAAATTAGTAGGAAAAATGGCATCTTTACCATAAACCAGTTGGAATGGAGATTTACCTATTGACCTTTCGGGAGAAATCCGTTTTTCCCAAACATGATATATAAGATGATCGTCCCAATTTTTCTTATCATCTTCAAGAGTATTTTTTATTACTTTAACCAGGATCTTGTTAGATGACTCTACAAGACCATTTCCTTGAGGATAATAAGGGGTTGAATGATGTAGAAAAATATGATATGTTTGGAAGAATTCAATTATCTTTATACTACTGAATGTTGTGGCATTATCAGTTACTATTTGTTGAGTGCAACCAAATCTAGAAATAATTTTTTCTTCAATAAATTTGACCACTACTGTATCTGTAGCATTTCTAACTGGAATGGCCTCCACCCACTTGGTGAAATAGTCCGTGGCAGTTAAAATCCATCTGTTTTTATTTCTTGAATGTGGTTGAATTTCTCCTATAAAATCTAGTCCCCATTGAAAGAATGGTGCCAAAACAACAACTAGAACTAATGAAAGAGGTGCTAGTTTTTGTACCAACAAACATCTGACATGGAATGCAGATTTTGACATTTTCTCCTACTTGTGAGAACAAGGTAGGCCAATAGAAATTTTCTCTTATTATATTGTATGATGTGGCCCTCCAAGCAGAATGCCCTCCACAAATCCCTACATTAAATTTCTCAATGATTCCTTCTATTTCAGTTTCTGTTAAACAAAGTAACAGAACATTGAGAGTATATTTCCAATACAAGTTGGCATTGATAATAAAATATTTGATAGATTTCAATTTGTGTTTTGCACATGATCTTTGAAAACTCAGTAGGACACTCAAAATTTATCCGAAAATGTACAATATCTGCTTACCAATATGATAGTACAAAATTTTCATCAATGTTAACAGGATTTGTTTGAGTTGAAGGAGAAGGTTCTTGTGGGTTCTTTCCTTGAGAATCCTGGGAAGGTTCTTGTGGTTTCTCCCCTTCTGAATTTAAGGAAGGTTCTTGTAGATTCTCCCTTTGTAGATTTAAGGAAGGTTCTTGTGGGTTCTCCCTTTCTAAATTTGAAGAAGGTTCTTGTGTATGCTTCCTTCCATGAGAATCTTGGGAAGGTTCTTGTGGTTTCTCCCCTTCTGTATTTAAGGAAAGTTCTTCTGGATTCTTCCTTTCTAGATTTAAGGAAGGTTCTTGCGGGTTCTCCCTTTCTAAATTTGAATAATTTTCTTATGTATGCTTCTTTCCTTGAGAATATTGGGAAGTTTCTTGTGGTTTCTCCCCTTCTGCATTTAAGGAAGGTTCTTGTGGGTTCTACTATTATAAATTTGAAGAAGGTTCTTGTGTATGCTTCTCAAAGATTTCAAAAACAAAATTTATGCCTAACACTTTGAAATTGGATTCAACTAAAAATTTAGCTAAATCTTGTCCCTTTACTAACTTAGTGGTTTTAATAGTGAGGTCAAAATCAAGGATTTGAGTGATCCACCTTCCTCTTATTCCATCAGTGTCTGGTTGGGTAAGAACAAATTTTACAAGACTGTTAGGGACATAACTAGTAATAGATGAGTGAAGGACATACATTCTGGAATATTTTAGGGCTTGAACTAGGGCATAGGCCTATTTTTCAATAATATCATAGTTGAGTTCAGCATCTCACATAACCTTACTGAAAAATTCTATGGTTTGATCATCATAATCTTCATTTTTCCGTAAAAGGATAGCAACAAGGGTGGTTTCAGAAGCAAAGGAGAATATATTGAAAGGTAAGGAATAATTAAAGATGGCCAAGGTAGGAGCTTCATAAGTGGCTTTCTTGATTTGATCAAAAGCATATCTTGCGGGAATAGTCCCTTTAACATAATGATTATTTTTAAGCATGTTGGTTGTTTCTTTAACTGTTTCAACATAGTTAGGGATGAGTCTTATCAAAAAGTTATTTTTTCCTAAAAATTCTTGGATTTATTTCTTATTTCTTGGAAGTGATAATGATTGAATAAAAAATACTCTTTTAGGATCCATCACCACTCCTTCCTTTGAAATGATGTGTCCCAAAAAATTTCCTTCTTTGATGGCAAACAAAGACTTCTTGGGGTTGAGAGCTATTCCAAATATTCTGTACCTATCAAAAAATTTCATCAAGTGCTCTATATGCTTATGATTTGAATTAGAGAAATCTGTTAAATCATCAAGATAAATAACAACAAATTTATTCACCTTGCTAACAAAATCTAAATCCATATCTCTTTTGAATGTTGCTCCTGCATTTGATAAGCCAAAAGGAATTCTAGCATACATGAATGTACCCCAGGGTGTGGTACATGTAGTCTTTTCTCTGTCTTCTGGATCTACCATTATATGTTTATAACCAGAAAATCCATCAAGCATTGAAAGCCTATTAGCACCAGAAACCCTTTGGAGTAGTTGATCCATCATTGGAAGTGGATAGTTATCCTTTAGAGATGATTTGTTAAGGTTAGTGAAGTCGACACAGAGTCTAATTTCTCCATTTTTCTTTCTGACGGGAAAAAAATTAGCTACCCAATCAAAGTATCTTAAAGGAAAAATTATTTGGGCATCTAAAAGCTTCTTAAGTCCTTTTTCTATGGTAGGAAGCATAATTGGATTAATTCTTCTTAGTTTTTACTTTAGGTTTTAATGAGATTTTATGCTCTATCAGAGATGTGTAGTAAGTTTTTAGATCAACATAAGACCAAGAAAAAACATCTTTGTAATTATTAAGAAGTTTAATGTATTCAATTTTAACTTCAGTAGTTAAAGATGCACAAATTTTAATGTTTTTAATCTCTTCATCAGTCCCAATATTAGTTTCTTCAACATCATCTTCTAGAGAAGCAGAGAGTGGATTTGTAGGATCGTCATTTTGATCAAATAGATTTTCTAAAGGAACAAGGCCTTTAGGAATAAAATTATTTGATAGTTGTATAATATCATGATCAGCTACTTTTGTATTTAGATCTGAATTTTCTTTTTCTTTAGTAGTTTCATTCATGTCTTATTTATCTTCTTTAATTTGTAAGACACAAATTCATCAATAACTTAGAGAAAGGATTTCAGTTGTTCATCATCTTCAAATATTTTCCAATACTTTAGATTATCTGGAATGGATGGCCTATATTTGACTTGAATTTGGTATTGTATCTGAATTTGGTATGGTATCTTAAAAGAAATGGCAGAAACAATTAAGGAGTATGCATGAATGTTTTCATTTCTAGGAATGACAGTTATATTAAAATCATTAAAGGAGTTTTCAATTATATCCAAAAATTAATTTCTATAAGACTTGAGCCTAGGATGATTTGTTTGACAAATATTCCTAACCTATATTACTATAAGTTCTGAATCAGTAAAGACACTTAAATTTTTCACCTTTAGACTTTTAGCAAATTGTAATCGTAGAATAAAAGCTTCATATTCAGCAACATTATTTGCCACTTCAAAATATAACTTACATTATTGAGTGATGTTCTCTTTCTCGAGTGAGATTAAAAAAATACCTGATCTAGCTCCATCTTTGGTACAATATCCATCAAATAAAAGTTTCCAAATATTGGTTTGAAAATATTTATGAGTTTCAACTACATCCTCAATCTTAAGTTGAGAATTCTGTGAAGTATTTGAAGATAGTTGGAAGCAACTAAAGTCTTGTTCAACTGCATAAATGGGATGGTTTCTAGCTTGATATGCTTTGCAGATAGTGTTTAAGAATCTCGCTTCCCTGTATAACCTAATTTTTTCTCCCCCATATATAGGAATAGTGGCAAAAGACATATCCATTTGAAGACTCCCTCCTAGTTTGGCACAACAATATCTTGATAAAAGAATTCCAAAATGAGGGGGAATATCAATGACTATTATGTCTAATACAACAATTTTGACTTGTATTTGGTGTAAGGTTACCACTAGGTATTTTATAAGTCCTAAACATTGCACTCTTTTAGAGTCAAAGGTATACATGTCATGATAAGTTCGAGTGATTTCCAAATTAAGTTGCTCCATAATAAAATTTAGCATTAGATTGTGTGAAGCTCCAGAATCGAACATAAAATTGTATGGTAAAGAGTCATGTACTTTTAAAGTCACGTAGAAATGTGGTATGTGTTAGAGTCGGTATCTTCATCCCTTTGTCAGAGATCAAATTTCTCTTGTTGCATTTCATTTTAGGTGTCTCATTCAGTTCAGTCAGCTGCATTCCATTAGGAGCATGGATCATCTGACAGAAAGGTATTGTCACTCATATCCCTCATGTATTGTACCTGCTGGCCTATTTCTGTTCATTAAAATCATGTACAGTCATGTTTGGTCTCATAATTGGCAAAGAGTAATTTTAGGGTTTCTAGTCTCATTAGGTCTAGGGCTTTATTAATCTGGTCTCAAAATTTATAATAATGGCCAGAAGGCACATGAGGAAGCTTCAAATAAGGTATCAGTGCAAAAAATTTCATCATCATAATGCTTGATAATGATTTTTCTTCAAAACTCTGTTTTGAAGAAAAATTGTCTATTTCATCTTTATGTAATAGATGCAATGCAATTTTCAATTTTTCAGTTGTAATAATCCTCCTTTCGCAGCCCTGGTCACCTTTTCCAAAGTTCCATGCCATTCATTCCCTGCAAGACAGACAGAAGCTCATTATTCAGTTCAAAAGCACAAAGGAAACAATACAACGTTTCTTGAAAAGTGTCAAAGTTTGCAACATTACAAAGTGGGTTTTCAAATAGAAAATTAAAATCCTTGGTATATAAGTCATTTTATGTTTCAATATTTCCATTTGTATGCCAAGAGACAGCAGTGAGAAAAGGAGAAACCACGAGGAGAAAAGCAAACAGTTTGAAGGCGAAATTGTGCAAATTTACAAGCGCGACGCGTTGGGTGACTGTCGCGACGCATTCAGCTAAAAAGCCTGAAATCAATTCAAATATTCCTTCAAAAGATCCAAAATTTCAAATTATTCATTCCAAAAATAACTTAACATCTCCATATTTCCAATGTATGAGTTTCCATTAGTGCTTATGGTGTTTCAACAGGTGAAGAAAATTCAAACCCTATTATCTTGTTCAAAGATTGTTTCCTTAGGGTTTTGAAATTGGTTTTGTGCTCATAATTTCCATTTCCCCCACCTTCTTATCCCCTCCTCACTGTCTATCTTGTCACAACACTCCATTTCCATATTCCCTTTTATCCTTAAATCATTCATTTCCTATCCCATTCCCACTATCCCACATCCCAATTATGAATTTTCCCAAACCCCAATGATATCCCAAGAAACCTAGTGACTATCCCTAAAATATTTAATTGGCATAATATTCCATCATTTCTCCTACCCTTTCCCTCCATATTCCCTTACTTATTATCACATATTTGGCAACAAAACCAAAGACACCAAACTCCTCATATTCATCCAAGACAATATATACTTTGGAAATCATGGAGACAGATACCTCTTATGACTGAGACAATGACTCTACAACCGAATTGCATGCACCAAGGAGACCAAAAGCTGTTGGAGAAAGCTAACAAATAAAATAACATGTTGAGGCACATGGTGAATCATTATTGGGCAAGAAATCATGTTTGCAAGGCACGAATCAAGATCCTGAAGGCTAAGTTGAAGAGGGCATTAAAGCGTTGGAAAAGGAAAGATAGACTTCAAATTTTGGCTGAAGCTTCCGTGGCCCAGCATAGCACATGATGGAGGACACTCAGCCCAAATTTCAAGAAATTTGGGACACATTTGGTCAATTTTGAATTTTTTGGCCTTAACACAGATTTTCCTGCCCGACGCGTCCCGCCACTTGGCGCGCGCTTATAATTGGCAGCTCCTCTTGAAGAAAAATTTTTATTTCTAGATTTTTCATCAAAATTTATGCATGCCTACCGATGTCCTAAATATTTTGACAAGTTATGGGTTTTCTGCCCTCTTTTGGACACATAGGAAGCAGTGTTGGGAAAACTCATTTTTGGAGGGGAAAATGGCAACCAAATTCAGAAATTCCACTTGGGTTGGAAATTATATGGGAAGATATTTCCAACGAGCTATCATGAACTCAATTTGGACTCCAATAAGGCCCTCAAAATCAGCTCCAAAGTGGCGCGTCACATAGAGATTTCAGGCGCGGCGCTTTGGGAATTTTGGCCTAGTTTTCACTCAGTAACTCAGTTTTTCGCCTAGTTTTGGCAAGTTTGACTTTTTTATCTCCAAATGTAAATATATTGATGTAACTTGATGTAATTTCATGTATTTTGATGTAATTTTGACAAATTTTCACTCATGTAAGTAGATTCATTCACCAAAAAGTGAATTGTAACTGAATGAATCAGTTTCCTATCTTATAGAGGCAAGCTGTTCCACTGCCTATTTTCCAGTTCTTAGTTTATATCTTGTTGAAACAACTCCTAAAATAGTGAGCTTGACCCCTAGAGGCTGGGGATGAGTTATTTTGGTCTATATCTTGTAATTTTTCAGTCATTAGCATAGGTTGGACACTTGGGATTTCTTTGAGCTTCATTGTACATTTCATCTCTGCATTTTGGCAAAGGAATAGACCAAGGTTTGCAGCACTCTTTGGGATCCATGTGGCTCTATGTTTTGATGGTGTGTTTCTCTCTGTGATTGTAATTTTACTGATGTTTCATGTGTATCACCTTCCTTCTCATTTCTTCTTAAATTAAAAAAATAAGTGATAAAGGTGGAATCCATTAGATTTGCAGTGCTCTACCTTGAAATTTTGTTTAATTTTCCATGTTTTCAACTTTTTGAAGAGGGATTATTGAATTCCTCTTGCCCTCTTCAACCCCTCACCGGTCTGAGCTATCCATTTCATTCAAATTTCAAAGCATCAAAACAATTGCTTTCCTTGCCCCATTTAGCTCTCTGCAAAACTGATCATTTCCCGGACCCAAAATCTGCCTTTCCCTTTGATTCCAACAAAAACCCTTCCAAAATAAAATCAAAATCCTTTACATATATACCTAGCCTAAAATCAGCTTTTATTTCAAGTCATCTCAAGCCTCACTGATTATTTTTGCTGAGATTGACGAGGAGAGAGCCCTCTCTCGATCTGGTAGGGCTAGCTACCAGATTAAGCGTGGTTTGATGTTACCCTAGACTCTGCCTTCCTTCAGCCTGAGGTAGATTTAGGCTATAACATAGTGGCGACCATACTGAGGAAAAGAAAAGTTTTTTTCTTGCTTTATAAACTATAGACAGAGCCTGAAGTTAGCCAGGTAGCCTTCGAAATTCTCTTGCTTTGCATTAGCGAAAGTAGATCAATGCTGCTTCAGTCAATCTCTGGTCTAGTTTATGAAATGAACATCTAGTTTCCTCAGTAAAATGTAATCAAGTTCAAATCTGATTGTTGATGGTGGACAATGATCAGACATCCGAAGGCTGAAATCATTCACCTGGCGACTCTAAATCAGTTTCGAGATCAGATCCAAGGACTCCACTGGAGGATGAACCTGATCAACAGAGACATGAAAGGACAATATGGAAAGATCAGGTATTCATGTTGGAATTTCATCCAAGACATTTTGTTCTTTGTCATAAATTATTTCTTCTCTTTTCCCGAGAATATCAAGAAGGCTTTGCAAAGTATATTGTATTTGAGAAAAGATCCTCGGCCTGTAGTTGACTCTTTCCCTTTGAAGATTGTAAATACCAAATATTTGCATGCTTTTGAGCTTGATCAAGACCTTTCTTCCGAATCTTGTGATGACCGTCTTCAAACTGATGAACCTCAAGAGACCAAGAATGATTCTGCAACATATGTACATACCCCTATACCTTGTAAAATTCCAGATCGATGCAAGCCTCTGATTTTACCTCTTATACTCCATGCTTTCCCTGCAAATTATTATCTTTACTTGCCAAGGTTTGATGGTGAATGTGAAAATATCACTGCTGAGAGACATGTTCTAAATTTTGAGTCTTTTCTTGACCTTTTTGAAGTTGATGAAGAGGATGTCAGTATTAGGCTTTTTGCTCTTTCTTTGCAAGGCAAAGTCAAGAGTTGGTTCAAAACCCTGCTTGATGCGAGAATCTCATATTTCCAGCAGTTTTTCAAAGTTTTCCTCGACATGTGGGTGATCAGAAAGAACCATTTCTTGATTATAGAAGAGTATAACCAGCTGAAAAGACTGCCAGGGGAGACAGTACAACAGTTTTCTGCCAGATTTAGCCAAGTTTATTATTCGATGCCAGTTAATATAAGGCCTCCTCCTGGATCTGCTCTCTTGCACTACCCGGGTGCCTTTGATTCAGAAATGGAGTTTCAGTTGAGAGAAAGGAATCTTGAAACACTTGAAGAGATGCAGAACAATGCAGTAGATGTAGAGGCTCATTTGCGGATCTGAAGGGAAAAGTTTAAGGAAGAAAAAACATAAATCCAGAGAAATTGACATCTCTAGAGGTAAAGCTTGACATGTTGGTAAGTGCAGTGGAAGAGATGATGCAAAATATTGCCACAAGGAATGAGTATAATGTTCAAGCCCATGGCTCGATGATTGAAGAAGAACAAGTTGTTGATCCAAAACATTTTGTTTCTTATCCCAATTGTCATAGATATGATAATGATTGTTTTGTAGATCATCTTGGAGAAGAGAGATCTGTTGATTTGACATGTATTCTTGATGATGTGTTTTGTACTGATGATTTTCCTCAGTTTGATCAGTATGATGATGATTATGTTCTCCAAATAGAAGCTAATCTTGCAGACAAATCAGTAGCTAGTTTATGGAAGGAGGAAGTTCACTTTCAGCAGCTTGAGTACAGTGATCAACCGATGCATATCATCTATGACAATGACGAGGAAAGTGCATCAAATTTTGAAGTAAGAGAAGGATCTTGGCCTTTTTGTTTTGACTTGTTTCAGTTCATCAGAGACAACTTCCATGCAATCATAAATCAACTGTCAACAAGTCTTGATTTGGACCATCTTGAGGGAAATAAAAACCTTGTTCAAGAATTCCCATATCCAGATTTGCAGCCCCCGAATGCCATTGATTGTCAATTTTTCCTCACATATGATCAAATGATACAATATGATTCCATACCATTTTGTTTTGAATAATTTCAATTTTTGAAGGGTAATTGCATAGTAAATCTTCAAATGAGCACCCCGTAGGAAATCATGTAATCTCATCGGAACCAATAGAAAATGGGTTGTAGCAGTCTTTTCAGTCTTTTCATTTTTTTCACAATCCAATAGCTGATGTGTTGGATGATGTATGCAGTCAAATTCTTTATCCATTGACTACATGTGATCTTGAAACGTGTGCTGATATAAACTTGATCCGGCAGCCAGTCTCTTTGTCATTTTTAGCAGGAGTCTCGTCACAAAGCTCAAAACAAAATTTTCATTCACGGTATGAGGAGAAAAAAAGTAATCCATTGGATGAGCTAAGTCCCAGTGTGCATGGACTTCAAGATCCTTATGCAGTTTTTTTGGAGGCGGATAGAGAATCCATAGTATTCAACGGATCTGTTCACAAGTTTTCATGGGAGTTTCCTTTTTGTAGTTCTCTCTTGTCGTTCATAAGCGAGCACTTGCAGAGAATTCAAATAGCAGCTAGAATACTTACTTGGTTGCATTGGTTGTTTCATTTCACTTGATCAGGTGATGAATGAAACTGTTAGAGTAGGTTTTGATGAATAAGCTCCATTTTGAGCATATTTTCCAGTTTTTCGGTTGTGTTTAAGTATCGAGTCAGTTTTTAGTTGAGTGAGAGTCAATTTGTGTCGTCAAGTCATAAATTTTCAGTCATGCATTTCAGCTTGAGTTTTTTGACTCCATTGCCCAATGGATGAAGGCACTGTCTGCTTTCCAAAGATCTGTAATTCTTGGCACCTCCAAGGAGCTACCATCCCCATTGGGGCCAATGTTAGAGTCGGTATCTTCATCCCTCCGTCAGAGATCAAATTTCTCTTGTTGCATTTCATTTTAGGTGTCTCATTCAGTTCAGTCAGCTGCATTCCATTAGGAGCATGGATCATCTAATGGAAAGGTCTTGTCACTCATATCCCTCATGTCTTGTACCTGTTGGCCTATTTCTGTTCATTAAAATCATGTACAATCATGTTTGGTCTCATAATTGGAAAAGAGTCATTTTAGGGTTTCTAGTCTCATTAGGTCTAGGGTTTTATTAATCTGGTCTCAAAATGTCTAATAATGGACAACAGGCACATGAGGAAGCTTCAAATAAGGTATCAGTGCAAAAAATTTCATCATCATAATGCTTGATAATGATTTTTGAAGAAAAATTGTCTATTTCATCTTTATGTAATAGATGCAATGTAATTTTCAAGTTTTTCAGTTTTAATAATCCTCCTTTCGCAACCCTGGTCTCCTTTTCCAAAGTTCCATGCCATTCATTCCCTGCAAGACAGACAAAAGCTCATTATTCAGTTCAAAAGCACAAAGGAAACAATATAGAGTTTCTTGAAAAGTGTCAAAGTTTGCAACATTACAAAGTGGGTTTTCAAATAGAAAATTAAAATCCTTGGTATATAAGTCATTTTATGTTTCAATATTTCCATTTTTATGCCAAGAGACAGCAGTGAGAAAAGGAGAAACCATGAGGAGCAAAGAAAACAGTTTGAAGGCGAAATTGTGCAAATTTCCGAGTGCGACGTGTTGGGTGACTGTCGCGACGCATTGGGCTAAAAAGCCTGAAATCAATTCAAATATTCCTCCAAAAGCTCCAAAATTGAAAATTATTCATTCCACAACTAATTTAACATCTCCATATTTCCAATGTATGAGTTTCCATCAGTGCTTATGGTGTTTCAATAGGTGAAGAAAATTCAAACCCTATTATCTTGTTCAAATATTGTTTCCTTAGGGTTTTGAAATTGGTTTTGTGCTTATCATTTCCATTTCCCCCACCTTTTTATTCCCTCCTCACTGTCTATCTTGTCACAACACTCCATTTCCCTATTCCCTTATATCCTTAAAT
The DNA here is from genome assembly GCA_034641835.2 of Pinus albicaulis. Classification (NCBI taxonomy): domain Eukaryota; kingdom Viridiplantae; phylum Streptophyta; class Pinopsida; order Pinales; family Pinaceae; genus Pinus; species Pinus albicaulis. The sequence continues at coordinate 187,066,868 of CM076574.1, forward strand.
CATTCATTTCCTATCCCATTCCCACTATCCCACATCCCAATTATGAATTTTCCCAAACCCCAATGATATCCCAAGAAACCTAGTGACTGTCCCTAAACTCTTTAATTGGCATAATATTCCATCATTTCTCCTACCATTTCCCTCCATAGTCCCTTACTTATTATCACATATTTGGCAACAAAACCAAAGACACCAAACTCATATTCATCCAAGACAATATAGACTTTGGAAATCATGGAGACAGATACCTCTTATGACCGAGAGAGTGAATCTACAACCGAATTGAATGCACCAAGGAAAATAAAAGCTATTGGAGAAAGATAAAAAAGAAAAGAACATTTTGAGGCACATGGCGAATCATTATTTGGCAAGAAATCATGTTTGCAAGGCACAAATCAAGATCCTGAAGGCTAAGTTGAAGAGGGCATTAAAGCATTGGAAAAGGAAAGATAGACTTCAAATTTTGGCCAAATATTCCTTGGCCCAGCATAGCACATGATTGAGGAAACTCAGCCCAAATTTCAAGAAATTTGGGACACATTTTTTCAATTTTGAATTTTTTGGCCTTAACAAAGATTTTCTTGCCCGACGCATCGCGCCACTTGGTGCGCGCTTATAATTGGCAGCTCCTCTTGAAGAAAAAATTGTATTTATGGATTTTTCATCAAAAATTATGCATGCCTACCCATTACCTAAATATTTTGACAAGTTATGGGTTGCATGAAGGGTCAAAAACACCCTAAATATGACCTTTCTGCCCTCTTTTGGACACACAGGAAGAAGTGTTGGGAAAACTCATTTTTGGAGGGGAAAATGGCAACAAAATTAAGAAATTCCACTTGGGTTGGAACGTAGACAGGAATAGCTTTCCAAAAATCTATCTTGCACTCAATTTTGACTCCGCGAAGGCCCTCAAAATCAGCTCCAAAGTGGCACGACACATAGAAATTTCAGGCGCGAAGCATTGAGAATTTTGGCCTAGTTTTCACTCAGTAACTCAGTTTTTCGCCTAGTTTTGGCCAGTTTGACTTTTTTATCTCCAAATGTAAAGATATTGATGTAAATTGATGTAATTTCATGGTTTTTGATGTAATTTTGACAAATTTTCACTCATGTAAGTAGATTCATTCACCAAAAAGTGAATTGTAACTTAATGAATCAGTTTCCTATCTTATAGAGGCAAGCTGTTCGGTTGCCTATTTTCCAGTTCTTAGTTTAGATCTTGTTGAAACAACTCCTAAAATAGTGAGCTCGACCCCTAGAGGCTGGGGATGAGTTATTTTTGTCTATATCTTGTAATTTTTCAGTCATTAGCATAGGTTGGACACTTGGGATTGCTTTGAGCTTCATTGTACATTTCATCTCTGCATTTTGGCAAAGGAATAGACCAGGGTTTGCAGCACTCTTTGGGATCCATGTGGCTCTATGTTTTGATGGTGTTTTTCTCTCTGTGATTGTAAGTTTACTGATGTTTCATGTGTATCACCTTCCTTCTCATTTCTTCTTAAATTAAAAAAATAAGTGATAAAGGTGGAATCCATTAGATTTGCAGTCCTCTACCTTGAAATTTTGTTTAATTTTCCATGTTTTCAACTGTCTGAAGAGGATTCTTGAATGCCTCTTTCCCTCTTCAACCCCTCATCGGCCTGAGCTATCCATTTCATTCAAATTTCAAAGCATCAAAACAATTGCTTTCCTTGCCCCATTCAGCCCTCTGCAAAACTGATCATTTCCCGGACCCAAAATCTGCCTTTCCCTTTGATTCCAAAAAAACCCTTCCAAAATCAAATCAAACTCCTTTACATATATACCTAGCCTAAAATCAGCTTTTATTTCAAGTCATCTCAAGCCTCACTGATTATTTTTGCTGAGATTGACGAGGAGAGAGCCCTCTCCTCATCTGGTAGGTCTAGCTACCAGATTAAGCATGGTTTGATGTTACCCTAGACTTTGCGTTCCTTCAGCCTGAGGTAGATTTAGGCTATAAAAATATGGGTTCATCGATAATATCAGAACTAGGACCAATAGCTATTGTGGGTCTCTCATTTTGCAGACTAATAATGTCCCCTTTAGCATCCACACTAGAGTTTTGGATCCATTTTGAAACTTGACTCTTAGATTTCTAGAAAGTTATGAAAATGGAATAGGAATTTTAACTCTTTATAGCTCTTTTTCAACATTAAAAGCAGTCAATATAGTTTTATCAATTTTTATAGTATCATTTGGATGATTTAGAGGTTGAATAGAAGTAGTTTTAGTTTCAGCAATTTTCAATTGAGGCTCAATTATGACAAGGTTTTTAGGAGGTCTACCTGGACCTGCTCTAGGTATTAAGTCATACCTTCTGTTAAGTTCTGCAATTAAAAACTCAGAAAAGGCTTGATATTTAGATACTTGACAAGTATCTTGGTCTTCTTGAGAGATTTGACTTTGAGGGCAGGGACAATGATAGTTTGAATAGATGTATTGTCTATGTTATTAATATCTTCAATGATTGATAAAGTATTATCATCAAGTTGTTGATCATCAATCAACAGTGGTGAAGGTACATTTTGATCATTGTTTTGTCTCTGAATAATTTGGAATTGAGGGGTATTTTTGAACTGACCTTGAATCTGTGTTTGGGGTCTAGCAACAATTTTCTGGACTGTTCTAGGTTGTGTTTCAATCTTAGAAATCATATTTGAAAGGTTTCTAAGAAGTGATGTGATTTCATCTATTTTTAAGTCTTCATTTTTAGATTTAGAGGAAGAAGAAACTTCCTGATTTGATTTTAATTTTCTTTGGGATTTTTCAGCTTTGGCTCTTAGCTTAGCTGAGGTAGACCTATTTTCTTCAACCTCTATAGAATTTGTTTGCATGTATTCTAAGGTACAAGTTGTTCTCTCTCTTAACATGACAAAAAAATCATCTTCAAATGATTTTGAAAATCTAACCTTCACTACTGCTACAAGGGGTTTACAATCAGGAGGCATCTTGTGATAAATTTTATTAAATATTTTGAAATAAACAAAGATCCTTTTTCACACCCTATTGATTTTTAAAAATAGTTGTCAATTCCTCCCAGGATCTAATAGAATGAGCTGGTAGTTGTCTAAACCAAATCCTAACATTTCCTTCTAGAGATTGCACAAACAATATCATTTAAACATTTTCATGTTCTATGTTCATGTTATTAGAAAATTCTAGAAATGATACTAGATCTTCAACTGAAAAACCCGTTTCTCCATTAAATATGGGGATATGTTTTAGATACCCAACAGGAAAATAATTGAGTAGATTAGGGAGTAATTGGGCATCATATCTTGCTTGTACAATGGGTCTAAAACCAACCCTACTTGAAGATGTAGATGTATAATATTCACTAGGGGTGGTTTTAGAATAAGAAGTAGAATTTGAAGACGAATATGGGGAAGAAGGAGGTGAATAAGGAGGTGAAGAAAGAGGTGGAGAACGAAATGGATTTGAAGATATTCTTAGGTATCTTAAAGGTGTTCGAATGAAAAAATTTTGAACATCTTATTCTCCTTCATTGTGCTCAAATAAAGGATTAGAATAAAGAGAAAAGAGATCTTCTAGTTGTGGAGAAGTAGATGGTGCAGAGTATGTGACAGGGGATATGAAATCAATAGTTTTGAATCCAGGTAAATTTAGATCCAAATCCTATTCTGATATAAGAGATTCAGAAGGTGCCTCGGTTAATTTATAGGACTCCAAAGAATGAACTAACAAGGTAGATTGAAAATCCACTCCTTTGGATACTAGTTCCTATACTCTAAGAGGTATATCTTCTGATTCTAGAGGAATAGGTCCACATCTGAAAGGATCGGGAACTGTTGTGGTCTCTTGTTGAGGGACAGAAGAAAGGGTTTAATGTATTCTTTTAGAAGAATCTTGTCTTACCAGTCTCTCTGGATTTGATAAAGGTAAGACAATTTCAGAGTTTTAATGAGACCTGGTATGCTTTGAAGGAGCTAGCCTGGGTTCAGTGAAGTCGCTAGGTGAAAATTTTTGACATAGCTAGACCTTTAATCACCTTTAAATGAATAGTGTTTTATTGTTGTCCCAGGGAAAACAAATAAAATTTCGATCCCAGGCAACGACACTAGTCTAATGTTATCCTTTGAGATAATTAGGGTCAATAATTATGCCAAAGCATATATAATGTTTTGTTTTGTTTTAAGTTTGGGATTTTTGGATGAACAATGCATTAAACAATTTGCAACAACTGTGTTTAAACTTTTATATAGTATTAATTAATAAGACAAAGGGTTGTTGCTTTATTCCACATATTAATTTAGATTTTGCAGGTGATTAAGATGAATATGTAAGGAGATATGATTATTTTAATTATTCAAAATGAATATTGAATGATCATAAGTGTGAAAACTTTCAAAAAATGTCTAAAAGTTTAACAAAAAATATTTAACATTATGAAGATGCTGATAATTTATTGAAGAGAGGGACTTACATAAACAAATAGCTCAGTAAATCATTCTCTGATGTAGATAATAACTTCAGTAAGAATCTAAGACAATTGAAACTAAATTAATATTACCTAGTTATCTTCATAACAATTAAATACATGTAGAAACAATATGAAATGATAAACAGGAAGAAATTACAAGGGGAAAAAGTTGTATGAAACAAATATAGAATCCTTATTTTATTATTAATGATCAAAATCTTGTACAATGTTGCTCACAAAATGCTCATCCAAGGGTGCAACCCTTAATAACTCGAGAATGAGAGTTATTTATACTAGTTCTAGGACTAAGAAAATATCCTAAACTAATTTACAAAGATAGTATAATATGAAAGAAAGAAGGAAACTATTGAAAGATATGTTCCTATTTTGGAGGAGACTATTGATGAGTAGGCCTACTAATAGGCTACGCTGGCTGTAATGTTTTCTTGTGAGCTGGTGACTTTTGTTAACTGTATTTTGAATTAATATTTGTAGCTTTGGCAAAGTTTAAACATTAAAATCCTTTATTACTTTAATAATTGGAAAAAACCCACTTTTCTATTTAAATGGTGAAAACCTTTTGAATAGATGAAAACAATTTATAAACAAACCTTTTGGATAGAATGGAGGACACGACGTGGAGTGGATATAATGGTAGAGGTAATAAGTGGTAGGACCTACTAATCACATCGCAAATCGCAACAGGGAGCATTCAAGACTTATCGCAAATCAGGAGGTCAAAAGGCTTTCGCAGATCGTATATCAATGAGTCAGAATAGAAAGCATATCATTTGGGAATTCGATAATGTGATATGCAATGGGGGAAGAGATGACGTGGCAGGGAGAAATGGTCTCACTTTATATCGCAATCGGGGAAAGGAGTCGGTATCGTAAATCACATATCAGGGATCAGGGTGAGTGATATGAATGAATGGCATGAAGGAATTGTGATATGCGATCAACAACAACTTACATATCAGGTAAGAGCCAAAATTTAGTCGCAATCAGGTAATCGGGAAGGTAGAGGTAAGTGGAAACAGTGACATTTATGATATAGTGATGCAAAAAGGTAAGGTGGGTCCCTTTAGAAATTTTAAAGAAGAAATGGTAATGCACCTAAGTAAAGAAATATATAAGTGGCCCGAAGCATATAAGGGTTTTCAAATGTTTTGAGGCTAAAGGGGCACAACAAAAAATGGAAGTGTTATTGCACTCGGGGGTTTGTGGGATATGGAAATTACAACATGCGTTATGAAACTGTGATATGCGATTGCGATAAAGGTAAAGTGGAAAGATAAATCTAGTGTACTAGCCCAGAATGTAGACTTAGTGCACTTTGGGGCTTTCTGGACTTATCACATTTTGGGGACCGAAGGTTATATAAAAAATGTTTGGCAATGAAGTTTCCGATAGGATGGTGTGCAAAGGCAAGGTGGGTCCACCAATGAAACATGGTAATGCGGTAGGCAAATGGTCAAAGCGCAGAGTGACTTTAGGATTCTAATAATTTATGCACCATAAAATTTAGGTTTTAATGTTTATAATTTAATAAAAAATTAGTCCCCTTTTTAAAGAAATTAATCATAATTAACTTATAAATTTATGAAAAAACACATTTGAGCTTGCAGCCATATATTTTTCATTTTTGTACACTAAAGCCTTCAATTTTCTTTGGCATCATAACATTTTATTTTTTATTTTGCCTCCTTTCCTAAGGGCAATCTAACCAAACATTTTATCTTGATATGGACGTATAAAACACACAATAAGCCTAACATTTTTTTATTTTTTTTTATTTCATCCCTATCCTATCTTAGTCTTTTTGAATTTATTTTGACTATACATGCTAACTTATCAAAAATAAATAATGTTACAACACACACTCAGTGATACTTGATGATGTCATACATTTGATGATGGTAACATGGTTGGAGATCATTTGAGGATTGGAAGACTATTTTGGATTTCTTCTAATGATGTTGCACTATGACATATCACTGGACTATTATTGAATAAATGATGATGTACATTATGTGATGACATGGATGATGAACTCATTGCTAGACACTATCATGATGACATGGATGTCCTACATGATCCTATGATGATGAATAAGCTAAACAACGGAGAAGACAAATAATGGAGAAGCTGAAATAAAGAGAAGTCATATTGTCCTAATTAGCTTCTGCACTAAAAAATTTGAAGACAATTTCAAAGAAAAATAAAATTTAAGATATTATAGGAAACATTTAAACATGGGAACTAGACCACCTGAAAGAGGATTTTTTCCTCTTTCCAATGAGCCCTTATTTGTCCCAAAACTCCTAGTAGTTTGTGAGATATCGAATTTTCAAGTTAAAAAATATATTTTTGATATTGAGCTGACCTATGCTGAAGGACACAAGTTGGCGTACCTAACAGTGACGTGTCTCTTTGCTTGTCATCAAAATAAAGTCTATATACACAGTCCAAAATTAATTTATTGGAATTAGTTTGGTCACATATCCACAGAAAGGTGAAGATTGAGTTCACATATCATGAACCTAAAGAATAAAAGGAGAAAAATTATGTTTTATGCTCGAAATTAATTAAATTTCACTATAAAATATTGTGGAGACTTTCGAACTTGTCACTCATAAATTATAGTGAATTAGTTGCAGAGTTGTGACCTCCATAGCCTCGGACATGTGAGAGTATACAAGCCTCTAACTTGTGTATAATTACAGTCTTGTTCCTCACTATCTCGCTATCCAATTCGGTCACCAAGCACAAAATAGAAGAGAGGAGACAAAAAGCTCAGACTTACTCATGGAAAATATTTAAGGCATGTTTCTCTCAAACAGTGGTAAAGAATCTCAGTGATTGTGGCTCCTTTGGCTCGGTTGAGATAGCATACATTGGTACTAGTACTTTGATGGATTTTTTTGCAGATAATATATGGCTTTGGTAGAGGTATACACAAGTGCTCATATTACACAAGACTAGACCTCAGAGCTATTCATTACACTGGGACTATAATAGCATTGTAGTGCTCAGACTGTCTTCAAAATTGGATTGTCATGTGTATTCTCATATGAAATTTTAGACTTTATACAAGCTATGACTGTGGTAAATATTTGGCTAGATTAAAACAGTGAAAAATGGTGCAAAATTCAGATAATATACAATCTTAGACTTTGTAGTAGCTCATACAAAGAAGCTCAGACAGGAGTGCAGTCTTTGATGCTTCGAATTTTGCTATTGATACTTGATTTTTTTAAGATTATATTCATGATTGGGCTTAGAACTTATTACAATGCATTCATTGATTACGGTGCAATGGTTTGATGCTTGTGACATAGCTAGACCTTGGTGTCACTCTAGGACTATGAAATAAGATTGCAGTAGTGGATTCAAATGGTAAACAAAGTACAATGAACAAATAGTGAAGCCAAAATAAAAAAGTGAACAATGAAGAATTTGGTCAAGGCCATACAAGTAAGTACATCACTTATCAAATTTAGTGAAGGGCTTTGAAGACTTTGATTGAAGTATTTATTACAGTGTTCCTAAGAGAGTGATGCCATGACAATGACTCTTGTACTTATATACATGGAAATGACTCTATGACAGTGACCTATGGTTTATCGCAGTATGATGCATGGTCGTGGCCCTATGACAATGATATATTGTTTATGACATCATGATGTTTGGAAATGTTACTCGTGATATTCTTAGAGACATAGATCTATGCTACTTATAGAGATATGGATGCATTGTGAATGTCTCCTTGATTGTCTCGACATCCTGCATATCATGAGGATCTTGTTAGAGTCGGTATCTTCATCCCTTCGTCAGAGATCAAATTTATCTTGTTTCATTTCATTTTAGGTGTCTCACTTAGTTCAGTCAGCTGCATTCCATTAGGAGCATGGATCATCTGATGGAAGTGTCTTGTCACTCATATCCCTCATGTCATGTACTTGCTGGTCCGTGTATGTTCATCAAAATCATTTACAGTCATTTTTGGTCTCCTAGTTAGCAAAGAGTCATTTTAGGGTTTTTTAGGTTCATTAGGTCTAGGGTTTTATCACTCAGGTCTCAAGATGTATAGTAATACCAGCAGGCACATGAGGAAGCTTCAAACAAGGTATCAGTGCAAAAATTTCATCATCATAATGCATGATAATGATTTTTCTCCAAAACTCTGTTTTGAAGAAAAATTGTCTATTTTATCCTTTTGTAACAAATGCAATGTAATTTTTAAGTTATTTAGTTGTAATAATGCTCCATTCGCAGCCCTGGTCGTCTTTTCCAAAGTTCCATGCCATTCATCCCTGCAGAACAAACAAGAAATTCATCATTCAGTCCAAAAATCAAAAAGCATGCAAAACAGAGTTCATTTGACAAGTGCCAAAGTTTTCAAATATTAGAAAGTGGGTTTTTCAAATCAAAATTAAAATCTTTGGTATATATAAGATCTTTCCAAATTCAAAACTCCATTTGCATACCAAAGACATCAATGAGCCAAGAGAAATCGTGGAGGAGTGAAGAAATAGTTTGGAGGCCGAACTGTGGTGAAATTAGCCGGCGTGGCGCATTGGATGAGCGCGGCACATAGGGACGCTCACCTACGTGTGTTTTTGAACTGTCGTGGTGCATAGAAGGGGCGCGACGCACTGGGCAGTGGTCGCGGTGCATTGAGCCGACACCCAAATTTTTGTCATTGCCTCCAAAAAATTCCAAATCACTCGGTCTATTTTGTCTAAGTAATTTCATGTGAACTTATAATTTCTCTTTACAAGTGTTTGAAAATGGATTATGAGAATTTGGATGTCAAAAATGAAACCCTATTATCTTATTGAAAATTGCTTCCTTAGGGTTTTGAAGTTGTTGTTTTAAAAATAACTTTGTGCAAAATACTTCATTCCTCACTTTGTTTATTCCTCCCCTCACTATTATCCTATTATTACAGTCCATTCCCCTATCTCCCTACATCCCTAAAGCCACTTATACTCATCTCATTCCCATTATCCCCATCCCATTTGCAAAATTTCCCCAAATCCCAAAAAATCAAGTGGCTGTCCCTTGTCTCTACATTTGTCAAATCACAAGTTTTCAAAAGGAAAATTCCACTTGACAAAACTTCATTGTTCCTACTCCCCTATTTCCCCAAAGTCCCTCCCATACTACCATACATTTTGAAATTAGAACAAAAACACCCAAATTCTCATTTTCATCTCATACAAGTCAACATACACCTTTCATAGACCTTGGACATCATGGAGACAGACACTGATACATCATATGACCGAGATAGTGATTCCACCACTTGGCTACATGCACCTACAAGGCCTCGTAAAGGTGGCAGACATGTCATGCTATCAGTTTTGTGAAATGATTGCTAGGATTTTTATCATTAGGAGTTGGCTCGCTTGTTTGTATTGAATTTACATGATGGTCAGGTCACCCTTGTCGGTGTGAATTTCACTTTGACACCGAAAACTATTTCTCAAGCAACCAGAATACCGAATGTGGGTTAACAGTGGAAAAAAATACAACAAGTGGATAGAGTGCATTATGAACCATACATCAAGCCTAGCTTTGTGAGGCAACTCAGCAGGGTGTTCCCATTCTGGTTCCTAAAGGAATCCTATGCGCCTCTGATGAAACTCATTATCAGATATTTCAGTTGTGAGGGCCGGTTTTCACGCCTCTATGCCTACCGCATTAGGTTATTGATGCATTTCACCAGAGTGAGGATGATGAACATTCCTTATTTCATGTGCTAGAATATCGAGAGAATGACCACTCTTGTGGAGAAGAAAACTCCCGAGCAGCAGTACAACAATATTTATCACTATGCACTCATCAAGATCGTGGTTGTACATCAGCTTGGATTGCAGGGTATTTCATGGGAGGATTTCATTTCCCACGATTTCTTCACAGCTCCTTAGGTTCCTCCAAAGGTTGTCCATGATGTAGGTGAACCCTCACATCAATATGGAGGTCAGAAGGCAGAGACTACTAGTTTGTCGACATATGTCACTTATCAGAGAGGCACTAGAGTATTATTTGCAGCAGCCCGACGAGTACTATCTCCACCTGGGGTGGAAGGGGTCTCGTTGCCATCATAAACAGTATAGGTACAGGTACATGATAGAGGTAAGAGGCCTATGCAGGATGAGGGCCCTTCAGGAGGCCAAGACACAGGTTTCATGTTGATTGATGAGGATTTGAGATCTCCAAGCTCAAAGTTGAGAGAGACTATTCAGGAGCAGAAGGCGGAGATTGACACATAGACCGTCAAATTGCAGAGAGCCCAATGGATCATAAATTACTTGGAGCAGTGAAACAAACAATTGGAAGATCAGAAAACAATCATGGAGTTGCGAAACATCCGTGAGAACCGGCAAGTTGCCCAAAGAAGCCAAACCGAGATGACATCCATTGAGCGGAAGATTGAGGCTGATCGAGAGACTTGGCTTGAGAGGGTCAATATTCATCTGGAGAAGCTATTGGAGAAGGAAAAAAAGGAAAATAACATGCTCAGGCACATGAAGAACCATTATTGGGCGCGAAATCATGTTTGCAAAGCGAGGATCAAGATCCTGAAAGCAAGACTAAAAAGGGCACTAAAGCGTCGTAAAAGGCATGATAGACTCCAAATTTTGGCCGAAGCTTCTTTGGCCTAGAATAGCACTTAATGGTGGAAATTCAGCCCAAATTTCAAGAAATTTGATAGAATTTTTTTCAATTTTCAAAAATTTTGGCCTTAAAACATATTTTCCTGCCCGACGCTTAGCGCCACTTGGCGCGCGCTTATAATTGGCAGCTCATTTTGAGAAAAAATTTGTATTTCTGGATTTTTCATCAAAATTTATGCATTCCTACCTATTACCTAAGGATTTTGACAAGTTTTGGGTTTCCTGAAGGGTCAAAAACACCTTAAAAATGACCTTTCTGCCACTTTTTGGACACACAGGAAGCAGTGTTGGGAGATTTGATTTTTAGAGGGGAAAATGTCAACCAAGTTCATAAATTCCACTTGGGCTGGAAATTAGACAGGCAGATATTTCCAAAAATCTATCCTATGCTCAATTTGGACTTCGGGAAGACCCTCAAAATCAGCCTCAAAGTGGCGCTACGCATAGAGATTTCAGGCGCGACGCATTGGGAAATTTGGCCTAGTTTTCACTCAGCAGTTCAGATTTTCGCCTAGTTTTGGCCAGTTTGACTTTTTTATCTCCAAATGTGAAACTCCTGATGTAACTTGATGTAATTTCATGACTTTGATGTAATTTTGGCACATTTTTATTCATCCAAGTAGATTCATTCACTAAAAAGTGAAATGTAACTGAATGAATCAGTTTCCTATCTTATAGAGGCAAGTTGTTTCATTGCCTATTTTCCAGTTCTTAGTTTAGATCTTGTTGAAACAGCTCCTAGAATGGTGAGATCGACCCCTAGAGGCATGGGGATGAGTTAGGCTGGTCTATATCTTGTATTTCTTTAGTCATTTTCAGGGTTGGACACTTGGGATTGCTTGGCACTTCATTGTACATTTCATCTCTGCAATTTTGGCAAAGGAATAGACTAGGGTTTGCAGCACTCTTTGGGATCCATGTGGCTCTATGTTTTGATGGTGTGTTTCTCTCTGTGATTTTCAGTTCACTGATGTTTTATGTGTATCATTTCCCTTCTCTTTTCTTCTTAAATTAAACAAATGAGTGATAAAGGTGGAATTCATTAGATTTCTTTGCTTTTCCTTGAGTTTTGTTTAATTTTCCATGTTTTCATCTGTTTGAAGAGGATTCTTGAAGCTTCCTGCCCTCTTCAGCTCCTCACCGGTCTAAGATATCCATTCATTCAATCCAAAGCATCAAAAAAATTTCCTTCCTTACCCCAATCAGAACTCTGCAAAAACTAGGCCTCATCCCCGGACCCAAAACTGCCTTTACCTTTAATTCCAACAAAAACCCCCAAAATCAAAATCAAACTCCTTTACTTATATACCTAGCCTAAAATCAGCTTTTATTTCAAGTCATCTCAAGCCTTATTGATTATCTTTGCTGAGATTTACCCGGAGAGAGCCCTCTCCTGATTTGGTAGGGCTAGCTACTAGACTAAGCGCGGTTTGATGTTACCCTGAACTCTGTCTTCCTTCAGCCTGAGGTGGATTTAGGCAATAACAGATCTAGTGTGATCTAGGATTTTCCCTTGAGATCTAATGTTATTGATGATGAAAGAATTATGTTTCATGATATTTTTACATTGTAACTCAGTTTAACATTTGATCAATATCTAAGAATAAATATTTTGTTGGGTTTTCCCCTGGTCTTTGACCTAAAATTTAGTGTTTCTATTGTGTATTATTTTATTCTATTGTTCCTTACCATTTTATTGCATTTTTTATGTTGTTTTTCTCTCTACATAATTGCTAATGATGATATGATGTTATGGGTTGAATGTAATATAAAGTTTTTTAAAAAGTTTAAAATTGCAAATATCTATAGCAGAGAAAAATCTAGCCCTAAAAATTAACACTTAGAGGAGTTCCACCCCTCACTATGTCTTCACTTCCCTGCCTATGTATTTTCTTAGATCAACTACCTTTTGCACCATCAATATTCAATTCTTGTCTTCCAAGTCCTAATGGATTTTGCTAAAACCTGTAACTAGATCTTAGCTCATGTTGTTTCTGTCTCTGTAGATATAACAAACTTTGCAGTGTAATTACATTCACTTCTCCCTACTTTTCCTGGGCCCCAACAGTATTATCATTGTCAAACGTTCAACTCCTTGGCTCAACCCTCATATTTTTTAGAGTATCCATGTAATCGGGAGAGCCCTATTCTCTTTTCTTCTCTATTGAATCCTCTTCATGACCATACTGGGACCTATCAATACTATATTGCAGTATTATGCTACTCATTTGTTTTCATTTATTTTCCTTGGTGTCTTCTTATGTATTGTCATACACACTCAATTATTAGACAATCCAAACCATAAATACACATTCTTACCCATCACCTTATCTTACTATGATTAGTTTGGTGGTGTAAATCTATCTGAAAAATCACATCGCAAGTTAGCATGCACTTTAAAAACATTAATCATATCCAAATAAAAACTCACACCACATACAAATCATAATAAAAATCTACAAGAAAAAAACAACACCAATCAATATGAGTACTACACTATGTGACAAATCCTAACACACCATCACATTGTGTTTGTAACCACCCCTCCCACATATACCCACTTTCACTAGCCTCACAAGGTAAACATGAGTTGAGGAATACTATGATATGAATTAACCTTCTAAGTACAGTTAAGGAAGTGGAATCGACAAACCAAAGTTTACTGATCTCCCTCAAGTGCTACAGGACCCCCAGGAGCCAACCAACTACTCCAGGTGCCCAACCCCCTGAGTTAAATTGAATTTTTAAAGATATGGACTCCTACTGACTCCCATGGCAAGGCAAGCCAGTGACTGTAATCCTTTAGTCATTCCCATAAGATTACTTCCCAGTGAATGCAGACTCAATTACTCATTTATGTGCATGCAACCTTGTGATATGAGCCACCTTTTCAAGGATAAGATCCATACCTTTTCCCATAACTTGATAGAACTTTCCAGAATGATAAAATACATCACTAAAAATATACATATATAGAACTTAGTTAATAATTTTACCTAACCAAGCCTAACCATGACATACATTTCATAAAACACATTGTGAACATGTAATCTAAGGTCATAAATGCATATCTCATATTGAGATTCAACACCCACTCCTAGTGAATTAAGAACCCAGACTAGGGTGGGGCCCACAATACTATTTTTGGGTGCATGTATATTTTGGTTATCCCTTAATTAAGATGGACATTAAACTATAATATATTCTCAATGATGACTTGAATGAGTTAACTGAAAGTGATAAATTCAGTTCATTAGTGGATTTCTAGTTAGAGGTATTTGGTGAGGCATGCAAAGTAATTCTAGTTGTAACAGAGTTCGAAGTGCAGTGGTGCATGAGTTAATGAAAGTTGTAAATAGTTTAACTCAGTTAAGTGAGTTAAACTTAGTTGTGCTAGTGGTAGCTGAAGATACACTAGTGAGAGATCAAGCGAATTAAATATTAATTAATTCACAATCAGTTATCTCACATGCAATCGAGGATTTACTATTATTAGTTGCATGCATGTCAGATCTAGTGGAGACGTAGTTGAGTTCTGGGTGAAAGGGAAGTTGACTATCAGCTATAGGATTATTGGCTTGCACACTTGAAACCAAACACCCTTGGAGTGCCCATGATAGTTGTGCAATCAAGGAAGGCAAGAATTCCTATCTTTTAGGGATCTTTACCATCAGGGATTGTGCAAGCAAGGCAAGCTGTCTGGAGGCTGAGAATTGGCTATGTGTTGGTCAGTTTTGCATATGACAATGTGAGACAATTAGCTGAGTATTGGAGGGCTCTTGTGATAAGAGTTTTGTATGTAATTGTTTCATGATCCATGCTTAATATACAATAGAAGATAGTGGGGTTTTTAGTTGTAATATTTCCTTGGGAAATTATCTATGTTGTGTGTGATTGATCTTTCTTCATGTTCATGTGATTAACGATTGTGTATTTAATTCCGCAAAATATTTGTAGAAGCGATTCAGTATTTAACTTTAGTACATTGTTATATCGGTTGAATCCAAGATATACATGCATGTTGTATAATTTATACATGGTATCGGAGCACATGAAATTTCAAAAGTGAACTAGGAGCTGAGTTTGTGATTGGATAGAATTTGAATTTCTAGAAAGATTTTTTTGGTGCTACAACTGATTCAAGATCGAAATGGATTTCAATGGATTGAGGTTAGAGTATGCACTTGAGGGTAGCTAAAACTACATTTCTTGGAAGGACAAGATGGAGGCAGTACTCGAAGACAATGGGTTGAAGGAATTCATTGACAAATATGTTCCTAAACCCGATGCTGCAAATCTTGATGCATGGAAAAGAAAAGTGGCAAAGGTGAGGAGGATCTTGTTGGAGTGAGTACGAGATCACATTGTCTCAAGCCTCCATGGGAAAGCTACACCATATTGTTTCAGGAAAAAACACCCTAGAGGTTTGTTGGGTCAAAACCTCCACAGATCAGGGCATGCTATTCAAGAAGGACTCACACAACCACACTTGTATGCTAAAAACTAGATAACATCGATAGTAGAACTCACCCATAATCCTACGTTTGATGTAGATCCCGCAGGGTCCAAACCCCCAGCAACCCTTCTTCCTCCTTAACCTGAAAACCAAGAAGAAACGTGCACAAAAATCTAGTTGTACAGCATATAGTTACCCTAAATGTCAGTGGAAACCATGTGAAACATCATATAAAAAATAATAAAAGCTTAAATAATAATCTTTTCACATATACAAGCAGATATTAATACGTGACTTCAGGAACAAGATGGTTCTTCTTCATTATGAATAGCATGTACAGTAATAAAATGTGGAGAGATCACCTAAATCCTTCCACAATCTTCGAACAGACCGTCGTCCAGATCCATCCCACCCTTGCCTCGCTAATATACTTTCAAGACTTGTGCACTCGAGATGGCATATAAAATGATGAACATCTCCAGGAAACAAGGGTTTCCTGTAAAAATCTGGGAAAGTGCAGGAGGCACGAGAATTCAAACTTGAATTGGGATTCCAACAGAGTATAATATCTATAAAATTTCTCTCTCCCTTAGGCCATGCACATGAGGGGCTTTTATACTCCCTCAAAGTAGTTTTAATCAGTTGGCCACGTGCTGGGGTGGTTTAACTACTGGAGTAACCATCAACCCAGCTCAAAAATAGGGAATTTTTATATATTTTTTAATGATTTTAATGGCATACGCTGAAAAGTACATGTGGACTCGAGTATACACGCGGAAAAGTCTGGGCATACCCGCGTATGGGATTTTTAACACTGTTTTTTATGAATTTTGTTCAAGTCTGTGGGAATGGGTGCCCAAGGCCATAGAAACAATCATGAATCACATGAGGGTGAAAAATGATGCTATAACAGATGCCCCCTAATATATGAGGTCAGAAGGGGTAAATGATGGCTGAAATGTATTATGCACATAGAAAGAAATTCGCAAGGACAAGAGAGGACTTCACCAGATTTCAGCCTGCCAAAAACCAATGAAAGAAAATAGAGAGTCAACTCATGCTGAGGCGGGCATACCCATGCTCAGTCAAAAATACATCATATAGAAAGTACTGAATAGATCCAACATGTATACAAGTATAGATGAACTGAAAGTACACAATGAATCATCTGAGCATGGCCCGGAAATATAAGTCTGAATCAATGTCCAAGTATCACATATAGAAAGCTGATCAAGGATGGTGCAACTGGATGTCTGATCATATAAGTAACTGAATCTCCAAGTACCGAATCATAAGAGGTGGAACAAACGGTACAATCATGCAACTCGGGAGCCAACATATAAGATGCTGCTGTACTGAACTGCAACATATAAGGGTGGACGACATCACTGGCAGAAACTGAAATGGACTGTCAAAAGTGAACCGAGAAATGCTGATGCAACCCGAGGTCTTCACCGATCACTATGGCACAATTCTACACAATGGGAATAAATGAGCTGAAGTCGACCATATGAGAAATCGTTGGATTACCGGTCAATGATGTATACCGTTAACCAACGCGAGACAACCCACCGATAATGATAATGAGTGTCAAGGTGCCCCAGTACAATCTGACAAGTGCGAATGAATGAGTTGAAGTCGAACACTTGAAAGAATCTACCGATCAGGAGGCAATGATGAATCCCCACTGTCGATAGCGAAGAGTCTGCCACTGATGACTGCAAACCCTAAGGTACTGACAAAAAGACTCTAGATCTTGTTCCCCGAGCAATGAGTCGGAGTCGATGGGAAAAGATCTGCTGGAAGGAAGGCATTAAGGCATCCCACATCAGTCCAGCGCGAGTGTAACCCGCAGGCCAAGATTTTCAAGGAATCGGACGAAGTAGAGTGATGGAACCAAAACCGAAGTACGTTTCCGACATGCACAAGATGAAGCTAGCGCACGGAAGAAACCCTCTGAACCAACCAATAATGAAAGCTGACACAGAGGCGAGAAATCCACCGATAGGGTCAAATTGAAATCAAGGTACTGCACGAATCCCAAGTGTGATAATGTATGCTGACGTCGAACACAGGGGAAACCACTCAGTCAAAGACCCATAATGATGATCAAATTCTGAGCACAAGGTCACCTATCAATGATGGAAATAGGGCCAGGGTGCGGCTCTAGGTTTACTCTCAGAGCAATGTGTCGTAGTCGATAAGAGACAAACCCGCCAGCGAGAAGTTAATGGAGACATTTTCAAACCAGCATGAGCAGAAGACCAAAACATCTGATGTGATAGAACAAGATACTGACAAGACCGGGAAGGCCAACTGAATAGTGAGTCAAGAGACACCGCAGAATGGCCGACTCTGGTTAGACTTTCCTTGAACAAAAGCATGACTCGTGATGACCATGGCAGTAAAAAGTGACACTGTATAAGTCTGTTATGCAGGAGGAAAAACAAACTCTCCACATGATTGGAAGAGATAACCAACTGGGGGAGAACTGACCAGTGAAACAAGGCAAAGGCTGAACCTAGGTAAAAACTAAAACCATCCCAAATGACGGAAAAATATAAGTGTATGTGCTTTTTTCAAGGGCGACAAACTGACACTGTACTGCCATCAAATTACGAAGTTACATCCCATTCCTGCTCCTTTTGTTATATTTGATTTTTTTGTCTTTTTCATATAATAAGCTTGAAAAAAGAATAAAAGAATGCTATGGTATAATGGATAGAACGAGTATCAAGAAACAGATGCACTAGTTCTTGGGATTGGAACGATCCTATGCTCAATACAAGGTGGCAGAAACTGGTAAGCAATACTCAAAGGAATGTTCCATCCATGGGTAAAATGGTGTCAAGTCGCGATAGATAAATGCATGCAATGGTTAACTTGTACAGACAGTCAAGG
Organism: Pinus albicaulis; assembly: GCA_034641835.2. NCBI lineage: Eukaryota > Viridiplantae > Streptophyta > Pinopsida > Pinales > Pinaceae > Pinus > Pinus albicaulis. The sequence continues at coordinate 187,085,379 of CM076574.1, forward strand.
TCAAAAGTTGGCTTAAACATTGAGTCCAAATGAAGCCGGCTAAAGGTCAGGATAAACAAGTAGCCAATATGCAATGTAGTAATACAACTCAACAACACCAGGGAGCCTCTAGGGTAATAGCCAGAAAAATGATAGTGAGGAAGAAGAAGAATGAAGCTTCAACACATAAGTCATGGCGGGACTAAAGAGGACTCCTGAACCTACATAAAACTTAGCATGGGCAACAAGTGGTAGCGAGGAACTAACTAGGAAGCCCATGTAAAGGAAGGCTCTACCACCAAGTCATGATTAAATAATCGGCGAGTGAAATGGGTTAAATACTCATGACCTGATGGGATCGACCCTATGGAAAGTGATCAGAATGGAGGCTAGTATGAAAAATGCAACGGAAAGTGGATTCCCTAACCTATATGCCAGTGAAGATCATATACCTGCCATGACGGGTCAGCAGTCATGGATCAAAAACTGGAAAAAATCTCAGATTCGTCAAAATGTACCTGAAAATATACCAATCTGGGCACTTCCAAGCATCCGGGTTATGCAGCTTAAGATAGATTGAAAAAATAAGCATAACAAATTTTTGCAAAAAATTTTCAATTTTGGGCATAAATACACAAGTTACCTCTTATTTGGTTCATTGTTACATTGTTGATTTGGGAAAAAATGCTCTGGAGAAAAAGCCTCTTTCGTCAAAATAGGAGCAATCGACCGTCAAAATTCACCAAATTTGTTAGGTAAGCTCTTAATTCATCCTTGTTATTCATTTTGTCTGTTCATAAGTTAAAAATTAGGAATTTTCACCATAGAACCATTTGTTCAAAATCACGGGTTTGCGCATACGCAGGTTTATAATGACAAAGTCACATATATACGCGACTGTGCACAAAGAAAGTTGCGTATGCGCAACCCAAAATGAAAAAATGCGTAGCTAATGAACGAATTATTGAATTTTTGCAGGATGAATATATCTTGGAGAGAGCGTGAGCACAGTGCCATTGACAATGAAGTCATGCAGGACCAAGTATCACTCAATATTCTCCGAAATTGTGGATTGCTCAAGTTTTTCAAAATGCCAAATATGAAGAGTAATGTATGGTTGCTCGAAATGCTTGTGAACTATTGGGAACTAGAAGAAGACTGCTTCATAATAGATCAAATTCCCATACGCATCGAGGTGGAAGATATTTATTTTATTACTGGACTCTCCCGGAGGGGGGAGCCAGTCGATCTACATGGCAAGCCTTTGGGAGGGCTTACCATGGAAGATTACGTCCACGTCTACTGCGTAGAGGGTTCCAAGAAAGTTGGAACTCAAATAGCTATCAAAGATTTAAGAGACTTGCACATGAAAATCCTCCTTTTTACCATTGGCAGGGTAGCGGGATATGCTTCCCTACACCAGGCATCCAGGACTCAAATGAGTATAGCTGTGGAATGCTTAACTCATTTATATGATTGGTGCATAGCTCTACTGATGAATTTGAAGCAACAATTGACTTCTATCCGAAAATTAAAGACAAATTTTTTTGGATATGGTACAATCTTGATGACATTCTTCTTCGAGAAGATTCCTGGGCTGAGACCCAAAGTGATCTCTTCTATCAGTAGCCCGAGAGATCCAAGAATTGCCCGATGGGTTGACTTGATGAAGAGATTGGGGGGAAGTGAAGTTCCCCAAACCACTTGGGATGATGAGTTCTTCCAATGGTGGGGAGAACAAATCATCGCTGTGGAAGACTATCCCTATGCCAGGATGGATTTTCGTGGCGATCCAGACCTTGTCCTTCCACCAGGCGCGGCATGGGGCACAGTCGGTAAGTTTGCAATTTTTGACTTATATAATTTTTTTTGGATTTTTTTAATATGTATGAAAAAATGTGGAAAACAAACATGTTTTTGATTGGATTCAAGATGACTTACAATTTTAAAATGATCATGATACCGATATTGGACCAGTTCGACCTGAGGGTTACCCACGACATAAGCATCGCAGAGGCGAGGTGGATATAGTAGATCCAGATAGGACCCTCCAGGCTGTACAGAGGAACTTGGAGGGGTTAACCGGCCAAGTACATATGGCTACAGTGGAAGATCTGCCTGAAGCCATCCAGAGACGGGTGGTAGGAGTACCCTGTGACTGGATACGGTTATTCTGCCGAGTTGCCACCACGATCGTGTTCTATAGGAACACAACTTCTGGGCAGGGACCACAGCAGTAGATAGATATGATATATCAGATGACTGCATATTTTTTGAGACTGAACATGATCGGGCATAAGCCCAAATTTTTTGTATGATTTACGAATCCAAAATTTTGTATAGTTTTTGAACATTCTGATGATATATATACAGCGATGTTTGATGTGATGCGACAAATGTATAAAATTGTATGATGTTTTTGATGATTAAATTTTATTGTATGGAATGATTAATATGCCAATCAATTTCTTGATTAGCTAATGAGTCTGCCATCCAATTGTCAACTCGAGGAATATGAATGAAAGTTAAAAATTGAAATGATCTTTGTAACAAACGTACCCTCAAGAACAACCAGAGTAAAAATGGATCTCGAACCCGATAAGTATTTTTCAACTGCGACACCACCAGCTGAGAGTCCAAGAAAACTACCAACGAATCAACACCCAAAGATATTGCCTCCGAGAGTAGATAAACAACTGCAGTGTATTCTGATATATTATTGGAAGTAGGACCAATGCAGACCCCTCTTGATACTAACAGCTGACCGGATGGATAATGAAGCACCCAAGCCGCAGAAGCTAAGTTCCGGGTGTGTCTACTAGCACCATCGGTGAAACCAAAATGACTCATGACATCCGACACAACCTGCCAAAGCAGATCAAAAACATCACCATCCCATCAAAGATCGAAAAACAACCAGATATGTACAAAGTAAAACTACTATATACAAAAGCAAAATGTCAGGCCGAAGCCTAGGCATAATACTTTTTCAAATAGAGCCCATTTCTGGGCTCCGGCAACTCGTTTCCTTCAAAATCAACCAAGGTATATGCTCCTTTTTTAAGGACTTTTTTAACGATAAAGGGGCCATACCACATAGACTTAAACTTTCCTGCCCCCAGGGCATCTTTTTCTTGGGCATAGACCAAAACAAGGTCACCTTCCGAAAAAACCCTAGGCTTGACCGCCTTATCGTACTGAACTTTAACTTGGTTTTTATGCGCTTCATTCATCGTGGTGGCATCCCGACGCTGCTCATCGAGATGTTCCAGATGAAGGAGACGTTCTTCAATACTAGAAGTGTCAGGAAGAAGTTCAACAGCTAACTTAAGAGAAGGAATCTCACATTCAATGGGAAATACGGATTCCAACCCGTGCACTAGCTGAAACGGAGTAAAGCCAGTTGCAGTTTTCACTGACGTCCTGTATGCCCAAAGTGCAGGATATAGCATAATATGCCAGTTGGATCTAGCTTTATCGATTGTCCTTTGAAGAATTGTCTTCAAGGATTTATTCACGGCTTCCACTTGCCCATTGGCTTGAGGATAATATGGAGATGAATGCTCTTGCCGGAAACCTAATTTTAGAGCCAACTCAGCCATCATGCTATTCTGAAAATGACTGCCATGATCAGTGACAATCTCTCTAGGAATACCAAAATGAGCAATAACCTGGTTGAAAAGAAAAAGAGCTGCAGTCTCACCATCATTCCCAAAAGTAGGCATAGCCTCGACCCACTTAGTAAAGTAGTCTACTGCTACAATAATGTACTTGTGACCTTTAGCCGAAGGCGGGTTACAAGTAGTATAATCAATACCCCACTTTGTAAAGGGACCGACAGTAATGACTGGAAAAAGCGGAGCTGGATGAGCGCACATTTTTCGAGTATAAACTTGACATGGATGACACTTTTTGACCGACTCCATACAATCTTTGAAAATCAAAGGCCAAAAGTACCCAGCACGCAAGATCTTTTGGGCTGTAGCAAGCCCAGATAAATGACCACCACAAGCTCCACTATGGCAATCATTCAGTACAGCCTCAGCTTCTTCGAGAGTTAAGCAACATCTCAGGATTGAATCAACCCCGTGATGGTATAAAGCATCACCAATAATCAAGTAATTCTTAGCCAAGTGACGCAACTTACGACGCTCATCTTTCGAAAAAGTAGAGGGAAACTTCGCAGTCTGAAGATACACAATGATATCTCCATACCAAGGATCTTGTGGAGAGATAAGAAACAAATGCTCATCTGGGAAGGATTCATCATAAACTATATCTTCCCCACAGGAAATGATTATCAATCTTAAAACCAATGATTTTGAACTTTGCAAGACATAAACTCAAGATCACCAAAATCACAATCCATCTATTGTATTTGCCCCCAATCACTCGCCTACTGAGGACAAACTGAAACGGATTGGCTGCTGCCAAAACATAAGTTTTTCGTAGAATAATGTAATGCCGGAGTTGCTGCACAACATGAAAAACTGCTAAAGCTAACTTTTCTATCGGAGTGTACCAGAGTTTAGGTCCTACCAATCCTCGACTAAGATAGTATATAACATGCTCTGCAAGAGCATCATCTTCCTGAACCAGAACCATACCAATAGTAGATTCTTCTGCTGCAAGATACAAAAGGAAATCCCTACTATAATCAGGTGGACTCAATAAAGGAGCAGAGGTCAATGATTTTTTCAAAGCATCGAATGAGCGTTGAGCGAAGTCATCCCAAAGAAATGGGACTCCCTTCTTCAACAATCTCATAAATCTCTTGGTAACTTTAGCATAATTTACGATAAATCTCTGAAGAAAATTAGCCTTTCCTTGTAGACTTTGACGTTGACGAATAGAGGACGAGGGAGGTAACCGAAGTATTGCCTCAACCTTGAATGGATCTACCCTAATCCCGTCCCTAGACACAATGAATCCCAATAACCGACCGGATGTAACCGCGAAAACGCACTTGTTCGGATTCAACCTAATCTTATAGAAACGACATCGTTCAAATATTTGATGGAGGTGAGCAGGATGATCCATCCTCTTTTGAGAATGAGCAGCTAAATCATCCAAATATGTCAGATAATATGTTAAGAAAGTGACATGGAAGGCGATGACATGGCCCGCCGAAACTAGTCTCAACATTTTTAAGACCAAAAGAGATCTTCTTGCAGAAAATATGACAAGAAGGTGTACTTTCATTTGATCTCAGGATGGATAGTAATCCGATTATATCCCAGAGAAACCGTCCATGAAGGAGAAATTCTCGTTACTCATACCCATCGATGATCTGATCTATAAATGGTGTGGGGTAATTATCTTTTAGGATATGCTTTATTAAGGTCTCTCAAATCAATGAAAACTCGAATTGTTCTTTTGTTTTTATCTACGGGAATGTGGTTTGAAACCCATTCACCAAAGGAACAGTGAAAATGAATCCCGCCTTAAGCATCTTCTCCACCTCAGCCGATAGTGGATCTTTCCTAGGGTTGACCGACGAAGCTTTTGCCTCACAAAGTTGAAGGTTTTGGGAGTCTTGATCTCATGCTGGACAATAGATGGATCTATACCAGGCATTTCCTCATAAGACCAATCGAACACATCCCTAAACTCTTTAAAGAGATCGGTGTAAATTTGGATTTCTTCAAGGGAACATTCAACTCCGATGAAGACATTCTCTATAACATTGGGATTCCTGGAAATGTTCACCGGGATAGTTGGAGAAATCATAGCCATGTTCCCTTTAGCATATACCTATGTTGGTGCTAAAGGGTTCAGGACTGGGTGAACAGGACCAGTAGACAAAGGACTTGGAAAACTTGACTCAAATTTGCTCAAATCAGGTAAAAAGTAAGACCGATGATGCAAATCATCTCACAGTCTATCTATACTAGTCATAGCTTCCAGGATGGCCTCTTCAGATGGAAGAGTAGTATCAAGGAAATCCTGGGTGGAAGAAGAACTAAGTGTCCCAGTCGGAGCCACATCTCCATCCAACTCATCCGGAGAAAGAGGAGATGCAATGGACTCTGCAGAGTCAACAATAGATTGATAAGCAATCTCAGCTGCAGACATTGGAAATGCCATTCCACCCACTTGACCTTCCGCTAATGTGGAGGTAGGGGAAGGTAAGGTCCAAGGGTCTGAAAAATAATGAGTTATAAGGAACTCTCTTCAAAGAGGAGCCTTGGAGGATGAAATTGCATTTATATGAACGGTAGGAGGTGGAATATCAAAAGTACCCATCAAAGAAGAATACATTCCAGCCCCTAAATTCTCAACATGTGACTTGGTATTATCCAACTTTGGAATAGTTGAGTCAGTAGATGCATTTAGGTCTACAGGAGAACAATCCAGTTGATCCACTGTAACAATCCTCCCTTTCTGAGGGAAACAAATAATCCGAAATAATGAGGATGCAATGGCATCCATATCATAAATCTAGTTTCGCCCTAACAGAAGGTTGTAGTCCAAGCTCGCATCAACTATCTCAACCTCTATATTTACAGTTTTTCCCCCAACACAGATGGGAAAAGCTAGGATAATACCATGTAGTCTGTGAGAATGACCATCAAACGTAGTTAGAAGAGTAGCAGATGGAACAGCTGCAGGAGATCCAATTCCCTTCCAACATGCGAGAGACATCACGCATGTGGAAGCACCCTCATCAACGACCATTCGAAAGATATTGAATTTCCAGAATGACGATTTGATATGGAAAGCCATATGATGGGGGAGTCTCTTTTTAAAATCAGACATATCAAATGTAATCATAAGAGAGTTATTTGGATCAACAGCCCCAATGGCAGTGAGCAAAGCGCTGTGCTGAGAAGGACAAGACTGGAGCACCTCAAGAGCCGACATGGCACAAGGACTCTGTGCCAGATCTTCCACAATAGAGTAGTTCTGGGCAGCCCTAGAATTTGGATTAATCTTCGTACTCTTAGTAGATTCTTTTGGCATCCGAGGTATAGGCTCAACAGTAGGCCTCGTAATATGAAGTGGCTCAGTAGCATCGGGAGCACCCTTAGCTTTCGAAGACTCTTCTTCTCCATAATCACGTGATCTCGTAGCGACATCCACGTGAGCACTCATCATGTATATGTTTGACGGAATTTCCCCCTCCTGGGTGCCCCCAGAGGAAGCCCCAGTACTTTGATTCGCGCCAACAACTAGCTGTTGCCCTTGGGGAAAAGGGTTTGTCAATACAGCCTGGGAACTGGAAGAACCCTGCTGAGGTAACAAGCGCTGTGCATCCTGAATTTTAGGGAAAAGGTGAGTAAGATGGTCTCCAGCACATAACTTGCATGGAAACTTCACTTTCTTTTTATCCTTTGGACCCTCACCAATATGCTCGTTGGTTTTATTCACATTACCCTTCCCATTCTTGCCCTTTTTCTTATTATTTCGTCCTTTCTTCTTCCTTTCAGATTGTTGATTTCCTTTGGGATCGGAAGTTTGGACGACATTTACCGACAAAGATTGGGAAGGCGATGACTCAGCAGGTACAACCTGACCAGAAGGAGCATATTGTATAGACAACTATTGCAATTGAGTAAGCAGGTTAGCTGCACCACTATTGATTGACCCAATAAGTCCATCACCATGAGGACCAGGCTTATTCTTGGATAAATCTAATTTGGAGCGAGGAGCATTGGGCAAATATTTATGAAGGACTCCAGACTGAGAATATATCAATTCAAGCTTCTGGGCCCTAAAAATGGCCTGTTCCTCAGAGAATACCCCAGACAGGGATAAATCTTTAGAAATATCTGACTGCAGAGATTTCAAAAGCCATTCCAAAAGGAATTCTCCTGGAATATGAGCTTTAATAAGCCTCTTCCTTCTCCGCCATTCCTGAATATGGTCAGAAATGTGGGTTGCGTCGTCCTGCTTAAAATTAGCTAGGAGTTCAGTCCTAGTGTCATAATAGACATGCAACTGGAAATGATTTAGAAATGTAACAGCCAGATCTCCAAATGTAGCAAAACTGCCCCCAGTTAACTCAATATACCACTTGGCAGCGTTTCCAGTTAAGGTGCGTTGAAACAATCTCAACCTAATCGAATCATCGATCAGGGAATTAGAAGAACACCATAAATGGAAAGTGGTGATATGGTCAGCTGGATCCTCTCCATTCTTTCCTTCAAACTTTGGAATTTCTGAAGGTAGTTTGGTCGGAACCGGAGGCCACCCCGGACTGTACCGGATCGGATCATTCGTCAATTTCGACAGATCTGGCAAGTTTAACGTTGCCAAAAAAGGTAAACGAGGCGGAGCCTGAGGATTCCATCCTTGATGGGATGAATTCCCAACATTTTGAAAAGAATACCCTGGATTTGATAAGGCACCAGGTTGCTAGAAAGAACTCGTAGAAAAAGGAGAAGAACCTCCTCCCAACGCATAGTTACGAAAGACCAGACCATTTCCCCCTCCTGAAGTATTGAATGAAGAGGAAAGCCCCTGATATGGGTTCCAGGCATTAGAAAGAGGGGAAAAAGTCTGATAAGCACTCGATGAAGGGAAAGAAGCATTCCCTTGGTGACCAGCGTAAAACTGATTCCCTACCCCCGCTGTAGTGAATATAGGGTTCCAACCTGTAAAAGTAGTCGAATTCTGACCACCAGACCAAGGGTTAAAACTCTGAGTCTGAGAAGTAAATGGAAAAGACCCTAAAGAAGGATTTGAATTAGGAATATGCCCAGTTCCGAAGGGGAACCCTTGAAAAGAAGCTGATCCACTAGCCATGGAAGACATGGGTGTAGATCCAACTGTAGCAGCGGAAAAGGAAAATGAAGGAATCCCACTAGTGGGCATTCCAAAAAAAAAGGGACCATATTGAGAAGCATGTGCTTAGGTGAAACCAGAATTAAACATAGCAGTACTAGAAGCAATCGAAGATATAGCAATAGTGCCTCCTCTTTCTACAGAAGTAGGAGTTTGAATGCCTGCAGCACTCATAGCAGAAGCCGCGTTCCCAGTTGTGGCCATCGAAAGGTATGAATAATATGGAGGATCTTCTGGTCTTGCAGACTCAAGTATGATGTACTGAACAACGAACGGATAATCAGGAGGAAGAGGAGATGGAAGTGACTCAGAGGTTTGAAGTACTTCCTCTACTTGTACTTCTTCTTCCTGCGGAAATAAGACTCTCGAGGTGATCGGAATGCTCCTCTCGGAACCAACACCGGAGCAAATTACAAAACCTTCAATCCCTTGTGGAGGATCTCTCTCCACTACGTCAGATTCCACAGGGTGATATTCACATGCTAAATTACTCCTATGCCTTCTTGAAGAAGGCTCTGGACTCTCGGGAGATAACCCCTAGATTCTCCTCGATCGACAAGGCGCTTGATCAGCCACTTTAACAAATTCTAATTAGACTCAAAAAAGTATAAAGCTAGGCAAGCTAGGAGCAAAGAGCACTCACTACAAAAAATCCCTGAGATGCAACCAAGCAAACAGCCTTCAAGTATTTCCGCTCCGGGTGATTAGGACCGGACACCAAAATACAAGAAAGAAAAAAATAGGACCTCCCGAAAGTAGTCTGGGATAATTATGGCCCAGGCCTACTAGCGAAGGTAACAAAAATAGTTACGCCGACCTCCTAACAATAGCCTTTTCCAGCACAAGTACCCAAGCTTCGCAAGGGAACCCCCCAGAAGTACTGCTGGAAGTGATACGATGTTTTCCTCAGGTACCACGGGTATTCCCCCCGGCAGTCACCTATGTCGAACCTAGGAATGGAAACTATGGGCACCAATCCATGTCAGAAGCCGGGCGGAACGGTCTTGAGGTCAGATCCAGCAAATCAGAGAGGGGGTATCTCTCTTCTCGGCCTTCACTTCCCCTCACGCTTGACTCTCTGGAGGAGAGCTTTCCCGGTCCACCTAACAGATTTGGATTTCGCTCAATTAATAAACTTCTATGTTTTTGTTTGAGCGGCCTTGGAGAGTTAACTCTCCACTCACCTAATCCAAGGCCCTACAACCTAGCTAGTTGGTGTATGACACTTAATAAAAAACTTGCTAGTTGTTTTTAATCGGCTTATTTTAATCGGCTGTTATATTAAGTCAAAGGGATATGGAAATGAAACTCGTGGTGTTTTGTGATGCATAAAAGAAATTAATGAAAACCAAACTACATGCAAGTGCAGTAATTTCCTTTCGATGAAAATAAATTTCTACACGGGTTCTACGAGATTATATATTTTTTCTTTTCAAATATCAAACTCACACTCGCAAAATCTATGAAAATGACTACAAATGCTTAAGTGCACCTAATGCAAATAACTAAGAGCATGCAAATTCTAAGATGAAAAATCTACTAAAGTAGAGAGAAATTTCCCAAAGATCCTTCAGTTTTATCACTTTTTTATTGTCCACAAAACTAGTTCCCAAAAGTAGAAACTCTCAATATGAAGACATCAAAATATGCTTGAAAACAAGAGGAAGAAACCAATGACAATTCCTTTCCAAAATCAAGTCAAAAACCAAAGGCAAGAAATCTCAACAAAGCTTCAAAAGATGTAACAAAACGAAAACAAAAATGCAAAACAAAAGCAAATGACAAAACAAACTGTTTTTTGAGCTTTTGAATTTTATAAAAAAGAAGAGCTCGAATAGACCAAGAAGAATATCAAATCCCAAGCCAAACAACTCTGAATTTCATCAAAACTTCAAAAACGCTCCAAATCTTATAGGGCTACTTAGTAGCAAGATTTACATGAGCAAAATAAGACAAGAAACTCAATAAATCAGCCCAGAAGAATAGTACAACCTTGCTGCAAACAAAAAACTTCAAAGAACCAAGAAAGACTCCAAAAAATTGCAACAAGACCTAGTCAAATGAACTCAAGAAAACTAACCAAAAGCAGGAAAAAATCCAAGCGCAAAGCAAAACATAAAATGAGGAAAGAGTATATGAGCAAAAGCTCTCTGTTCTGATTAAGCAGAACAACCAAGAATCCCCAGAAAGAGATCTTGGTACTCGAACCAAAAATGCAAGCACTAAAAACAACATTTTCCAGATAAGCCAGTCTTCAACCAAGAGAGAAAAAGACCAATAACCACTATCAACCCAATCCAGAGATTCTAAAGACACTGCAGGAACATGTCTCCACAGGAAGACAAGACTAAAAAGTGAAGAAATCAAAAATTTCAAAATTTTCCCAGGCATACGCTACTTGACAGTTTTGAAATAAGCGTGCATACGCGACTGTGTCAAAGGAAACCCACGTATACGCGACTTCCTTTGAAGAAAACTACGTGTATACGCGTCTGTGTATAGACAAACTCGCATATGAAAAGGTAAATAATGAAAAATAAAAAAGATCAAGCCTGGATAAAGAACCAGGTCTTCAGTTTGACTGGGAAAAAGTTAATTGGACTGGAAATAATAGTTAAAACTGTTGGAAACCTTTCAAACAGATGAAACCACCCAAGATCAGGGCATGATATTCAAGAAGGACTCACACAACCACACTTGTATGCTAAAAACTAGATAACATTGATAGTAGAAGTCACCCGTAATCCTACGCTTGATGTAGATCCTGCGGGGTCCAAACCCCCAGCAACCCTTCTTCCTCCTTAACCTAAAAACCAAGAAGAAATGTGCACGGAAATCTAGTTGTACAACATATAATTACCCTAAATGTCAGTGGAAACCATGTGAAACATCATATAAACAATAATAAATGCTTAAATAATAATATTTTCACATATACAAGAAGATATTAACACGTGACTTCAGGAACAAGATGGTTCTTCTTCATTATGAACAGCATGTATAGTAATAAAATGTGGAGAGATCACCTGAATCCTTCCACGATCTTCGAACAGACCGTCGTCTAGATCTGTCCTGCCCTTGCCTCGCTAAGATACTTTCAAGACTTGTGCACTCGAGATGGCATATAAACTGATGAACATCTCTAGGAAACAAGGGTTTCCTGTAAAAATCTGGGAAAGTACAGGAGGCACAGGAATTCAGACTTGAATTGGGATTCCAACAGAGTATAATATCTATAAAATTTCTCTCTCCCTTAGGCCATGCACATGAGGGGCTTTTATACTCCCTCAAATTAGTTTCAATCAGTTGGAAATAGTTGGCCATGTGCTGGGGTGGTTGAACTACTGGAGTAACCATCAACCCAGCCCGAAAAATAGGGAATTTTTATATATATTTTAATGATTTTAATGGCATACGCGGAAAAGTACATGTGGACTCACGTATACACGCGGAAAAGTTTGGGCATACCCGCGTATGGGATTTTTAACACTATTTTTTATGAATTTTGTTCAAGTCTGTGGGAATGGGTGCCCAAGGCCATAGAAACAATCATGAATCACATGAGGGTGAAAAATGATGCTATAACACATATGCAATGTGGAAGGCTTTGACGAATCTATTCCAAAGCAATAGCGACAATAGGAAATTGGCACTCAAAGATAAACTCAGGAAGATCAAGATGGAAAAGGGCGACACGATTCCAAAATATCTAACAAAGTTTGTCCAATGTAGGGATGAACTAGGAAGCTTTGGAATAATAGTTTCTGATGATGATTTGGTGAGCTTGGCTCTCCTAAGACTTCCCAAGAGTTGGCAGAGTTATCAAGACTCTACTAATAGAAGGGAAAAAATTCCAGATTGGGAACGACTTTAGTCGGATTTGGTGCAGGAGGAGTTCAGATGGAATACCAGAGATGGATCTTCATCTAAGAATGAGGATGAAGAGGATTTTTTTTTGGCTGCCAAGGTGAGGAAGGGGAAAGGGAATAAATTCCATTCTAAATTTGAGTCCAATAATGGCAAGAAGCAGGACATGTCCAAGGTGAAGTGTTTTCACTGTCATGAGCATGGGAATTTTGCTACTAACTGTACACAAAAGAAGAAGAACAATAAGGCTAGAGGATCTGCAACTGGTGAGTCCCTTGCCTCACAATTTGATATTGACTTCTCATTGATCGCATGCATGGTGTCCAGTGCATTGGGATTTTTCTGGTATTTGGATAGTGGCGCTTCCTTTCACATGACGGGAGATAAGGAAATTCTTAGTGACTTGGAGGAGAAATATCTCCAGATGCATATTGAAATGGGTGATGATGGATGGTACAGTGCTATTGAGATTGGTACCATTACCTTTCAGAGGGCGTCGGGTAAAACATTTCAATTAAAATATGTAATGCATGTACTAGGTCTGAAGAAAAATTTGGTCTCAGTCGCAATGTTGGAGGATAGAGGCTATGATGTTGTTTTCAGTGATGGAAAAGATTTCCTGCAACATAAAACAATAGGACAAGCCATGAGGATATGGATTCAAGTTAATAATATCAACAATCTATAGGTATATGGTTGCGTAGCAATGATGGGCAAGGAAGATCAAGTGGTGAGTCGGGATGAGGGCGAATTATGGCATAGGTGATTGGGCCATATTCACCATGGAGCCTTGAAAGTAATGCAACATATTTCTTCTGGTATTCCCAGGGCTACAATTGCACAATCAGACACATGCAAGGGATGTACTATGGTAAAATATGTAAATTCCACCTTTCATGAGAAGGAAAACCGAGCTTCGGGGATCCTTGATAGAGTTCACTCAGATGTGTGTCATCCCTTCTCGGTTGATTCAAAATAAAAACATAAGTACTATGTAATATTTGTTTATGAATTTTCTTGTAAGCACTGGATCTTATTCATGCAAAAGAAATATAAAACATTCTCTAAGTTCTGTGAGTTTAAGGAACTAGTGGAGAAAGAGTTGGGGAAGAAAGTGAAGGCTCTTAGGAGCGATAATGGTGGAGAATAAATCTCTAACGAACTCAAGAACTTCTACAAAAAATAAGGAATTCAAAGAGAAATCATAGCGCCTCATAACCCACAACATAATGGGGTCATGGAGAGGAAGAACAAAACTACTGTGGGTGTAGCATGAGTGATTTTTCATGACCAAGGCGTACCGATGCATATGGGGGTGGAAGCATGCAATAAAACGGTACATGTGTGGAACTATTTTCCTCATAGAGTACTTGGCATGAGTACACCTGAAGAGGCTTTCACTGGTAAGAAACCTGATGCTTCACACTTTAAGATTTTTGGCTCATTTTTTTATGTGCATGTGACCGAGGAAGCCAGGAAGAAGCTGGAACCAACAGCTGAGGGTGGGATTTTCGTGGGGTGCATTGAAACACCCCATAATTATTATGTGTATTTTCCAAACAACAGAAGGATTGTTGTGCGACGGGATATCAAATTTGATGAGGAGAAATCAATGTGTTGTCCCATGAGAGGGAGCTGGACCTGCATGTATAGGAGGAATTGTTGGTACCCAAGGGTGAGTCTCAAGATGTGGATCAACTACATGAGGATGTTTATGGAGTGGAGGAAAACACTCATGTAGATCCATCCATCAGAAATGGCAGAAGTCGCACCATGGAAGCTGATAGATTGAGACTTGATGCTGCAGAGAATGTAGGAACCCCTACTTCATAGCACAGACAGAGACAGTCTCCTGACCGATTTACTAGTTACATGGATCTTATGAGAAAATGTATTGTGACTGAACCATCTTCCTTTCAGGAAGTAGTGCAACAACCAACTTGGGTTGATGCAATGGTGGAGGAGTTTGACTCCATTGTCAAGAATAGTGCATGGGAGATAGTCCCAAGACCGGTCGACAAATTAGTGGTTGGATTGAGATGGATCTACAAAGTAAATCAAGCTGTTGATGAGAGTGTGGAGAAATTCAAGGCCAGATTTGTGGCTCGGGGATTCTCATAGATTGAGGGGATAGATTATGATGAGACTTTTTCACCTGTTGCAAGTTACTCTTCCATAAGATCCATCCTTGCACTCTCAGTGCAGATGGGATGGCACATTCTTCAGATGGATGTGAAAACTATGTTTCTCAATGGGATCATTGAGGAAGATGTGTACATAGAGCAGCCTGAAGGTTTTGATATCTTCAATAGTGAGTTACATGTGTGCATACTCAAAAGAGAATTGTATGGGCTGAAGAAAGTACCCCATGCTTGGTACACTCGGATAAACAACTATTTCACCAAAATGGGCTTCACCAAAAGTGAAGCAGATGCAAACCTGTACCAGATTGTGGTTGAGGGTAAGCTATTGATCATTTTTCTTTATGTTGATGATCTAATTTTGACTGGTGATGAGCAGCTGATAGACTCATGCAATGAGGATCTTGCATGGGAGTTCTAAATGAAGAACATGGGACTCCTTCATTATTTCCTTGGATTGGAAATATGGCAACGGGATGGTGAAATTTTTGTGTCACAAGGCAAGTATGCAAAGGAGATACTAGGTAAGTTTAATATGGAGAGTTGAAAACCCATGGATACTGCTCTTCCATGAAATTGGAGGAAAGTGGATGCTACTTCTAGAGAGGTAGTGGATGCTAATGTCTACCGATAGTTAGTGGGTTCGCTAATGTATCTAGTGAACACGAGATTGGACATTTGTTGCACAGTTAACCAGCTGAGTCAAGCTATGGTTAAGCCTACCAAGATCTTTTGGAAGGCGGGGAAGAATGTCTAGAGATACTTGAGGGGCACATCAGAGTATGTTCTATGGTACAGACAGACAGAGGGAGTGAAGCTGCATGGCTTCACAAATGTAGATTGGGATGGAAATCCATCAGACCGAAATAGCACATCAGGGGGGATCTTTAGCATTCAATTGGCAATAGTTTCTTGGTACAACACGAAATAATGAGCTGTGGCACTCAGTTCGGCAGAACTGGAATACACAGAAACAAGTCAAGCTGCATGTGAGGCTATCTAGATGAGAAAGATCTTGGTTGGTTTATTTGGTTCTCAAATGGATCCAACAATGATTCATTATGATAATAAGAGTTGCATTAATCTCTCGATTAATCCTATGTTTCATGATAGGTCCAAGCATATAGATATCTGGTACCATCATCTCAAATATTGTATGGATAGAAGGATCTTGTTGCTTCAATACATTCCCATGGAAGATCAGGATGCAGATATTCTGACGAAGGTGCTCACCAAGAGAAAATTCAAATACCATAGAGACAGGATCGGGGTGAAGGATAATCCCTTTCTTGTTGAGAGGGAGTGTTGAGATTCAACAAGAAGATTTAGCACCCATGCCTAGTGCATTAAGCACCTGGTTTCATTAAGAACCTGGTTGCATTAAGCACCCATACTAGGGTGGGGCCCATAGTGCTATTTTTGGGTGCATGTCTATTTTGGTTATCCCTTAGTTAAGATGGACATTAAACTGTAATCTATTCTCAATGCTGACTTGAATGAGTTAAATAAAAGTGATAAATTCAGTTAGCTAGTGAATTTCGAGTTAGAGGTAGTTGGTGAGGCATGCAGAGTAATTATATTTGTAATAGAGTTCGAAGTGCAATGGCGCATTAGTTAATGCAAGTTGTAAATAGTTTAACTCAGTTAAGTGAGTTAAAATTAGTTGTGCTAGTTGTAGCTGAAGAAACACTAGTGAGAGATCAAGTGAATTGAATATTAATTAATTCACAATCAGTGACCTCACATGCAACTAAGGATTTACTATTATTAGCTGCATGCATGTCAGATTCGGTGGAGACCCAGTTGAGTTCTAGGTGAAAGGGAAGTTGACCATCAGTTGTAGGATTATTGGCTTACACACTTTCAACCAAACACCCATTGGAGTGCCCAAAATACTTGCGCAGTCAAGGCAGGAAATAATTCCTATCTTTTAGGTATCTTTACCATCAGGGATTGCGTAAGCAAGGAAGGTTGTCTAGAGGCTAAGAATTGGCTATGTGTTAGTCAGTTTTGCATATGACAGTGTGAGACAATTAACTGAGTACTAGAGGGCTCTTGTGAGAAGAGTTTTGTATTTAATTGTTTCATGATCCATGCTTAATATACAATAGAATATAGTGAGGTTTTTAGCTATAATTTTTCCCCAGGAAATTATCTGTGTTACTTCTGGGACATACGCAACAAGGCGGGGACAGTGGTTTGTGTCGTGCAGCCCTGCAATGCGACAATCATCACACCATAGCCCCGACCCACTTGATCTTGCAACTTCCCTAGGGCACAACGGAGTAGGTCCCCCGACCTGCATATAGTTTTCTAACAGTGGGTAGTTATCTTTGGTGTGTGTTAGTGTAAATATCTGCATACTTCCACTAGGGATCAAAACACATTTGCATGTGCATCTTAGGTGTCCCATTTTGAAGAAATTTTCAATCATTCCATTAGGTCATGATATAAAATTATTCCACTAGTGGGTGTCCTTGTCAGGTCTGTGTTTCAAAGGTATTTTCCACAACATGTTCAAATCATCTTCCAAGAAGATCCATCAAAAAGAGCCCGAAAAGAACTTTCCAACGGTATGTTGCACTCTTAAGACTGACTTCTGGATTGAAATTTATGCTTAAGTGAAGTAAAAGTCCCCTATATCCTCATATATCCCCTATTTCCAATTTTTCCCTTTAAACTTTGTATTATTAAAGTTTAATATTGTCCTTTAATAAAATCCCTTTCCCCCCCTCCCTCCAAATACATAGTCGCATGATTAAAATCCAAAAAATACTTGTGCGATTAAAACCACTTCCCTACCATTCTTGAAACATTATAATATAAATTTCAAAGTCTTTATTATAATAAACCCCACCCTTCCATCGCAATCGCAATGTTTTGAACAACGCATCCCGATGGCCAATCGCTAAAAGTTCCGATGCGATTATGTAAGTCCCCCCGACTGGTCTTGCCCGATGTACATCTGACCGTCGATCTGCCCCTGCCGATCTGATGGCCCACAGCCAATCGGAGCATTCTCATCGTATTTCCAAAAATCCTATCCCGATTGTATAACCCGTGATGGAAAAACCTCTGATTGATGTCCCCACCGTTGATCTGTCCTCGCCGATCTGACGACTCACAAATCCATCGCTCAATCGGCATAGGCATCCCACATATGTTACATTCCACCCGCTCCGATCTCCGATCCTGATTGACCCTCAGGCCCACCATAAATACTCCGCCCATTTATTATAAAAAATCCCATTCCCCTCTGTAAAAATAAAATTATAATTTGTTTCATTTTATCAAAGGCCTCCCCCTTCTCCATTATTTCAATCGCATCGGAGCTTTCGGCCTTGTTTCAAAAAATATTCAAACCTCCCGATTCCGATTGTGATGACACCATTGCAAACGTGAATTGCTAATTTTTTAATATATTATATCCCTTCGCTCCGTTCATTGAAATTACGATTTACCATATGGACCCCACCTCCTTCTCTTCCTCTTTCCCATTCAAAATTAATTTTTCCCTTCACGAAAACATATAATTTCATTATTTTTTATTTCAACAGCATTTTATTAAAAGTCATTCCTTCAGGGTAATAATAGAATGGAGAGAAAACGTCAGAGGCCGAGAAACTAATTCGTAATAGTCACATATTCAGTTACAATTTAAAGGGATCCATGCTACAGGTTTCACCTCCTCATTGGTTATTAGCAAATTCGAGTGGCATAATGTAACGCTGCTCCTTCTTAGGACAGATTGTTGGCTCTTCAGATTTCGGTTGTTAATGCTGTTAAACAATTCCGTTTTTTCGTCGATTCATGTTCCCACATTTCAGTGTATTTAAGGTAATTGTAAATTATTTTGTAAAGGAGTCTCAGTCAGAAAGTCTGTAATTGAGAAGTGGGGGGAAGTGTGGAAGAACATCTCTGCGCTCCATTGTACAACTTGACAGGGAATTAATAAAAGATGCAGCTCTGATTTGTGGGATCCATGTGGTATGAGATTTAGCTTTTGTTATCTCCTTGGTTTCATATGTAAATTTTTATGTTTCACCTCTCATTCATAAACATTTCCTTTTGAATGCTTTCAAGATAGAAAGGTAGAATCCATTTTATATTCTCTGCCTTGGGAAATCATTCATGCTTTGTGTTTTTCTTCTGTTTGAAAAGGATCCATTTACTGTTCCCTTTTCAGCTCCTCACCAGTCTTTCCATCCCATCCTCATTAAATTTTAATTGCTAAATATCCTACCTATCTTGCCCCATGAAATACCCTGTGTCCTAATTTAATTCCCAGTTTCAATTGTCCCATTTTTGTCTCACACATTCCCAGAAATTCATTTATTTTATTAAAATCCTTTTTCCCATCATTTTACCTAGCCTAATATTAGTCCATTTATTGTATTCCAGTGAATATTATTTCACGGAGAGAGCCCTCTCCTGTACTTGTAGGGCTAGCTATAAGGCTAAGCGTGATTTAGTTGTTACCCTGTTTTTCCTTTTCAGCCTGGGGTCCAATTCAGGAGCTAACATCTCTGGCGACCATACTAGGGAATTTTAATTTAAAATAGTAGATCATATCCTCCCCGGTAAAGAATGACAGATTATTATATCTGAATGTTGATGATGAAACAATAATCAGATGCATATAAAGGCTGAAAAAATTCACCTGGTGACTCCATTCACTGAAAGATCCAGAAAATCAAATCCTTCATGGTGACTCCATTGTAGGAAGATCAGTAGCTTTAAGATGTTTGTTTTAAGATGGAATGTATTGCAAGACAATATGCTCCCATGAGCCGAGATCATATTCCAGGTTTCCCAAATAAAATGCCCAAGGTGGATTGGCTTCAGGATTTGCCTATGTTCAAAAATGTGGAAGGTAATGATGCTGCTCTTCATCTGGTGAAATTTCACATCCATGTGCATAAATTAAAGATCGATTTTCCTAAAGATTGTTTGATGAAGATGTTAATGGCTAATTTGGAAGATGAAGCTCGATCTTGGTATGAAAGTTTTCCCCCTACTTGTATTTATGGTTTAAAATATTTTCATACAATATTCTTTGAAAGGTACAAAGAATCTTGTCCATCTTTAATGTTAGTGCATAATTTTTGTAAACATGTTAATAGTTTCATTGAAAATCTTGAGAATTTTTATGGAGATGATGAATTCATGGACAAAGAAATCATGGAAGCCCTGTATGAGAATCCATTTCAGCAGCATACAGAAATTTTAGAGGATGCTTATCAAGATCAGCAGGTTGAAGATTTCCATACCATTGAAAATGATAGAAGACAAGGTTTTATTTCAGATCTGATTGAAATAAAGGATGATATGCAGGAAAACGATGTTCCAGTCTTAGATAGCGATAGATTTAAATCAGATCTAGATTCAAAATGTGATGATGACGAGTCTGTTGTTCTCGATCCCATCAAGGAGTGCTCTATTGTTAAGGACACCTCAAATGAATAAAATAGAGTTACAGACCTAAACGCTCTCATCCCATCAGAACTAGATCTTCACGAGGAGGTAATCCATTCCCTCTATGAAAAACAAGATGATATTTTTGTGCAAATAAGTGTAAAAGTTTCTTTGGATGAATCTGTAGTAGATGATAGAAATGACAGTGTTGGATCTCAAGAACCATCTGAAGTTTCTTTTCTTATGACTGACAAATATGATGAGAAACATGGAAATCTAGTTGTCATATCATATGAATATGACCAAAAATATATTCAGATTACAGAAGATCAGAGCATTCAGGACTGCCATTCAGATTCTTCTTCCTATGTCTCATGTTTTGAAATGTTTTTTCAAGAGGAAATCTGCTCCTCTACTTGTTTAGAATTTTTTGAAAACCAGGAACATACTCTTACTGAGGTACATTGTGAAGAAAGATCAGAATCAAGAGAAAAAGACACCTTTTTTCTTCAACAGGAGGTAAATCTTTATGTTTTTTAGGACCCAGTGGAAAATTTATTGTAGTCAGCAGTGAAGGTAATTATTGCAGTATTCAGTGATGAAGGAGATCATGGTCAACTATGATTTTGGATGCCCAGTTGCAAGTATCTATTGTTGTCCAGAGGATCTTATCAGGAGAATCAATCAAGGAGTAATTTGATTGATTGGTTACACTGGCATTTTAATATAGCCTGATGGTATATTGTCTTGTAAGAAACACAGGTGGTCATTTACTGCCATCAAGCTTCAAGTTTAAGTTTGTCTTAGTCAGCTTTGAGTCACTTTTGAGTTAGTTGGTCGAGTTAAGTTTCTTTCAGTATTCAGTTTGGTTTTTAGCTATTGACTCCATGCCCAATGGATAAGGCTACTAGGTCTACGGTGTTCTTGGCACCTCCAAGGAGCTACCATCCCCATTGGAGCCAATGTTAGTGTCAGTATTTGAATACTTCCACTAGGGATCAAAACACATTTGCATGTGCATCTTAGGTGTCCCATTTTGAAGAAATTTTCAATCATTCCATTAGGTCATGATATAAAATTATTCCACTGGTGGGTGTCCTTGTCAGGATTGTGTTTCAAAGGTATTTTCCACAGCATGTTCAATGTTGAAAATGCAGCAAGATGATGGAGCTTAGTGAAATGAAGTCGCCTTCACTAAGTGGGCCCGCAGGCTATTTTTGGCGCAAAGTCTATTTTTAGACTATGTCTATTTTTAGACATATGGAGCATGGTCTGGGAGTTGCAGTATGCTATTCTTGGAGTATTGGTCATGTTGGTAAAATAGATGGACCTCTATTTTTAGAAATTTAGGTCGAAGTCTATTTTTAGACTGCCTATCCTAAAAATAGAAAAGTCAAATATTATTTACCCTTAATAATATTTGGACTCTAAACTTCAGTTTACTCTCTTGGAGCACTTCAGTTGGAGCTACAGAAGTGGCTCATGCATCTGAAAGAGGAATTACGCTATTCCTAGGGGTTTGGTGAGCTCATGCATGGTTGACTTCAGTTAGGACTTCAGTGGCAGAAGTTTGGTGGAGTTGATGAGACAGTTGGTGGAGTTGTGTTCGGTTTAACTTAGTTGAACTAGTTGTGATTAGGTTAACTAGCTAATCAACTAGTAATGAGTGGAGTGAATTAAATATTATTTAATTCACTAATTATTAACTCATTATTCAACTCAAGAACACATCAGTTCACTACAGTGCATGGACAGTTCAGTGGAGACCAGTGGAAGAGGTAGATGAAAGGGTTGAGATAGCTATCATTTGTGACATCAGTTGTGCATGAGATTTGCACCACACTTGGAGGAATTTCCCATGATGATTGTGATTTCAAGCCAAGGAGATTCGAACCTTGGATCTCTCATTAGACCAGCCTTGATTGCGCAATAGAGGCAGGCAATTAGTGGATGAGTTTTGAACATGTGACTTGTTCAAAACCAAGCTAGTTTGTGTGTAACTTTATGAGATAGTACTGAGTACTTGTGAGGAGTATTGTACTATGTACTGTTACATGTTCTCTCCATTATAATATACACAATAGCTGAGGGGTTTTTAGCTATAATATTTCCCCATACATACTGTGTAATGTGTGTGATGTTTTGATGATCTTTTGATCACATACCGCTTGTTTTATTTCCGCATGTGTGATGATCTGAGTGGAAGAGATTATGTGTTGCATATGAATTCGAATTGATATGTGATCAGGATAATCTCGGTGGATAAATCTTCTTTATTCAGAAAATTTATACATGGTATCAGAGCTATCAGAGCAGAGATTGATCATCACAGTGATTACAAACTTATTTCGGTAGACAGAGTCTGCATGCGGGCCAGGTAGCCTCTGGATCCATCCTTTCCTTTGAAAGGTGATACATCCAGTAAATGCCCCTGCAGTCGATCTCTGTGCTAGAAATAATTTGTTCTCACAGATCAAGAGCGGTTGAGCTTTGAGCTTGGAATTCAAATTTTGCAGCAGTTTGTTTTCTTGGTGCCGAAGTTGAAAATGTCTTTCAACGGTTTGCGACTCGAATATGCTCTTGAAGGTAGTTCAAATTATGTTGCATGGAAAGATCGCATGGAGGCAGTATTAGAAGATAATGGACTGAAGGAGTTCGTAGATACGGATGTCCAAAAGCCCACTGATCCTGCTGAAGTCGAGGCTTGGAAAAAGAAGATGGCGAAATGTCGAAGGATTCTGTTGGAGGGCGTGAAGGATCACATTGTATCCAGCCTGCATGGAAAAGCTTCTCCATATTTGATGTGGAAAGCGTTGACAGATCTATTCCAGAGTAAGAGCGACCAAAGGAAGCTGGCACTCAAAGATAAGCTCAGAAACATCAAGATGGAGAAAGGCGACATTATCGCCAAATACCTCACGAAGTTCACTCAATGCAGAGATGAGCTGGGAAGTGTGGGGGTGACTGTCGAAGAAGAGGATATGGTGGACTTGGCTCTCTTTGGTCTTTCGAAGGCTTGGAATTCATATCAAGATAGTGTCAATGGTCGGGAGAAGTTGTCGGGATGGGAGCACCTTTGTGCGGATCTCATGCAGGAGGAGATAATAAGGACTACTAGGGATGGATCTTCATCCAAGGTATCTGATGAAGAAAATTGTGCTTTGGCTGCCAAAAAAAAGAAGGGGAAGAGAAAGAAGGCTTCTCAGTCTGGTGCGAAAGGCAAGAAGCAAGACATGTCCAAGGTGAAGTGTTTTCACTATCACCAACACAGACACTATGCCACAAATTTTCCGCAGAAGAAGAAGAATAAGAAGGCTGCCGGATCTGCAACGGGAGAGGCATTGGCTTCTCAATTCGAACTGGATTTTTCACTGATCGCATGCTTGGTTTGAAGTGTGGCGGGATCATTTTGGTTCTTGGACAGTGGTGCGTCATTTCACATGACCGGAGATCGAGATCTGTTTTCAGATTTGGAGGAAAATATCTTGGAGTGCACATCAAGATGGGTGATGATGGTAGATACAGTGCGACTGGTATCGGTACCATTTCCTTTGAGAGGGAGTCTGGTAAACCTTTCATACTAAAGGAAGTTTTGCATGTTCCAGGATTGATGAAGAACCTGATCTCTGTGGCGATGTTGGAATACAAGGGGTATGATGTGGTCTTCAGCGAAGGAAAAGCCTTCCTGCGCAGTAAGACTACTCGTGAGACCCGGAAGATAGGGGTTCGAGTCAAGAACCTTTATCAGTTGCAAGTAGATGGCTGTGCAGCAATGGCATGCAAGGCGGGAGAAGTGGTGAGCCGGGATGATGAGGGCGAACTGTGGCACAGGACATTGGGCCACCTTCACCATGGAGCTTTGAAGATACTGCAGCAGATTTCTACTGGGCTTCCTAAGGGCACTCTTGCGCAGTCAGATCAGTGCAAGGGGTGTACCTTTGGGAAGTATGTGAAAGCCACCTTTCACGAGAAGGATAGTCGCGCCACGACGATCCTTGAGAGAGTTCACACAGACGTGTGTGGTCCTTTCTCAGTTGCTTCGACAACAAAGCACAAGTACTACATGATCTTTGTTGATGATTTCTCTAGGAAGTGCTGGATCTTCTTCATGCAGAAGAAGAGCGAGACATTTTCTAAGTTCTGTGAATTCAAGGCGCTAGTAGAGAAGGAATCGGGGAAGCATGTGAAGGCTCTTAGGAGCGACAATGGTGGTGAATTCATCTCGGCTGAATTCAAAGAATTTTGCAGCACAGAAGGGATTCGGAGAGAGCTCATCGCACCCCATAACCCACAGCAGAACGGGGTGGCTGAGCGGAAGAACAGAACGATCGTGGGTGCTGCACGGGCGATGTTGCATGATCAGGGCCTACCCCTTCACTTGTGGGCCGAGGCATGCAATATAGCAGTGTATGTGCAGAACCGTTGTCCTCACAAGGTTCTTGGCATGAGTACACCAGAGGAGGCTTATTCTGGCAAGAGGCCTGATATTTCCCATTTGCGGATTTTCGGATCTCCCGTCTACATGCATGTGACGAAGGATGCGAGAAGGAAGCTGGATCCAACTGCTGAAGTTGGAATATTTGTGGGGTACACTGATACACCTCACAACTATCGGGTGTATGTGCCAGACAGTCGCAAGACTGTTGTGCGACGGGATATAAAATTCCAGGAGGAGAAAGCCATGCAGTGTTCGCTTGAGAGGGAGCTACACTTGCATGCATATGAGGAGCTGTTAGTTCCTAAGGAGGAGCTTCCGGATGTGGATCAGCCACAAGAGGAAGTTCAGGAGGTGGAAGAAACCACCCATGCAGCGCCAACCATCAGAGGGCGCATGCGCACTACAGAAGCTGAGCGACTGGCTTGAGATGTAGAGAAGGTTGTAGGACCACCTACAGCACAGCGCAGATAGAGGCAGTCACCGGATCGGTACACTGGATACATGGCTCTTGTGAGTCAATGTGTCGTGATGGAGCCATCCTCTTTTGAGGAAGCTGTGGAGGAACCCGCATGGGTTGATTCCATGATCGAAGAATATGATTCGATCGTCAGGAAAAGTGCATAGGAGATTGTCCCAAGACCGGTGGGGAAATCAGTGGTGGGTTCGCGATGGATCTACAAAGTGAAGCAGGCGGCTGACCGGAGTGTGGAGAAGTACAAGGCGAGATTTTTTGCTCGGGGCTTTTCACAGATCGAGGGGATTGACTATGAGGAGACCTTTGCACCTGTCGCAAGGTACTCTTCCATAGGACGATCCTTGCTCTCTCTCGCCGTTGTGATAGGGATGGGCACATCCATCAGTTGGATGTGAAGAAGACTGGGCTCCTCAACGGAGTCATTGAGGAGGAGGTGTACATAGAGCAGCCCGAAGGTTTCAGATCTTTCGCAGTGAGTCGCATGTGTGCCGACTCAAGAGAGCACCGTATGGGCTGAAGCACGCACCTCGTGCTTGGTACACTCGGATAGACAGCTACTTCACCGGGCTTGGATTCTCCAAGAGTGAGGCGGATCCAAACCTGTACCAGATTGTGGTAGAGGGGAAGCTGTTGATCATCGTACTGTATGTAGATGATCTGATTTTGACTGGCGATGAGCCGTTGATACTTTCATGCAAGGAGGATCTTGCACGAGAGTTTGAGATGAAGGACTTGGGCATCCTTCATTATTTCCTGGGATTGGAGATTTGGCAACGCAGTGGAGGACTGTTTGTTTCTCAGGGCAAGTATGCCCAGGAGATTCTGGAGAGGTTCAACATGCAAGGCTGCAAGCCTGTTGACACTCCTCTTCCTGGTGGTTGGAGGAAGGAGGATGCTACTTCAGCGGAGGTAGTGGATGCCACCGTCTATCGACAGTTGGTGGGGTCGCTTATGTATCTGGTCAATACACGACCCGATATATGCTATGCTGTTAACCAGCTTTTGCAAGCTATGGTTAAGCCTACCAAGCTCTTCTGGAAGGCAGGCAAGCATGTATTGCGTTATCTTAGTGGCACATCGAAATATGGTCTATGGTACAGACAGGAGGATGGAGCGAAGCTTTCCGGCTTCACTGATGCAGATTGGGCAGGGAGCCCAACGGACCGAAAGAGCACATCTGGAGGAGTTTTTAGCATTGGGTCGATAGTATTTTCCTAGTACAGTAGGAAGCAGAGATCCGTGGCACTCAGTTCAGCAGAGGCCGAGTACATGGCAACAAGCTTGGCTGCATGCGAGGCTATTTGGATGAGGAAGATCCTCGTTGGATTGTTCGGGTTGCATTTGGAGCCTACAGTGATTTATTGTGATAACCAGAGTTGCATTAAACTCTCGGATAATCTAGTATTTCATGATAGATCCAAACACATCGACATCAGGTACCATCATATCAAAGATTGTGTTCAGCGGAGAATCATGTTACTTTCATATGTTCCCACGGAGGATCAGGATGCTGACATCTTGACGAAGGCGCTCACCAGGAGCAAGTTCGAATTCCACAGAGGCAAGATAGGGGTTGCAGATAATCCATATCTTGTTGAGAGGGAGTGTTGAAAATGCAACAAGATGATGGAGCTTAGTGAAATGAAGTCGCCTTCACTAAGTGGGCCCGCATGCTATTTTTGGCGCAAAGTCTATTTTTAGACTATGTCTATTTTTAGACATATGGAGCATGGTCTAGGAGTTGCAGTATGCTATTCTTGGAGTATTGGTCATGTTGGTAAAAATAGATGGACCTCTATTTTTAGACATTTAGGTCGAATTCTATTTTTAGACTGCCTATCCTAAAAATAGAAAAGTCAAATATTATTTACCCTTAATAATATTTGGACTCTAAACTTCAGTTTACTCTCTTGGAGCACTTCAGTTCGAGCTACAGAAGTGGCTCATGCATATGATAGAGGAATTATGCTATTCCTAGGGGTTTGGTGAGCTCATGCATGGTTGACTTCAGTTAGGACTTCAGTGGCAGAAGTTTGGTGGAGTTGATGGGATAGTTGGTGGAGTTGTGTTCGGTTTAACTTAGTTGAACTATTTGTGATTAGTTTAATTAGCTAATCAACTAGTAATGAGTGGAGTGAATTAAATATTATTTAATTCACTAATTATTAACTCATTATTCAACTCAAGAACACATCAGTTCACTATAGTGCATGGACAGTTCAGTGGAGACCAGTGGAAGAGGTAGATGAAAGGGTTGAGATAGCTATCAGTTGTGACATCAGTTGTGCATGAGATTTGCACCACACTTGGAGGAATTTCCCATGATGATTGCACTGTCAAGCCAAGGAGATTCAAACCTTGGATCTCTCATTAGACCAGCCTTGATTTCACAATAGAGGCAGGCAATTAGTGGATGAGTTTTGAACCTGTGACTTGTTCAAAACCAAGCTAGTTTGTGTGTAACTTTATGAGATAGTACTGAGTACTTGTGAGGAGTATTGTACTAAGTACTGTTACGTTTTCTCTCCATTATAATATACACAATATCTAAGGGGTTTTTAGCTATAATCTTTCCCCATACATACTGTGTAATGTGTGTGATGTTTTGATGATCTTTTGATCGCATACCGCTTGTTTTATTTCCGCATGTGTGATGATCTGAGTGGAAGAGATTATGTGTTGCATATGAATTCGAATTGATATGTGATCAGGATAATCTCGGTGGATAAATATTCATTATTCAGCAAATTTCTACATTCAAATCATCTTCCAAGCAGATCCATCATAAAGAGCTCGGAAAGAAATTTCCAATGGTATATTGCACTCTTAAGACTGACTTTTGGATTGAAATTTATGCTTAAGTGAATTAAAAGTCCCCTATATCCTCATATATCCCCTATTTCCCATTTTTCCCTTTAAAATTTGTATTAATAAAGTTTAATGTTGTCCTTTAATAAAATCCCTTCCCCCCCCCTCCCTCCAAATACATAGTCGCATGATTAAAATCCAAAAAATACTTGTGCGATTAAAACCACTTCCCCACCATACTTGAAACATTATAATATAAATTTCAAAGTATTTATTATAATAAACCCCGCCCTTCCATATCAATCAAAATTTTTTGAACAAGGCATCCCGATGGCCAATTGCTAAAAGTTCCGATGTGATTATGTAAGTCCCCTCGACTGGTCTCGCCCGATGTACATCTGGCCGTCGATATGCCCCTGCCTATCCGATGACCCACATCCAATCGGAGAATTCTCATCGCATTTACAAAAATACTCTCCCGATTGTATAACCCCCGATGGCAAAACCTCTGATTGATGTCCCCACCGTTGATCTGTCCCCGCCGATCCGACGGCTCACAAATCCATCGCTCAATCAGCATAGGCATCCCACATACGTTACATTCCGCCAGCTCCGATCTCCGATCCCGATTGACCCTCGGGCCCACCATAAATCCTCCGCCCATTTATTATAAAAAATCCCATTCCCCTCTGTAAAAATCAAATTGTAATTTGTTTCAATTTATCAAAGGCCTCCCCCTTATCCATTATTTCAATCGCATCGGAGCTTTCAGCCTTGTTTCAAAAAATATTCAAACCTCCCGATTCCGATTGTGATGACGCCATTGCAAATGTGAATTGCTAATGTTTTAATATATTATATCCCTTCGCTCCGTCCATTGCGATTTCCATTTACCATATGGACCCCACCTCCTTCTCTTCCTCTTTCCCATTCAAAATTAATTTTTCCCCTCACGAAAGCATATAATTTCACTCTGTTTTATTTCAGCGGAATTTTATTAAAATTCATTCCTTTAGAGTAATAATAGAATGGAGAGAAAACTTCAGAGGCCAAGAAACTAATTCTTAATAGTCACATCTTCAGTTACGATTTAAAG
This sequence comes from Pinus albicaulis, assembly GCA_034641835.2. Classification (NCBI taxonomy): domain Eukaryota; kingdom Viridiplantae; phylum Streptophyta; class Pinopsida; order Pinales; family Pinaceae; genus Pinus; species Pinus albicaulis. The sequence goes on from CM076574.1 coordinate 187,114,385, forward strand.
GGATCCATGCTACAGGTTTCGCCTCCTCATTGGTTATCAGAAAATTCAAGTGGCATAATGTAACGCTGCTCCTTCTTAGGATAGATTGTTGGCTCTTCAGATTTCGATTGTTAATGCTGTTAAACAATTCCCTTTTTTTGTCGATTCATGTTCCCACATTTCAGTGTATTTAAGGTAATTGTAAATTATTTTGTAAAGGAGTCTGAGTCGGAAAGTCTGTAATTGAGAAGTGGGGGGAAGTGTGGAAGAACATATCTGCACTCCATTATACAGTCTGACAGGGAATTAACAAAAAATGCAGCTCTGATTTGTGGGATCCATGTGGTATGAGATTTAGCTTTTTTTCTCTCCTTGGTTTCATATGTAAATTGTTATGTTTCACCTCTCATTCATAAACATTTCCTTTTGAATGCTTTCAAGATAGAAAGGTAGAATCCATTTTATATGCTCTGCCTTGGGAAATCATTCATGCTCTGTGTTTTTCTTATTTTTGAAAAGGATCCATTTACTGTGCCCTTTTCAGCTCCTTGCTAGTCTTTCCATCCCATCCTCATTAAATTTTAATTGCTAAATATCCTACCTATCTTGCCCCATGAAATACCCTGTGTCCTAATTTAATTCCCAGTTTCAACTGTCCCATTTTTGTCTCACACATCACTGGAAATTCATTTATTTTATTAAAAGCCTTTTTCCCATCATTTTACCTAGCCTAATATCAGTCCATTTATTGTATTCCATTGAATATTATTTCACGGAAAGAGCCATATCCTGTCCTTGTAGGGCTAGCTACAAGGCTCAGCGTGGTTTAGTTGTTACCCTGTTTTGCCTTTTCAGCCTGGGGTCCAATTCAGGAGCTAACAGTGTGACAATTCGTCCTGCATCATATGCACCATCTTTTAGGGCTAGCCCCTACTCCTCACTCCTTTTGAAGATTCTGGATCTCCATGTGCATCACCTCCAATTGTCCTTGGATCTATTTGACGCCCAGCTGAGTATCATCTCTGGGTGAAACTTTTAACTTCATAGTGACCTCCAGGGCTTTTTCCTGCGATTTGAAAGTTTGGTGACCCATAGGTACACATAGGTGAGGTAGCAGCATAGCAATGAACCATTATATGTGTTGTCTATCATCATACTAAAATCCTCGTTCTCTGATCACCTTCTTCAGTCACTGATCGGCCTCCCACATAGACTCAAAAGGCCCTTGCTTGAAATCCTTAAGATCAACCACTATTTGAGAGTAGGACTTAGGCTTCTTGAACTGTTGCTTCAAGGAATTTTTAATCTCTTAAATGGTTGTGTTTGCATGCTGGCTAATGTATCCCATGTACCAGTCCAAAGCTCTTCCTTCAAAGGAAAGGGACAACTGTGCCCTCTTCATCGCATCACTAGCTACGTTCTGCGTAGTCCATATCGATTCTATGACAAACTAGAACTGATCCATGTCTTGATCTCCCACACCCTTAAAGGTAGGAAAATTCACATGCACAACCATGTCGTCTTCTGGTGGTGGCGGAGGTGTAGTTGAATTCCTACCCCTATGCTGGTTTGAAAGTGGTGTAGCTGGAGGACTCTGCACAATTGCTTCTCTTACCAGACTGTAGAAGATCTATCTCCTTCTTGGTTGGTCCGATAGTATTTTCCACTTTGTGTCATACTCTCGTCCAGATCAGAGGTCATTCATTCGGTGTGGCTACACAGAATACTCCTTTCTCAAAGTAATATATTAATCAACAATGGTAGGGTCTTCAGAAACTTACTTCAGAATCCCTTGAAGAATCTTTGTATTGCTTTAAAGTAGGAGACGAACTGATTGATGGAAAATTCTATCACTAACCCTCCTAGCACACTTTCCATCCAATGCTCCACCATGCGAGTGATGGTGTTATCAGTCTTCTCTAACTGCTCGATCAATTCTGGGGTCCACTGTGTGACCCGCTCATCCTTCCAACACTTCTAAAATTCAACCAACCTTGCGAGCCACTCCTGGAGCTTGATCACAATTGTTACAAAGAATATCTCGTAGATCTCCATGAAAATATACTTATTCTTCCACTCTTTGGTCATCAACCTCTTACTTTGGTTTTCTTTTACTGCGAATTCCTGAACTTGCTGTTCAAACCATTCATCAATTTCCTTTCTTTCAGAATTCCAATATGGCCTTGGAATTACTCGATCCCTCTCTCAAAATGCTCCCAGTCCCGACAATGGAACCATTTTTTGGCTCGAGGGGCCCTGACCCAGGTTTAGAGGTTAAGGTTTGCCAACAAACGCCTATACTACTGGCCCTTCTAGTAGTGACCTGCTTGTGCAGGCCAATGTCTCACTCGAAGTAGTATGGGAGGGTGCTAGAACTAGGTTTCCGCACCCTGGGAGAGGGTCGGTAAGTCAAGCAGAGCTGCGTTCAACCTCACAATTACCAGATCGTATATCACAGAACCTAGATCTATAGAACCCTTTGCATCGACGTGAGAAATACCAATTATAATCACAGTAAACAGTATATCATAAATTCACAGAAAAATAATGCAACTATCACAGATATTCTTTCATAAATTATAACAGACAGATCGAGATCAGATGTCAACGCAACATAAGCAAATAACACAATTACTTTCATAGCTTAACATAACATAGAAGATATCATAGCTTCACATTAACAGATTGAGATATTCCAACAACCTTCCCCATTCATTAATCCTTCATATCCTTTTACAATACCCAAAACCCAACCTGTGCATACAACAGGACTAAGGATCTCTGTGCACACAGCCAACAGGAGTCCTTCCCCCAATAACCCAAACAGATCTATTAATTTGTAATTTGCACCAACTTAATTCCTCGTCTCTATTGACAAAAAATGTCCTTCTATTTATAATGATCTAGCCTAATCTTTCATGTGGTCTGCAAACTATGGTTTGCGGACTCTAGGTCTACCTTTTGACCCATTACAATGCTTTCGGGGCTTTGACCTACCCCGAAAACCCTGCGCTAGACTAAAATATGAAAAAAATATACAAAAATACTGAAAACTGTCCCAATTCACAGCCTTTGGAGGGCCCTGTTCCAACACCCACTTACTCATGTTCCTAAAGCCTTGCCCAAATATTTATTTTACCTACACATATCTACAATCTCCTTTCGAAATTCTTAACTCAGAGCCAAACCCTCAATCCACTTGGTCGAAGAGAAACAATTTTAAAGGTGAAAAGTCCCTACAACAGAGACATGGATCTCATAGTAAGAACCGAGCTTGTGGGAGGAAAATTCATGCAAGGTTATCCATAGATGAAGGAGATGCTCCAGAAGGTACGATGGCTCTAGTTCATAGAAAAGTTCGATGGGTTCCAAAAAGAGGTTACCAAATCCTTCACAAGAGCCTTTAACGAGGCAGAGGTAGAAATTGGAGACATAAAGTTTTTAGTGAAAGAGTCCTTCATAGAAAAAGACACAGAACATTCAAAAACCAATGAAATATTGTTCAATAACAAGGAAATTCATGGAGAAGATGGAAACTTTTTTTTGAAAAATCTAGGTATGTACACTACTATTTTTAAAAAGGGAATTCCCAGTACGGTCCTTAAAAACAAATAGAGGAACATGTTGTTAATTATTCAAAAAAAAATTACTTGGAAGGGTAGATTTGGGTTTATGTTTGTCTACCATGTCAGATCGTTAATGAATTTTCTAGAGGACAGAGAAAGAAACCTCCCATACTTCCTATTGAACAAATTAAAGAAAATTTCAGGAACTGTGCTGAAAAGAATCCAATCCATAGACAATATCATGTATCATCATGGACTAATAAAGATACTTAATGAATTTCATTTAAAGGGTATAGGAGACTCCTAGGAAATTTTCCTAAACAAGAATCATTTTCAAGAAGAAGCACAAGAACAACCTAAGGATAATAAGACCAAAATAAGTAGGAGGAGAAAGGTTGATACATGCATTGAAGACAAATCCTCAACTCAAAAACAACAAGAAGAAGAAGAAATTAACATTGCATAAATACTGGAGAATAAGAAACATAGTGGTTACAAAAAGAGAGCTAACGTAAAGGAAAAGGACAAAGTTATAAACTCAGAAATCTTAAGCCCTCCACAGTTAAGGAGAAGTTCCAAACTTTGTAAACCTTTGAAGAAAATATCTCCACAAGAAGTAGATTTTGTTGATTTAGATGAAGAGCCCCAAGTACCATTGCCTATTACTGCCTCTCCTATACACAGTCCAAGAAAAAGGACCCTAGAAATTGACCCGACATAGCAAGAGATTTATGACTACATTGAGTCCTTAGAAAAGAGACATGTAGAGGAGAAGTCAAATGTTGAAGAGCAACCTACCAGTCCACAAGAACCTCTACTGAACACTTTGAAGCAAGAAATATATGAACTAGAGATACTGAACAAGCACATCAAGCAATAAAATGAATCTCTGAAGGAACCAAACCACTTAGTAAAGGTCATCAATGATAATACTATTCTACATATGGGGCTATGGTATAAAAAGAACAAGAAACTGAAGAAAAGGAATGGCTACCTGGATAGAAAATTCATCAGTTTGAAGTACAAACTCCTCATGAAGAAACCACGAATGGAAATCACTTAAAAGAAAGGAAAGAAGAGGAAGTTGGATGTACTAGCAGAGGTATCTGAAAAAATGCAGTAAAAGGTGAAGGCTCACAATTTTGAAAATTGCACGAGGGAATGCAATGGTCTCTTAGTGGGAGTATGTTCAACCTCAAAAACTATTCCTATTTTGACATCTTTTTCCACCATATTTTCTTCCTTTTTCACAAATCCATAAACTTAATCAATGATAATTGACATATTCTACATCTGAGAAGGCATTTAGATGATCTCTATTTTATATTATAATGTTTCTTATTATTTAGATGAATTTTTGTAATTAGCTACAAAATTCGTGCAATTATGTAGATAACCTTTGTTTATGTAGCCACCGTTATTGTTTGACAGGTTTTGAGAAGGAAATGAAGAAGCGAGTCATATGGGTAGCTTTGGAATGGTCCATATATGGATGGTATCCTACTTACCTATTCAATTTTGATAAGGATCATGCCTACACTCGCAGTCAAAGATCAGTCAAAAGAAGGAACGAGATCAACAGACAAAGATTCTCGATTTGCTCTTATGTAGCAAATCGAGAGAGAGCCATGAAGACTTTTCTTCTGAATAGACTTATAGTCTTAGATTTATTTTTCTTTCCATAGGCGAAATTTTCTCAAACAGTTAATTTAAAAACTTGTTTAAATACCAGTTTGTTGAAACCGAGAATAAGCTTGATTTTGTGATAATACTATGATATGTTTTTTAACTCTATTTGTTAATGATGAAGACCAGTTCCAGACCATTGATGCGCAGATAGCCTAAGTATATTTACACTTGTTCTATTGTAGAGGCCCCCTGCATGGAAAGGAGGTTTTTATAGTCATTTTGTAGTTTAATTTATTGTCATTTCATAGCTTAATTTCTCATTGATTCGTAGTTAATTTCTCGTCATTTCGCAGTTAATTTCTTGTCGATTCATAGTTTAATTTCATGTCTATTAGTTTCTATTTTTTTTTGAATCAGTTGTTTACATTTATGCACAGATGATTTTTATATCTTATGCTCTCATGAATTTTTTTCATTATCGTGACTCTGTCAGCTTCCAATTGAAATCGATTTTTACATTTTATTACAAAAAAACCATAGGATTTATATTGGACATCTTGTTTTTCGCAATAGATACTTTGTCATTCTTTGCTTGCCTTAGTTAAATTTGAATTCATTTAACACAGTCAATTCAATTTCATAGTAATAGATTTTATGCTTTCGTTCCATGGAATGTAGAACAAAGTTAGATTAGAGTTATATTTTGATCATTCTTAGATAGATTTAAAACTAGGACAAAGTTAGATTAGAATTATTCTTTGATCATTTCAGATAGATTTAAAAAGTAGATAAAATGCTTTGTTTTCATAAAATTAGTATTTTCAATTGATAGATAGAATATAGATTTATTATTGATAAATAGAACATAATTCAAATTTCAATAGAATTTAGAATGATTCCTTGTTTAAAGGTAGAATAATTTCTATTAGATGTTTTCCATAGATGTTTTTCCGGGATAGAATAGTCTAACATAGCTCAAATTTTAACCATACAAAGATTGATTTATTTTTATGAAAAATAGATTAGTTAAATAACATTTCCTTTTCTTCCTTATTTTATATTTTAGATTTCATTCATATCATTAAGAGTAATTTGCAAATAAATTTATTTTCTTAAAGTAAAAATAACATTTCCTTTTCATCCTTCTTAAAGATTAATTTTTCATCATTCAATTTCTTTCAGATTTATTTGTTTTTTAGCATTCAAAGATTTCTTTTAAAATCTTAGATTTCATTCCTTAGATCAATTTTAGTTCTTAACATTAGGCATAAAATACAAAACCCAAAAACAATATATAAAATTACACAACGAAGTAAGAAATAAGGGCCTCTAAGCATATATAGTGCACCACACTTCATCAGATTCCTAACCTCGATCGATAATTTATGATAGAAATTTAATACATTAAATTGACTAAAAACCAGGTCCAGATTGTGACGTGGAGAAGGAACTCTTGAGGAGATAGACTTAGAAGTTGAAAAGCATAATGTTACTCAATGATTGACAATGGGAGGATCTGATGGAGGTGAAACTCCTGAAGTGAAGTTCATGGGTGATGAATAGATTCAGCAAATGTTTTTGAACCTGCAGTGGATTTTGGGAGAACTCTATGAAGATAATAAGACGAGAGATCCAACTTCTTCTTCAAAGGCATCGAAGAGGGACAAGGGAAAAGGAAAATAGGATGAACCTCCTTCTCCTCCATCATCTTCATCATCATCTTCTTCTTCTTTTAGTTCAGATTATGAAACATAAAAGAAACCTCATAAATCATCTCTTTTGAAACTTGATGTAAAATTTTAACTACCTATTTATGATGGCAAAATGAACCCTGAAAATCTAGATAACTGGATTAAACAATTAAAAGTGTATTGTATAATTCAGAACATTTCTGATGAAAGAAAAAAAATTCAGTTAGATACACTTAGAATGGGGGGAACAACTTTAATCTGGTGGGAAAGTTAACCTCAAGTAGATTTAAAGCGGAAAGCCTAAATTAATATCTTCATGGTCTAAGTTTTTAAAAGCTCTCAGAAAACAATTCTATCCTTTGGGATACATGCAGCAAGATGTTACTTATTAGCAGCATTTGAGGCAAGGTAAAGGGAAGAATGTTCAGGAGTTTACTCAGGAGTTCAGGAGGAAATATCTGGCGCTTGGTATTCCATTGGATACACGTGAAACTTTATTAAAGTACATTGGCATTTTACATTCATATTTACAACATACGTTATTTATTTTTAACTAATGAGTTTGATGAAGTGTGTGTTCAAGCCATACATATTGAATCAGGTGGAATACCATTCAAGTTTTCACAGAAAGCATCCAAACAGTTGGAAATCAAGGATTCCAAAGATAACAAGAGGAAGAGCAGTTTGAAGGGAAAGAAAACAACGACAACTCAGAAGGAAGGTGAAAGACCTACTTGTACTCACTGCCAGAGGATTGGACATGATGAAGCCAACTGTTGGAAACTTCACCTAGAACTCAGACCAAAGAAGTTCCAGAAAAAGAAAGGTGAAAATAAGGCTAATATAATAATCCAAAAATATTTGGGCTTCGACTCAAGTGATGAAAGGAAAATAACTGCAATGGTTTCGACAGGTAAAATTTCTGACACTAGTTCAAGTTCTAGTACTTATGCAGCTTCTTCAAACATAAATCATATGGATGAAGATAAAAGAGTTGAATTATTTCACATAAGGGTAACTTCTAAGCACACAAAAATAGATACATTTTTTGGTAGTGGATCCCGGGAAAATTTAATATATGAACCATTAGTTAAGAAATTGGGTTTGGAGACACAGAATAATCCAAGACCATATCCATTAGGTTGGCTAAAAGAAAAGGCTCAGATTAATGTCACAAAGCAGTTCCGTTTAAAATTTTCCATCACAGCTAATTACATTAATGAAGTGGATTTAAATGTGATTCAATTAGAAATATGTAGAGTAGTGCTCGGAAGTCATTATCTCTATGATCATGATGTTGTGTTTCATAGGAAAGAACATAAATATCATCTTAAGAAAGATGGAATCAAATACTTTGTCAGGGCACATAAAATAAAAACACACTTGGATTTAGTTATTACTAATCAGATGAAGAGACTAATAAGTTCAAGTAAGAGATATTTACTCATGGTTGTAAAAGAACAACATAAGGATCGACATGATGCTTTTTCAGGTTGTGAATCTCAGTTTAAAGATAGTTTGGTTAAAGTGGTTGATTTTTTTCAAAGTATATTTAAAGAACCAAAAAATCCTCCTAATAAATGGGAAATACAACATGAGATACAATTTATGTTTGATTCCCCTCTTCCTAATGTCATAATGTATCGCATGTTAGTAATAGAGAATGAAGAAATAAAGAAACAAATCCAAGAACTCGTTGAAAAAGGCTTCATTCGACCCAGTTCATCTCCATGTGGTTCACCCATAATTTTGGTTCCTAAGAAAGGCGGGACATGGAGAATGTGTGTCGAATTTAGGGCCTTAAATAAAATCACAATCAAGAACATGTATCCTCATCCTAGGATAAATGATTTACTTGACTAGTTGAAAAATGTTGTCTATTTCACTAAGTTGGATTTGTAGAAAATTAAGAAGAAAATTGTCACAACACCAATCTTAGCTTTACCAGATCTTCAACAACCATTTGAAATTGAAAAAAATGTTATTGGTTATGAAATGGGTGCAGTTTTACTTCAAAAAGCGAAACCTTTTTGTTTTCATTTAGAATTTTTTTCTAAGGCAGTTATAGATTATTCGACATATGATAAAGAACTGTTTGTTTTGGTTGAAAGTGTTAAGAAATGGAAACACTACTTAATGGGTAATGAAAAAGTGATTCACACATATCATCAACTGCTTCAATACCTTCAGTCTCAAACTAAGCTTCAAAATTCTCGTTATTATAGATGGATGGGATTTCTTCAACAATTTCACTTAGTGATCAAGTACAAGAAAGGTGTAACAAACAAAGTAGCTGATACGTTGTCTAGACCATCTTTGAATGCTTCAGTAGTGCTGCAGAATATTTCTTGAAAACTTGAAATTTATTTATAAAAATATAGTACATATGTTGATTTCAAAGATATTTATGAATCACTAACTCATGGTACTCAGGTGGAAGAAGTAAATTTTCATGTTCATAACAGGTTGTTATATCATTTGGGTAAGTCGTGCATACCACAGACAGAAAGGGCACATGTAATTTGGGAAGTACATTCTTCTCGCATTTCAGGACATTTTCTAATAAGAAAGACAATGGAGAAAATTCAAAGGTATTTCTACTGGACTTGTATGTATGAAAAAATTGTTAAGTACATTAAAGGATGCGCTATGTGTTCGAAAAGAAAACCAAGCAATCAAAATATTAGTTTGTATATGCCACTTCAACTTCCTTTGCGACCATGGGACAAAATTTCCATGGATTTTGTTGGAGGACTTCCTATGTCCAGGAGAGGGCATGATTACATGTATGTCGTGGTTGATCGTTTCAGTAATATGTGCATTCTTGGTTCATGCAAAAAACAAGTGACTACTAAACGGATTGAACAAATGTTCTTTCAACAGTTATGGGTTAATTTTGGGTTACCTACTTCCATTATTTCTGATCGAGACACTCTCTTTGTAGGAGAGTTTGGTCCACTTTGTGGGGACTCATGGACACAAAGTTGAAGAAGAGCACAAATTTTCATCCACAGACTGGCAGATAGACAAAAGTGGTGAAAAGGACAGTGATACATATTTTTTGAGGTTACTATAGAAAGCATCCTAAATTGTGGGATGAATCTTTACCAATGTGCATCATGCTTTGAGCCTTACATTCTTTGACTATTCGATTGCCATTTGAAACATGTTTTGGGAATCTACCAAAGTCACAAATGGATTTCACGCTCGGTGAAGAAGATAAAGTGGATGGAAACGATGATTTAAATAAAGCTGTTAATTTAATTCAATGGATACATCAGATACATGAAGCAATGTAGGATCAGTTAGAGAAGAGTCATGCCAAGCACAAAATGCGCCATGAAAATCATTGAGTGGATCATCATTTTCAGGTTAGTGATCAGGTATGGGTTTATATCAAGAAACACAGGTTGAAAGATGAAGGTGAGAAACTGAGAACCATCAGGTATGTTCCTTTCAAGATTGTGGAAAAGCTTGGAAATAGTGCATTCTAGTTAGATTTAATGCCTTACATGCATATTTATTCAGTTGTAAATGTAGAAAATCTGAAGTTGTATGAACCTCTGATGATCATTGGTCCAGAGGAAGATAAAAACATTCCTATTATTAATGATTTGGCACCTGAGTATATGAATGATTTGTAGGAAGATACCATCTTGGATAGGAAGGTTCGCTCTTCAAGGTGTGGATATGTTGAATATATTCGAGTGGGACTCCAGGTCCTGAATCCTAGCAAGGGGAGGTGGATGGAGATCAAAAAAGTGAGGGAGTTATACCCTCACCTGATGTAAGCTTAATTCAAACTTTTGTTGGTCCAAAAGCTTTCAAGTGGAGAGGATTGATCCAGGAGGATCTTGCATCAGTTCAGAGGAAGGAAGTCCAGTTCATCATCAGTTTCTTCAGTCATGGTTAAATGTTCATGGTGCAATTTAATTCATTGCATGTACATGGTGATTATGTGGTGTTAGAAATGTAATGTTCCTAAATCTTATGGTGGATACCTATGCTAAGTGACAAACTACATGGTAAACCTAAGGTCCTAATCCTAAAGATATAAAACCTAGCACAAATGGAGTTCAAAATATGTAATGGTTTTGAACTATACCAAAAACCTATGGTTAAAAACCATGATAAAACCCTTTCAGAACATATGTTACAAACCTTATGTAATGGTTTTGGATTATGTAATAAACATCTATCAGCCTTAACCATAGTAGCTAACTGCGCGGAGGGCGGAGCTTGACCATAGACATGTGAACAGGCAGATAAAGGGATTTGAAAAATCCACAATTATAACCACACAGTTGGTTGACCGCCGAGAAGACCACGTCAGAGGATGTAAAGAAGTCACATGCAGATGAGTCAGCACGTCATTTGGAGAACAGCCAAAGCCTGACCACGATGTGGCAGTCAACGGTTAGACCGCTCGCCAGTCACATGCCAACCACTCCACCACACTATCGTCATCCACACCGTGGAGGTCTATTTTAATATATGGTTTTATTTTGGGTTTGAAGTTGTGTGCTATGATATTTTCGAGCACCATTTAACCTAATGCAAGGTGTTTGTATTTTATAAGATCGAGAGGTGTTTACAACTTAATTCACTCAACCACTTACCATTTTTGGCCCAAGAGGTTCAACCTAAACCTGCACTGCACATTATAAAACCATCTTTGTAGCATGATGAAAAAGGAGAGTGTTTTTGAAGGCTTTCATTTAGATTCTATAAGGGAGAGGCAGTTTTATTTTTAGTGTATTGGACATCTGAAGGTGGAATTGGGAACCAAGAGAGGCATTGGAAAGCTAGGAGAGAAAGATTTATATTGGCAAAGACCAGAGGTGCCCGCGAGCATGTTCAAACTGGTGCTTTACTGGGCAAATAATTCCTTGGATCAATCCTTAATAAAACAGATGCCCATCTTGAAAGTGGACCCAGAGACATATTCCACCAGGGAAGAACTCCTTAATCAATGTTTTATGTCTTCTATCTTTGTTATTTGCTTCAAATTCCTGTTTAATATGCTTCTTAAGTTCTGGTTTAAGTCATAAAATCAATTTCTTTCCTTCATTATTCCACACCAAGTGATCAAGTTAACAATAAATTCAAAGTTTGAAAATATTAAGTTCTACTTCAATATTATTTCAAATCTATTTTAGATCAGACTATGTCCCAAAACCCTAAAACTGAGATAAGAGCTTTAGACCCTGCAATTTCACCTAAGAGTGAACCTGATCCTCTACAGATGAGCTCCATACCTATGCAAGCCAAAAAGCAAGATAGAAGAGTGTCTCATGATGATCTCTAAATGAGGTAGAGGTCACTTTTATTTATAGCCTTCCAAGGGGGTCCACTTTACTTTAGGGTCGGCCTTATCAAATATGCGCATGTGGGCTTTTCTTCATAAATACACTTTCCCTTATCCAATTTGAGTGATATTTAGGTCGATTTTGGTCCTCTAAAAAAGATGAATTCAATTAAATCATTATATCCATAAAGTGAGGTTTCCAAAGTGTAATTTGACTGTAGTTTCATTTTGTAGCACTCCCTCTCAACTAGGGAGAAATCCACCTGCCAATATCTAATCATAAATCAACATGTCATCATGTCATTATATCCTATCCAGTCTTAAGTATCATCATGTATCATCACATATTATTTTAATTCAACTCTTGCTTAGTACTTCTTATCTCTTGATTGTCCTTGCTCATATGTTTAACATCATCGAATATAAAAGAAGAAGAATTTTCACAACAGAGGGGAGCTCAATCTACCACCCTTTGTCCATTGGGATACTACCTAGAATATCATGGTGGAGATACACATCCCATATATATAAATATTATATACAAACATACAGGGGAGAACATATCAACCCTAGAATCACATCAGGGAGCTCATTCTCAACCTAGAACCACATAGGGGAGAAAATCTCAACCCAATCCTATTACCTACTGATATTCCCATCAATAACCCTGAATATTCATGTGGTATAACACCTATATCATAATAAACTTAGATTGTACACTCCCAAGTACACTTTTAACTCATTGGTCAAAGGGGGAAAGATATTCCCAACAAGCTTGGCTTTTGGGTATGATGCCAACTAGGGAATATTATGCATAGAACAGATAGGGGAGTCGCATATCCAAACCTATGATTAAATATGGGAGAAACATATCCAATCTAATGGATAACATATAGGGGTGATACCCTATTTTCCAGAGGTCCCTCAACCGCAGGAGCCCTTTATCTCAATTCCTCACCCTTGGAGCTCAAATAGGGGAGGAAGAGTTGGCTCAGTTTCCTCGATCATTGATGCTCTCTATAGGTCAACAACATATCATCATGCACATATCTAGTAATCATCATGAATAAATAGATTTTTTCTCCTATTCATATAATACACCAATTAAGATATCATGTTAGAAAATATACCATAATCTTCCTCCCTCTAAAGGAGGTGCCAACCATAATACTAAGCTTGTCTCGTACATCAAAATTGTCTCAATATATTAAGGTATCCCAATCTCAGCTATATATGGGATTCTATGCCAATCAGATCCCACTCTTTGAAATCACAATTTGTCCATGTCATATTCATAATTTTCTCAAATATCTCTCCAAAAGCTTCTTCATACTGCCTCATGGCTAGTCATGCTAGTAATCATCACAATCATCCTCAGCCGTGCTTAAAGATACAATATTATCATCCCAAAACATCATGGAATATCTCATACTAAGATAGTGCTCGTCAATAATACTCCCAAACGTCATCAATACATCCATGTAATCACATATCATAGGAAAAATGTCTAAGATAGATCATTCCATGAAAACATATCAAAGGGTGCTTAGTAGAAAATATATGTTTATGAAGCGTTTCAATCATGAATCAACTCAGGTTATAGATATAAAATATATGGATAGGTGTTCTATCAGAACATTAATTCTTTAATCAATTGTCAGTTTCCAAGTTAATTTCAACAATATCTCTTCACAACTTCTTGAAATTTAATGGAGAGTCCAAGTATTTATAGTTCCACTTTCCCACACTTCTTAAATAGATTCATAATATATATTTTCTATTCCCAACTTTAGAAATCATGCCATGATTCATTATTTCGAGCTTCAAAAGCCATCTCCCTCTTACTTAGATCATCAGAGGCTCATTATCTGTCTATAGTAAATTGTCAACATATAAAACCAAAACCAAAATCAAAATCATATCTTGGAACACTTCTGAACTAGATTTTTGGATCAACACATTACCTTGGTTTTACCAGATAACACAGACATATACAATTCTCTCTATAATTATAACACTTTACCAAACCAATATGTCCAGTTTTACACAATTCTATATTGTGCAATCAAATCAACTAAGCCAACTTATCAAAGTTTATATTCCAGATCAAAACTAATATCAAAGTCATTAATATCACAATATTAGATTATTTAGACAAGGTGACATCTAGAGCTCTCATCAAATCATGGCATCATCTATTGATATGAAAACTAGTTTTCATAAGCAATATCAAACCAAACTTCATCCAAATATCAAGTTATGACTTTATCATGAGTTGATCATTCCATGAGATAGGTAGTGATAGAATAAATGTTTTCAATACTGGTTTTTCTTTGTCATGAATGATTTTCATTGGTAGGATTACCTTCCTAGCATGGTATGCTAATGCTCAAAGTAGATAGCAAAGATAAGGCATAAAGAAACACCTAAGGATAAGAAATACAAAAGAGATTTATCATGGGGACATGAAGCAGATCATGGACCCAGACGGAAAGAAGGCATTCCATGATGACTCAAAATATTCCAATACTAATCAAATACCCTTTGGAGGATGAAGAAGAATAAAAAAGTGGATCCTTCATGAAGATGAATCATAAATAAACTATACCATCAATAATGCAAGATGAAACAACAAGGAAGACATCTTGTCATTTCCACCACATCGTGAAGCCCATGTCATAATTGTCAACTTGCAACTTTTACAAGTGTCATCATAATAAGTAATGTGTTTCCATGTGTCATGACACATTATCATGTGGAATGAAATGATGTATTTTCAAGGAAAAGTAAAAAATGTAATGTGTGGAAGTCCAAGATTCATATGTGGAATATGGAGATTCATTTAGTCATATATGGAAAAAATGTCTTTAGGAGAAGTAAAAAAGTCACATAGAGAAGTCCAAATATCATTTATAAGTTCAAGAGTTTTTTAGAAGTCCAAGAGTCACAAGGGAAAACCAAGATTCAAGGGGAGATGAAAGGTCATTGATCGTGTTATAAAAGAAACCTCATAACTCAAGAAAAGGGATTTTGGAGGCTTAAGATTTGGAGAGATACTCTTGGCTTCTCTACTTGGCATAGGATAGAAAGCTATTCTTTGGAGAAGAAAGAAGTTTCTTAATCTTCCACTACTAGAAATAATGCCTCATCATTGTAACTGTGTACTTGTATCTTTCACCTAACCGAAATTCAATGAGCCAACACATTTTTGTGCATGTATTGCATATGTTTTTGGACTATTCTTGGGATTTTTATGGTATATATTGTGTTAATATGTGCTGGAGAAATTTAACTATTTCGATGGATTTGGTACTCATCTTGTTGAATGTGTATTGTATTCACTTCAATAATTTTTATGTGAACTATTTTGCTAACAAATCTTTTCATTCCCTCGTGTGTCTCTCTTAGGTTAGTACTATTACTTCCTTCCAGAGACTTACTATTGTCTCCCATTAGTGAATTTTTCCTTCTACACATTGCAATAAGTGTTTCACTATGTCAACTTTATTGCTTGTTCAAGGTATATGTATATAATCTCTTATGTTATCTATTGAAACCAAGGGGAACCTTTGTGTTATGGTGGTCAATTCGATAGTCCATATGGGCATCCTACTCCAAACAGTGTGAGATCTAATTGGGACTTCACATCGGGGAGACCCCTTGTATGTTGGTGGTATTTATCACTGTCAAAAGGTGCCTCGTGGCTAAGAAGAAGGAAATATCAAGAGGGAACCAAATATATTCCTACAATATTCATTAAAGATACGTACTTTCAAGGCTCATGTTATTTTTTTATGAAAATTCTCTTTTTTAGATTTATCATTTTAGAATATTGTTTATTCTTCTTGCATGAGTATTTGGATTTTTATAACTTCTTGGATGATGATGTGATAAAGGAAATTAGGTCCATATTGAGGACCATAAAGATTTAGAATATTGTAGGAAGAGTTAGCTCCAAGAGGGAATTGATGCAGGAAAATAAAAAATCCACTCACATCTAGAGAAGAAATACAATCCTACTTCATCATCATGTACACTTTCATTATGTTTATTTACTTTATTATTATTTTATTTTATCTTGTTCTAGGGTATAAAATTACATCAAATGGATGTAAGTATGTAGTCCTCCATATCGATACTAATGAGGATGCAAAGCCATCCTATGATTAGAGTGGTGATCTTGAAGGAAGGATTGCAGCCTACTAGGGTTAACTTGACTAAAGATGCTTCCCATTCAATGGGAGTAGACTGTCAGATTGATTGTAACAGTTGAATGAGATTTTTTGAAATAAGGATATGTTGAGAAAAATATTTCCTTTATGCAAGGACCATTCCAAATGAAAAAATATGTCATAGTGTCAGATCCTTCCATGAATATGATCTCAGAGGGAGAGGACTATGATAAAATATTAGCACATGTTGCCAGATGCTCTATTATCATATATGTATGTGAATTTTTCTTTCTCCATGATGTACTTAATAAAGAAAGCATACTTGTATCTATCTCTGGGCTTTGAGGCACATGAGGAAGAGACTCATGATTACAAAGTAAAGAAATACCCATACAGACTCAAGCAAGTCCTCTAGGCTTGGTATACCTAGATTGAGGGATATCTAATGTGGAAACCAACCTCTCTTCAAGGTTGAAGGTATGTCTTTAATATTTGATTTTATATGCTAATAAATTACTTTCTAATAGGATCAGATCATCTCAGCCCTAGGTGACCCACTTCCTCATATAAAAAGTGTAACAAAGAGATGATGAGGTATTCCTTGTCAAAGGAAGCATGTTGTGAGAGACTTGGAATGATGGATTACATTTAATCACTTAATAGAATCCTATTTAGATTAATATTTGATGGATCCCATGATGAGTTGGTAGCCATATGGATCTTTGTTTTGCAGCATGTACCTTAAGCCAAATTGAGTCTGGACATGTACATTGGGATGTTGAAAAGGTGGCATTGAGATACCTAGATGATATAGTTAGTCATGGAGTAAGACAATGTTATGACTAGTAAGTATGTCGATGTCAAGGGAGTACTGTGAACATGAATAACACATTAAGGTGTTGCTTCAGTATGGGTCTTGCTTTTATTTCTTGTGTGAGTAGGTAGTATACCTCCATAGCACTCATTCCAAAAGTGGTTTATCAATAAGAAATAGTGCCACTGATGGAGTGACGAGGCTCTAACATAGAGGGAGTAGTGAGGCTCCAACAATGATTTATAGCATAATTGAAGAAATCATGATTCAATTGATGGGTAGGTTGTTGACATTCATATCAAGAATTTTCTGAAAGAGAAGTTCTTGGTATTTAGAGAGTAGCTTGGGGTTGTGGAGAAAGCATCCCTTCTGAGAAGGGATCATGATTGATCATGAACACTAAGTTCAAGGAAATCCTCAGGTTGAGAGTGCTCCTTGTGAGCCATGGAAAATAGGATGTGTGTTGGAAATATGATGCAGAGTGTTGTCCTTGATGGCAACCCACTTGATGAAGATGATGGCAACCTACTTGACGAAGTTGTTCTTGACTTGATGAGCTTGCTAAATAATGTAAATCTGATGTATCTACAATCAGTACAGAAGGTAATGATGAAAGGAATTTCAGCATGTGCCAGAACATTGATGAAAAGTGTGTGTCTCAAGGCATATGCGGGTTTGTCTAGGCTAAGTAGCGTATGCACGCGGGAATTAACGTCACAAGTCGCGTATGCTCAAATGCGCTCTAAATATGTAAAACAAGGGGTAAATACCATGGTTTTGACCCATTGTATTAAGCGCTGGATTGTCTATGAGATCTCGTCCAGGAATGCCATTGGAAGTCATGTGGTTTTGGCTCATGGTATTGATAAAGGGTAACCCTATATAAGGAGAAGAAATTCATTATGCAAGAGGGTGCATGTGTCTGGGCTTTGATGAATAATTCACTCTGAAGTATATATGTATGGATGAACCCTGTTCCTAATTGATAGATCTGAATCTATGATGCACCTATGAACATGATGAAGGCTCAAGATCTCTAGATCTAGAAATGGTGAATGTCAAGGATGATCTGAAAAGAAGTGAAGAAGACCTGGCGCAATCCTGTTGAAGAGATTGAAGAAATCTGGGTAAGTTCATAGATCTAGTTTGTACTGCAAATTTTATCTTTTGTAGATCTATATGCAGGTTTATTTCATGAAAAGTGCGTGTATACGTGGGTCTATGGAAGGAAAAGCGTGTATGCGCAGTTAGGGTTTTTCCCTAGAAAATGCACTGAAGTATACGCGGGTTCGTCTACTGGAAAGAGCGTATATACGCGGGTCTGATCAAATAAAAGCACGTATGATTTCTGATCTAATGGTTGCTGAAGGTTGAATGTGTTTCTGCATATCTATTCTGAAGTCTGGGTTATATCTGATATTGTGGTTACAGTGGTCTCACTGTTCTGTTTGAAGCATTGAGCAAGGTATGATTATTGATAAGTGAAGGGTTGCGTTGAAGCTATTTGATCCAGTTTGAAAATTGATGAAAATTGGTCTCATAGTGGTCTGCGCGGTCGGTTTTCAAATGTAATTGAGTTCCCTTCTAGGATAAGCTGGTAAATGAGAGAAGGTTGTAGCCTTCTGCAGGTGGGTGCCTGCGTGCTGGTTTGAGTCTGCACCAGTACATGATTGTAAGAAGTTTTATTAATAATAAATTTTGAAGGCTGAAGCGATGACAGTGGTGGTTTTCTCCCGAATTGGGTTTCCACCTAAAAATCCTGGTGTTCATGTGTGTTGCATATGTGTGATGATTATTCTGTTTTGTCTGCACCTGTTTACTATTTCTGAAATATCTGATGAATGAATAATGCAATGATCTGAGTTAAGATTCAAACACATAATTAGATCTCTGGACATACGCGAGTTATGTAAAGGATATCCGCGTATATACGCTAGTTTCCTTCAGTAAAGTAGCGTATGGGTTTTTAGAAAGGAAAAAGTAAAAATTTGATTGTTTGCACTAAATACTGATTCACCCCCCCCTCTCAGTATTTTTCCCAACAATTGGTATCAGAGCAGGTCCTTCTGAAAAAGCTTAGCCGCTAGAAGGAAGATCAAGCAAGATGAGCTATCAAGAAGGAACAACATCTATCAAGCCTCCGCTCTTCAATGGAAGCAATTTAATCTTCTGGAAAATGAGGATGAGATCCTTTCTTAAGTCTATGGGAGCAGATGTA
The DNA here is from genome assembly GCA_034641835.2 of Pinus albicaulis. Lineage (NCBI taxonomy): Eukaryota > Viridiplantae > Streptophyta > Pinopsida > Pinales > Pinaceae > Pinus > Pinus albicaulis. The sequence continues at coordinate 187,133,762 of CM076574.1, forward strand.
TGGGCCATTTTTGAACAAGGATATCAATATCCAGCTGCTACACCAACAGATCCAACTGAAAAGAAGAATTATGAATCAAATGCAAAAGCGGTCAATGCTATAACAGGAAGTCTAACAGAATCAGAATTTTTCAAAGTCATGCAGCTGAATACAGCAAAAGAAATATGGGACAAAATCATTCTAAGTTATGAAGGTGATGCAAAGGTAAAAAGTGCAAAACTCCAAACTCTCATAATTGAATATGAAAATTTAAAGATGCATAGTGATGAGAGTATTTCCAGTTTCTTTTTACGTCTTGATGATGTTGTAAATTGTATGAAAAATCTGGGAGAAACAATAACCAAAACTACTTTGGTTGAGAAAATTTTGAGATCGCTAACGGAAAAATTTGAGTCAAAAGTCTCTGCTCTTGAAGAAAAACAAGATCTTCAAAATCTTACTGTGGTGCAGCTTCATGGAATACTGACTGCATATGAAATGAGAAGAGGAGGACCATCTGAAGTCAAAGAAGCTATTTTTAGAGCTTCTACAAAAGGGAAAGAAGTATAAGAAGCAGAAGGATCAGGATATATTTTAGAAGAAGATGAGGCAAATTTTGTAAAGAAACTTCAACTTGGTACAGGACGGTTTAGAGGTAAGCTTCCTTTCAAATGTTTTAATTGTGGAAGAGTTGGTCATTATGCTGCTAAATGTCCTCACAAAGAAACACCTGCAAAAGGAAAGGAAGTAGCTAGAAATAAGAACCGGTCTAGCACTAGAAGAAGTTACTATACTCATGATGACAGTGATGGGGTATCTGATAGTGAGGAAGAATGTGAACAAGATCTTAGACTTCTCATGGCTTTTGAATCTAAAGAAGAATATGATACTTTTGTGGATGCTCTAGAGGACAATGATTTTCTTGAAGAGAACAATCAACTCAAAATACGCTTAGAACAAAGCAGAATTCTCTTAGAAGAATATAAAATTCTCTTAGAAGAAAGGAAAATAACCATCGAGACTCTGGAAAAGCAGGTTGAAGAGGCAAAGAAACACAATGAGAAATTAGAATGTGAAGTGGTAAGTGTAAGAAAAGAATTTGAGAAAGCAAAGACTCTGAATTTTAGATTTGCTAAAGGATCTGAAACCTTAGATGAGATTATCAAGGTACAACGTTCTCCTCTTATAAAGACAAGTCTTGGATATATTGGAGAATCTTCTCAAGCTTCAGCACCAAATTATCTAAAAGCAGCTACAGCTGGTTTACAAAATTCTTCCACTCAGCAAGGGAATAAAGAATCTTTACAGGTAGAGCATGATCATCTTAATGCAAGGAACACTAACAGGAATATCTTTCAAAGAAGCCCCAATCAACAGGTAAATTCAAGTAGAATATTTCATGATCGCAGAAATTTCTTCTTCAATGGACAATGTTTCTCATGTCACAATTTTGGCCATAAAGCTTCTCAATGTGTTTCTTATAAAACCATCATGACAAGAGAAGCAAGAAAGAAAAGGGTTGATATTGAAACAAAGAAGAATACCTATAAAAACTTTTCTCCTCTTCTAAATGAAGTTGAATGTGCTTATTGCAATAACTATGGGAATGAAGAATCTGAATGCAGGAGAAAAGTTCAGCCAAAAGAGCATCTTCCTTCAAAATCCAAAATATGGAAAAAGAAGGAATCATAGGTTGAAAATTGTGGCATAGCTTTATTTGCGGAAGGTGAATAAAATCAATGGTACATTGATAGTGGATGCTCGAGACACATGACAGGTGATAAACACAAACTTCGTGCATATAGTGCTCTAGAAAAGGAAAAGAAAGTTACTTTTGGAAATGATACTCCTGCTGTAATTAAAGGAAAAGGGTCTGTGTTCCTAAAATAAAAGGTGAAGGCTAATGATGTCATGTATGTGGATGGATTAAGGCATAATCTGTTAAGTGTAAGTCAAATGTGTGATCAAGGAACTGAAGTTGTCTTTAGTTCAAAAGAATGTGTGGTTCATGATCTTGATACAGGTAAAACAATTATAAAGGGAAAAAGAACTCCAAGCAACCTGTATGTATTGAAGAATTGCAAAGAACAATGTTACTTGAGTAAATCTTCAGAAAATTGGCTATGGCATAGAAGGTTGGGGCATCTAAGCTTCTCTCAAATCAACAAATCAAGCAAACTTAATGCTGTTCGTGGTCTTCCCAATATTTCTCTACCTGAAAGTATCATATGCAAATCCTGTCAATTTGGTAAGAAAACCAGAGTTCAATTCAATGCCAAGGAAGGATCGTCAAGTAAGCCTCTTGAACTCATTCATACTGACATATGTGGACCTATGAGGAAAAAGTCACCACGTGGTGAAGAATACTATATCTTATTCATTGATGATTTCTCTAGAATGTGTTGGATTGGGTTGATCAAACACATAGATGAAGCATTTGAAAAATTTCATATCTTCAAAGCGCTGGTTGAAAATGAATTAGATCTAAAAATCAAGTGTCTTAGATCTGATCGAGGAGGAGAATATACTTCAAATGAATTCTTTGAATTTTGTGAACAACATGGCATAAAAAGACAGTTCTCTGTAGCAGGCACTCCACAACAAAATGGCGTAGCAGAAAGAATGAATAGAACAATTCAACAAATGGCTAGAGCTATGCTTGATGATTCCGAAACACCTGACATTTTTTGGGGAGAAGCAGCTCACACAGCAGCAAATATTCTTAACAAGGCACATGTTCGGGTAAATAGTGACAAAACTCCATATGAACTTTGGTATGGTAATTCTCCCTCTGTGAAACATTTTAGAGTTTTTGGAAGTAAATGCTTTATCAAAAATAATGATGAAAAGCTTGGCAAGTTTGAACCTAGATCAGATGAAGGAATACTTCTTGGTTACTTATCTACAAGCAGGGCATACAAATGTTACAATAAAAGGCTTCGAAAGATTGTTGAATGTATTGATGTTGTTATTGATGAGTCTCATGCAGTCCCTAAAGAAGAAAGAAAAACAACAGAAGAAGATGATGGTGAATTTTGTCCTTCTACATCAAATAGAAATGACATAGACAGTGGATCCAATGAAGAACCTGAAGATGATTTATTTGGAAAGGCTCCATCCAGATATGTTCAAAAGAATCATCCTGAATCTCAAATTTTGGGAGACAAGGAATCAGGTGTACAAACAAGGAGGACTCTTGTGGGATCTCCTAGCTATCTGGAATTTCTATCCACGATTGAACCACACAATGTCAATCAAGCTAGCAAAGATGAATGTTGGATTCAGGCCATGAATGAAGAACTTGATCAAATTGAAAAGAACCACATTTGGGAATTGGTACCAAGACCACATGATAAAAATGTCATTGGAACCAAATGGATATTCAAGAACAAGCTAAATGAGAATGGGGACGTTATAAGAAACAAAGATAGACTGGTTTGCAAAGGGTATACTCAACAAGAAGGTATAGAATTTGAAGAAAATTTTTCTCCTGTAGCTAGAATTGAAGCCATAAGAATGTTTCTTGCTTTTTCAAGTTTTGAACAAATCAAAGTTTATCAAATGGATGTCAAATCTGCTTTCCTCAATGGTGATCTAGAAGAAGAAGTTTATATAGAACAACCAGAAGGATTCATTTTGGGAAATGATGAAAATATTGTTTGCAGACTTAAAAAGGCTCTATATGGTCTCAAACAAGCTCCAAGGGCATGGTATTATCGTCTTGACAAATATCTTCATCAACAAGGATTTTCAAAGGGGTCTGCTGATAGTAACCTATACACAAAAATTGAAAATGATAAACTATTGATTGTGGTTGTATATGTTGATGATATCATTTTTGGAAGTAATGAAGAATCTATGAGTCAGAAATTTGCTTTTGTCATGCAGCAAGAATTTGAAATGTCTTTACTTGGGGAACTAACATTCTTTCTTGGCTTACAATTGAATCAAACTACAGAAGGTATATTATTATCTCAAGCAAAATACCTTAATAAAATTCTGAAGAAGTATGGGATGGAAGAGTGCAAACCTGTAAGTACACCAATGGTAACTGGATGTAATATTAGTTCTTATGATGATTCTCCCATGCTGAATCAACCAGAATACAGATCTATGATAGGAAGTCTTCTGTATCTCACTGGGACTAGACCGGATATTATGCATGCAGTTGGGATTGTTGGATGATTCCAAGCCAATCCAAAAGAGTCTCATCTTCAGGCTGTCAAAAGAATATTCAAATATCTACAAGGAACTCAAGACTTTGGACTATGGTATCCAAAGAATGCTGATCTTACTCTTCATGCTTACAATGATGCATATTGGGTTGGAAATGTTGATGATCGGAAAAGCACAAGTGGTGGTGCATTCTATATGGGGCCCCGGTTGGTATCTTGGTTCAGTAAGAAGCAAAGTTCTATTGCCTTATCTACTGCTGAAGCAGAATATGTGGCTGCCGCATCTTGTTGCACTCAACTCCTTTGGATGATGCAAACCTTGGAAGATTTTCAAATCAAATGTACTTCTCCTATCTCCATTATGTGTGATAATAAAAGTGCCATCAGTATCTCAAAGAATCTTGTTATGCATTCAAAGACCAAGCACATCCCCATCAAGTATCACTTCTTACGTGAACAAGTGCTTGAACAAAAGGTGAAGTTGGAGTATGTTCCCTCCAAAGAACAAGTTGCTGATATTTTTACCAAACCTCTGCTTAGGGAAGCGTTCGAATATCTCAGACAAAAGCTGGGTGTTGTCTCTGTCTCTCAGAAGATCAGATATGATTAAATTCAGAAGATTAAATTGGATACGCGGGTTTCTTTAAAGACAGTCGCGTATATCGTGAGTCCATACACAGAAAACCGCGTATGGGTGGTTGCTGACAAAGTTTCTGGGTCAGCATTCTTTAGCACAAGCTATGGTGTTGTTTGGTATCTCTGATGCTGTATGGCGTCTATGGTTACTCAAGCTAAGGAGGAGTTTTGGTCGTATGGAAAGGATGCACAGTTTCAGGGGGAGCATTAGCCTGGCTGAGAATAATGCATTGTTGGCATTATGATGGTTCTGAAACTTGATCTCTCTCTTGAGGTCTTTTTGTTTTTGGTTGTGAAAAGTCATACTTGTAATTTGATGAAAAGGTCATGTTGAGACCCATGATGTAAATTGTAATATTCAATCATGTAAGGACTTGTTCAATTTTGTAAACCCACTTGGATGGGTAGTTGAGTCAAAATGTGTAAACCCACTTGGTTGGGTATTTGAGTCGCATATGTAAATCCACTTGGTTGGATCTTTGATGTAAGTATGAGTCTTGGTGATAGGAAGGTCATAGATTCATGTACTTCATTGAAAAATATGTTTGAAGATTCAGCATGAACTCAGGGGGAGCATGGTAACTTCAGTGCACATCAGATCTGCAGAGCTCTTATGTCTACATGAGGAGAAAAACCGTGTGTTGGGTTTGATCTGCCCTTTGCCCTTGATGTCAAAGGGGGAGAGTGACATGGTCTTTGAATCAGGGGAGAATATCATGAATAATGGTTGTGTTTAATGTATCTATTTGTTATGGTGATCAAACACCATCGTGGTTGCCATCAACTCCAAAGGGGGAGATTGTTGGAAATATGATGCAGAGTGTTGTCCTTGATGGAAACTCACTTGATGAAGATGATGGCAACCTACTTGACGAAGTTGTTCTTGACTTGATGAGCTTGCTAAATAATGTAAATCTGATGTTTCTACAATCAGTACAGAAGGTAATGATGAAAGGAATTTCAGTATGTGCCAGAACATTGATGAAAAGTGTGTGTCTCAAGGCATACGTGGGTTTGTCTAGGCGAAGTAGCGTATGCACACGGGGATTAACGTCACAAGTCGCGTATGCTCAAATGCGCTCTAAACATGTAAAACAAGGGGTAAATACCATGGTTTTGACCCATTGTATTAAACATTGGATTTTCTATGAGATCCCGTCCAGGAATACCATTGGAAGTTATGTGGTTTTCGCTCATGGTATTGATAAAGGGTAACCCTATATAAGGAGAATAAATTCATTGTGCAAGGGTGTGCATGTGTCTGGGCTTTGATGAATATTTCACTCTAAAGTATATCTGTATGGTTGAACCCTGTTCCTAATTGATATATCTGAATCTATGATGCACCTATGAACATGATGAAGGCTCAAGATTTCTAGATCTAGAAATGGTGAATGTCAAGGATGATCTGAAAAGAAGTGAAGAAGACCTGGCGCAATCCTGTTGAAGAGATTGAAGAAATCTGGGTAAGTTCATAGATCTGGTCTGTATTGCAAAGTTTATCTTTTATAGATCTATACGCAGGTTTGTTTCATGAAAAGCACGTGTATACGCGGGTCTGTGGAAGGAAAAGCACGTATGCGCAGTTAGGGTTTTTCTCTAAAAAATGCACTGAAGTATACGTGGGTTTGTCTTCTGGAAAGAGCGTATATATGCAGGTCTGATCAAATAAAAGCACGATCTCAGCGATCTAATGGTTGTCAAGGCTTCCCGAGTCATGACATCTATTCTGAAGTCTGGGTTATATCTGATATTCTGGTTACAGTGGTCTCACTGTTCTGTTTGAAGCATTGAGCAAGGTATGATTGTTGATAAGTGAAGGGTTGTGTTGAAGCTGTTTGATCCAGTTTGAAAATTGATGAAACGTGGTCTGCAGTGGTGCCGAGGGTCGAAGTCTTCAGTCAAGGGGTAGTAACTCCCTTCCAGGAGAGGCTGGTAAACGAGTTCAGGGGGTCGTAGCTCCCTTCCAGGAGAGGCTGGTAAACGAGAGCAGGGGGTTGTAGCCTTCTCGCATGGGTTCGCATGCCGGTTTGAGTCCGCACCGCACATGATTGTAAGAAGTTTTTTTAATAATAAATTTGAACGCCGATGACGATGGTGGGGTTTTCCTAATTGGGTTTCCACCTAAAAATCCTAGTGTTCATGTGTGTTGCATATGTGTGATGATTATTCTCGTTCGTTCGCACCTGTTTACTATTTCTGAAATATTTGATGAATGAATAATGCAATGATCTGAGTTAAGATTCAAACACATAATTATATCTCTGGACATACGCGAGTTCTGTAAAGGATATCCGCGTATATACGCTAGTTGCCTTCAGTAAAGTAGCGTATGGGTTTTTAGAAAGGAAAAAGTAAAAGTTTGATTGTCTGCACTAAATACTGATTCACTCCCCCCTATCAGTATTTTTCCCAACAATGTGTCTAATCCTTACCATGAATGGTAAGTGTGTATCTCCCCTATTGCCAACATAGGGATCTGTCTGATCCTTACCACTTGTGGTAAGTGTGTATCTCCCCCTACTGTCAAGTGTGAGACTTGACCGAATATACCCCAACATGCATCCTACCCACAATATTAGTTTTTTTGCATTTCCACTCATTTGGAAAATAAGTTAGGACTTAGGTATGGAGGATAATTACCTATGGTGGACGCATCTAGTAAATGGATCTCCCTAAGTTTGGGATGCATGTTGTTCAACCACTTGATCATAGAGGATCATGTTGGATATGGCATAGGGTTTGGAAATGGGGTTTGGAGGATAATTACCAAGGAGTGGTAAATTGACCTCCCCTATTGTCATTGGATATGGGATTTGGAGGATATTTACCTTAGTGGTAAATTGATCTCCCCTGTGATGCTTCTTATTATTTAGATCATGACATTGTTTTTTAACTAATATGAGATGAGATATGATGCAATGATGATTGAACACATACATATGATATGAGACTTATGACGCATATGGAAATTCCTCCGTAGCTTAGAGGTAGTGTTGAAATTTGGGGTAGTTATGGGATGAATTTACCCATGGGAACCCAAATACCCCAAAGATAATTTAATTTAGGTTAAGGAAATTATTAATTGGCTCTCATATTATTATTATTTAATGGAAAAAAAATATTTGGGCAAGCAATCACTAAGGAATTTGTTAAATATAGCTAAATATTATTTGAATTTAAGTTTTCCCTCCAAAGATACAAGTTAGCTTCATAAATTTTTAAGTCAGCTTGCCCCAAAAGACGCAACCCTTCACATGGATAAATAACTCTAAATAGGAATCTATCCTCCTCCCATTAGACATAATAATATTGGCATACTTATGACATATCTTTGTGCTCTAGTGTCGGTATTATTTGCATACTAGGGAGGCATATCTATGTGGTTTAGGGAGGCTATTCTTTGTCATTTGGTATGGTTATTCTATGAAACCTAGGGAGGCATATATTTGTGGTCTAGGGAGGCTAATATCTACGATATGGTATGGTTATTATCTGTGGCCTACCATGGCCAATCGTTGTGATTTAATGTAGAATCTTATGTGGTAAGGAATACAACCTACTGTGGCATATTTCTGTGATTTAATTTGGCCTCTTTTGAGGTAACGATTGCGGCCTATATATATGATTTAATGTGGCCTCTTCTATGTTAAAAATTTCCACTTAATGTTGCATATCTCTGTGGATCTATGTGACCCTTATTGGTAATATTTGTGGCATATTCCTATGCTCATATGCAAAATTATTTATATGCATATATGTGGTGTTTTGAAAACTATTTCTATGACCTAATTACAATATTGTGTAATAGTACTATTATAACAGTTATGAATGATAATAATTTTTAATAATGACCTAATGACAAGAATAAATGACAGTGATGTTTAAAAATGATACATATTCTTATGGTAGTGATACCTTCAACGATAATAACAATGATGTTTGGGCTAATCTTCAGTGATGGTGGTTATTGTTAAAGTATGGCAATGATCATTGTTCAATGAAATTTGTGCCTATGACATGTTAATAAAGGTTGTCATTAATGTCAATATGGAATCAAATGAGATGCGAATATTCTTGAGATGCCCAGTTCTAGATGATTATGTCAGGACTATTGTTTTAAGAAGGATACCATCAATAAAGGTGTCAAGTCATGAGGAAGTGAAACCACTAGTAAAGGAAGTCCTACGAAGTCCTTGATCTAATGTTGCATGCACTTGATGATATCGACCTTAACCCTTGATGACATATGGAATCATATACTTAGTGATGTTAGACTCTTGAAGAATTACCAAACTCAATGATACTTAATGATGTCATACACTTCATGGTGGTAACATGGTTGGAGATCATTTGAGGATTGGAATACTATTTTGGAGTTCTCCTAATGATGTTGCACTATGACATATCACTGCACTATTATTAAATACATGATGTTGTACAATATGTGATGACATGGATGATACATTCATTGTTGGACACTATCATGATCCTATGATGATGAAGAAGCTAAAAAATGGTGAAGAAAAACAATGGATAAGGCAAACAAAGAGAAGTCATATTGTCCTAATCAGCTTATGCACTAAATTTTTTTTGGATAGTTTCAAATAAAAGTAAAATTGAAGATCTTGTAGGATACCTTTAAACATGGGACCTAGACCATATAAAAGAAGACTTTTTCCTCTTTCAAATGATATCTTATTTGTCCCAAAAATCCTAGTAGTTTGTGAGATATCAAATTTTCAAGTTAAAAAATATATTTTTGATATTGAGCCAACCTATGCTCAAGGACACAAGTCGACCTACCTAATAGTGACATGTCTCTTTTCTTGTTATCACAATGAAGGCTATATATACACAACTCAAAATTCATTTCTTGGAATCAATTCAGTCACACATCCATAGAAAGATGCAGATTGAGTTCACATATCATGAACCTAAAGAATAAAAGGAGAACAATTTTGTTTTGGGCTTGAATTTAATTAAAGCACACTATAAAATCCTATGGATACTTTTAGAATTGTCACTCAGAAATTACAGTGAATTTGTTGCAGTGTTGTGACCTCCATAACCTCGCACCTATGAGAGTATTCAAGCTTATAACCTATGTATAATTATTGTCTCAGACCTCACTCTCTCACTATCCAATTTAGTCACCAAGCACATAATAGAAGAAACGAGACATAAAGCTCATACTTACTCATGGCATATATTCAAGGCATGTTTCTCTCAAATAGTGGTGAATAATATCAGTCAATGTGGCTCTTTTGGCTCGGTTGAGCTGGCATACAGTGATACTAGTACCTCAAAGGATTGTTTTGAAAAGCATCTGTGACTCAGGTAGAGGTATACACAAGTGCTCGGATAACACTAGAGTAGACCTCAGATTTTGTAATATTTCCAAATGGGGAAGCAGTAATATATGAACATAAAACTGGAAATAGCAGTGAATAACATTACACCAAAATGTATGAAAAACATGGAACCATTTTATTATGTAAATCAGTAGCAAGTAAGTACAATAGTAGCAGGCACAACTCAAATAATCAAATCAAACAAGCCTCCCATGAACACATATGCCAAAAATGAAATGTTGCTACATAGAAGAATACCCAAGAAAAAATATAGTGTAGTCTTAGAGGGTGCACTACTACTGGAAATGTACAATAAGATAGATCTGAAAATTTATGGCTCAAGAAGTGCCGGGAGTAAAGATCTATGCTCCCAAATACATTTTCAAGACAACTCGGGAAGGATTTCCTGAAATATGAAAAAGTACAAAAATTTCAGAATGCAGCCCTAGGACTGAATAGCAGCTGAAACTCACTAACTTGATGAAGATGGTTGTAGATGATACATATAATTAATGAATCTCATCCAATATATCCTCCAGGTGAAAGGCTGATCCAATCACTGAAGATCTCACCCTCCAATCAAACACTGAAACCCCTCACTACAATTTCTCACTGAAATAACACTGTTGAGGAGAGGTACTGTGATGTAGGTGATGGAAAATATGTTGGCCAAGTTCCAAGTCGTGAAATATTCTCTAGAATCTTCCTCATTGATCTCCCAAAGAGAATAATTCTTCCTCCTATGAAAAACTAGCTCCAGAAGTGGGTTTCTCAACCCTCCACTGCAACACCCTGAAACAAAACTCAGCTCTAAACATATACTACATTGTAGCTGAAGGAGGTTGCTTGGTCTCAAGAATGAGTGTGGAGAAATGAAGTGAAAATCTCCCCCAAGAGGCCTCTCAAGAAAGGAGATGGGATTCCCGCTCAGGAACACCTAGTGCTAAGCAGCACATCAATCTCAGCTAAATAGCTGAAGAATTCACATTAGTCATGTAGAACATAAAACCAGTAATCAATAACCCACCTCACTATGGCTACCTTTCCCTCCTTATAAACAAGTGTGAGCCTTCTTACCTTGGGTCCCACTCATTAAGGTTTCCTCCACCAAGGAATCTTCCTCCCACTATCACTGCGATGTCTCCATTGATGATCTCCACCATTCATTCTAGCACTGTTGACTGTTGGGCCGTTAATATGCCATTATTATTATCACTTGTGAACGTTTATTCCACCCATTTCTACCATTCTTCATCAGGTCATTTATTATAATTTATTATTTAAATCCATTTTATGATGATTTATGCTTCTATGAATGAATGTTATTTATTCTCCTTTATTTCTAATAAATTGATGATTATGAATTATTTTATCAATGATAGTTTTAATAAGTTGGTTATAACATTATTCACCATTTTTAGCCTCCAAGATAATTTCCAGATTGAAGATTTGATCATTAAAAGTGCCAACTCAGAAATGCGCTAGAATAAGGAGTGACAGTTTTGCGGTTGAGATTCTGAGCAAATGAAGACGAATCTGGAAAATCCGGAACATGGGTTTTGTCCAGAACGGACCCAATTAACTTTAACAAAGAACGGTTTGCCCAAATTCGGCCTGTGTTGAGAGATTCGCAGAGTTCTTTGAGCACGATTTTCTCAGATCTGTGGTTGCAGCCGTCCTCCAAATCTCAGCTACAAAGCCAAATTCGACTTGCTGTTGTTGAAAGAGGGATGTAAATCTATTTTATTGTTGATCAATTGGTTGGAAGAAATTCAATATTATTATTAGAGATCTTATTTGCTATTTAATTTCTCCACCTTCTGATTATAAAAGGAGAAGCATGTATTGTGTATGGGAGGATGGAGAGACTTTTCTTATTGTAATTTGCAGAATTGTGCATCGGCTCTTGTTAAGAGAGTGTGAGCTGTTTGTAAACATTATTGATGCCTGATTAATAAAAGAGTTCACTGTTGTTCCATTTCTCAAGCGCTGGAGTAAAGCACAACAACGCTTCACCGGTGGTTGAGGGCCCAGCCCTGGTGGAGCGATCTGCTGTTTGTATTTCTATTGGTTTATTTTTGTTGTGTGAAGTTCGTTTATTTATTGAGTTATTGCTAATTGGATCAAATACAGAGTCATTGTTATTCCATTCTTTACAAGAAGCATGATTCATGATTCAATTGTTATAAAATGTTGTTTTTATGCATCTAATTCCAGTTGTTATTCCTTTTGTTTATGAATTACGATAGTTGATTGTTGCGTGGCTGTCGACAGGATTAAAGAGTAGAAATCTAGTTTGCTTGGTTATGAATTGAATTCACTGTTTATTTTACGCTGCTATTCAATTCCTGTTCATTGCTTTTAGCTTGTTGTTCCTTTCCAGTTTGCATTTTAGATTTCATTTCCTTTGAGTTGTTTTCACTTGCTTTGAGATCTCTAAACTGTAGAGGGCAGAGCTAATCATTCCAGGTCCCCAGATTTGGTCATCTCACATCGATTTCTAGGGGAAAGAGTTATTACTACTGCATCCCTAATCGATGTCTAGCAAGGTTGTTGTAGTGTAGTCTTTACATTTTTGTCATTTGTAATTAGATTTCTTTTCAAGCAGATTTCTTTTCAAGCATTTATTATTTCTGCATTTGTATTTCTATACTACATCTTCACAAACATTACTCTTGAGTAAATAGCCGCCTCAGACTGAGTACACTCTTGAAACAAAAAGTCGTCCCTAGGTTGATAATTAATGTGAAGGTAATTAGGAGTTAAAAAGACCCTTTTTATCGCTCCACATTTTGGCGCCGTTGCCGGGGAGAGTGTAGCCATTTCTAAAGAGTAGTGTGAATCTGATGAGTGCCTGCTAGGGAAGAGTTGAATCTTAAAAACGGAAGGTAAGAACCTACGTGCGGAGCATGTAAAAGCCCTGCTCCACTATCCGCTTTCCTAACAGATTTTTTGTTGCTTTGTTGGGTAGAAATAGATGTTTGAATTTTTGTGTGAATGATTAGGAAAAAATAGAAATTTTGAAAAATGGATCACATGATCTCATGCAAGTGGTGATGTAAGCACCACCCATTTCACTAACTGATTGACAGGAACATTTGAAGAAGGAGCCTCGAAGAAACACATGAAGAACATCTTATACTATGGTAAGAAATGGCTCACGTTTCTACTTTTGAATTTCCTATCAAAGATCTAGGAGGAGTGATACAAATGCACATAATTCCCCCATCTTTACCAAATTTTCATGGTTTAGCAAATGAAGATTCGGATACATTCTTATTTGAGTTCGAAATACTTTGTAGAGGATATGATTATTGTACTAATGATCAAAGATTGAAAGTGTTTCCTCTTACTCTAAAAGGAGCAGCTCTCCGATGGTTCATGAGCCTAGGTGGGAATTGCATCCAATCATGGGAGGACATGAAGAACATATTCTTGAAGAAGTACCAAGACTATTGCAAATCCAATGAAGATATTTTCAGTATGATACAAGGGGAAGATGAAAGTTTGGAGGACTATGTAGATCAATTTCATTATAACCTTCAAAAATCAAAGCATAAGCATTTGGAAAAAAGAGATCTTAAAAACACTCCTTCTTAAAGGAATCAAAGATGAATTTTTAGAACTCTTAAATCTGATAGGAAAAGGTGATGTTTTTCAGTTATCATATGATGATGTTTGTGAGTTGTGCATAAGGTATTCAAGAGGAATCTCCAAGGCTGGTTAGAATTCTAGAGATGTTTGTTCTTTCTTTTCCAAATCTGCTACAAGAATAGGAGACATAAGAGCTGAAATCAATGATTTATTTGAAAATTTTAAAGTTGATTTTATTAGCTCTCTAAGCTCAAAATTGGACGTTTTTCAGGTTCATAAAAATGAAGAATTTGATGAAGTGTTTTTCCCTCATGACCGAAAGGAGCAGCCCATAGATACTCACTCTTCCTTATCTGGGATGGAAGTAGCATATCAAAGAGATAAGGAAGCTACAACAAGGTCAACAGGTATGGTTCAAAACACTTCTTCTCCATTCTCTTACTTGCATAATCCATTATGGAATACTCATGTTCTAGGGCAGCCATGTCAATTTCAATATAACCACCCATCTTATCTACAAGTTTGGCATGGTTCACCTTATGATTGCATGACTACTCTCCCTCATCTTGTAGCACAAGCACATTCTCCATATTCTCCACCAGCTCTTTCACAACATCCTGCTTGCATATCAAATTTATCCACTCAACCCAACCAACCACATCATCATAATGCTCCATTCCATACACAATTTCCTGCTCAACTAATTCCACACACTCACCATAATAAACCAGTACAACATGTTTACAATGTTGATCTGCCAAATTTACCCACCCTTCCCACCCATTCTATCTCATATGCGCCATTAGAGAAAACTTACAATGAGATTCAGAATGTTTCAAATTCAAAAATTGTAGAAGCTATGGAAGCAAATGAGGTTTCTTCTAGGTTGCACCAACAAACATTTTAAAAGCTCAAGAACTTCATGGTATGATGGGAAATCAAGAAAGTAACGGATATATTGAAGATTGGTTTCACTCCATCACGTGTTTGCATCATCACTCCATACTTCAACAATTTTTGACAACATCTTTTCAAGGGAAGTTGGCTTCTCATACCCTAATTTTTATCAACATGCATTTTTCAAATTTGGGTATGTATATATTGGAAGCCTTATTTCTAAAATGGTTCCACTGGAAATACTCTTATACATAAACATATTCGATTCTCAAAGAAGAGTAGGATAGTGGAGAAAATAAAATAAAATAAAATAAGGACATAAATAAATGCATTTTGTTTTTGTTGTAAAAATAGTTGTTTTTTTGTTGCAACACGCTATCGAAATCAACATCGGTGATAAATATTTCAATTTATTTGTGTATGTAGATGAATTATATTGCAAATAAAAATTCTATAAACACTTATATTCATTTTTTATCACCAATTTGAAAAAATGCTTGAATATCATTTTTTTTTGGCTTGCGGGCTTGATGAACTTTCTGGAAAAACAGTCGGGACAGTCATGTTTTGAGGGACCAAAAATGAATATTTTTAAAACATGTTTCTACCCTAGATAGCCCTTGATGTCTAATTTCTAACCCAATTTGAATCAGTCAATTTGGATTTGAAACGAAAAAGTTAGAACCAAAACATTGACCGGATGTCTAGTGG
The DNA here is from genome assembly GCA_034641835.2 of Pinus albicaulis. Classification (NCBI taxonomy): domain Eukaryota; kingdom Viridiplantae; phylum Streptophyta; class Pinopsida; order Pinales; family Pinaceae; genus Pinus; species Pinus albicaulis. The sequence goes on from CM076574.1 coordinate 187,149,108, forward strand.
GCAGCTTAGGAACAGAGTTGGGACAGTCAGTTTTTGGAGACCTAAATGACCATATTTTTAAAACTTGTTTCTACCCTAGATAGCCCTTGATGTCTAATTTCTAACCCAATTTGAATCAGTCAATTTGGATTTGAAATGAAAAAGTTAGAACCAAAACATTGACCGGATGTCTAGCGGGAAGCTCAAGAACAGAGTTGGGACAGTCAGTTTTTGGAGGCCTAAATGACCATATTTTTAAAACCTGTTTCTATGGTAGATTCCCCTATGAATCTAGTTTCCAATGCAATTGGAATCACTTATTTTCGATATCGTATGGGGAAGTTATGATCAAAATACTGACTGTCTATCGTAAATCAGCACCCTTAAAACTCTGTTTTTCCGGATGTTCCTTACAGTATTTCACCTATCAATTCTTCTTTTCTTCAAAACCTGTTTCTATTGGAGATAAATAAATGAATCTAATTTCATTTCCAATTTGAATCATTTGAATCCGACATCAAACGAAGAATCTATGCTTGAAATATCAATCATTGGTCTAGATTGGGTAATCGAAAATGACTCTATTATGCAGGTTGTTCTAAACAAATTTGACATATCATAGCATTGAATTTTTAAAACCTGTTGCTACTAGAGATAACCCTTTGAATTAGCTCTCATTTTTCTTTGAAATCACTCAATTTTGACGAAAAACAAAGAAGTTGTGATTAAAACACTGCAGGTTAGCATGATTGGCCACTGCTCTCCCGCAGGTAACAGATAAATTTTACTTTGTTATTTTCTCAATGGATTTGTTATACAGAGTAACTACTTGTTGTTTTTTTCATAATTCTTGGATTAAGGGAGCCCGTACACCTCTCTTTCTCCATGATTTACTGTTTTATTGCAGGTAGATACTCGTTTTTTGCAGGTCCTAAGAGAAAAAGAAGGTCAATTTATGGACGAGTGATTTTGAAAAAATTTTTAAATGAAACAAAGGAATTTCATCCAACTCATTACCCAACGGATTCATAATAGCAGAAATGAAGAATTGATTTGCATTTGAAGATTCATGTCATGTCTTTGCTGCCAAAACATTTTTCGAATAGATCATTTTTTTTACATAATATCATAGCTGTTGTAACTTAATATATTGTTTTTAAATAAAATGTTGTTTCTTTTCTAATTTCTCTTATATTTTGTGTTTCAGGTGTTGCTTCATTCAAAGTGTAACTCATCCTCAGCATCAATGCTGTGAACAGCGAATTTGTTTTTTTCACATTTGCATTTTCACATTTTTTTTATGTGTATTTTTGCTTTTTGGTGTGCATTTCCTTTGCTGTTCCCTACACGGAACACCACTTTTTGAGTGTTTTTGATGTTCCTTCAAAAGAGCAACCCTTTGGGAGTATTTTTGAGAGCAACCTTTTCTTCCTCTTGTGGGACTATTCCTAGTTCATCTCAACCACATTTTACTGATTCCCCTTCATGGCATGAAGTACACTATTTTTATAAGGACAAGAATTATGGATTCTATTGAAGCGAGTTAATATCATTCACGTTATGATCTTTAACATGACAGCTCCTTGATGATAGATTATTTTCAAAAGGGACACAATTATTTATATACTACTTTACTGCATTGTTTTCTATTGAACATGATATTGATTGATCATCTTAATACCATGCTGGTTCCACCCTTCTGGATTATAATCTTCTCTGTCTGTAATAAATGAGATTATGGGTATATTTATCTATTGACATGTTCAACTTATTCCACCATCCTTGCTCTTAAGGAGTATTGAGCCTCCCTCTTTTTATCATAAAAATGTGTAATAACAACAAAATTTTGTTCACAGATGGAGGATAGGGGGTCTTATTACGAGCCAGCCTACCATGTTCATAAGGCTGTAACAAAGTGACATTCCAATTATGGCCACCACACCAGGGTTATGATCCATTGGATAGCCAAATTATCCTTGGAACAGGAGGTCTCATCACGAGCCGGCCTTATCACTTTTGCTACATCCTAGTGAATGGCAGTGTGGTTATCTGGTTACCACGCCAGCACACTGATCTCTTCTGTAGAATAGCATTGGAACTCTCCATTTATAAATTGAGGATCCTGGCTCATATGGGTTAAAAAGCAACCCTGCCGAGGCTATGGACGCCTGCTGGCAGCAGCGGCTCTGCTTATGGTATTGAAGTTATATCTTATCATCAATTATTATTATAATACCCTTTTCTTATTTTTTTTCTTTTTATCAGAGAAGTTATTTCCTTAACTTTTTCCCTGTTTTGAACCTTTATGCATGAGAAATTGTTTTATGATCAATCGCATCATTTTCAGCTAGCATACTATCAGTAAAGCATCTTTTTTGCATATTGTTGTTCTTTTTCTCTTTTTCATCACCTATCATCAATTCAAAGCGTCCTATCTCTTATTCATAACTATCTTTACACACTCTGCTCTCATTATAACCATAACTCCCGCTATCCTATCATTGATATGTGTACTCTGCTTCATTCACTGCTATATTGTTCATTCCCTTGCCTTGCCATCAGCACAACACCTCTCATATGCTTTATGGTCATGGCATTCCTTTTCCAATTTGAGGGGGGAATGTATGCATTATGAGATTGCATGCGATATGATTACTGCACTCTGTCATCACTTGTTGATTTGCCAAAATATTAGTATTGCATGTATACATAAGTTTTTCTGATTGAAAGTTTTGCATGCATCTTATATATTGCTATTCAAAACTAACACTATGGATTCAAGAACATTGTATGCCAAATAGTGATTTGTTTACAGGAGAACAACAAGTATGGGCAGAATTCTATTCACAACATGACCACACTATTGCAACTAACAGAAGAGGCTCGAGCAACTCGCGAACGTGAACAATTCTTTAGACATGATGTGCTTACCTGGATTCCACCTTTTGCATCACTTTCAGCACCAACTCTGCCTACATCAGCTTCAACAACTGTCAGTCCACATATGTCATTCCACATTTTTTGAGGTAAAACTTGAGGTAAAATAGCATAATTTTCTGATTTATTACGAATTTAGGAGAATTTCATGAAAATCCATTTTGAGCATTATTTATCATCCTTCATTCCACATCTTTACCACTTTCCCTTTTTCAGCAGCATATCATTTTCGAGTATGGGGGAGTGTTCCTTTCATTCATTTCTTTCTTATGACCATGTTATTCATCTTCTTTATCATCCATTGCTATTCTTATTCACTCTCACCATCTCCATTATTCCATGTTGTTTTACACCAAGCATAGAATTCAACAGCTGGTAGCAACCACCTCAATTTTTTTCTAGCATCGCATGAGGGCATGCTAATTTTTCAGAGAGGGGGAGGAATTGCTACGCATGATGGATGTTTTCAATTTTCTTTCTCATTTAAGGCATACAATTTCATTTTTATACAATGCAGAAATTGATCTCCATAATATTTTTAAAAAAACCATGAACTCAATTTTTGTGATTTCTGGAAAACACAGACGTATCATTAATACAAACCCAGATAATTTCAAGATAAATTGGTTCATAAAATTTCGGAAATCATGCACTCTCACCTACAGCCATTTTGTTTATATCTCATGATTCGTGCATCAAAACGATCTGATTTTTGGATCATAAAGGCATTCATATATTATAAATTTACTTGCCAAATTTCAACAAAAGCTGGTTTGTAGTTTTTGAGAAAATGGTTAATGAAGTTTGTTGTTACTTATATAATATTTTGCTGCAACTTCATACATATAGTTGAATCTCAATGTAAAAATTGTTATGCCTTCATCAAGATTACTAAAAGTGAATATTCATTAATTAAGGAAGAATTCATTTGTTCTATCCATTTCATGAGCTAAGATGAACATATTTTTTATTGCTTGGTTAACACATGGGTTTTTGTCTTTGGGTTGCATGAGGACATGCAACATATTGAGTGTGGGGGTATGTTGGGCCGTTAATATGCCATTATTATTATCACTTGTGAACGTTTATTCCACCCATTTCTACCATTCTTCATCAGGTCATTTATTATAATTTATTATTTAAATCCATTTTATGATGATTTATGCTTCTATGAATGAATGTTATTTATTCTCCTTTATTTCTAATAAATTGATGATTATGAATTATTTTATCAATGATAGTTTTAATAAGTTGGTTATAACATTATTCACCATTTTTAGCCTCCAAGGTAATTTCCAGATTGAAGATTTGATCATTGAAAGTGCCAACTCAGAAATACGCTGGAATAAGGAGTGACAGTTTTGCGGTTGAGATTCTGAGCAAATGAAGACGAATCTGGAAAATCCGGAACATGGGTTTTGTCCAGAACGGACCCAATTAACTTTATTAAAGAACGGTTTGCCCAAATTCGGCCTGTGTTGAGAGATTCGCAGAGTTCTTTAAGCACAATTTTCTCAGTTCTGTTGTTGCGGCCGTCCTCCAAATCTCAGCTACAAAGCCAAATTCGACTTGCTGTTGTTGAAAGATGGATGTAAATCTATTTTCTTGTTGATCAATTGGTTGGAAGAAATCCAATATTGTTATGGTAGATTGTATTTACTATTCAATTTCTCCTCCTTCTGATTATAAAAGGAGAAGCATGTATTGTGTATGGGGGGATGGAGAGACTTTTCTTATTGTAATTTGCAAAATTGTGCATCGGCTCTTGTTAAGAGAGTGTGAGCTGTTTGTAAACATTATTAATGCCTGATTAATAAAGGAGTTCACTGTTGTTCCATTTCTCAAGCGCTAGAGTAAAGCACAGCAACGCTTCACCGGTGGTTGAGGGCCCGGCCCTGGTGTAGCGATCTGCTCTTTGTATTTCTATTGGTTTATTTCTGTTGTGTGAAGTTCGTTTATTTATTGAGTTATTGCTAATTGGATCAAATACAGAGTCATTGTTATTCCATTCTTTACAAGAAGCATGATTCATGATTCAATTGTTATAAAATGTTGTTTTTTCTGTATCTAATTCCAGTTGTTGTTCCTTTTGTTTATGAATTACGATAGTTGATTGTTACGTGGCTGTCGACAGGATTAAAGAGTAGAAATCTAGTTTGTTTGGTTATGAATTGAATTCACTGTTTATTTTACGCTGCTATTCAATTCCTGTTCATTGCTTTTAGATTGATGTTCCTTTCCAGTTTGCATTTTAGATTTCATTTCCTTTGAGTTGTTTTCACTTGCTTTGAGATCTCTAAACTGTAGAGGGCAGAGCTAATCATTCTAGGTCCCCAGATTTGGTCATCTCACATCGATTTCTAGGGGAAAGAGTTATTACTACTGCATCCCTAATCGATGTCTAGCAAGGTTGCTGTAGTGTAGTCTTTACATTTCTGTCATTTGTAATTAGATTTTTTTTCAAGCATTTATTATTTCTGCATTTGTATTTCTATACTACATCTTCACAAACATTACTCTTGAGTAAATAGCCACCTCAGACTGAGTACACTCTTGAAACAAAAAGTCGTCCCTGGGTTGATAATTAATGTGAAGGTAATTAGGAGTTAAAAAGACACCTTTTTATCGCTCCACATTGACTTGGTCAAACTTGACCTTGTCCACATGTATTTGCCCCTGTTCACACATGAGGGTGAAATATCCAACTATTATTATGATCCCTTTTCACATCATGAAGGATTTTATTCCTGTTTTGGATATGTATGGGCCTCCTTACCCACTTATTCATCTAACTAGGTGTGGGAAACAAAAATTAATATTCCCATTAGCTTCATGTTAATTTAGGAATATTACAGTCCTTCCCTCCCAAATGTTGCTTGTCCTCAAGCAACTGCAAGGATAGAACTAAAGAGCCTCTTCTCTTCCTCCTATAGCATCCTCATAAAATAAACTCCTCCAAGGAATAAGATGTTGTCTCATCAATAAATCTCCATATTTCCCCTCCCAAGTGTGCAAGCTATCTTTTGGTGACCATCCCAAATAGTTATCATCATGAATAAGTAAGATACCCAAGGAGGAAACAATGGGTTGTCTAAAGGCCTTCTTTAGGCATGATATTTGATATATATTGGGATTTATCATCCCCATGTGAATCTCCCATCCCTAAGCTATCATCCATACAAAATGAGCCACCCTCCAAAATGGTAACTCATGAAAATTATCCTCCACCTTTGGCTCCTGTAATGTAGGTGGGCTGAATAAATGATCATGGTAGACAAAATAACCTACCCCATGCTGTCCCTCTCTCCACTTATGATAAGTGTAGAGTAGCTACTGATATTGGGCTACAATAATGTTTCCCTCAAGTGGAAAGAAGAGGACTGGATCTCCAAATATCTTCTCTCAAATATTATGAATCATGTTGGCCCAAACCATCCCATATATGATGAATAGGAAATCATCACCATATGGCATCCAAATGAGAAAATTACTGAAGGTTTCATGTAGTGCTGGAAGATACCCATAGTTTCCCAAGTGGTCACAATGCAGTTTTTCTAACTGCTGTTGCAAAACATAACATGGAAATCCATCTCCCGTACTCCTATTGAAGCATGGAGTATAAAAGGTGTGGGAATTTTCATTCCCCATGGACACATCCAACCAATATGTCTCTCCTCCCAACATGATCCCCACAAATATAATAACAACATCAACATAGGGAACCATAATGAGAATCATACGAGCTGCCATATGCAATAAGGGAGAAGGACAATGGTCCCTCAAATGCAACCAACACAATTTTACTCTTAACTGCATCATAAAATGGCATGATGTGTGGCTCCCCAACCATTTTCTTCCTGCCCCAATCTCCTCAAAAATTTCGAGAAAGTGTATGGTGTATGGCCCAAAGTGAGCATGCCCTGCATAAGGTATCATCCCCCCAAGACCTCCTCGGGAGTGGCCATCATCAATGTTGCTTATGGCCTCAAGTAGACCATGAAATCTAGAAGAAATAATGCTCCTTATTTGAGCAATGTCCTGCACATATATGGTTAAGGAATGCACATGTTCATTATATAAATAATTATGCAACCAAACAATATCCTTACCATATGCTTTTCCCATGCAAATGGAGTGGCTCATAGATAAATCCCCTTTCATTATCAAAGAGAAAATAAGTGGTTGTGTTAACTCTCCCAAAGAGTTATGTATCTCCTCCATATCCACATGATCCATGCATCTCCTCAAATGCTGAGATATCTCCTCTTCAAAGACTTCCCAAGTGTACCCCTGCATGATGGTGTGGTATGCTCTCATAGAATACATGTGGATGAATAGAAAATCTTCATGAGCTACTTGTAGTAACATCTCCTTGAGCTTGGAAGCTCTAGATAAGAATATCCTACCATGATAGTAGATGATCTTATCTTTGATTGAATATCCCTCCTCATGCAATTGGCCATCCAATATCATACAAGTAGAAAGATCCTTGGAATAATCCACCAACAGCTGGGATTTCCAATATGGATCTATCCTCCATAGTGATAGCATGGATGATATATCAAAAATAACATATGTCAAATGGTTTTCCTCCTCTTAGATATCTCCCATGCCAAAGATGCAAGTTGGAAGGTTGCTATCCTTCCCATGCTGCTCCTACCACAACACAGAATCTGAAATGTGAGTGGGTGATAATGAAAATCGGAGAATGTATCCCTCCTCCTTGAGTCTACCCCAGACTCTCTGCATTGTACTAGACCTCTCCAAAGTATCCACTCCTCTAGAATCTAAGGGTGGTGACCCCAATGGTAAGATGTCCCTCATCATCTCCTATTCTGGTGGTCTTCCCAGTGGAATTCCTCCATGCAGTGAGACATCAATGTCAAGAGTAGACTGCACATATAGATGGACAGCTTTGTCCTTGCCCTCACTGCAAAAATTAGTCTTCCTCTTCTTCTGAAATAGATAGGGGTGTGTTATTCTCATCATATGATGTTGTTCATCCTCCCTACCTTATCCCTTCATCTGCAAGGTTTCACAATCATGTTGCTCATTGATTGTGCTTTGACCTCCACATATGAGATTCTGGGGATTTCCTTGCAATGATACAAGAATCCCTCTTGTTGGAGAAAGTGCTACATATACCTCTACATGAGGTGCTATATATGCTCTATATATGACAGTGTTGTTTCCCCCACTCTTTTCTTCCTCTTCAATATGAATGGACAACTTTTCAATAAGAGGATCCTCTTTTGAAAAAGGGACCTCCATGCCCTCTTGTCCAAGAATATGAGATAAATATCTTGCCTCTTCAAATTATTATGCAAGATGTTAGCCTCTACAATAGTTTTCTGAAGTGGATTTGAGTTTTTAGGTCCTTCCAACCCATGCAAATTTTTTTTTTGTTTTGGTTTATTTGGCTCCACCATGGATGTTTCAGAATGTTTTCCATCAAACCTTTCCACTAATCTCCTAGTGAAATTTTCATAAGAAGAAGTATTTTCATTTTTTAATGAAACGTACTCAAATATCCACCAATCATAGGCCTTACCTCCAAAATGCAGCGCTGCAACTCTGATGGCTTCATTTTCTGAAACTTGGTGTTGCTGCAAATAGGTGTCTAGCTCCTCCACCCAAGCTCTAGCTAAACATTTAGGTGAACCATCAAAATTAGATAGAAAAAATATACCCATAGCATGTTTCTTGCTCTTCTCCACCTTGATCTTTCAAAATTATTGGAAGTTAATGTGATCTTTGAACCTCTTAGTTTGAGATTCATATTCTTGTAGATAATCCCTAAGAGTCTCCTTCTTAGGCATTCCTTATTTTTCCACCTACCTCATAGCAGATCTGGGCATATATCTGTGTTGTGAACCATAAAGTGTGGCTACATGCTCACACTCATCATGTGAAAATCTAGAGTTTGCTTCAGATTCAAACTCTCTTGGATATTCTCTACACATATCCCTTCTCATCTTCTTGAGATCTCCCTTAATGCTCTGCATAGTTTGAGAAAGACGCTTTGAGAGACTCTCTTCCCTCATTTCTCCAAATAATGGAGTCTTCTTTTTGTATTTTCTGTACATCTCTTCTTCTTCTTTTTCTCCTGATTGCATAATGGCTGAGATCCACAGGCTGAGCCAAGATTATGCTCTGATACCACTGTAATATTCCCAAATGGGGAAGCAGCAATATATGAACATAAAAATGGAAATATCAGTGAATAACATTACACCAAAATGTATGAAAACCATGGAGCCATTTTATTATGTAAATCATCAGCAAATAAGTACAATAGAAGCAGGCACAACTCAAATAATCAAAGCAAACAAGCCTCCCATGAACACATATGCCAAAAATGAAATGCTGCTACATAGAAAAATACCCAAGAACAAATACAACACATTATTAGAGGGTGCACTGCTAATAGAAACGTACTATAACATATATCTACAAATTTATGGCTCAAGAAGTGCCAAGAGTAAAGATATATGCTCCCAAATACATTTTCAAGAAAACTCGAGAAGGATTTCCTGAAATACGAAAAAGTACAAAAATGTCGGAATGCAGCCCTAGGAATGAATAGCAGCTAAAACTCAATAACTTGATGAGGATGGATGTAGATGATAAATATAATGAATGAATCTCATCCAATAGATCCTCCAGGTGAAAGGATGATCCAATCACTGAAGATCTCACTCTCCAATCAAACACTGAAACCCCTCACTGCAATTGAACACTGAAATAACGTATTCAAGGAGAGATATTTTGCTGTAGGTGATGGAAAATATGTTGGCCAAGTTCCAAGATTCGAAATATGCTCCAGAACCTTCCTCATTGATCTCTCAAGGAGAATAATGCTTCCTCCTCTAAAAAAATAGCTCCGGAAGTGGGTTTCTCAACCCTTCACTGCAACACCCTGCAACACAACCCAGCTCTAAACAGAAACTGTGCTGTAGCTAAAGGAGGTAGCTTGGCCTCAAGCTTGAGTTTGGCGAAATAAAGTGCAAAGCTCCCCTAAGAGGCCTTTCAAGAAATGAGATGGGATTCCCACTCAGGAACACCCGGTGCTAAGCAGCACAGTAATCTCAACTAAACAACTGAAGAATGCACAATAGTCATGCATACCATAAAATCAATAATCAATAACCTGCCTCACTATGGTTTCCTTGCCCTCCTTATAAAAAAGTGTGAGCATTCTTACCTTGGGTCCCACTCATTAGGGTTTCCTCCACCAAGGAATCTTCCTCCCACTATCACTGCGCTGTCTCCATTGATGATCTCCACCATTCATTCCAACACTGTTGACTTGGTCAAACTTGACCTTGTCTATGTGTATTTTCCCCCATTCACACATGAGGGTGCAAGATCCAACTATTATTATGATCCATTTTCACATCATGAGGGATTTTATTCCTATTTTAGATATGTATGGGCCTCCTCACCCACTTATTCATCTAACTAGGTGTGGGAAACAAAAATTAATATTCCCATTAGCTGCATACTAATTTAGGAATATTACAAAGTTGTTCATTATTGTGGGACTGTAATAGCATTTCATTGCTCAGATTGTCTTCAAAACTTAGAATGTTATGTGTCTTCTCATATAAAAATTTGGAATATATACAAGCTCGAACTGTGGTAAATATTTGGCTTGGTTAAAAAATTGAACAATGCTGCAAAAATCAAACAATATACAAGCTCAGAATGTGTAGTAGCTCATACATAGAAGCTTAGACAAGAATGCAATATTTGATATCTTGGATTGTGTTGTTGAAACTTGATTGTGGTTTATGTTATATTATTGATTGGGATCATAACTTATTATAGTGTATTAATTGATTACAATGCAATGGCTTTATGCTTGCGACATAGATGGTCCTTGGTGTCACTCTAAGACCATGAACTAAGATTGCAACAGTGGATTCAAATGGTGGACAAAGTACAGTGAAGAAATGGTGAAGCCAAAATCAAGAAGCGAACAATGAATAATTTTGTCAAGGTCATACAAGTAATTACATCACTTATCAAAGTTAGTAAAGGGATTTTAAGACTTTTATTGAATTATTTATGAAGTGATCTTGAAGAATATTGAAGATATTTTGAGAAGCCTTAAGAAGTCTTGTGGAGAACATGAATACCATGATGCATCACTGATAACATCATAAGGTGACTTGGATGATTTGATTGGGTACCATGAAGGATAGTGGAGACACCTTCATGTGAAGAGATCAAGGTTTTCATTGATTACATAATGTGGAGACTACAGTGAAGACAAAGATTAACAGGGCTCGTTGAAGAAGACAATGGGAGTCGTGAATTACAACTAATCATATATTGACGAATTAAAGGGTTGGATCCCAAGAGGTTGGAGTATAAAATACAAGGTTGGTGCCTTGGAGGATATGATTGGATCCCTAAAGGATTAGAGTCATCAAGAAACCATATTGGAGCCTAAACCAAAAATAGGGTTGGAGCCCTTGAGGTTGGTGCCACAGAATTGACAAGGTTGGAGCCTTGGAAGTTGTTGAAGCCTGGAAAATCTCTGCTTCAAACATTGGGGAAAACCACCCGGTTGGGACCTTAGGACAACTCCTTATCCGTTTGGTATGGTGGCTCCGACTGGATTGAAAGGACCAGTTTCCTTATAACTAATGGGTTGGTGATGGGTTGATTTGGATGAGTGAAAATGGGACTAAATAACTGAAATGAAACTATCTAATTTAATCTAAATACTAATAAAGAAATTCTAAAGTTAACCCGGGTATCATATGTGAATACAACTTAAAATTATTCCAATTTAACAATAACCATAAAAATGTATTAAAGTTTAATTGAAATTGTGCAGTAACAAATAAAGATAACTCTGTTTAAGAATTTAAACAGAGTTATATTAGCATATTGTATTCGTCATTGTATATCATCTTACATACATTTATGAAAAGTGAATATTTCTAATATACTTAGAAATGATATATAGAGAAATATTATAAAAACGAAATATATACAAACGATAGAAAATTTAAAAGAGAATATCATATAACAATAGAAATTAACAGTGAATAGATAAAAATACCTTATCCATCTTGAAAGTTTCAAATGAAATCTGATACTCTGATCTAGTAATTCCAATGCAAAATCAAATCCAAGGTACAAAAATGCAACTCTTTAAAAATAATTCCGCACAAAAATCACCAGATGTGATCCTTTATAAAATATAAGAGTCAATGGAGTACAGAAATGTAATCTCCAAGTCAAAAATATTACAACTCCGGACCCCTTCTCAAATGCATGAGAGGCGTTTAAATATGACATTACATGAAAGCAGAATCCTACTACTACTGCTACAATCTATCAAATTTAAAAACAGAAATGCTATCTTTTGTGGAACTGATTCATTGCTTTTGCTTCTCGTTCAATGTAACCAAGTGGCAAATTTTCAGCATTTCCTGGACCTCCGATGGATGACTCATCTTGGAATGTAACTGTCCAGCATATGTGGCATCGGAGAATTCTGGAATCAAACAATCAACAGCATTTGATAGGAATTTAATAGCTAATTGTTGATTGTGTGGCTTAATTAGATAAGTCCACATATTGTCCCAAGATATTGTTTGAAGCTTGTTGATCTGTTGACTTTTATTCATTATTTCTTCTTTCCATCTACAATCGGTTTCTTTAACTTTAGGCAAACTGCCTGGAACACAATCTGAAATGAGATTAATTGCATACAAGCTGTCATTGATAAATTGTGTTATATTACCCATCATGCTTCTAGCTCTTGATATAGCTCTCTCGGCTTTCATTAACTGTTGTTCCCACTCTGTAAACATGATCTCTTTATGTCTTTCTTCTATCCTAGGAAGATTAGCTTTTTTTCCTTTTTTTGTATCTTGCCAAGTAAGAAATTCAAAAATCCTTTCATCGGCTTCATCAATTTCTTGCCTGAAAGTAATTATGTCCTGGATCAAGGATGACGTGATATCACAAAATGGTTCTGCTTGTGTTAATTTTGTACAAAATTCATTTAACTACTGAGACAGCAGTTTATTGACTTCAAGAGCCTCCGATTTGAATTCATTTAATTTAGGGAAATCCTTGAACTTATCTAAAGCTGCTTGAAATTCTTTTTCTTGCACAATCTTCGTATTCTTCTCATTTTGCAACAAATTTTGTAGCTTGGAAATTTCTTGATTCAACTGTTGCTGTTTTCTTAAAGCCTGTTCATCAACTTTCTTCTTTTCTGTGGCAAGATGTTCTTCTAACTCTTTAGATCTAAGCTCTTGATCTTGTAATTGTTGTTCCAATTGAGCAATCTTCTGCTGATTTTCATTAGCTTGTTCTTCAAGTAAAGCTATATGGAGATCTTTTTGGGTCATTAACTGAGAAACCTCTGCAGCCTTATCTATTGTCACAGCACTGTATGCTCCTGCATATTGGGATAACTTAGTGAGATCCTCAGATGGATTCACTTCGGCATTCTTATAAACAATACTCATGAATTCTTCCTGTGAAGCAAAAATTGTGTCCTGATCCATCTTCCTTCTTTTTCTCTGTTTTTTAACAACAACCTTATGTTTAGGGCTGTAGAATACATCCAGAGGAGGGATCTCCTCAATTTTCAACACAATTTGTCTTGTAGGATGTTCAGGAATGATTTCAACATCCTGATCTTCTGGATTTTTCACTTCAGGATTATCCTGCAGTCCTAATTGATGAGCAAATTGATTATATTGTTTCAACAATTGTGAGGAAACATTAAGATCAAGAGAGTCTACTATTTTCTCAGTAGTTTTGTTTCCTCCATGTTGTGTATCTGATTTCTCTGTATTTGTTTCTTGCTCAATGGTTTTGCTATCTGATCCTCCTTTTTGATTATGCACATTAGTATCAGTACTTGTGCATTCTTTCTCTGTTTGAGCTGTGGACTGCTGATCAATATTTACATCGGATTTTCCATCAGTATTCCCTTTCTGAACATCAGGTTTTCCATCAGTGCTTACCTTTTCAGTATGTACAGTGGGCTGGTTAGTAGCCGATTGTGTAGTGACTTTACTGGTAGATGTTTCTCCTGCTGTTTTGCCAGATGTATCCTCTGTTTTTGACCCTTGTATAGGAACTCTCAATTGGTCTAGAGGAACTTTCAACAATCTTTGACTTCTAAATAGCATAAATTTATTCATTTCTTCTTTGTGGAATTTGGACTTGGCCAAATTATAAACTTGAGAAAATTCATTTAATGAAACAAACAAATCATCAAATTCATCCGGTTCATGCTCGAACCGAGCAATCGAAACTGAAGAAGTAACATTAAAAGCTATCTTTTGTGGATCATACTGTCTCCCCGGGATTGTTGCCAATTTAAAACCCTTTATTTTGGCGACTTCCTTTTCTGCATGCTTGAAATCATTCAAAGTAAAATGTCCACAATTGAATGGAAATGATGGCCACATTATTTTCTTGCTATTACTCAGAGATCTGGACATTCCTTCAACTGTCAATTGATAGGAGATTTCCTGGGCTAGAAGTTTATCTGGAACAAAAAGAGGGAGAACATGGGGTTCCACTATACTCCCGAAAATCCTGACATATGTGAATTTTTCTTCTCCAAACCAATCTCCTATTGAGGATAAGTCAGCTTTAGCTTTGTCGGAGAATCTAGGGGGAAAGCGATTGAAAATGGTTTGAAAGACTGGAATAAGGAAACCATGACATATTCTATACACATGATCTTTGAAATGAATTTTGCAAAGGAGTTTATGATATATATGAATCAGAGTGGGATCTTTAGCAGTCCATTTCCATCCTAACAAGGGAAACTCAGAATTGAAACAAAGGGCGTCTAGAATATAAGCACAAAAGAAAAAGGGAGTGGTATTTCCAGCGGTTTTATCTTGTCTGTATTCGAGTATCCTATTAGCTATCCTATCAGAAAGAATAACCGCCCAGTCCATAATTTCGGAATTGACAGCAGCTAGGATTAAAGGAACCATTTGTATAGAAAACCTAGCAGAATTGTTATTTCCAAATAATCTACACATCATAGCAACGGCATAATAGTATGGGGGTAAGAGAGAATCTACTGAATACATACCGGATGATTCATTTTTGTGCTTTTCAGGATTTTTTCTCCATTCCTTGATAGGTTCAGATTGAACTTTATTACTGTCAGCAAACTCTTTGACAAATTCTTTGTTATAAAGCTTCTGTGGATCAGGGAGATGGTACATTGCTTTAAGGTCTTCTGCTTTGAATGATCCAAAAGATACTCTAGAAGCTGAAATAAACATTCTGTTCTTTATTTCCACATTATCGATGACCCATCGAATCACATCATAATAAGGCATGATGTTTTCTCTGGCTGCAATTCGATGTAGGAATGAATTTGCAAGTGTTCTATCAGTAACTTCAGAGTCGGAATCTGAGTTATCTTCATCAGGAACTGATATCTTAGCTATTGTGACTTTAGGGTTTTCACTCTCCAATAGATTATAAACTCCTTCCCATGTCATTCTGCCGAGCCCTTGACATGATGTATCCGTAACTAGTTTCAGCTTTGTTGGATTTTCCTTTGAGACTGTAGGAATCTCAACAAACTTAGCGGCAACAATAGTCTTGGTTCTCCTCGTTCTCTTCGACATTTCTGTGCCTGATATTGTTTCCCTCTGTCTGTGAATGAAAGGATTTGGTGTTCTTTGATTCTGCAAGGCAATAAGCTCTCAGTCGTGATAAACAAGCAATTGAAAAGAACGATTATAAAAATTATGGGTTGATGATTCATTATTTATTGAATCCGTGTAACACTTAAATATTTTGTTTGGGTCACACTCACGTATTCAAAACAGAATCGTAAACCAATATTGTTTGATTTTCTATTAAATGTTGATCGTACTATTAGAGTTTTAGCGCTTGTGAAAATAATATTAAATTACCTATTATGAACTCTTCCGATGTGACAAGTATATAGTATATAAATATCAATTGCATCGGAAGGATTCAAATGGTGTATAAATATCACAATAAAGATTTCTCCAATTTCCGATTATGTTTACAAAACTTCTCCGATTTCTGATTAGATGGTGGTATATTTCATTGGGGAGTTTCAATTGAAAAGAATTATCAATGGCTTTCTCCAATTTCCGATTGCGATATGGTGGGGTCTACCATATAGAGATTCTTCTCATTTAAGCGAAACAAATGTTTATTTCATTTTGAAAAGTGTTTCATAATAAAGCGCGTCGCATCGGGGAATTTTCAATTGACCACAGAATTTATAAAAAGTGCTCCGATCATGCGATTGCGATTGATCGCATCGCATCAGAGATATGTAAATGAATAACTTAAATCCTTTGCGATTGGAGATTTGCGATTGGACTAATCGCATCGGAGATTTTTGAACATGTATGTAAAACTTCTCTCAAAGATTTTTCCGATTTCCGATTTCCGATTACTGTTCATAAGACTTTTGTAATTGATTTATTTTCTATAATAAAGTCTTTTATTTTTGATCGGATCAGAAGTTTTTTGAATGTTGTATTTATTTTTACATAGTTGGTAAAAGAGATATGCAATGAGTCATTCAAAACAATGAATCTTTATTTCTAAATCTTTTATTTCTACATAAAAAGAAAAAGGGACCCTATTTTCAAATGCATTTTATTCTAAATTTTTTTGAAAAAGGGAGGGTTGTTGTATAGTACAACAATTGGCGATTCACTGAAATAAATAGTTATCTCTGAAAAAAAATAAAAATAAAATGAACACTATATTTATAGTAAGTAAATATTTTTAAAGATAATGAAAACTATCTTAGGATAATTCAAATAAAATCTAACTATGAAAAAGAAATAAAAATTATTCACAATTTCTTTCTAATTCCTTAAGAACAAAAACATTTTTGGGTTATCTCAAGCTTTGATTGGTGTTAATAATGAAGTAAGTGGATTTCTCCAAGTTTGGTTTTTATAATATACTCTATTGTCATAGGTATTGCCTCTGCTGCCTGCAAACATTCATAGTCTCGACAGGGTTACCTTTTAACCATTAACCATTCATTGTCCCATCCAACTAAGATTATGAATTTTTAAAAGATAAATTCATAAGACATTTTATCTCATGTTTTTTGTCTTTTACTTATTTTTTATTATTTTTTTAAGAGACATTGTTCTGGTTTGGTAGCCAGTTAATAACAATGCCATTCACTCATTGTAATTAAACTGAACAAGCTGGCTCGTGATGAGACCCCTTGTCTTATATTTATAAGCCATTACTCTGTTTTGGTATGCAGTATTGGTAATGTCAGTTTTATTACTTCTTATGAACATGGTAAGCAAGCTCGTGATGAGACCTCTTATCTCTTAAAATTTTCATATAATTTCTTAGAATTACATTCTAAAAAATCACAACTTAAATGGATGGGGTGAAACAGTTTTATCCTTAAGAATCAACGGATGACAATTTTCAGAGTTTCTTGAGTACCAAGACTTGGAAAATCTTTACTTTTATAGATAACCTTTCTCTGCTCAATAAACTTATAACGATTTACATTTTCCTCAAGTTTTCAAAATATTATGCAAATAATTGAAATAATCTTTCAAAGTTTAACATCTTATTTTAAACTATCCAAAGACTGTGATCATCTCTTTAAAAATTCTTATTTACACAAAATAAATATTTATAATATTCTTCCTAAGAAATTTTCTTAATAGTAAACAATCAATTAGAGACTTATTAACAACCTTTATTCGCAAAACAATTAAAAACTTTGCAGAAAGGAATATGTGCAAGTAAGAAGGGGTTACCTCCTTATGAAAAGAATTTCTTCAAGACAAGCCCATTTACAGGAAGAGATTCTCTCTTTCCTGTTAAATCTTGGAGTATGAATGTATTTGAGCCTATCTTTTCAGCAATCTGAAATGGTCCAAGCCACATTTTCTGAAACTTGGTATGCTTACCTTTTTCTTCATGTGCTTTATCCCATTTCAGAACAAGATCACTAATTGAAAAAATCTTTTGAGCCGGTAGAACTTGCATCAAAAGAAGATTTTACAAGATATTGATGTTTATCATGAATAGCTTTTGCTTTATCTCTATTTTCTTCTAGTTTAAGGATTTGATCATATCTCAATTGAATGGATGAAGAAGGATTTTCTTCAATAAATTGCACTAGGGCTAATGATGGAAGAGCTAAATTTGATGGTATCACAGCTTATTTTCCATAAACTAAATTGAAAGGTGAAGTTCCTATTGAAGCTTTTTCAGTAATACGATCAGCCCATAGTCAAAAGATTAAAGACTTGTGCCAATTCTTTTGATTTTTATCAATGGTCTTTTTAATGATTTTGATAAGATTTTTGTTAGTGGATTCAGCCAAACCATTACCTTATGGATAATAATTTGTTGAATATTTCAATTTAAAACCTCTTTTGACTGCAAATTCCATTATACTGTTTCCAGAAAAATAAGATGCATTATCAAAGACAAGAGCGTTAGGTACACCAAACCTGGTTATGATGAATTGATCTATGAAATCAATAATTGTATCAGAATTGGCTACCTTCAAAGGGATTTCTTCTACCCATTTCATAAATTAATCTGTTGCTGTAAGGATGTATTTGTGTTGTTTGGAAGAATGAGGTACTATCTCACCAATAATGTCAAGCCCCCATTGCTCAAATGGTTGCTCAATATTTACTGGTTGCAAAGGAAAAGCTGGTTTCTTTTGTCTTCCACTAGCAGTTTGACAAATTTTACACTTCCTCACATAATCATGCGTATCTTTAAAAAGGGTAGGCCAGTAATAACCAGCATGAATTATTTTGTGAGCTGTGGTATCACCTCCAAAATGACCTCCTGCTGGTCCATCATGCAATTCCTGCAACACCTTTTCAGCTTCAGTCTTTTCAAGACATCTTAATAGGATTGAATCATAATTCTTTCTTAATAACACATTATCAATGATCTCATATTTAATAGCCTTCAATCTTAAAGCACGTTTGTTCTTATAGCTGAGATTAGAAGGAGCATACCCATTTTTCAAGTAATAGATGAGATCAACATACTGAGATTCAGAATCTGTAATACTTATCTGATTAACTTGAATATCATTATCTGAATGTTGATTCTCTGGTATGTTATGAGCTCCTACCAATAATCTGCAAAAAACTTGTCCTCTAACAATCTTAGCTGGTTTAATATCAATATCATATTCTTGCAAAGCTGTTACCTAGTTAGCTCTCTTTTCTCCTACTTCTTTTTGAACTAATAATTGTCTCACTGCAGAGAATGGGACAATGATTTTTTTATGTGTTTTCAAGAGAAAAGGTCTGAAATGTTTGATTGATTTAAACACAGCAAAGACTTTTTTTTCAACATTGGAATAATTAAGCTCAGCTCCTTGCAGATTTGAGCTAAAGAAAGAAATGGGTGCCTCAATTTTCTGATCATTGAGCTATGTTAAAACAACAGCATAGGATGTTTCGGTGGCCAAAGTATACAAAGTAAAATCTTTAGAAAAATCAGGGGTATTCAATGCTGGTGCATTAATGATTGCTTGTTTGATTGCCTCAAAGGCTTCTTTTTCTCTATGCCCCCATTTGAATACTGAATTTTTCTTGATCATATTTTGCATAGGTAAAACAATTTGAGAAAAATAAGGAATGAATCTTTTTACAAAATTGATTTGCCCAAGAAATGATTGCATGGATTTTTTGTTATGAGGTAAAGAAATATCAGAAATTTCTTTCACTTTATCTGGATCAATATATATACCATATTTTGACACAACAAATCCTAAGAGTTTTCCTTCATCAAGAGCAAAGAAATATTTCTTTGGATTTAAGGAAATACCAAACCTTCTACATCTTTCAAATATTTTCTTTAAATCATGTAGATGATTGGCTCTCTTTTTTAAAAATACTGTTATGTCATCAAGATAAATAACAACTGATTTATTGATCAGACCTTTAAATGCTATGTCCTTGGCTCTTTGGAAAGTTGCTCCTGCATTTATTAGACCAAAAGGCATTTTCTGATAAGCATAGGTTCCCCATTTGGTTCTGAAAGTTGTTTTCAATCTGTTATCTGGATGAACTAAAATTTTATTATAGCCTGAAAATTCATCAAGAAAGGACATGAGTTCAGAACCAGCTACCTTTTGAAGTATTTGTTCCATGGTTGGCAATGAGAAATTGTCTTTTAAACATGCCTTGTTTAAATTTCTAAAATCAATACAGATTCTTATATCACCATTTTTCTTCCTTACAGGTACCATATTGGAAACCCAATTGGAATGCCTTACAGGAAAAATGATTTTGGCTTTTAAAAGTTTATTAAGTTCTGATTTGATTTGACCTTCGAGATTTGGATGAATCTTTCTTAACTTCTGTTGAACAGGTTTAATATTAGGAAGCATTGGAATTGTGTGTTGAATAAAGAAGTATCATAGGTCTTTAAATCCTCATAATTCCAAGAAAATATTTTTTTATACCTACTCAGAAGTTTAATGAAAGCATTCCTTTCCTCTGGAGTTAAATTGAGTCCTAAATTAACATTTTGAGGATTAGAGTCAGAGCCAAGATTTACTAGTTCAAACTTCAAAGTGGAACTTTGAAGTTTAGCATTAGTGACTTTCTTGAATCTATCTTTAATATCATATAAGTCCTCTAATTTAACAACATATTTCGGAATGGGATTTTCATTACCTTTTGAAGAAATTTGCAGATCATGATCATCTTCATCAATAATTTGTTCATCATATGATTTCTCTGAAGTCATGAAATTTAAAATATCTTGATCATGGTAAAATACTCTCCAATTTGTGATATTATCTGGAACAGATGGGCGAAATATCAATTCTACTGAAAATCTATCAGGACTGCAATCTTCAGCAGGAAGGAGCTTGGATGCAACATTAGCTAACAAATCAGCTGATGTATTTTGATTCCTAGGAATAGAAAAAATATTGAATGCTAAAAAATGAGTGGTAAGATCTTGCACTAGGGTTTGATAGTGTTTAAGATGTCCTGAAAGGCAATGGATAGTATTCCTAACTTGTTTTATGACAATTTCGGAATCACCAAAGACTTTCAAGTATTTAACATCTAACCCTATAGCTTTATGAAGTCCTTGAATCAAGAATTCATATTCTGCAGTATTGTTTGTACACTCAAATTCTAACCTACATGATAGCATGGTTTTCTCTCCATCTGGATCAATTAAGATGCATCCCGCTCCAGCTCCATCACTAGATTTTGATCCATCAAAATATAATGACCAAAATAAAGATTTATCTATTGGCTTATCTACAATTACATCAGAAATATTTACAATTCTGGAAGAATCAGATTGTGAAAAAATTTCTATTCGAGAAACAAAAGTATTTACAGAAAAGGGTGATTGTGGTGCTTTGAAGTTCCCAAGGAATGACTCAGCAGAATAACCTCCAAGAATATTGTTGTTAAAAGCCACAAGTTGATTAGATTGTTCAAATTTAGTGACTGTGTGCATCATATGTTTTTCTTGTTCAACTTTGATTTGATTTGGTTTCCCTTTGTAAGGAAGCCACATATGTGAATAATCAGTTGCGATATAACCATTAAGTTTTGCAGACCAGTCTCTGCTTAAGACTAATCCATAGAATTCAGGAATATCTGCAATCAAAATATCAATTCTTTGGACAATCCTAGGATCAGAAGCTAATCTGATAGTAACTGAATTGATTTCCCCTACAACTTGAACTTTAGAGCGATATAATTGAACAATATGAACTGCCGATTTTTGTGGTTCAATATTTAATTTGGCACAAACAGAAGTAGGCATTATATTAGAGGATGCTCCAGAATCGATTAAACAATTATGCAGATTCTTATTGTAAATTTCATAAGTCAAAAGAAAAGGAGGAGTCTGAGAATTTGATCTTTCTCCAATGAGCACAGTATCAGTAGCATCTACTTTATCTGGTGGTTTTCCAGTGCCTTTAGCTACTTTTGCAACTACACCACTTGGTAAAGGAGCAATTGGTGTAGCATTTAACTCTTTTAATAACAACTTATGTTGGTGTTTAAGTTTGCTGAGTTCATGTAAGGAAATTTTTTCTTTAATATTTTTCATGTCTTCAACAATGTTATAATCCATAGGATCTGATACCACTAAAGTCTTTGATGTTGATGTAGGAGGATTAGAAGAAGATGGCTGATTTTGAGTAGGTAATGAAGAAGTTTTCTTTGCAGGGGATTTGTCTTTGGTACTTGAAGTTGTAGTTTTCTTTTTAGGAATTGTTTGTACATGCTCTGATGTAGATTTACTCCTAGTACTTACAGGCATGGCTTCTTGATCTACCTCACTATCAGAATTAGTGAGAATAAAATCCCACATTCCATGTAATTCAGCTATTTCTTCATTCGTTTCTTCTTCATCTGATACTGGCGGTGTATCTTCTTCTTCTTCCTCTTCTGATTTTGCATTAGAGATTGAATTGGGCGGTTTAGTTTCAACTTGATTTCTTTTGAAATTTCGGAATGGTTTTTTGGTAGAAGTTTCAGCTACTTGTTTTTTTATTTCAACCATTTCATTCGACATGGTTTTAAGAACTTTTTGTAAACCTTCCATGTCGTATGGGTCTTTGGTCTTCTTTTTCCTCGAATCATCTTTGAAGATGACCTTCTTGGATTTCCTTTCCTCAATAACATTTTTATTTTCTAGAGAAATAATTCATTTTTCTATTGTAATAGCCTCTTTCATATTCTCGGCTAAAGTAGGTTTTACAGCTCTATCTACAAAAATTGCTATGTTTGAGGGCAAAGCAGTTATGTACCATTCACTTCTGACTTGTTCACTAGGCTTTGAATCTGTATGGATTTTGTTCAAAATTTTGTTGAATCTAGCGTTGAAATCTTTAATGGGCTCTTTGGGTTCTGTCTTCAAATTTGAGAGATCGTTGATTAAAGTAGCTATCGATATGTCATCTCCAAATTTGGTTAAAAAATGATCTGAAAAAATAGCCCAACTTGTTATGGATCCTGAAGGTAATGAAAAGTACCAGGATCCTGCTGCCCCTTGAAGAGTATAAGGGAATAGTTTGACTACAACATCTTCTTCTATGACTCCATTCAAATTTACAGCCAGCATAAAGTTATTGATGTGTTCTTCAGCTTGAATGTTAAGCTCTGGACTGAATTTTGGAAGCCATTTTCCAAGATTTTCAGGTAAATCATGTAAATGTGCAAGCATGTTGACAGCCCTTGGACTAGCCCATGGTCCCTGTGCCATTGTTGTAACAACTATTGAAGGAGTAGTAGAGACTGGTGGTGTCGGAACAGAAGTTGTTGGAATAGATGATGTTGAAATTGATGATGATTGAGCAGATGATGTGGAAACAACTGCACTTTGTTGAGTTGGGGTTTCGGAAACAGGTGATTGAATATGAGATGAAGAACTTATATCACTTTCTGATTCCGATTGAGTTCTTCTTGTTTTGACTCTACTAGGTAAAGGGAATTATTTCGGAGGAATACCAAGTTTTTCACTTTGTAGCCTAGTAAGAGGTTTTGAAGGAACAAATTTTGAGCTTACACTACCTTCAGATATTTCAGACTCTTCTAGAGATAATGAGAATCCTTACAATTTATGAATTAAATCTTGTACTTCAGTAGACTCGGGATTTTGGTTGTCTGATTGTTTTGAAATTTTGGTAGTGGGTGTCTGAATATTCTTCTCAATTTCTTCTCTAGGATTTTGTAATTCAGAAGAAATTGAAGAAGTTAATGAAGGTGTTTTACTCTCAGAATTGCTTGTGGGTAAAAATTTACTTGCCATTCATAGCTCAGGCCCTCCTTCTAGCGCCAAAAATGTTGAAGCCTGGAAAATCTCTACTTCAAACATTGGGGAAAACCACCCGGTCGGGACCTTAGGAGAGCTCCGTATCCGTTTGGTATGGTGGCTCCGACTGGATTGAAAGGACCAGTTTCGTTATAACTAATAGTTTGGTGATGGGTTGATTTGGATGAGTGAAAATGGGACTAAATGACTGAAATAAAACTATCTAATTTAATCTAACTACTGATAAAGAAATTCTAAAACTAACCCGGGTATCATATGTGAATACAACTTTTAAAATTATTCCAATTGAACAATAACCATAAAAATGTATTAAAGTTTAATTGAAATTGTGCAGTAACAAATAAAGATAACTCTGTTTAAGAATTTAAACAGAGTTATATTAGCATATTGTATTCATCATTGTATATCATTTTAAATATATTTATGAAAAGTGAATATTTCTAATATAATCAAAAATTATATATAAAGAAATATTGTGAGAACGAAATATACATAAATGATAGCAAATTTAAAAGAGAATATCATATAACAAAAGAAATTAACAGTGAATAGATAAAAATACCTTATCCATATTGAAAGTTTCAAATGAAATCTGATACTCTGATCCAACAATTTCGATGTAAAATCAACTCCAAGGTACATAAATGCAATTCTTAAAGATAATTCCGCATAGAATCACCAGATATGATCCTTTATAAAAGAATATAGGAGTAAATGGAGTACAAAAATGTAATCCCCAAGTTAAAAATATTACAAATTAAGGACCCCTTTCTAAATGCATGAAAGGGGTTTAAAATATGAAATTACATGAAAACAGAATCCTACTATTACTGCTACAATCTATCAATTTGAAAACAGAAACACTATCTTAAAATGGAACTAATTCATTGCTTTTCCTTCTCGCTCAATGTAGCCAGGTGGCAAATTTTCAACATTTCCTGGACCTCTGCCGGATGACTCATCTTGGAATGTAACTGTCCAGCGTATGTGACATCGGAGAATTCTGGAATCAAACAATCAACAGCATTTGATAGGCATTTAATAGCTGATTGTTGATTGAGTGGCTTAATCAGATAGGTCCACATATTATCCCAATATATTGTTTGAAGCTTATTGATCTGTTGATTTTTATTCATTATTTCTTCTTTCCATCTGCGATCAATTTCTTTGACTTTAAGTAAACTGTCTGGAATACAATCTGAAATGACATTAATTGCATACAAGCTGTCATTGATAAACTGTGTTATATTACCCATCATGCTTCTAGCTCTTGATATAGCTCTCTCAGCTTGCATTAACTGTTGTTCCCACTCTGTAAACAGGATTTCCTTATGTCTTTCTTCTATTTTAGGAAGATTAGTTTTTCTTCCTATTTCTGTATCTTGCCAAGTAAGAAATTCAGAAATCCTTTCATCGGCATCATCAATCTCTTGCCTGAGAGTAACTATGTCCTGTATCAAAGATGATGTGATATCAATAAATGGCTCTATTTGAGTTAATTTTGTACAAAAATTATTTAACTGCTGAGACAGCAGTTTATTGGCTTCAAGAGCTTCTGCTTTGAATTCATTTAATTTGGGAAAATCCTTGAATTTTTCTAAAGCTGCTTGAAATTCTTTTTCTTGTATAATCTTTGTATCTTGCTCATTTTGCAACAAATTTTGTAACTTTGAAATTTCTTGATTCATCTGTTGCTGTTTGTTAAGCACTTCTTCATCAACTTTCTTCTTTTCTGTGGCCAGATGCTCTTCTAGCTCTTTAATTTTGAGCTCTTGATTTTGAAATTGCTGTTCAAATTGAGCAATCTTCTGTTGATTTTTATTAGCTTGTTCTTCAAGTAAAGCTAGATGTAGATCTTTTTGAGTCATCAACTGAGAAACCTCTACAGCTTTATCTATTGTCGCAGCACTGTATGCTCCTGCATATTGGGATAACTTAGTGAGATCCTCAGATGGATTCACTTCAGCATTCTTATAAACAATACTCATGAATTCCTCTTGTGAAGCAAAAATTGTATCTTGATCCATTTTCCTTCTTTTTCTCTGTTTCTTAACAACAGCCTTATGTTTAGGGTTGTAGAATACATCCAGATGAGGGATTTTCTAAATTTTCAACACAATTTGTCCTGTAGGATGTTCAGGAATGATTTCAACATCCTGATCTTCTGCATTTTTCTCTTTGGGATCGTCTTCCAGTCCTAATTGATGAGCAAATTGATTGTATTGTTTCAACAATTGGGAGGAAACATTGAGATCAACAGGGTCTACTACTTTTTCAGTAGTTTTGTTTCCTTCAAGTGTGTATTTGATTTCTCCATATTCCCTTCTTGTTCATTAGTTTTGTTGTCTGAACCTTCCTTTTGAATATGCACATTAGTATCAGTACTTGTGCATTTTTTCTCTGTTTGAGCTGTGGATTGCTGATCAGTATTTTCATCGGGTTTGCCATCAGTGATTTCTTTCCGAATATGTACAATCGGATCATTTCCTGTTACTTCTTTTTGTGTCTGTATAATGGGCTGGCCAGTATATGACTGTGTAATGGCCTTACTGAAAGATGTTTCTTCTGTTTTTTTTCCAGATTTATCTTCTATTTCTGCGTCTTGCATAGGAACTCTTAGTTGATCTAGAGGAAATTTCAACAATCTTTTCTTTCTGAATAACATAAATTTATTCATTTCTTCTTTCTGAAATTTGGACTTTGCCAAATTATAGACTTGAGAAAATTCATTTAATAAAACAAACAAATCATCAAATTCATTCGGTTCATGCTCGAACCGAGCAATCAAAACTGAAGAAGTAACATTAAAAGAAATCTTTTGTGGATCATACTGTCTACCCGGGATTGTTGCCAATTTAAAACCCTTTTTTGCCTACAACTCTTCGATTGACCATCATTCAGCAAATGTCCACAATTGAATGGAAATGAAGGCCACATTCTTTTCTTACTATTGCTCAGAGTTCTGGACATTCCTTCAACTGTCAATTGATAGGATATTTCCTGGGCTAGAAGTTTATCTGGGACAATAAGAGGGAGAACGTGGGGTTCCACAATACTCCCGAAAATCCTGACATATGTGAATTTTTATTCTCCAAACCAATCTCCTATTGAGGATTAGTCAGCTTTAGCTTTGTCGGAGAATCTAGGGGGAAAGCGATTGAAAATGGTTTGGAAGACTGGAATAAGGACACCATGACATATTCTATACACATGATCTTTGAAATGAATTTTCCAAAGGAGTTTATGATATATATGAATCAGAGTGGGATCTTTAGAAATCCATTTCCATCCTAACAAGGGAAACTTAGAATTGAAACAAAGGGCGTCTAGAATATAAGCAGAAAAGAAAAAGGGAGTGGTATTTCCAACGGTTTTATCTTGTCTGTATTCGAGTATCCTATTAGCTATCCTATCAGAAAGAATAACCGCCCAGTCCATAATTTTGGAATTGACAACAGATAGGATTAAAGGAACCATTTGTATAGAAAACCTAGAAGAATTGTTATTTCCAAATAATCTACACATCATAGCAGCGGCATAGCAGTATGGGGGTAAGAGAGAATCTACTGAATACATATCGGATGATTCATTTTTGTGCTTTTCATGATTTTTTCTCCATTCCTTGATAGGTTCAGATTGAACTTTATTACTGTCAGCAAACTCTTTGACAAATTCTTTGTTATAAACCTTCTGCGGATCAGGGAGATGGTACATTGTTTTAAGGTCTTCTGCTTTGAATGATCCAAAAGATGCTCCAAAAGCCAAAATAAACATTTTGTTCTTTATTTCCACATTATCGATGACCCATCGAATCACATCATAATAAGGCATGATGTTTGCTCTGGCTGCATTTCGATGTAGGAATGAATTTGCAAGTGTTCTATCAGTAACTTCAGAGTCGGAATCTGAGTTATCTTCATCAGGAACTGATATCTTAGCTATTGTGACTTTAGGGTTTTCACTCTCCAATAGATTATAAACTCCTTCCCATGTCATTCTGCCGAGCCCTTGACATGATGTATCCGTAACTAGTTTCAGCTTTGCTGGCTTTTCCTTTGAGACTGTAGGAATCTCACCAAACTTAGCGGAAACAACAGTCTTAGTTATCCTCATTCTCTTCGACATTTATATGTCTGATATTGTTTCCCTCTATCTGCGAATGAAAGGATTTGGTTTTCTTTGATTCTGCAAGGCAATAAGCTCTCAGTCGTGATAAACAAGCAATTGAAAAGAACGATTATAAAAATTATGGGTTCATGATTCATTATTTATTGAATCCGTGTAACACTTAAATATTTGGTTTGGGTCACACTCACGTATTCAAAATAGAATCATAAACCAATATTGTTTGATTTTCTATTAAATGTTGATCGTACTATTGGAGTTTTAGCGCTTGTGAAAATAATATTAAATTACCTATTATGAACTCTTCCGATGTGACAAGTATATAGTATATAAATATCAATCGCATCGGAAGTATTCAAATGGTGTATAAATATCACAATAAATATTTCTCCGATTTCCGATTATGTTTACAAAACTTCTCCGATTTCCGATTAGATGGTGGTATATTGCATCGGGGAGTTTCAATCGAAAAGAATTATCAATGGCTTTCTCTGATTTCCGATTGCGATATGGTGGGGTCTACCATATAGAGTTTCTTCTCATTTAAGCGAAACAAATGTTTATTTCCTTTTGAAAAGTGTTTCATAATAAAGCGCGTCGCATCGGGGAAGTTTCAATTGACCACAAAGAATTTATAAAAATTGCTCCGATCATGTGATTGCGATTGATTGCATCGCATCGGAGATATGTAAATGAATAACTTAAATCCTTTGCGATTGGAGATTTGCAATTGGACTAATCGCATCGGAGATTTTTGAACATGTATGTAAAAATTCTCTCAAATATTTTTCCGATTTCCGATTTTCGATTACTGTTCATGAGACTTTTGTAATTGATTTATTTTCTATAATAAAGTCTTTTATTTTTGATCGGATCGGAATTTTTTTGAATGTTGTATTTATTTGTACATACTTGGTAAAAAAGATATGCAATGAGTCATTCAAAACAATGAATCTTTATTTCTAAATATTTTATTTCTACATAAAAAGAAAAAGGGACCCTATTTCCAAATGCATTTTATTCTAAATTTTTTTGAAAAAGGGAGGGTTGTTGTATAGTACAATAGAAGTCCAAGTCAGTGCTTTGAAAATTTAGGTTGGAGCCTGGGAGATTGAATATCAGTGTATTCATCTAGGGTTGGAGCTCTATATATATATATATTGTACTTGATTTATTGTAAATAACAAATTAATAAAATAATTTATTCTTATTGTTCATTTTGTGTTCTAAATATAAGTGATCTAACTGGTAAAAATAACAATTGAAAATAAATAAGGATTCACCCCCCACTCTAAGTATTTCCAAAACTTGGTATCAGACCCAATACCTTCATTCAAAGCCTAAAAATTTGAAGGTTTATGATTAGAAAACCAAATGGCGAAGCCAAGGAAGAAAGCCTCCAATCCTCCTAAATATATCTCTGCCTCAACCATTGAGACTGTAGATAATCAATTTGGAGAAGTATGGAAGGAAATAGTGAGGAATTTCTTAATGACTCAAGGTGTTGAATTCTAGGAATTAGTGATTACTAATATCACGATGGACAAAGAATCCAAGGAGTAAAATTCAAGCGCAATGAAGGAAATTTTGAATGGGCTACCAAATTATATGAAGGCCAATTTGGAGAAATGTTCGTCAACAAAGAGTATATGGGACAAAATTCACGATATTCACTCAAAAGGAGCATTTACATGATCTCTAGTGAATAATATGATGGATAACAAGAACGAAATGAAAATCCCATCAAGGAAAAGTTGAAAGGAGAATTTTCATTTCTTAAAAAGGAAGTTGATCTACAAAATAATAACATGAAAAGCTCTCAAACCCTAGATGAAATCACAAGTTAGCAAAGGTCTCCCCTTCATAAATAAGGTCTTGGCTATGTAGGTGAATCCTCAAGCAAGAATGATAATGCTTCCAAAAACAAGGATGTGAGGAAGCCAAAAAGAAATGTTAATGCTCCTAGTTCCAACAAAGGAAAGGAGAAGAGTCAAGACAACAATGGAAGAAATCCTACTCTAAGGAGACTTGTAGATGGTTTCAAGAATACAAAAGGCAATCAATACCATCAAATAATCCCAAGGAAAAAATATTTCAGAAGTACATCAAGGAAATTTCCATCTCCCAGGTACCAAAGTATATTTCTTGGTTATTTCTATTCTTGTACAAAATTTGGGCACATGGAAAAATATTGTAGGGCATATCACAAAGACAAATATAATGGTCACCGTTAGTCTCCTAGAAGAAATTTTGCAATAATAAGTCATGATTTATCATTCATTAACAATATGGAGTGTTTCAATTTCCATAATATCGAACATATGACACGTGATTGTAACTTTACTTGGGTCCCTTAACAAGCTAAAAATGTGTCAACCAAGCTAGAGAAGAAAGTTACACAAGTATAGAGAAGGAAGCAAAATGAATCCAAAATTTTCTTGAAAACTCCTAACAACAACACATGTTGTTGATTTGATGAAGTCATCCTTGATATTTCAAATATTTTATGGTAATACTTTGCCAAAAAGAGATCATACAATCAGGGGGAGTTTGTGATTCTTGAAAATTCTTGCAAAATCTATCCATGGACCTTATGAAATCCTTGATTAGTCACACATGTACATGATCCCTTACTCATCCGATGGGCTATTGTTGAAGATTTATTCCATTTGATCACTAAGCAAGTAATCTTTCTTGACCTAGAAGATTCTATGCAGGTAGGGGGAGATGGTTCATCACATGAAGAAATGTAAACACATCTAGACTAGACCACATTTCCAGAAAGAAGAGCACCATGATAGGGGGAGTAACATACCTATGAAGAATTACTATTGATCAAGAAAAGAAACAACTTGATAGGGGGATTACTTGACCACCCTGTTTTCCATTGATGTCAAAGGGGGAGAAAATGTTGGAAGGGCAAGACTATTTCCATAAATGACAAAGGGGGAGATTGTTAATCAATATTGTAATTGATTTCAATATGGAATTTACTGAGATGTCAATATTATTGAGATACCCATTTCCAAATTATGATGTTAGGACTCTTGTTTTGACAGGGATACCATCAATGAAGATGTCAGGTGACAAAGAAGTCAAACCACTAATAAAATAAGTCCTAATAATTCCTTGATCTAATGTTGCATGCACTTGATGATCTAGACCTTAACCCTTCATGACATATGGAATCATATACTTAATGATGTCAGAATCTTGAAGAATGACCACATTTAATGATACTGGATGATGCCACACACTTGATGGTGGTAACATGGTTGGAGATCATTTGAGGATTGGAAGACTATTTTGGAGTTCTCCTATTGATGCTACACTATGACATAACATTGCACTATTATTTAATACATGATGTTGTACATTATGTGATGACATGGATGATGCACTCATTGCTGGACACTGTCATGATGACGTGGATTTCCTACATGATCCTATGATGATGAAGAAGCTCAAAAATGGAGAAGACAAACAATGGAGAAACCAAACAAAGAGAAGTCATAATGTCCTAATTAGCTTCTACACTAAACAATTTGAGGATAGCTTCAAAGAAAAATAAAATTGAAGAAATTATAGGAAAGCTTTCAACATGGGACCTAGACCATATGAACGAGGACATTTTCCACTTTCCAATGAGCCCTTATTTTTCCCAAAATTTGTAGTAGTTTGTGAGATATCAAATTTCCAAGTTAAAAAATATATTTCTGATATTGAGCTGACCTATGCTCAAGGACACAAGTTAACCTACCTAACAGTGACGTGTCTCTTCACTTGTCATCAAAATGAAGCCTATATATACACAATTTGAAGTTAATTTCTTGGCATCAGTTCAGTAACAAAACCACATAAAGGTGTATATTGATTTCACATCTCGTGAACATAAATAATAAAAGGAGAAAATTTCTATTTTGGGATTGAATTTAATTAAATCACACTATAAAATATTGTGGATACTTTTAGACTTGTCACTCAGAAATTACAGTGAATTCGTTGTAGTGTTGTGACCTCTATAGCCTTGGACATGTGAGAGTATATGATACTCTCACCTATGTATAATTATATTCTCAAACCTCACTCTCTCACTATCCAATTCAATCACCAAGCACAAAATAGAAGAAAGGAGACAAAAAGCTCATAATTACTCATGGCATATCTTAAGGTATTTTTCTCTCAAACAATGGTGAATAATCTCAGTGATTGTGGCTCCTTTGGCTCAGTTGAGATAGCATACAGTGGTACTTGTACCTCGAAATATTGTTGTGCAAATAATCTGTAGCTCGGGTAGAGGTATACACAAGTGCTCAGATTACACTAGACTAGACCTCAGATCTGTTCATTACAGTGGGACTATAATAACATTATAGTGCTCAAAATGTTATGTGTCTTCTCATATGAAATTTTGGACTGTACACAAGCTCAGACTATGGTAAATATATGGCTCGGTTAAAACAGTGAACAGTGGTGCAAAAATCAGACAATATACAAGCTCAGATTGTGTAGTAGCTCATACACAGAAGCTTAGACAGGAGTTTTCAATATTTGATACCTCATATTGTGTTGTTGATACTTGACTATTGTTTAGATTATATTCATGATTAGGCTCAGAACATATTATAGTACATTAATTGATTACAGTTCAATGGCTTGATGCTTGTGACATAGCTGGACCTTGGTGTCACTCCAGGACTATGAACTAAGATTGTAGCAGTGGAGTGAAATGGTGGAAAAATTACAATGAAGAAATAGTGAAGCCAAAATCAAGAAGTGAATAGTGAATAATTTTTTCAAGGTCATACAAGTAATTACATCACTTATGAAATCTACTGAAGGGCATTGAAGACTTTGATTGAAGTATTTATGAAGTGATCTTGAATAAGATTGAATATATTTTGAGAAGCCTTAAGAAGTATTGTTGAGAAAATGAAGAACATGATGCATCACTGATAACATCATAAGATGACTTGGAGGATTGATTGGGTACCATGAAGGACAATGGAGACACCTTCATGTGAAGATATCAAGGTTATCATTGATGACATAACGTGGAGACTACAATGAAGATGAAGATTAACAAGGCTCATTGAAGAAGACATTGGGAGTCGTGAAGTACAACTAAGCATATCTTGATGAAGTAAAGGGTTGGAGCCTCTAAAGGACAAGGTTGGTGCCTTGGAGGATAGGGTTGGATCCCAAAAGGACCAGAGTCCTCAAGAAACTAGATCGGAGTCAAACTGTAAATAGGTTGAGCCTGTATATTTATTTTACTTGATTTATTTCAAAGAATAAATTAATAAAATAATTTATTCTTATTTTTCATTTTGTGTTCTAAATATAAGTGATCTAACTGGTAAAAGTAACAATTGAAAAAGAAATACTGATTCACCCCCTTCTCTCGGTATTTCCAACATGAAAAGGATTTAAATGTTCCCTAATTCTCTATATATATTAGTAATATAAAATATATGTATAAGTAGTGAAGTATGGCAGTCATGTATAGTTGTAGTATGGAAATCAAGTATAGAAATTAATTATGATAGTCATGTGCGACAAACATGTATAGCATTAATGTGACAATGATTAATTCTAGTGACCTTATGACTATGATAAATGGAAAATATACTTGAAAATGGCTTGAAAAAGATATGGAAGTGATTTGACATTGACTTCTGTCAATGATTCTATAAAGTATGGTTGTGATCTTCTATATCTATTTTAGTGATGTATGACAATAGTCTTCTATCCTTATGACTAAGTTTTATGGAAGTCTCTCCATGAAAATGTTGTGTGTAAAATTCCTTATGTCATAGATGTATGACAATGTTCCTAATATAGTGATGTCATGAAAATGACTCTTGTGCTTATATACATGGAAATGACTATGACAGTGACCTATGGTTTATCAAAATATGATGCATGGAAGTGACCCTATGACAGTGATATATGGTTTATGGAAACATGATGTTTGGCAGTGTTACTCTTGATCTTCTTAGAGACATAGATCTATGCTACTTACGGAAATGTGGGTGCATCCTGAATGTCTCCTTGATTGTCTTGACATCTGGCATATCATGAGGATCTAGTATCATCTAGTATTTTCCCCTGAGATCTAATGTTATTGATGATGAAATAATTATATTTCATGATATTTGTACATTGTATCTCAACTTAAATTTTGATGAATATCTAAGAATAAATATTTTTTTGGGTTTTCCCCTGGTCTCCGACCTAAATTTTAGTGTCTCTATTGTGTATTATTTTCTTCTATTTTTCATTACCCTTTTTTTGCATTGTTGATGTTATTTTTCTCTCTACATAATTGCTAACGATGATGTGATGTTATGGGGTGAATGTAATATGAAAATGTTGAAAAAGTTCAAAATTTCAAAATATATATAGTAGAGAAAAATATACCCCTAAAAATTAACACTTAGAGGAGTTCCACCCCTCATTATGTCTTCACTTCCCTACCGATGTATTTTCTTAGATCAACTACCTTCTACACCATTAATATTCAATTCTTGTCTTCCAAGTCCTGATGGATTTTCATAAAACTTGTAACTAGCTCTTAGCTCATGTTTTTTCTTTCTCTGTAGATCTAAAAAAAATTGTAGTATAATTGTATTCACTTCTGCTTGCTTTTCCTAGGCCCTAAAAATCGACTCATTGTCAACCTTGCAACTCCTTAGCTCAACCCTTATATTTTTTAGAGTATCCATCTAATCGAGAGAACCCTATTCTCTTATTTTCTCTATTGACTCCTCTTCATGACTATACTGGGACCTAGCAATACTATATTTCACCATTATTCTACTCATCCCTTGTTCTTTACTATCGTTGGTGTCTTTCTATTTATTTTCATACACACTCACATATTAGACAATCCAAACCATAAATACATATTCTTACACATCACCTTATCTTACTACGATAAGTATGGTGGTGTAAATCTATCGGAAACATCACACCATAGGTTAGCATGAATTTTATAAACATTAATCATATCCAAATAAATACTCACACCACATACAAATCACAATCAAAATATACAAGAAAAACACATCACCAATCAATATGAGTACTACATTGTGATAGATCCTAACACACCATCACACTGTGTTTGTAACCATCCCTCCCACATTTACCCACTTTCATCGGCCTGTTGGGGTAAACATGAGTTGAGGACTACTATGACATGAATCAACATCCTACGTACATTTAAGGAAGTGGAATCGAAAAACAAAACTTTACTGACCTCCCTTAGGTGCTACAGGATCCCCAGAAGCCAACCAACCACTCCAGGTGCCCAACCCCCTAGGTAACTTTAATTTTGAATGATATAGACTCCCATTGAATCCCTTGACAAGAAAATCTAGTGACTGTAATCCTCTAGTCACTCCCATAAGCCTACTTCCTAGTGATTGTACACTCAACTACTTAGTTCTGTGAATGTGACTCTGAGATTTGAGCCACGTTTTTAGGGATAAGATCCATATCTTTACCCATAACTTGATAGAACTCTCCATAATTATAAAATACATTAATAAATATATATATATATATATATATATATATACAGAAGTTATTCAAGCATTTGACCTAACAAGCCTAACCATGATAGACATTTCATCAAACACATTGTGAACATGTAATCTCAGGTCACAAATTCATATATGAACATAGAGATGTGAAACTTATCGTAGAATCATCAAGAAGGTCTATTTACCTCTTATAATAGCTACAATAACATCTATTATGTCACGCATTCAATAACCAATCATTTACCATCAGAACATATTAAGATCCATTACTAAATTTTGTCATAAAACCATGCTTATAACCAACATATAACCAGAATAATAAAAATGATAGAACAACCATTAAAGACACATAATAGCAAGTATAAATACTCATGAAATACAAGGGGAAAAGAGATCTTATTAACATATGAAAAGCCAACCAAGTTAGGGACTTCGACGTACCACCTGACCAGAGTTTGGGATGAACCAAATCTTTCTTTCAGCCAATCACCCCCATGCCATATTCCAAGCATGAATGTGGGACTCACAAAAAAATGACCAAGGTTTCCTCAGGCTTTACTGAATATCCCACCATTACTGGTCAAGATATTTATAGACCTAGAACCTTCATCTATACAACCAAGGTTTACTGCAATCCTTCCATTACCGATCAAGGGATTCCTAAGCCCAAACAAAGAAACATACACTACCATGCTTTACTGTAATCTCACCAAAACTGATTAAGGTATCACTAGGCCCTAAACAAGCTTGGATGCCTCCGAAGTTCTTCACTAATAACTTGAGGAATTTTTCCATCACCCCTAGGTTTTACCACGTATCCCGCAATTACCGGCCAAGGAATTTATAGGCGCTTGGGAATTTCTTGAGACCACCTCACCAGTTTCCAAAACCATCTGACAATACAAATCTAAACCAAATGAAAGTACCCCACCACACCATTACTATCCATAAATGTCAAGGAAAAGCTAAATACATTGTCACATATATCAAAAACCATGCCAATGATAGTAATAGAACCAAATGCACACATACATGTACCATGCATGCCAAAAATAGCAAGGAAATCATACATGGAACTCAATGCCTGTAATAAATCATATTGTAATTGTAGCCAATTGATCTGAATCTTTCTTGGTTGATATTTTCTTTCTTGTCCTTCCTTTTCCTTCCTTTCCCCAATGCTAGAGTTATCCAATAATTATCTGTGTGAAAGAGTATGAGAGTAGAGCTCCAAAATTGAACTATAAAAAATATTAACCAACAAAATCCATGAATTAATCCTCAGAAGCCTTTTTATCATTGAGGTCTCTATTTTTTTCAATTTTCTCTAATTTTCCTTCAATTTCCTCCTCATGCAAATTTGTGATCCTTCACCTTCCTTTTCTCTTATTTTTATTTATTTCATAAATAAAATGTGAATTGATACCTCTTTTCCTTTTCAATTCCTTTGTCAATGTCTTTGCCAATTTCCTTAGTCATAATAAACTAGATGAACACCCACTAGGATGTTTTCCCCAAAATTCAGCTTGAAATACATGCCCCATGACCTTGGTCTTATTTTTCTTTTATTAACTTTATTACATAAAATTTTAACCTAGTGTTGTTACAGACCCCTCCCCCTTAGGGGAACATAATCCTCGGTGTTTTATAACACATATAACCATAAAACCACTGAAAAACAAAACATACTTCCTTTGGAGCTTAATAACACAACTCGTTGCAGTATTTACAATAACATCATGGTGAAAACACAAAAGTCATACCATTTACTGGAGCTTTATAATAAAACTCATTATGGTATTTACAACAACAACCGCATATACATATGCACATTTTATTCAACCAACAAATAACGATATTGTACATGGAGCTTTATAAATATATCTCTATATAGTATTCACAATAAAATACACATATATACATATGAAAATTTTCTTTAACCAGCAAATAAAAGGATATGATTTCTGCATCTACGACAAGGAAATATAGAGGCTCATACCTCCACCTGAAAAGAAATACCAAGATTCACTTCCCTCCCAGGAAGTCCGAAATCCACTACCAAAATCAAACCTACATCCAATTTCTAGAGCTAGAATCTCGCACCACTTATTCTCCTAGTGAAAAATTATTGGATTATTGTTCTAGGGCACACTCCTAATGTACATCTGGTTCCATCTAGAAATGCTAATGACCAAAACAAATCCATCCCTCATCCTTCCCTTATCTTCTACACAATCCCTCAGGTAATCTGGTCACCCCCTTTTATGTAGTTACTCACCTTCCAAGTTCCCCGACATCCCTTATCCTAGGCAATCCATCCCTTGGCAAGGTTTCCTCACATTGGAAGGAAAAAAACCAAAGCATATCCCTGCGTCAAAACCATCACACTAGTTATAGCATGCTCATGGAAATCAATGGACAATATTTGATACTAGTGTCCCACAATGGCCTTGCTCCTAAATTGATTTAATATCATACTACTGCCTATTCCAATTACTTTTGTTAATTATTGCAACCAGTTGCAATCACCCAACCCAATAATTTCCATGTTTTCCTGTACCAAGTGAAAAACGTCCATTAGAATCAAAATGAATTGAAATAAATTCAAACCATACCTCATTGGTAGCTCGTCAATAAGGCACACTTGCAACTTTGTTTGAATCCTGTCACAACAAGTCAAAATAGTTCTTTGAGAAAATCATCATGTAATAGTATATCACATCTAGTTAGCTCAAAACTCAACCATCATACATCATAATCATAGATCACATGCAACCATCATAAATCACATGCATAATTAATATGGAAATAAAACATTAATCCTTATCTTTCAATCAGTCTTTTACTTCCACCTTTGTTCTTTACGTACACACAGTGAATCAATTTCCACACCCCGGAAGCACCCAATGCTTTCTCTTCTCTTCAATAACGTATACATACACACAATATACATCACATTCATTCACCCACACACAGTGTACAACACCAAAAAATACATACACCTACACCCGGTGTACAACACAACACATACATCTACACCTGGTGTACAACACAATACATACACCTACACCCGATGTAAAACAAAAAATATACACCTGCACCTAGTGTATAACACTACACATATACCTACACCTGGTGTACACCACAAGACATTACATACATCTACACCTAGTGTAAAACACAATACATAAAGTACAACACAACGAATACACATGTCACGATACCACGACTACACAATGCACATACACAATACCACCTATGCACAACACCTCCTACACCAAGTGTATACAACACCACATGTACACAACACCACCTGCAGAACGTGTACACAACTGCACCACATATACACAACACCACCTGCACAATGTGTACACATCATCACATGTACACAACACTCCTTTCACAATGTGTACACAATACCATGTGTACACAACACCACGTGTATGCAACACCTCCTACACAGTGTGTACAAAACACCATGTGCACACAGCACCACATGTACAACATCTACACAACACTGCACACACACAACACCTCATGTACAACATGTACATAACACCACATGTACACAAAATTGCATGTACAATATGTACTAAACGCCATATATACACAACACCATATGTATAATGTGTACACTACACCACATGACACAAAACCGCATATACAAGATGTACATAGCACCATCTCTAGATTTCACTGCATATACAACATGTACATAGCACCATATGTACCCAACACAACATATGCAACATGCACACAATAATATATGTACACAGTACCACACATGCAACATGAACACAACACCATATATGCAACATGCACACAACACCATTTATGCAACATGCACAAAACACTAATACTACACACCTAGAGACCAAAATGTATCTACCAAGCAACCTGCTTCTAGTGTCCTTCCACTATCCATGTTTGTCCCAACATGCCATAGATCACACTTTTTTCACTCAGCTAATGTATCCCTCGACATTACCTGTCATAGCATAAACATAGACATAGTATAATCACATATTATCATAAGTGCCCTTTATACTCATATCTTATGTCATAAAACGAATAATGATCTGTCACACACACACACACACACAGTATATATATATATATATATATATATATATATATATATATATATATATATATATATATATATATATATATATATATATAAACATTGTGATCGCAGTCATGACTGTCATTACTAGATATCATAAGGTCAAGGTTAGAAATTCCCTTTACCTGTGCACAACATGCGCACCATTGAGAACATTCCCAACATAGCTATGGCCTATGACACCTCAAATCCATTCAATTTTCCTTTCTTGTTACCTTTCTCATGACTATCCTTCCACTGTCCATTTACACCAATGGACCCAATGAATCTAACCAACTGTCATATTATTGCATTCAACTGCCATTATATGTACACCAAATTTATCTGAGTCTTACCTTACTCATTGGGGCTCATTCATCTCTACCCAATCTCTATTATCTTTCCTCTTTCCAAAATCAATTCCCAAGGCCCTCAAAACATAAAAGGAGATAACAAGAAAAAAAACAAGAATAAAACCATGAAAAACCAATAGCAATATAACACCAAACAAAAAACAAAACTGCAAATTAGCGCAAACAAAAAACAAAAGACCAAAAGCACAAAAATACCAAAAAGCACCATGAACCAATCTCCATGCATTCCCAATGCCTCCAAGAGAAATCTCAACATTTTCCTTCTTCAAGATGTCATGGAATCTCTTTTTCCATGTAATCTGTTCATCATACTACTGTAAACACATAATTGTCAGTGTATAAATACATATAGCAATATACCAGTTACCCTACCTTGTTGTGCCAAGCATCTTGCCTTGTAACTAAACACATACATATATCATCTCTCAAGGAACTCCGATTCCTTGAAAAATCCACCCATAATTGGAAACCAACTGTTATACTTGCCAAATACATGTTCATGAATATAGCACATATTCATATAATCTCAAACAAAATCAAGGTTAAGAATACTTCTTGTACTCATGCAAACTATCATTCATTTGGAATTGTGGTTTCCAACCATAGCCAAAGGGCTTCTCACCCCTCCTTCATTTTAACTTTTTCCTTGCTACAATCAGGTCTTATTACCTAAGTTTCACAAAACACCAAAATGTTTTGGAGTTTCCGAAACAGGTGTTGATAAATCTAGGGCATAGAGATTAAGTTATTTCTAATCTATTAGTAACTTCTTCTGAGTACTTTTTTCTTATTTATATTAGGATCTTATTTTAATTATGTTATTAGTGTTATTATGCATCAAACAACTACCAATTTATAAACCAAAAAGAGACAAGAGACACAGAATATAGGTTATCAACCAAGGCCAAAACTTCTCACCCTCTGAGAGGAAAACCTGAACAAATTATTCTTCTTATAGATATTCAAATTAACGAATACCAAGACCAAGACCCTTGACCTATTTTCCACTCTAATACCAAGACAAAAAGCTCCCTTGATGAAGTCATGCTTCCTTAAGTCAAAAGTATCCAACCTTATTCTTTCTGCTTCTTCTCGTCTTCTCTTTAACTTCGACTGCTTCAGACCTTTACTAGTTTCAGTCTCCTTGAAATAGGACCTCTTTGCAAGGTGAATCCTTCTTGTTTCCCTCGACTTCCTCCTATATTTACTTTATTCCAACTTTGATTCCTTATTAGGATTGGTTCTTTCTGTAGCAAGTATATTTTACTTCCTTCGTATGTGTGTCTTCAAAACATAGCCAAGACATATCCAAGAGATGCCAAAAATAGCTTCACTCTTCTTTCTATCTTTACATTGGCTAGGAGGCTTTAATTTTTGACCTTCACACTTTTGGTTAACTTCATACCTCTACTTCGTACTTCAGACTATGATGACTGAAAATATGCCTCTGAAATGAAGTCGAGCACTCCTATTTATAGTTGTTTTCCTATGTAATTAGCCTACGTGAGTGTATGTGAGCCAACATGTCCTTTGGAGGAGTTAATTAATTCAATATTGAAGCTGACTTGTAGGAGTGGTCTTGTACTTTTCTTGGAGGGATTTTATACTAATTTAATGACTCATACAAATGTGTAACATCCCAATAGGTTCCTTCATACATGAAATTGACTTAATTTAACTTTATGACCAATCCCAAGGACTCACAATGGGAGTCATACTAAAAATAAAATTTCTTGCTCGTGAAACCCATGAGACAAGCATTACAATAATAATTTTATTTTTATTCTTTTCATAAATTAAATAAAATCATAATTACATGTGTCATTATGAAGAGTGAACCTAGTTAATTTTCAACAACGAGTATGTTTAGAAATGTCACCTCCCAAAAATTGAAATGTCAATCAAAACGTCAACCGAAACGTCATATATGTATATATATAAAATTATATATAAATAAATAAGTGAATAACACATTATATTTGTAAGAAAAAAGGTAATAAAACCCATAGTTGAAATTTTAGAAGGAAACAAAAACCTATATTAACTCTCATAGATGATTACATGATGGTCGAGTTTTGGCCAAGTTTCGGAGTTTTGGGTACAGGTACAACCCGAAATGTCAGGTTCATAGAAGTTTCGTGCAACATATCTTATTACGTATTATCACATCACTCAACTGTTAGTTATATAAAAAAATAAACTATTAACTTCTCACATTAATACCAAACATGTTGTCATGCAATTGTTCACACATGTAAATCACATGTTCCAAAGATCCAAGACATCATATATATTAATTTCAAATCAGCCTTTATAAAAAATAACAACCATGTCATAATAAACTCACAGTCCCAAATCATAATACTACAACTATCACCCACTTAAATTCAAGTACATATAAGCTGTCTTAGCACATATTATGTTAGTACAACTATATTAAAAAAAGATCATTCCTTCATGAAATATTATAGACACATACTCCTATCATGCAATTAATCAAACATTCAAAAAAACTGTAAACATGTCATGTTAGATAAATCAAATAGATGACATAATCAAACTCATACCTCAATGTATCTCTGTTGGGTGCAGGAGTTACACTTAAGCAAACTCCTCAACACTTAATTTGTCAACCCGGGAGATTCGTAAACTTAGAGACGAAGCACAGGCAATACCAGAGATGGTATGAATCTTTCTAATGTAAATCCCTACTTTCTTTAAAGGAAAGATTGCAGAATCAAATCAAAAGAGAATAAGGAAACTTGAACCATAAAAGATAATCTAAGACTGGAACGAGGAAGTATGCATTTGCAAGAGAGAATTAAAGATAAAAGGAAAGCACTCCAACTAATGGTTGTTTAATCTACTGAGTGTGTGTTTTCCTTTAGCAGAGACACTTTAGTAGTCTCGTTAGATGGGCCCTTAAACCTGCTTCCTTAGAGATTTCCTTATTACATTAATCTGTCCTACACTAATGCTTGCACTAGTGCAGGATCAGAGATTTACGTAGAAGGTATAAATAGTGTCTTTACTGAAGGCTTTTTACTTCATGCAAGGGATCTAACTTTTCAAGGTTCAGAGCACTCAGATCTTGTGGCAAGAAAATGGTTCTTGCACCGAATCAGAGCTTCCTGCACTTAACTTTTAATCCTTAAAACAAGTGTTCAATTATTGCAAGTTCTATTTTTCTATCAAATCAAATTTCACACATAAAAGTGAATGTTTATGATCTTAACAAAATGCTGAAATAAAGAAATAATCATTTATCCTATCATAAACATTTAAAGAAAGAAAGTAGATTGCAGAAAGTAGACTAAGAAAGCTTGTTGCATCACACCAACGTGCACTGGTGCAGGTTCATTTCTCCTACTTGGAACAAGCAGAAAACAAATTAAATAGAATTGCATGAAAAGGAAATATCACACCAACGTGCACTAGTGCAGGTTCGTTTCTCCTGCTTGTACCAGGCGGATGAAAGCCAATCTGAAATCAAGTGCAGGAAAGTGAATTGCATGGAAAGAAAATGTATCTACTTCACACGACAGATTTGTTTTCACCCAGACAAGAATACATGTGCTGAAAGTTAAATCACACTTTAATAATATGAACACAAATTGCAAGAAACAGAAAATAGGGTAAACATGTTGGGTTGGCTAGGCCCTAGCCAACCAGTGCGTTTCCCTTTTAAGTTAAAACGCTACTCAGTAAACTAGTCAATTCATCAAATTAAAAGAAGAAACACAATTTATGAAACATGAGGAAGAAAACCTTTTATTAATTCATTGAGGCGAATAAATGCATTAATACAATGTCCAGCCCAAATTTGGGCGATAACAAAACAACCAGTTATCGCCTATCAACTTCGCTCTAAAAAATTTGCTCCAAAAATTCTCCTTAGGTCCTATTTACACTTTACATTATATAGATCTATTGGCCGAAGTCCAAAATAAATTGTTCAACTGATTCATAACATAATGCAGAATTTAGTTTCAGCCTTCAAGATAAGACAGTTTTGAAAAATTGGCCATAGCTAACCAGCTTTCGCCCTTCACGGATTGGTCTTGACTACCTTTGAACCATTTGCTGTCGTGGCTGAAGTGGCTCAAGATGAGGCGGTTATCGAGGAGGTTTGGATCTGCTGTGAAGATCTATTGTGTTGGAAATGGTGTAAGATCTGATCCTGCACTAAGATCAACGGTCACGGTAAGCACTCTAACTATCAAATAACCATTGGAGATATCAATAAGTTACAAAAGTAAGGAATCATGTAATAAATATTTAATTAATGCTAAATTGAATTAAAACATGAAGAATAAAGGTTTATATGAAATATGTCACCGTGCTTGGATTGGTGCAAGATGAGGGTGCATAAAGGAGGTGAAACATAGGTAAATTGTTATGATTTAGGAAGGGGAAAATGGTAAAAAGAGAGAAAATTAGGGGGCTAACATCCTCCCATCCCTAAGTTGTTGTGTGTCCTCACACAACTCTTTACCTCTGCAAAAAAACCTTCAAAACTTTGAGTGTTCTAGCTCACTCCTGCTCTAGCATATTATCATCAGTATGCAATGTTTCAGACTTCTTCTTTTTGTTGTTCTTCAATTTATTCGTCACCTTTTTAAGTCATCTAAAACATTGTGAAGCATGGTACTTCCACACCCTGACTTCTCCTTTCTTTTTTTGGATCTCCGTCGTGAATTCTTCTTTATTCTGTTCTTTTTCCTCCTGTGCTTTAGCTACGAGCTACTCTAAGTTCTACACTTGAAGCTCTAGCTCGACTATCCGAGCAGCAGGGGCTATCGAGTCTTCTTCCTTTTCTGTCCTGACAGGGGCTGTATTTTCTTTAGGGACCTCAGTATCCCTCATGAATTCATTAAATACTTCTTCCTCTTCTGGTTCT
Source organism: Pinus albicaulis (assembly GCA_034641835.2). NCBI lineage: Eukaryota > Viridiplantae > Streptophyta > Pinopsida > Pinales > Pinaceae > Pinus > Pinus albicaulis. The sequence continues at coordinate 187,193,916 of CM076574.1, forward strand.
TCTTCTTCTTGTACTTCTTTCGGTTCTTCTTCTTCTTGCACTTCTTTCGGTTCTTCTTCTTCTACCACTTCTTCCAGTTTTTCTTCTTCTTCTTGCTCTTCCAGTTATTCTTCTTCTTGCACTGGTTATTCTTACACTGGTGCAGGTGGGGATTCAACCTTCTGTGGGGACTGTGGTTCTGCACTAGGTTCTTCATTCTTTTTTCGGGCCTTAATAAAATCGTCCAACAGAGTTTCATCTTCAACTTCCACAAATTTTTCTGCATCCGCAAGGCTGGATAGAAAATCGTCTTCTTCAGGGGTCTGTTCATGCATTGGTGGCATCGGAGGAGTTTCTTCAACATGTGTACCCACTGTCTACTTTTTCTTTGGAGATGGGCCCTTTTCCTCTGTTGATTTCCTGGGTCATTTCATTTTTGTACTGGTGCAAGAAGGACTTCTCTTTACACTTAGACCCTTGCTTGTGCTCCCGGGGGTCTCTGTTTTATTTTCAACATCTGTCTTATTTCCTGCAAAGGGATTTTTATCTAGCTTCTTCAACAACTCCTTCCAGGTCATGCCCTTAATTTCCAATTGTTTCTAGACCAAGATTTTGATCAGGCCGTGGTGATATAATTTCTTATCGGCCTGGTCTACCCGTGCACCCTGCACACTCTTGGCCATATTTTCTAAACTCTTAAGAAAAAAATAAGTGAAATCCATCCTCCACTGGACATGCTGGCTGGGTTCGAAGTGTTGCAGCATCATGAAATGATACATAAAGGTGAGGGCGTACCTGCCCTCGCAGGTCATGAACTTCTGGAGGATAAAAAGGAGGTCCCGCCAATATCCCAGCAGGGCGTTGCGCGAAAATCCTTTCTTCTAGTCTACCTTCATGTCCTTATCAATGATGAAATGCTGCTAGAGCTTCCTCTCAAGCTTCTGATTTTTAAAGTACTGCACACCAGTGTTTTGCAAGCCCATCGCTGCTGCTATCGATTTTTCCGTGACTTTATATTTCAGGGGCCCAATCTTTACATGATCTTTTTTAAAACTCTTTGCAAACTGTAGGGCCACTTCACTGTTATGCCCATCAAATTTCTGAAAAAAATGGAAGAAAGCCTGAGTCTCACAATAGTGCAAGACTATTGCAAAACTCGATGGTATAATCTACCTCACTGAGGGACGAAGGTTCACATCTAACAGGTGGCATATATGCTTAACAGTAAAAAAAAATTGCACGCAATACCAAAAAAATTGGATCTTTATAGATAGGGATCCAACCGTCCACCATCCCTTTTGTCTTATCACCGATCCATCCCACCAAAATAGCAGTGGATGTGCGGCATGTTTAGAATCGTGCGGGATTGGTACTTGCGGTGGCGTTTTTAACAGTTAAGTAAGGTAATCATTATAAGTGAAGGATGTTTAGGATCATGGCGGAAAGGGTAATTATATCCAAGCAATGGTTAAACATTTCCGCACTCCATAATTCAAAAAAGAGAACTTTAGCATTTATTAAAAAATGATCATGATTCTTAACTAAAAACACCTTGTACTTTAAATAATTTTCTCCTAGTTAATATGATAGCATAAGTACTCATCAAATAAGTGAAAAAGGCTTCTTGTAAAATTTTATGATGATCACTTCCTATGACATATGCTCATGAAAATAGCAAATTATACTTTGCTTCTGTCAAGTTTCATGCTTGCACTGATCTGTTAATACTGCTTACTATGCTATTCTATTGGTACCATTATTCTTGTATTATTATATAGGAGGATATGCTTGCACTAGTGCAAGCATATTGTCTGAAGAAAGAAAAAACAATTTAAGTAAATTATAGGTTGGACTTCTAACATAGCTTCCTCAACTGATACTGGAAATTTTCTTCACCCTTTCTTGATGCTTTAGGGCATATTTTTTCTCTTCATGTATGAGATCCTGCAATGAATTCGTGAGGGAAAAAAGAAGTGGGAAAGGGGAAAATTTCAAAATGGGAAGGAATTTTGCTACAGGGATTCCAGGAATAGTACCAAGAGGGGATAAACAGAAGTGGGATAGGGAAAAAAAATCGAGGGTAAAGTGGGATTTTTTACGAAGCAGGTAGGGTAAATTCAGAAGGATGTGGGAAGGTTAATCATTCCGGGATTTAAAGAAGAAAATTGAGGCAATATTAAGAAATGAGATATGAAGAAAGGTAGAAAATTTTCTAGAAGGTCTGCCTGCACTGGTGCAACAAAAATATCTGCAACAAGAATTAAGTGTTACTTGAATAAAAATATCCATGCTAATTACCCCAATGTATAAAGGTTGGTCTTGCTGAACCTTCTTTTACTCAGTGGTCACTAGCATATCTAAAGATCAAGAAACATTCTCTTTTTATTAGAAATTTTTGATCTTCCTGTCAGCAAGCTGGTTTTTAGGTTGACCCTTTTGCAATCATGTCAGCGAACTGATTTTCATAATTACAGGAAAATATCTTTTCTTTACTTTTTTATAAAAAAAAAGATTTTATTTTTAAATTTTTTAAGATAAATAAGGATTCATGTCTTCAAAAGGTTGGTATTACCATTTACCACTACCGTCCCGAATTGCTGTTGGACTTGCTGTGTAAAATATTTCTTGGCAAGTGGCGGAAAATACTTCTTTAATCTATGTCCATTTACCAAGAATACTGAATTTTTTCCATCAATAGTTTTTACTTCTACTGTTCCATTCTCGAATACTCAGATCACTTCATAAGGTCCCATCCAACGTGTATGGAACTTCCCTTTAAAAATTTTAAATCTAGAATCATAAAGGAGTACCCAAACACCTTGTTGGAATTGATTTTTTTGAATAGACTTGTCATGCCACCTTTTTCGTTGCTGCTGAATTAGGATGTTTTGCTAAACAACATCTATATGAAATTCATCTAACTCATTTAATTGGAGAATAAGTTGTTGTTGTGCCTTAGAGAGATCTAGTCCTAACTGAACTACAGTTCTGAAGGTTTTGATCTGGAATTCAATTGGTAGCAGAACCTGTTTGCCATATACCATCTCATATGGTGTATGTCTCATGCTATTTATCCAAGTGGTTCTATATGCCCATAAAGCTTCTGGTAATCTTTCAGCCCAGTCTTTCCGATGCATATTGACTGTCTTTGTAAGAATGGACTCGATCACTTTGTTTGTAGATTCCACCTGGCCATTTTCTTGCAGGTGATACGACATGGATTTCCTGTGTCAGATCTTGTATTTCTCCATCACACCCTGTACCAGATTAGAAATAAACTGTGGACCATTGTCAGAAAAAATTTCTCTAGGCACAACAAATCTAGTAAATATTTCATAAAAAAGAAAATCAACAACAACTTTTTCCGTAGAAAAAGAAACAGCTTTAGCTTCTACCCATTTTGTAATGAAATTTGTACAAACCAAGATATCATTTTTACTTAAGGATGTTGGATTTATTGGCCCTATAAAATCAATAGCCCATTTTTCAAATGGTTCAATCATAAATTGGGGGCATAAAGGCATTTCATTGGTTTGATTAGGCTGGCCCATTTGTTGACAGCTATCACATCGCCTGACATATTGTTTTGCATCCTTAAACAAGGAAGGCCAAAATTAACCAACACATAATAATTTATATGCAATCCACTTATCAGCGAAGTGGCCTCTATAAGGTTCATCATGAGCAGATTTCAATATGTCAAACACTTCATCCTCTCTTACACATCTACGGATAATCATATCTGGATCAGTGTAAAAGAGATCTACTTGAATCCAGGAATATGCAGCACTTTTCTGAATAATATTTCGCTTTTCTCGAGCAGACAAGTGAGGTGGTGTTTTTCCAGTGACCAAATAGTTAGCAATGTCAGAAAACCACGAAGAATCTATTGACATAGAAAAAATATGTTCATATAGAAAATCATCATTAACATGAGTTACTTCACCAGGATTATCTAATCTGGAAAGAAAATCTGCTACAACATTAGATTTCCTTGGTCTATCAACAATAGTAACATTAAACTCCTGCAACAATAGCAACCACCTAGTCACTCTGCCGCTTGTCAATGTTTTTTTCATCAAATATTTAATCGTGGAATGATCAGTATGTAAAAATACTTCATATCCTGTAATATAGTGCCTGAACTTATTAATTGCAAAAATCACAGCTAAAAACTCTTTCTCTGTAACTGTATAATTCAATTTAGCAGAAGAAAAATTATTACTAATATAATAAATAACATAGGACTGCTTATTTTCCTCTTGTCCTAAAGCTGCGCCAATAGCCAAATATGAAGCATCAAAGGATATGTGAAAAGGCAAGGACCAGTTGGGACCTCTCAAAACTGGTGCCTGCACCAACTTTTCCTTCAATGTTTCAAAAGACTGTTGGAAAGCTATGGACCAAGAAAATTCACTATCCTTAGCTAGAAGTCGGAAAAGAGGAGCAGCTATCTTCGAAAAATTTTCAATGAATCTTCTATAGTAACCAGCATGTCCTAAAAAACCTCTTACTTCCCTTTGAGTTTTGGGTGTAGGAAGATGCAGAATGATTTCAATTTTTGTTCGATCAACCTGGATGCCTTTATCAGAAATAAAATGGCCAAGCACCACTTCTTCTTTGCACATTAATATACATTTCTTGTCACTCAAATCGAGATGGGCTTCTTGACAACGAAGAAGTACTTTCTCCGGATTTTCGAGAGCTTCTTGAAAAGAATCACCAAACACAGAAAAGTCATCCATATAAATTTCTACAAATTCTAGATTAGAAAAAATGGCCAGGACTTCCCTTTGAAAGGTATTTGGGGCATTACATAAACCAAAGGGAAGCACTTTATAAGAAAATTTCCCCCATGGACATGTAAAAGTATTTTTATCCTGATCTTCGGGTGCAATCTGTATCTGGTTATAACCACTGAAGCCATCCAAAAATGAGAAATATTTCTTTCCTGCAAGGGTATCAAGCACCTGGTCAATGAAAGGGAGAGGGAAGTAATATTTAAGAGTGGATTTATTCAATTCTTGATAATCAATACAAATACGCCATCTTCCATCTTTCTTAGGTACAAGCACTAATGGAGAGACCCACTGACTGTCAAAAATACGATAGATAAAACCAACATCTAAGAGTTTATGTACTTCTTCCTTCACAATATCTCTTAGAGTTGGATTAATTCGCCTTTGGGGTTGTCGGACAGGTCAGGTTCCTTCCTGAATATAGATATGGTGTGTACAAGTTTCAAGAGGGATACCCTTCATATCTTCATAGCCCCAAGCAAAGGCACTAAGATGGTTTTGCAACAAATTCACAAGCTGCTCTTGCTAAGATGAGTCCAAAACTGAACTACTATGCAAGGATTTACCAGGGCTAATCTCAAAAAGAGTGGTATCAGGCTCAGGAGTACTCAAGGGAGTGATCGAATGCAGTGGTATAGAAGAATGAGAATCGTGATTTTCTTGAAAATCTAGGCTGAAAATTTGGCTCAAAGGCTCATAATTAGGCATAGTGTCTAGATTATTCAGAAAATATTGAATCTTATCTTCTTTTGAAGACCCAGTATAATGATGGATAAGGGAAATAGATTGAGTCTCCTCATCACTGCTTTGATCTAACCATAAATTATCTTGAAGGTCCTAAATGGATCTGGCAAGGGGGTATAAGGTAACTTTCTTCCTAGAATCTCCATGTGAAATATACATATCACCGGAATGACATCCAATATATGCATCAGCCGTAGCAAGCCATGGTCAACCCAAGATCAAGGGATGTCCTCCTATTGGGTTCTTTGGATGGAGCACAATGAATTTAGCAGGATATTCCCAAGAATCTAATGAGATGATCACATCGTCCAATACTCTTTTTTGCTTAATTTTAGATCTATCTGCTAATTCAAGCACAGTGGGAGTAGGGCAAAGATGAGATAGCCGAATTTGATCCATGGTTTGCTTAGTCATGACATTAATGGCTTCCACCAAGTCTATAAGAACATTAGAGACAAGGACATTACCAATCTGAACTGAGACAATAGGGTTTTCAGGATTAGTATATTTTTCCATAGACACACATCCTGTCATCAACTCTGTTGCCCTACCAACAAATTGAATGGTTTGGGGTTCCAATCTCTTCCTCCCAGATTTCTTGAGACAGAGTTCCTTAATAATCTTGGTACAAATGGGGATCTCTTTAATGGCTTGAAGAAAAGGTATCTTAATGAAAATATTTTGAAGCTCAGATGTCAAAATAGTCTCAGAAATAGGCTCACTCTTTTCCACTACTAGCCTCTCTGGGAAGGGAGGCTGGTTGGAAGAAGATGGCAAGGATTCATAGGGTAAGGGCTACTTAGTGACAACTTTCAGATAATGGTTAAGAGTTTCCTCTTCTCCTTTCTCTTCAATGATCACCATAGGTTGCTTCTTATTTTTCTGATGTTACAATCGTTCCTGATCTTAATTGAATATAATGAACCCCAACTGGAATAGGCTGGTATACGAATGCTAAAGGTGGGTTTGTTACATAGATCATTTGCACTGCTTTATTATTATTAGGATTTGTCATAGGTTGAGCAGGAAATAGTGGAGGTTGAAAGGGTGGAGGTAAAGGAGTGACTCGAAAGTTGAGGCATTGAATAAGGTGCATGTGTAGATGGATATGACTGCATAGGTGGCTAGTAGGGATATGGAGAATGAGTTGGCCCTCTCCAGCCTTGTTGCCATGGTTGAGAAGTTTGCCCATGCTGATATTGATTTCCATACTGCCATTGATGATGAGATTTAGGATAAGAATATGCATGTGAATTATAACCAAAATAGTGTGGAGAAAATTCAGAAGCCATACCTATACCTACCTGAGGCCAATTCCTTCTTGCTCCCATAGCATTCAAGTATTCAGCTTCAGGCTATCCCCCTGTAAATAAAACTTTAAGTCCTGGTATAGAGGGACATTTTTCCGTGATATGGTCTTCTACACAAATAGCACACTTATTATTTTCTTTCAAATTAAAGGGACGCTCTTTAGGAGGATGCTTGTCTCTACATTTAGGACAAAAAATACATAATGAATCTTGTTCCTTCATGAGTTTCTGCTGAAATTTTAAGGAGTCTAACTATTTGGTAACAATGTTCATTATATCAATTTTCATGTTTTCCATTTTATTTTCTAGTCCAATAATCATAGCATCAGTAGATTCAGTTTTTTTATTTCTATCTCGAGTTCCTCTATCGGATTTGTATTGGTTTCTTGAAAATTTCCTGCATAATTCACAAGTTTGATCAAAAGTTTTCTATGAAATATCACCTTGTCCTAACAGATTCAAATTATTTTTAGCATTATCAGTAAGTCCTCTTAAGAGCAAGGTTCTAATAGTGTTGGGATAAATCTTAAGTTTTGACCTTTGTAAAATATACAGAAATATTTCCAGATAGTCTTCAAGACTTTCATCATCATCTTATATGATTGTAAAAATTTCATCCTGCATGTCCCGAGTTTTGCAGTGTTTTTGATATTTAGACAAAAACACTCTCTTCATCTGATCCCAAGAGGTTATAGTGCTTCCTCCTAACCCCATAAATCAACGTAGAACTGAGTCCTTGAGGGTAACAAGAAATAATCTTAACTTCTGAGTATCATTTGCATAATCATAACTTCTACACATAATATCAAACTCAAATAGAAAAGAGTCAGGATCTTCATGAAATTTACCATGGAAATGAGGGAGAGATGATGGTGGAATATTCTTTATTTGTGCCATAGTATTAGGATCCAAAATTGGAAACACAAAAGTGGATTGTTCTTCACTTACCTGGTTGTCACCAGTCCCTTCCAAATGATCTTCTTGGTCCACCATTTTTCCCCTTTTACTTGTACTACTCTCCACAGGTTGATCCACACCTGAGCTGTTATCACCAGAATCCAGGTGGAATCTTCCTGCGTGATGGGTTTGAATTGGATTGGGCTTCCTACTTACAGAAGGAGACCCAATATGAAAATTGTTTTCAGAATTCTTTCGGCCCTTAGTGGGCTTCGAACTCTTACCTGTCCTAGGCATTCATTTCAAAAAGGAAAAAAAGAAAGAAAAAATAATAGACAACTTCTAAAAAAGGTTGTCAGAAATCAATTAACACCAGTAAAACTCCTTCAAAGAAACAACACTACAAAAATAAAGAAAAATGACCTCTACTGTATAATCAAAAAATTCTTACCAAATAAAATCGCCTTGCCGGCAATGGCGCCAAAATGTTGGGTGCAGGAAGTACACTTAAGAAAACTCCTCAACACTTAATTTTTCAACTCAGGGGATTCGTAAACTTAGAGATGAATGTAATATTACTTTTTAAGGAATGTTATAAATCAACAATCTATTGCAGAGATTGACTGAAGGGGAATTTACAGGATATGTCTCCTTCTAAAGAAGGGAGAGATCCTGAGGCTATCTGGCCCTTTTCAGACTCTGTCTATAGAGCTTATTGAAGAATCCCACTCAAAAGTGAGCTACAACAATATGCGAACATATACATGAGAATAGCATGAGGAGAAAACGTTATTCAATGAGTTATGAGACAAGAAGAGGATCATATTGATCAGGAGATCAAGTCCTTTGTGGAAAAATGCTCAAAAATGAAGTTGCTCAGAATTGGTCTGAACTAGAACAATTGGAAAGAGCTCGGAAAAAAGATCCTGTAGACGTGAACGACACTGAAAACCGACGCTGTATGAGAAAGTTATTCAGCTTTGAATTTTCTCAATTTCAGTTAAAAAATGGCCAAAATTTGACTTTATAAAAAATTATTTTTATTAAAAAAAAAATATTCCACAGAATATTCTTGGAATATTTCGTGGAATATTCCACAAAATATTCTACGGAATATTCCGTAGGTGGCCAATCACAGGGCACCACGTGGCCCCAAGGTGGAATGAAATGGGCGTTCAAAAATTTGTTTATGGTCGCGGCAGGATTTGAAACCGGGTCGGGGCAATAACAACGGAGCGGCCCCAGGATTTGAACTTACGATTGGTTTGGGTGGGGCCCAAAAGGGGGCCAGCCCCCTCAGCAAGGAACCATCCGCGGAGAACCAAGTGCCAAATCAAACGGGTGCGCAACGAAACGGGTTATGGTCATGTGTTTATAGGCTGCGGGTTATTATATATTGTTTATATATGGTTAATATATGGTTGCAACATAATTAAAATCCACGTTAAACTCCAAGTTATTCAATGCCTCCCGTTCGGTGCGGTCACGAGGGGCTTATCTGCCATCCCTCCAATTTGGCGATAAATTCGGCGGTCCGCCCCAATTCTAGCGCCATCTCCATTTTTAACTAGAGTTAACTCCAGTTCTCCACATTTTGTGGATTTTTTCTAGGGGACACTGGGAAAAACTTCAGTTAGCCATAACTTTGGCTAGGGAAGTCCATTTGGGACTAATTTGTTTTTGATTTTGGGGTATTGAAGCATTCTAGAGTTGTTGGGATAGTTGCAGAGCCATCAGGGTGCTCTATCATTGATTTTATCAGTGATTTTTGTTGTGGAGCCACTAGGGCTTGGTGAAATATCAGCCGTGTTGGACTATACTCACCCATTGGAGTTGAATGAATATTCGATTTATACTGATTTCAGTCCTCTGTTTCTGAATTTGCAGCTAATTTTTCCTTTTGAGGCTTTCTACATAGTGTAATACTTAATTTGAGCATTAATGAAAGAGGGAAAAGCCTATTTGGAGGCTTTTGGACCCAGCAGAGGTAGCCCAAGAGAGGGGTGAACTTCTTAAACAAATGCTTACTGTTATGCTGTGCATTTTTTCTGTTATATTTCAGATTTTACTACATTAAACAGTAACTTTTCATAAGTCCACTTTTCCCAATCAGACTTATACAGTGATCAAAAATCATTAGTTTCACTTCAAACCACATTACTTCCATTGCAGAATACTTGAACTTGCTTATTCACACATAAAATTTGGTTAATGAATACTTTGCAAACATAAAAAATACTTTCAGTGACAGATAAATTTCGTGTTTACCTTATATTTCTGTAGGCAGAGCCAGTAAGAGGGCCAGAAGCTTCTGGTTTCATCCTTTCTAGTAAAGGTGAAATAACCAGTAAAAGCCCCTACTATCAATCTCTGTATAAGAAATATTTTGTTCACACAATTTCAGATCAGATTGGTATCAGAGCTCTAGGTTGTGCTTAAGAGTTTGTGAAATTTGTGCAAGAAGATTGTGTTATTCTGCAAAATTTGATGCTTACTAGGCTGAAATTGAAAAGAGGGGAAGGTCAATTGGTTAGAGAACAAGTTAATCCTCAACCAAGGAGGGCTAGAGTGCCATTAGATCCACCTTCCATTTCATCCTCATTAGCCTTAGAATCAGCCACAAACATGTCTTCCAGAGAAGGAGAAGTACATGAGGAAATGGATCCCAAGGAAGAAGAAAGAGTCTTTAGAAAAGCTTTCTTGGACATGACTGAGATGGTTAGGATCCTATACCAGGAGAGAAATGATAGGATTGCTGGAGAAGGGTCTAGAAACCAAAAAGAAGAAGGAGATTCTTCAGGAGGAAGGAAAGACAAAGATGAGTCTAAGAAAGGGAATGGAGGAAATGGTGATCCTTCATCTCCATCGCCATCCTCTTCCTCCACATCATCCTCTTCAACTTCTGTTAATCAGTCACACAAAACAAAAACATCTCTTAAAAATCCTTTGTTAAAGCTTGATGTGAAGTTTGAGCTGTCGATGTTTAATGGTGATGTGAATGCAGAAAAATTGGATAACTAGATTAGACAGCTGAAATTCTATCTAAGAATTCAGAATTTGCATGATGATGGCACAAAAATCCAATTAGCCTCTTTTATAATGGATGGAGTAGCTTTGGTTTGGTGGGAAGCCAAGACAAGAGAGGAGATTAAAAAGCATGGTAAGATAACTCTAACATGGAATGAATTTATTACTGCTATTAAGAAAGAGTTTTATCCTCTTGCTCATATTTAGAAAGAAATCATGAATTGGAAAAATTTTAGGCAACTTAAGGGTCAAAATGTGCAAGATTATACCCAAGAGTTTAGAAGGAGAGCACTTCTACTTGGAGTATACTTACAAAGTCAAGACACCTTGTTGAAATACATAGGAGGTTTGCACAATTATCTGCAACATACTATTCTAATGTTCAATCCTACTAGCTTAGATGAAGTCTGTGTGCAGGCTACACATTTAGAAGCTAGAGGAAAGAATACTTTTGATGAGGATAGTAATTTCAAAAACAAAGGAAAGAAAAGAGTTGCAAATTCAAGAAAAGAGAAAGGAAAGTTCTTTTGCAAGAACTGTTCAAAGACAAGTCATGATGAAGATCATTGTTGGAAGCTTCATCCTGAACTGAAACCAGAAAAATATAAGAACAAAAACAAGACCAAAGAAAAGGAGAAAATTGTAGCAACAGTTGAGCAAGACTTAGGGTCAGACTCAGGAGATGAGACAAAAAGCATAGCCATGGTTTTAAAGAACATTAAGGGGAAAGAAGTGGTGCAAGACACAACTCCCAATTCTAGCTCTTTGAATTGTCACAAAGATACTCATGAATAAAAGAGGAGGATAGAGCTTTTCCATGTGAGGGTAATTTCAAAACATACCAAAATTGACACACTATTTGAAAGTGGGTCACAAGCGAATCTTATATCTGAAGACTTGGTCAAGCAGCTTAAACTTGAGACCATTCCACATCCGAAGCCTTATCCACTTGGATGGATATGCAAGGATTCCAATTTGCAAGTCTCAAGGAAGTGCATATTGTGCTTTTCAATAACTGCACACTTTATTGACATAGTTGAACTTGATGTGGTGCCGCTTGATATCTCAGGTATTGTTTTGGGAAGTCCTTATTTATTTGACAGGAAGGCCATCTTTCATCGCCATGAAAACAAGTATCACTTGTTCAAAGATGGTAAAGAGTACATTGTGAGAGCTCACAAGAAGAATATAGAATCTTCTTTACTCCATGCAAGTCAATTGAAAAGACTGGTTAAAGCAAGTCAAAGTCTAACTTTGTTGATGTTGAAACGACCAGATTTTGAGCATTCGCCTTTTTATGATATTGCTAATGATTTGTCTCAGTTTAATAAAAGTTTGTATTTGAAAGAAGATGATGTTATGTTGCACAAATTACCTTTTGGGTCAGCCAATGCAGTGAATGAAGTGTCAAAGAAAAGTAGTGCAAGCAAGAAGGACACACAATTCAACATGGGACAAAGATGGTTTCAGAATGGTAGAATTCGCCATGGGAACAGTTTGCAAGGTGAAAGTTATTTTAAGTCTTCTGGGAAGTTTGATCAGTGTAGAAAGTTTTTTTTTTTCTGCAGATTACAATTTCTGTTCTGAAAATTTTAATCATTTGCATCATGACTCAGTCAATCTTAGCAATGGTCGATCAGTTGATTCCAGAGACAAATTATCATTTCCTCAAAAGCTTCATTTGATGAAATCAGATAGATTTTAGTTATTCAAGGGTGAAAGAGTGGAGAATCAGTCTCCACATCATCAGTTTCACTAATCAGAGATATTTTGGGGTCCAAAAGCTTCCCATTTGGGAGGTGTGATTAGGAGATCAAGTCCTTTGTGGAAAAATGCTCAAAAATGAAGTTGCTCAGAATTGGTCTGAACTAGAACGACTGGAAAGAGCTTGGAAAAAAGATCTTGTAGACATGAACGGCACTGAAAACCGACGCCGTATGAGAAATTTATTCAGCTTTGAATTTTCTCAATTTCAGTTAAAAAATGGCCAAAATTTGACTTTATAAAAAATTATTTTTATTAAAAAAAGAATATTCCACAGAATATTTTGGGAATATTCTATGGAATATTCCACAGAATATTTTGCGGAATATTTCGTAGGTGGCCAATCACAGGGCACCACGTGGCCAGCCTAGAGGCTTCCACGTGGCCCCAAGGTGGAATGAAATGGGAATTCAAAAGTTTGTTTATGGTCGCGGTAGGATTTGAAACCAGGTCGGGGAAATAACAACAGAGCAACCCCACCGTTTGGGCTATGGGTAGTTCTTGTTAAACTATTCGTGTTGACTTATATTTCAACTTACGGTTGGTTTGGGCGGGGCCCGAAAGGGGGCCAGCCCTTAAGGGCTAGCTCCCTCAGCAAGGAACCATCCGCGGAGAACCAAGTGCCAAATCAAATGGGCGCGCAATGAAATTGGTTATGGTCACGTTTTTATAGGCCACGGGTTATTATATATTGTTTATATATGGTTAATATATGGTTGCAACATAATTAAAATCCACGTTAAACTCCAAGTTATTCAATGCCTCCCGTTCGGTGTGGTCAAAAGGGGCTTATCTGCCAGCCCTCCAATTCGGCAATAAATTCGGCGGTCCGCCCCAATTCTAGCGTCGTCTCCATTTTTAACTGGAGTTAACTCCAGTTCTCCACATTTAGTGGAGTTTTTCTAGGGGACACTGGACAAAACTTCAATTAGCCATAAGTTTGGCTATGGACGTCCATTTGGGATGATTTTTTTATTATTATTTTGGGGTATTGAAGCATTCTGGAGCTGTTGGGACAGGTTGTAGATCCATCAGGGCGCTCTATCAGTGATTTTATCAGCGATTTTCATTCTGGAGCCACTAGGGGTTGGTGAAAGATCAGCTGTGTTGGACTATACTCATCCATTGGAGGTGAATGAATAGTCGATTTATACTGATTTCAGTCCTCTGTTTCTGAATTTGCAGCTAATTTTTCCTTTTGAGGCTTTCTACACAGTGTAATACTTAATTTGAGCATTAATGAAAGAGGGAAAAGCCTATTTGGAGGCTTTTGGACCCATCAGAGGCAGCCCAAGAGATGGGTGAACTGCTTAAAAAAATGCTTACTGTTATGCTGTGCATTTTTTCTGTTATATTTCAGATTTTACTACATTAAACAGTAACATTTCATAAGTCCACTTTTCCCAATCAGACTTATACAGTGATCACAACTCATTAGTTTCACTTCAAACCACATTACTTCCATTGCAGAATACTTGAAATTGCTTATTCACACATAAAATTTGGTTAATGAATACTTTGAAAACATAAATAAAATAATTTCATTGACAGATCAATTTCATGTTTACCTTATATTTCTTTAGGTAGATCCAGTAAGAGGGCCAGAAGCTTCTGGTTTCATCCTTTCTAGTAAAGGTGAAATAACCAATAAAAGCCCCTACTATCAATCTCTGTATAAGAAATATTTTTTTCACACAATTTCAGATCACATATAGCCAAGAATAATGTATAGTAGTAAAAGAGAGTACAAATCTTGAGGAAACAACCTCTCAAGAAAGGAAATGCAAGCCTCAATAATACATGTACATGAATATGAAATAACATTGCTATTTATGCATAAACCCAAGCTATGAGGATGCATTCTATGATATAATACTGCTGCAAAATGATTTCAATACATGTATATGGAAATATATGGCTCAAATACAATAGGGGAGCAAAGCTCTAACCCTTAGAAGAAAAAACACATAAATCCTCCAAGGGATTGGCTGAAATATACAAAATGGAAAAAAATACCGGAGTTGTTGGGCAACTGTTGTAACTCAAATCTGGAACTCAATGAAGAAGGCTGAAGACGATGAGAAATCTGAATTAAACCCTCTACAATGGATCTCCAAAGTGGAAGGCTGATCCTTACGCTTGAGATCTCACCCTCCAATCAACTCTACAAAACCCTGCAGCAATTGCACTATGAAAATAACGTAGTTACAGGAGAAAACTATGTAGTAGGGGAAAGAATATGAGTTGGCCTGATGCCAAGATCTGAAAATAAGCTCCAAGGTTTCCAAAATAATCCTCCAAAGGCAATAAATACTCTCCCTTTGAAAAACAAGCAATGGAAGAGGTGATGTGGAGTCTCCACTGCAACACCCTACAACACAGTATTATGCTGCTGCAGCAATAACACTGTCCTGGAGGAGATGCTTTGGCCTTGAGCCAAGAAATTTTGAGAATGAAGAACCAACCTTCAAGAGGCCTCTCAATAAGGTGAGGAAATCCTAAACAGCAGTTTCCTGGCTATTCTTGCTAAGCAGCAAAGAAATCTCAATGTCTGAATAGACATGAAATCTTAAACATATGCATGAATGGAAACGACTCTCCTCCTCTCCATATATAGCAAATGAAGGCTCTCCATGGGCCCTAATTTGAATTAGGTTTTTCCTTCCTCTAGAATCTTCCCTCCTACGTTGTCATGTAGTGCTTTCCACCTCATACCCTGCGCTGGTTGACTTGGTCAAACCTCTTTGCAAATATCTCCTTTCACACATGAGGGTGTGAAATCTGGTTCCATGGTTGATCCCTTTTCATACTAGAGGGATTTTATTTATGTTTTTATTATCAATTGGGCCTCCTTACCCAATTATTCATCTCCTAAATGAATTTAGACAAAAATTAATGTTCCAATTTATTGGAGAAAAATTTGGAACATTACAATCCTCCCCTCCCAAATGTTGCTTGTCCCCAAGAAACTGCAAGGTAAGAACTGGAAGGTCTCCACTCAAGGCATGGAGTCTGAAATATGATGAGGAATGTCTCCGTCATGTGGATCCTCCATCCCAAAGCAATCACACAAACAAAATGAGCCACCTCCCAATAAGGCAACTCCTTAAAATCTACTTCCACCGCAAGCTCCGGAAATGAAGGTGGGCTGAAAATATGAACTTGGAAAGCATCATAGCTTACCCCATGCTATCCTTCTCTCCAATCATGAAAAGTGTAGAGTGTCTGCTGATCTTGGGCTACAAAAGTATTTCCCTCAAATGGAAAAATGAAGAAAAATCCTTCAAAGAGCTCTCCTCCAACAATTAAGAACAAGCTGGCCCAAAACATATCATCCATGATGAATAGGACATGGTCATCATAGAGTGTCCCAATGAGAAATTTGCTACAAGTTTTACATGATGATGCATGATGCAAATAATATCTCACAAGGATACAGCGTAGTTCCATCCACTGCAACTTCAGAAAATTACATGGCAAGCAATGTACAAGATTCATCACATCTATTAAAGGATAGTAAATCTGAATGTAACAACAATACATGATAAAGAACTTGCCCATGGCTGTAAAATGGATTAATATCACTCTCATGGCCCACCTCAAAAGAGAAAAAACATGTGGCTGTGGTGGCCATATCTCCTCCCATGCTTCCATTAGAACATTTAGTGCAGAATTTGTGAGAATTTTTCCCACTCAAAGACACATCCAACTCATGTGCCTCTCTCATAATAATTCTTCTCATACAAATCTTATCTATATCATAAAATGAAGTCATGATCAACAATAGAATGAAGAGAATGTTGGAGGTTTCATGTGGTGCAAGAAGGTACCAACATCTTCCCAAACAAGTACAACGCAGTTTTACAAGTTGCTGCTTGATGAAAGTACAAGGAAAAATGTTTCTTCTTATATGGTTAATCATGCATGTCTCCATATGATACATGTTAGAATGTATAAACTGAACATAAAAGTGATGATAAAACATTTTCCCAAGGCCAAAAAAGATATGGCTGCCTCCATCATGTAGATTGGCCCAATAAAACACATGGAGCAATGTAACAAGCTTTCCCTCTTGTGAAGCAATGCACTGCATAAGGATGGTAAGAGTGTGAAAATCAATGAATGTATATACAAAATTCTCACCATATGCTGGAAGTAATATGGTACATGGATCAATGAATGAGTCCTCCATAGTATGTGGGCATGATATGAAGAAGAATGAACCATGTGATGCAAGAAGATAATCCTCCTCATGCTTGGAACCCCAAGTCAAGAAGAATATGCCATAGTGGTAGATGTCTCTATCATCATTAACTCATCTTTGTTCATCAAGTACAACAATTATGAAATGATCCTAGGACCTATGGGTTATGGATCCACCACACTTCCGCTGGGCACATTTCATCCATAAGTCTCTGCTCCCAAATGATAGCACTGTGAGCTCATGCAAATAAGCTCTTGTCAATACAAAGCTCTATTCTTTGACATGCTCCTCATCAAATACTCTTCTAATAATGCTGCAACAAATGTGGAATACCTCCCAATTTGGAAGTTCTTCCAAGCCATCTTCAAAGATCAAGGAGATAATTCCATCTCTTCCTCCTGCAACATCATGCAAAGTGTGAGATAAAATCTTCTCTTGCTCTCCCAGAAACAAGCAAAGCAACAAGACATTTTGTTGCCTCCCAATACCTCCATCATACTGATCATGTGATGAAGACATGATGAATGATATGAGTATCATATCAAAACCATGCATCCATAATCTATGCTACTCAATGATGCAAGTATCCATCCTCTTACTCTTAATAAGAGTGTTTTCCAGGTGATGGCCAAACTCTTTCAAGAGCAACAAGCACAACCAAGCCTCCTGCTGCCTAGTATCATAAATTTGCAAGTAGCCTCCCAGCTCTTTGCTCATTAACCACATCCACTCAACCACTTGTGGATTATTTCTTCTTCTCTTCACCTTGGTACTCCTCCCATGAGGGATACCATCCTCCCAAATCAAATTCCTGTCTTTGCACTTCATGGGATTTTGAAATGAAATCTTCTTAAGGATCAATGAGACCCTATCAAGACCCAAATAGGTGGTAGGAAAAAACCTCCCATCATGATGTGTATGGCTCAAGGAATTTCCAACACAATCATGAGTGATTTTATCCATCCTAAGATGTCCTCCATCTTCTATCTGTTCTTGTGAGAAAGGAAGAAAAGCATTGCACTCCATGGTGTGTTGAAGTGCACCTCCAATGAGATCTCTCCTTGAGACCCCCCTTTTATCAATAGTCTTCCAAAACCAATGAGTTCTTGGATCTGAAAGTATAAGTTCCTTTTTGAACTGAGAGGAGCTCATTGAGAAAATGTCATCTTGAAGGGAGAAAGGGTTTCTTACTCCAAGATGTCTACCATCAATATTCAAGGCTTCAAACCCCAACCTCCAATGTGATTTACAATCCAAAAATGGCTCATGAGAGTGATGGTTTGCTTCTTCCTTGAATGTTTCCATGTTTCACAATGCAGTGCAACTAAGCTGCTCTATAGTAGCAATGGGATTTGACCCTTGGTCATGCAAAAGTAAATCTCCACATTGATCAAAATAATTTGCTGCAACAATAGAATGTGGAAATATTTTCATACCTTTATGTGCATTTGGAACTTCTTGTAGGGCTGTAAGAGTTCCTTCCTCAAAAGTGTTGGCTTCCACAAATGTTGATGCATGTGGTTGCTTCTCCAAGAGTGTGACAGCGTTATCACAAGGCTCCTCAAGTGGTGATGTGATATTTTATTTATTTTCCCCTTCATCATCAAAGGTTTTGATCAACCCTTGGATGAAATTTTTAAAAGTTTTCACCCCTTCATGGCTCAAGTGGCTGCTCCATCAATCATAGGCTTCACCCTCCAAGTTTAGTGCTGAGATTTCAACAGCTTCCTTCTCTACTACAGGATGTAGTAAGAAAAATTCCTCCAAATTTCTCACCCAATTCTTTGTTGTAGATAACCCATCATAGGTATACAACATAAATCTATTGCCTTTTATTTCACTTCTGCTACATGGTCTCTTCTCTTCCTTCAGCTGGATGAAATGAGGAAAATCTAGAGTCTCCTTGAAGGCTTTAGGTTGAGATCTATACTCAACAAGGTAATCACTTAGAATCTGATAATCCAAGTGTCTTCCATGTTCAATGTCTTCTTCTTGATGAGAGTAGGAATTGCATGGTGATTCCTCTTCTTCTTCTTCAATATTCTTGACCTCCTTGGAGAGGTCTCCTCTAGATCTGAAAATAGATGATAATAAACTCATATTCTTCAACATTCTGATCTTCTTGGCGAAGACTCACAGGCTGAGCCAAGAAAGTTTCTATGATACCACTGTAATATTCCTTTTTCAGGAATGTCAGCAATCAAAAATCTATTCTAGAGATTGACTGAAGGGGAATTTACAGGATATGTCTCCTTCTAAAGAAGGGAGAGATCCTGAGGTTATTTGGCACTTTTCAGACTCTGTCTATAGAGCTTATTGAAGAATCCCACTCAAAAGTGAGCTACAGCAATATGCAAATATATACATGAGAATAACATAAGGAGACAGCGTTATTCAATGAGTTGTGAGACAAGAAGAGGATCATATAGCCAAGAATAATTTATAGCAGCAAAAGAGAGTACAAATCTTGAGGAAACAACCTCTCAAGAAAGGCAATGCAAGCTTCAATAATACATGTACATGAATATGAAAGAACACTACTATTTTGCATAAACCCAGGCTATGAGGATGCGGTCTATGATAGAATACTACTGCAAAATGATTTCAATACATGTATATGGAAATATATGGCTCAAATACAATAGGGGATCAAATCTCTAACCCTTAGAAGCAAAAATACATCAATCCTCCAAGGGGTTGGCTGAAATATACAAAATGGAAAAAAATGCCAGAGTTGCTCAGCAACTGCTGCAACTGAAATCTGGAACTCATTGAAGAAGGCTAAAATAGATAATAAATATTAATTAAACCCTCTCCAATGGATCTCCAAAGTGGAAGGCGGATCCTTACACTTGAGATCTCACCCTCCAATCAACTCTGCAAAACCCCGCAGCAATTGCACTATGAAAATAACGCAGTTACTGGAGCAAACTGCGTAGTAGGGGAAAGAATATGAGTTTTCCTAATGCCAAGATTTGAAAATAAGCTCCAAGGCTTCCAAACTGATCCTCCAAAGGCAAGAAAGACTCTCCCTCTGAAAAACAAGTAATGGAAGAGGTGTTGTGGAGTCTCCACTGCAACACCCTACAACACAGTATTATGCTGCTACAGCAATAATGCTGTCCTGGAGGAGATGATTTGGCCTTGAGGCAATAAATGTGGAGAATGAAGAACCAACCTTCAAGAGGCCTCTCAAGAAGGTGAGGAAATCCTAAACAGGAGTTTCCCGGCAATTCTTGCTAAGCAACAAAGAAAGCTCAATGTCTGAATAGACATGAAATCATAAACATATGCATGAATGGAAATGGATCTCCTCCTCTCCATATATAGCAAATGAAGGCTCTCCATGGGCCCTACTTCAAATTAGGGTTTCCCTTCCTCTAGAATCTTCCCTCCTACGTTTTCATGTAGTGATTTCCACCTCATACCCTGCGCTGGTTGACTTGGTCAAACCTCTTTGAAAATATCTCCTTTCACACATGAGGGTGTGAAATCTGGTTCCATGGTTGATCCCTTTTCATACTAGAGGGATTTTATTTATGTTTTTTTATTATCAATTGGGCCTCCTTACCCAATTACTCATCTCCTAAATGAATTTAGACAAAAATTAATGTTCCAATTTATTGAAGAAAAATTTGGAACATTACAACGAAGCACAAGAAATGCCAGAGATGGTATGAATATTGCTAATGTAAATCGCTACTTTCTTTAAAGGAAATATTGCAGAATCAAATCAAAAGAGAAGAAGGCAACTTGAACCATCAAAAATAATCTAAGACTGGAATGAGGAAGTATGCATTTGCAAGAGAGAATTAAAGATAAAAGGAAATCACTCCAACTAATGGCTGTTTAATCTATTGAGTGTTTGTTTTCCTTTAGCAGAGACACTTTAGCAGTATCGTTAGATGGGCCCTTAAACCTGCTTCCTTAGAGTTTTCCTTCTTACATTAATCCATCCTGCACTAGTGCAGGATCAGAGATTTATATAGAAGGTATAAATAGTGTCTTTACTGAAGGATTTTTACTTCATGCAAGGGCTCGAACTTTTCAAGGTTTACAATACTCAAATATTGTGGCAAGAAACTAGTTCTTGAACCAGATCAGAGCTTCCTACACTTAGCTTTTAATCCTTAAAACAAGTGTTCAATTATTGCAAGTGCTAGTTATCTATCAAATCAAATTTCACACATAAAAGTGAATGTTTCTGATCTTAAAAAAATGCAGAAATAAAGAAACAATCATTTATCCTGTCATAAACATTTAAAGAAAGAAAGTAGATTGTAGAAAGTAGACTAAAAAAGCTTGTTGCATCACACCAACATGCACTGGTGTAGGTTCATTTCTCCTGCTTGGACCAAGCGGAAAAGAAATTAAACATAATTGAAGGAAAATGAAATATCACACCAACGTGCACTGGTGCAGGTTTTTTTCTCCTCCTTGAACCAAGCAGATGAAAGCTAGTCTGAAATCAAGTGTAGAAAGTAAATTGCAGGGAAATAAAATGTATCTACTTCATACGACAGATCCATTTTCACTCAGACAGGAATACATGTACTAAAAATTAAATCACACTTTAATAATATGAACACAAATTACAAGAAATAGAAAATAGGGTAAACGTGATGGGTTGGTTGGGCCCTAGCCAACCAACGTGTTTCCCTTTTAAGTTAAAACACTGCTCAGTAAACTAGTTAATTCATCAACTTAAAAACATAAACAAAATTTCTAAAACATGAGGCAGAAAACCCTTATTAATTCATTGAGGCGAATACATGTGTTAATACAATGTCCAGCCCTGATTCAGGCGATAAAAAAACAACCGGTTACCGCCTATCAACTTCGCTCTAAAAAATCTACTCCCAAAATTCTCCTCAGGTCCTATTTACACTTTACATTATATAGATTTGTTGGCCAAAGGCCAAAACAGATCATTCAACTAATTAATAAAAAAATGCAGAATTTAATTTCGGCCTTCAAGATAAGAGAGTTTTTCAAAACTGGCCGTAGCTAACCAGCTTTCACCCTTCACGGATTGGTCTTGGCTTCCTTTGAATCATTCGTTGTCATGGCTGAAGTGGCTCAAGACGAGGCGATGATCAAGGAGGTTCGGATATGCCGAGAAGATATGTTGTGCTGGCAATGGTGCAAGATCTGATCCTGCACTAAGATCAGCGGTCATGGTAAGCACTCTAACTATCAAATAACCATTGGAGATATCAATAAGTTACAAAAGTGATTTAAAAGTAAGAAATCATGTAATAAATATTTAATTAATGCTAAATTGAATTAAAACATGAGGAATAAAGGTTTATACGAAATATGTCACCGTGCTTGGACTGGTGCAAGATGAGGGTGCATAAAGGAGGTGAAATAGAGGTAAATGGTTATGATTTAGGAAGGGGAAAATGGTAAAAAGAGAGCAAATTTGGGGGCTAACAATCTCAGCGGGGGCTATCACACTACACAAGTCAGTCCATATTAGTATGACACAATATCACACATATATCAACTCATGCCAAAACATTATAACCATAACCATATGCATATACCAATCCAAATTAGCATGATACATATAGCATCAAGATCTTAAATGAAATAACCACAATCACCATGCATATGACTGAAATGCATATAACAACAAGTTACTATGATGTATGACTAAGCGACACATGTGGATATGACCGCACTGGTTAATTAACATCTAACATGCATGTAACCACAAAAAAATAAAATGGCATGAATGTACATAACCATAATGCATATAAAAACAATTAGCTATCATACCTTCATGTTAACATACAATACTTGTATGAAAATATGCTCTTACCTTGAGGTTTAGTGTTGCAACCTCACTTTGATATTCTGCAGCTCTTGCTCTATCTCAAAAAAAATTTCATCCTCATAACATACCAACAACATCATAAAATTAATAATTACCACCATGATACATGCACAATAAAATAATATAAAACTAACATGCATGCATGAAAAAAAAAATTTGGCATCTAGTCTAAGTGTTTGAACCTAGAAGCTCTGATACCACCGTGTGGTATCAGCTAACACCGAAAGAGAGTGAAACTTTCTTTGATACCACATCGTAACAACCTACTCCTACATTTAACCACTTTCATCAGTTTGTTGAGGAAAACATGAGCTGAGGGCTACTATGACATGAATCAGCCTCCTAAGTATAGTTAAGGAAGTGGAATCGACAAACCAAACTTTATTGATCTCCCTCAAGTGCTACATGACCCTAGGAGCAAACCAACCACCTCAAGTTCCCAACCTCCTGAGTTAACTTGAATTTTTAAAGATATGGAATCTTAGTTGCTCCCATGAAAAGGCAAGCCAATGAATGTAACCCTCCAGTCACTCCCATTAGATTCCTTCCCAGGGTCTGCAAACTAAATGACTCATTTCTGTGCATGCAACCCTGATATCTAGGCCACTTTCTCAGGGCTAGGATCCATACCTCTGCCCAGAAATTGATATAACTTTCTATAATGATAAAATAAATCAAGACAAAGATAAATATACAAAAATTAGTCAAACAATTTACCTAACCAGACCTAGCAATGACATACATTTCATCAAGCACATGGTGAACATGTAATCCACAAGTCATAAATGCATATATGAACATAGATATTTGAAACTTATATGAGAATCATCAAGAAGTTCAATTTCCCTATCATAATAGCTGCAATAGCATATATTGGGTCATACATTCAATAACCAATTATTTACCAATCAAAACATATTAAGAGCCATAACTAAAGTTTGTCATAAAATCATGGTTATAACAAACATATAACCAAAATAATAGCAATTATAGAAAAACCATCAAAGACACATAATAAGTATAAATAATCATGAAATGCAAGGGTAAAATATCTCTTATTAACATATTCAAAGACAACCAATTTAAGGACTTCCATGTACCACCCGACCATAGACTGGGCTATGCCAAATCTTTATTTTAGCTAATCACCCCCATGCCATGTTCCAAGCATGAATGTGGGACTCAGAAGAAAATGTCCATGGATTCCTCTAGCTTTCCTGCATATCCCACCATTACCCATCAACGGATTTAGAGACCTGAAAACCCTCATATATACAACCATACTTTACCACAATCTCGCCATTTCTGGTCAAGGAATTCCTAGTCCAAAAAAAATATACATACACTATCAGGATTTACCACAATACCTCAAAAACTATTCGAGGGATCATTATGCCCTAAATAAGCTTGGATGCATCTGGATTTATTTTTTGTGTCTCCACTCTCAGGCTTTACCATGTATCACACCATTACTGGTCAAGGGATTTATAGCCCCCGATAATTTTCTTGAGACCACCTCACCCGGTTCCAAAACCATCCAGCAATCCAATGCTAAACCAAGTGAAAGAACCCCACCACACCATGTATATTTAGAAATGGAAAGGAAAAGCTAAAACCATTGTCACATATAGAAAAACCCATGACAATGACAACAAAAGAACCAAATACACACATGCATGTACCATGCATGTCAAAACTAGCAAGGAAATAATAGATGCAACTCGATAACTGCAAGTAATCCTTCTATAGTCACTTGATCCAACTCTTCCTTTATTGATCCTTTCTTTATTGTCCTTCCTTTGCCTTCCTTTCTCCAATGCTAGAGTGCTCCAAGAATTATCTAAGTGTTCAAGATTATGAGGGAGAGTATAGAAAGAGAGATCCAAAACTAAATTATCAAAAAGCTTAACCAACAAAAGCCATGAAATGATCCTCAAAAGCCTTTTTATCATTGAGGTCTCTATTTTCTTCAATTTCCTCTATTTTTCCTTCATTTTCCAACTCATTAAAATTTGTGACACTTCTCCTTCATCTTCTCTCATTTTCCTTTATTTCATAAATAAAATTACAATTAATGTATCTTTACCTTTTCAATGCATTCTCCAATTTCCTTTGCCATAATAAACCAAATGAACATCCACTAGGATGTTTTTTCCAATATTCAGCTTGGAATATGTGCCCCATGACCTTGGTTTTATTTTTCCTTTATTAACTTTATTACATGAAATTTTAACTCAGGGTTATTACAATGTTAGAATCTCAACTTATCTCCATAGGTCCATTATTGAACCTAATTCTTCGATACCACTATGTAACACTCCCTCCCACCCCCTTAGACTATCCAAGTTGAAAGGGAAGTGTTATGTTTTCCTAACCAAACTTCTGTGGCTTCATCATGGAAATGGGGTTACAAAATTTATTTTCTTCTAAAGGTAGTAGAATTAAATATGGAAAACACCATTGTGTTCAGTTCATTGATATATTTCCAACGACATAAATTTTACCTCATTCCAACGCCGAGATAAAAAGTTATGCATGTTTAAATTTTTTCCCCTTACACCCCTTACCACATCAGAAAGGCTCTTAATTATGTGCGCCTATGTAGAGTCTCCACATGGGCTTGGGGTCTAGTGCATCACCTTCTGTATCATCATTCGACCGCACCTCACACCATACTCAACTAGTATGGTTTTAAGATTCCTGGGCACCCGCAACACGATTGGAATTTTCTCCATAGGGACATGATGACGAATTCTTGTCTTGCACTTTCAATAATTTGTACCTTGATAAACAAATGTGACTCAAAACTCCATGGAGATCTACAACCATGATGATGTGGCTTCCAACAACATTTTTTTCCCTGTGAGCACCATGTGGTACCCATGCCAATTGGCACCATAAAACCCTGTTGCATGCCATACCATGCCACATCACCTTACTACTCCACGTCACCACTTTTGTGGCATCTTACTAACATCACATTGATGTCATGATGATATTAGCCTACCATGTGGCCTTCTATGAAGGTTCCATGTGTCCTCCAAAATCAAGCCACATGGTCATCCAAAAAGACCTTTTCAAGTTTCCACATGTCTCACCCCCTGCATGCCATGCCACACCCTATCCATGTTATCTTCTATACATGGGTCCCACCAGGGGCTCAACCCCTCATGAAAAATAACACTTCACTGTTATAAATACATTCTGTAATTTATCAAGGACCCTTCTTTGGATCCTCCATGCCAATGCACCCAATGCATTTACGCTGAGACAAGGAAAAATACCACCAATAAAGGGGTTGCGATAGGAATGGGAATTTCACCATTACATAATAGGAAAATTCTCGTCTTGCATATCCCTTTATGCACCCAACTAACAAAATCACCCTTCTCCTTAGTGGGTGTGGTGCAACATAGATATTTTTTTCAACTTATGTAAGGAATTTTGTCTCATGGTGATATGAATGAAGTATGTTAGTAATGTTGTGCTAATTCCTCTTTAAGATTTTGAAAGCAATGTCTTATATGTGCTTAAGGCTTCAAGTTCTCTTGCAAGTTATTGAGTGTCATGAGTGTTTTTCATGTTAATTTTATGAAAAAATTAACATAAAATAAAGACTGAACAACAATAAATAAAATTACAGTACATCACCATACAACACATCAACACAGGGATTTGGTGAAGGAGTTCACCCCTCCTGGGCTACATCTCCTTGGTCCAGCTTCCATGGCTTGGGCCTCTATATTATGATGAAATTTGAAAAATTATGTGTTTGCAATGATTTTATGCTCCCGAGACCTCCACCAATGAGTTCAGAATGCCCAAAAATGGTGCCTTAGGCTCTTTCTGCTCCTGATTTGGTTGAAAAATGACTGAGTTATGACCTCTAACAATTTTTCCACAATTTCCTTCTTAAATTTAGCTAACCAGAGCTAATCAGGTTAGTTGGTGCCAAAGTAGCAGTTCCTTCGAATTTAGGGGACCGCCAAACTAATTTACATTAAGTTAATTAAATGTAGTTAGTGCTAATTAAACTCACTTAATGTTTAAACTCGACGCTTTGTGGATAATCTGTATTAGTGTTAATTAATGCTGGATTAACGTTAATAAATGGAACGTTAGTGGTTAATCCTGTGCTTAAGGTTTAGGTGCTCTGTCGCAGTCATGTGTTGGGGGCTGGCCCCCACTCCCCCCGTCAGTGCAATGTTTAACATTTAAATATATGCGACATAGTAGTATTATTAATATCTAATGCATAGCGTAGGCAGTGGCATGTGGTGCTAGAGGGGCAAAGGTCCCGTGTTCGACCCCCGCTGGCCCTTTCGGTCCTGTAACAAATTTTTACTTCACCATTGGGGGGGGGGGGGAACGTGGTGGCTCTAGGCCAAGCAACGTGCCTCCTCCTCATTGGCCCACGCTTCAACCACTCACAAACTGCCAAATCACCACAAAATTCGAACCAACCAAAAACTGCCACTTGGCAGTCTCTCATCAGCTAAAGGAAATTGACCAAAATTGACCCTGCCCAGTCAACATGCCATGTCATTAGTATAGATTTCTGCCCGGGCTACCTGTCTGATTTTTTTTTCCAAATTTGGTTTTGTTTTTTAAACAAACAAAACTCATTTTTGAAGCCATACAGAGTCCATTTCGCATGAAATGAATTGCATCAGATTCAGAACGAAAAGCACTACGCGGTTATTCAGCTTTCGAGCCATTCTAAGAAATTTGTGTTTTGAGCATAATTCTAAGCACATGATCATTCCTCCCCACTGGAAGCCTTTTGGACCCCAAAATCAATTTCATTACTGAACATGTGGATGAGGGTACAGTTCCCTCACCCTTCTAGTCTCAATAGATTGGAATTTTCCTAAATTAAACAATTTTAGTTTTTCATAAAAACTAATATTTTTCCTTGATTCTAGAAACCCTATCTTGCTTTTATAGACACTATCATTCTAAAATTTCCAAGAATTTGCAGAACAAAAAGTTATCCTTGAAGAAACAAACTTGTTCCCACCTTGGCCGTCAATCAAAGGAAACTTGAAAACTGTCTCACCTGGAATGTTGTCAACGTGACGATTTTTAGCTTGTCTTGCCTTGTACTTGCATCGAATTTTGACCAAGTGTTTTCACCATTTCCATGTACCATTTTGAAACCAAAAACAAGTACTTGTGGAACCTATTTCTTATTTTTCAAATTTTTTTGGCACTCTCTCTTTGACCTTTTCACTCTCTTGCACTGACAACTTGTTTCCATCACTTTTCAACACTGATGTGGATTGTTGCAAATCTTTCTCATCTTGTTTACCTATTTTCAAAGGAAACATGTTAGAGCCCTGAAAAATATTATTACAAACATTATAAAATTCAATGAAATCATCTTTTTCATTTGATGCATCATTTTTAAAGGTCTTATTCAAAACATCACTATGACTTAACATTAACAAAGCCAAATTTTGACTTGCATTCACTATTCTCTTCATTTCTCCTGCATGTATGAGAGAAAAACATATATTTTTCTTATGCGCTCTAGCTATGTAATCAATTACATCCTTGAACAAGTGTTAATTATTCTCATGGTGATGAAATACCACCCTCCTATCATAAATATAAGGAATTCCCAAAACAATACCTGGAATCTCAAGCAGAACTACATCAAGTTCAACCTCGTCAAGAAAGTTTGAATTGATTGCAAACCTTAGGATGCACTTCCTTGTTACTTGAAATTTTTCATTCTTTCATATCCAGCCTAAAGGATAAGGTCTTGGATGTGTAACATTTTCAAGATTTAACCTCTTAACTAAGTCTTCAAAAATCAAATTAGCTTGAGAACCACTATCAAATAGTGTGTCTATTTTGGTATGCTTTGAAACAAATCTAATATGAAAGAGTTCAATTCTTGTATCTTCATCTGAGTTACATTATAATGACTTGAAGAACTAGTGCTTGCTATGTTCTTACCTTTCAAATCCATTGTTGTAATCATGGTTTCATCTCCTAAATTTGAATCTAAGTCATGTTCAATTATTGCAGTTGTTTTCTCTTTCTCTTTGGCTTTAAGTTTGTTTGGCTTCAACTCTGGATGGAGTTTCCAATAATGGTCTTCATCATGGCCATATTTTGAGAAATTTTTACCTATGAGTTTCTCTTTCTCTATTTTAATAGAACCATTTTTATTTCCTCTTCCATTAAACTTACCCTTTCCTTTACCTTCATAGTCAAAGAAACTATCACTTTTCCCATCTACACTATGTTTCCCTCTTGCTTCTAGATGTGTGGCTTGAACACAAACCTCATCTAAGTTTGTGGGATTGAACATGAGAATATTATGTCTAAGATATTTTTGCAAACCCCCAATAACTTTAACAAAGTTTCTTGAGAAGACAAATTGACACCCAAAAATAGTGCTCTTCTCCTAAACGCTTGTGTATAATTTTGAACACTTTGTCCCTTTAGTTGTCTAAAATTATGTTAGTCCATAATGGATTTTTGCATGTAAGTTAGAGGATATAATTTCCTTTTAATGGTAGTAATAAAAATAGACCAAGACATTGAGATATTACCATGGTTTTTAATCTCATATTGTGTCCTTGCTTCCTATCATACAAGTGTTGCTCCCTCCATTCTCAAGGAAGCCAATTGAATCTATATGTCATCCTCTTGAAGGATATGAATTATGCAATAAACCTCCAACTGACGAATCCAATTATACATCTTCTCTTCATTCACTTTGCCATTATACATCGGTAGCTCAAATTTAACATCAAGTTTAAGTGAGGTTGATTTACCAATTCCTTTTGAAGTATGTGGATGAATAATTTGAAAAGTTGTGGTAGTGGAAGATGATGAAGAGGAAGGTGTATATGGTGGTGAGGATGATGGTGGAGTGGATGGTGGTTTCCTACCATATCCATGGCCACCTCCTCCTGGATAACCCTATCATATTGGATGCATAAAACTTTTTCCTTGCATCCTTAAATTCCTTTCCTCATAGAGAACCTTTACCATCTTAGTCATATCAAAAAATGCCTTTTTGAATGCTCTCTCATCTTCTGTCATGGTAGGTTCTCCTTCATGAGACATTCTCACTGAAAAATAAACTTCAACTTGAGGATGTGAAGGTGTTGAAGGCTTTGGCAACCTTTCCCTTCTTCCTCTTGACCCAATTGCAAGGCTTTAAACCAACTTCCCTTCTCCTCTTTTGAGTTTTAACCTTGTAAGCATGACAGAAACTTCCAAAAAATTAGATCCCTTCTTGTACAAAAAACCTAAAGCTCTAATACCAAAAATGATATAAATGAAGTATGTTAGTAATGCTGTGCTAATTCCTCTTTCATATTTTGAAAATAATGTCTTATATGTGCTTAAGGGTTCAAGTTCTCTTGCAATTTATTGAGTCTCATGAATTTTTTTCATGTTAATTTTATGAACAATTTAATATAAAAGAAATAATGAACAACAAAAAATAAAAGTACAATACATCACCATAAAACACATCAACACGGGGATTTGATGAAGGATTTCACCCCTCCTGGGTTACATCTCCTTGGTCCAGCTTCCATGTCTTGGGCCTCTATATTATGATCAAATTTGCAAAATTATGTGTTTACCATGTTTTTTTTTCTCCTGAAACCTACACCAATGAGTTCAAAATGCCCAAAAATGTTGCCCTAGGCTCCTTCTACTCCTGATTTGGTCGAAAACTGACTGATTTATGACCTCTAATAGTTTGTCCACAATTTCCAGCCTAAATTTAGCTAACTAGAGCTAATTTGGGCTAGTTGGTGCCAAAGTAGTTGTTCTGCCGAATTTGGCAGACCACCAAAATAATCTCCATTAAGTTAATTAAACATAGTTAGCACTAATTAAGCACACTTAACCTTTAAAATCAGTGCTTTTTGGATAATCTTTATTAGTGTTAATTAATGATGGATTAATGTTAATAAATGGCATATTAGTGGTTAATCCCATGCTTAAGGTTTAGGTGCTCCGCTATGGTTCTGAGGTTGTGGTCATGTGTTGGGGGCTGGCCCCCACTACCCCCACCGATGAAACATTTAACATTGAAATATATGTGATATAGTAGTATGGTTAAGATCTAATTCATAGCATAGATGGTGGTGTGTGGCGTTGGCGAGGCAGAGGTCCTGTGTTCGACCCCCACCAGCCATTCCGATCCTAGAACAAATTTTTACTCCACCATGGGGTGGGGGGGGCACGTGGCAACCCCAAGCCAAGCCATGTGCCTCCCCCTCATTAGCCCACACTTAAACCACTCACAAATTTCCAAGTCACCACAAAATTTGAACCATCCAACAACTGCCACTTGGAAATCTCTCTTTAGTAGGAGGAAATTGACCGAAATTAACCGTTCCTAGTTAGCATGCCACGTCAGTAGTATGGACTGTTGACTGGGCTACATGTCTACTTTTTTTTCTAAATTTTTACATGTTTGTACAAAAAGACATAACTATTTATGAAACCATATGGATTCCATTTCACACGAAACAAATTGCGTTGGATTCAGAATGACGAGCACTACACAGTCGTTTAGGTTTTGAGCCATTATGAGAACTTTGATTTTTGAGCATAATTTTGAGCACCTGATCACATGACTTCTATTAAGTTCCCCATCCCAATGACACCCCCAACTATGGACATGACACGACATGAATTTAAGGTGTTGGATGATGGGAAATGAAACCCATTAAGTACCCCATTACACTTAGTCTTCTCAATCTGCCTTTTTCTCATTATGTTGTAACAAAGAGCTATCAACAAACAAAATGGAGTTCTTTCCTCCATTACCTCCTTCTCATGTGATTTACACCCTCTTTAGTAGTCCTAAGAGGACACTAAACCAATTTTCCCTAGTTGTTTCTCAGAGGCCATCACAGGCTCTTACACAAGGAACAAGAAAGCATTCATACAAGCTTATAAAGGGAAAATAAACATACAACTAGTTGGTTGGGAAATTGACCATTAACATCAATATGTAAAAACACAATCATTCATGATAATCTCAACATCACATGATTTGGAATGTCTTGCAAATAATATAAAAACTCATAACACATTGCATACCATCGCATAAAGATATATATTTTATCTTGAAGAGATAATCAACCAATATGATATAACAATGTAAGTAATATTCACATTATATAGATAACCATGGGAATGCATAGTAAGTCACTTATCTTAAAATTTAGATGACTAGAAACTAGGAGAAGGACATGAATGATCCTCCTAACCACAGGCCAACTACACTGTTGTTCTTTCTTGTAGCTAACCACCCCCAAGACAGATGCAGAGCCTAATGAGTGAATATATCATGGGAATTAACACCATTCACATGAACAATAACATAGGAATCCAAATTCCACAGTGCCTCCACATGGAATCTAGGCATGCAGTGTCTCTACCCAACACAAAAAATATAATAAAGCATCTAGATACTCACCCCAAAACGACTTATGGAATACATAACATCTATTTCTCCACCCTACAACAAGTTTAAGTAATCCAAAGCATCTAGCGCTCCACCAAAATAACACTATAGGAATCTAGAGTTCCAAGCATCTTCACCCACTTTCACTTTAGGGATCTAGAACCATAGTGCCTCTATCTGTCTCCTGCAAGAATCCATAACACACTATGAATTCCACCCGATAATTTCCATGGGAATCTAGAGATCTTGGCTTCCACCTATTAGCCACTACTTAGGAATCTAGAGCCCTATTCAAGTCTCCACCTGATAAGAATGCTTAGGGATTGAGAGAGCTTGTCTGCACCTGAATGAAAATACAATAATCACCCCACTCTATGTATCTTCTATTCAAACATCCATTTCCTCATTACTATTTGTGTTTCACTTAGAACCACTCTAACTATGTTATTCCCTACTTGTATCTAGTTCCTTTACACTTCTCAACACATTGCTTACATTTTTCCCCTGTCTATGCTTTGTGTGTTATTTTTTCAATGGTCCGGACTTGTTTTTCATTCTTCATTAGGTCTTATTCAGTCCCTCTTTTGTGTTCTTTGTGTCTATATTTTTTTCTCCCTATATCTACTTGTTGTGTAAGCCACGCTTACCCATATTTTACTCATTGTGCTTTCCGATTGTTGGAAAATAAAGGAAATTGTATATTAAGGTTGATTTTCCTTACTTGATAATTACTTGTGAGATTTTTTGACCTTTTATTACTTTATTATTTATTCTTCATCAAGAAATTCCTAAAACCTAAAATGCATGAAGATCATAATAACATCAGATATAGGCTCCAAGTCAAGGAAAAACCCCACAATTGGGGAAAACCCTAACAATCCTCTTCTTATATAATTATATCAAATGAGATATCCAAGACCAAGACCAAGAAAAATTTCCTCTTCTTATAGAATTATATAAAATAAGATCCCCAAGTCATCCCTTCATTCACTGTGATGTTTTATCCTTGAACTATCACTAATCTTCCCTTTAGATGCCTTGAATTCAAAAACAAATCCATCCTCCTTGTAGATTGTATTCCACAAACCTCATGAGCCCTCTATAGCTTTCATAACACATTTATAATGGTCCTCCTAAAATTTTCATGTCTTCATGAGGAAAACTTGCATATCTCTTCAAGAATTCACACTCTTTTCACGATTCATATCACAAACAACTCGCATTATTTTTACATCCATTTACCATTTTTCTGAGTTTAAAGAAACTCTTATATCCATGCCACAAAAAATTTCATATCCATACCATAAAAACTCAAATATTACTTCAAAAAATGAAAAAAATTATTGTCTTTTGGTCGAGGATTGACTCCAATATATATTTTTTCATCACTGTGAAGGGTCATGACCATTGAGAAGGCTGACTTGATCATCTAGAAGGCTCAATTGGTCTTATGGATGTGTTGTCGCTGTGACAAACACCCTCCAAAATTTTGCGAATACTCGAATTTTGTAGCCTATTGTGGATCTTGCGATCGGTTGTTTCGTAGTCACTACTTGGTCAACTAATGCTTTTGATCTCCCTCCTTGGATTAAAAGTGTCAAAGTCACTTTCTTAAACATGATCAGACTGTAGCAAGTGCATGAGTGCATTATTTTACACAATATTAGACAAGCATAGCAAGTTCAATCAAGACTATGCATGTGCGATGTCCAATCCATGTCGACAGTTAGTGTGCACTGACAACGAAAATTTCTAACATTCTAGCTGTATCTGTACTTCCATTTCGGTGAGTTCTGAAAAATATCACGTCCACACAACTTTGTTTTTGCAAGTGTCTATTTCATGTTTTTGGTAGTCACTTTCATTTTATTTCACTCTAATTAGTGTCATTTTCATGTTATCTTTTCTCTGGCATGTGTTACTTTCATTGTTGTTCACATTTCACAATTGTCGTTCACACTGTAGAAATCATCGTATTTTCTCATGTTGAGTGTCACATAATGTACATAAGCTTGTTTTGGTTGTTTCAATAGGTTATCCTCGTGAAAATGAGTTGATCTTACCATGTATACATCCATCACATTCATTTCCAAATTTTAAGCAATGTCACATAAGTGTTGTCACAATCGTCGCAACGTGTATCTTTAGTGTCACACTTGTTGTAAGTTGTCAAAAAGGTTCTCGCACTGAGGGAAGTATGTGT
Source organism: Pinus albicaulis (assembly GCA_034641835.2). NCBI lineage: Eukaryota > Viridiplantae > Streptophyta > Pinopsida > Pinales > Pinaceae > Pinus > Pinus albicaulis. The sequence goes on from CM076574.1 coordinate 187,228,139, forward strand.
TCATGTTTTACAGCTGATCTATGTTTTTTCATCATATTTCAAAGTGGGTGATCAAAATCAAGTCCTATGACTATTCACATCAGTTTCATTGATCCCACACGTATCCAAATTTTTGAAAATTCCAAGCAACTTAGCCTCATTCGTCCTTATTGAACTGCGCATTGCGTAGTCCCATCCCTCAATTTACAAAATTTCCTCTTGAAACTATGGAATGTGTAGCTCCTACCTCCTAGGACTATGCACTACATAGATTCAGTGCTTAAGCCCGAGCCTTGGCCTCCAAAATTGTGTAATTCAAACCTACAACATGGCCCCAATTATGAAATGTGAAATATTTGAAATCAAACTCAAACCCTGAACTCTTGAAATGCATAACTGTGCAATAACTAGGCCTAATTTTCCTCCCAAAATTGTGCAATTAGATGAAACAATGCAAAATCCCTTATCCTATCTCACTAACTCCCAAAACTATGCAATTTCTCTCTCCTTCCCAGTCAGTACTACGCATTGCCTACTCTCAAGACTCAAGCCTCAGCCCTGATCTCTTGAACTACAAAATTGCACAATCACCATGGCTCCTCTGTCCTCAAGAACTGCGTAATAGGATAATCTAGTGCCCATCCCCTCATTCTGTCACACTCAGCTCCCAGATTGCGGATTTTTCTTCCTCAGTCTGGCCTGAACTACACATTTCGCAGTCTCAAAGATCAAGCTTCACCCATGAAAACTTGAGTTGTGCAATTGCGCAATTACCGATCCTCTTTCCCAACCTGTCACCCAGTTCTGACTCAGTTAGTGGATCAATATGCACCATCTTATATTAGGTTTTTATTAGAATGATGTCGTCTTGTCATGAGTGGATTGCAGAAGTAGGTAATTTATCATACTATGGAAAGATGACGAATAAGGATATAGAGAACGAGCACATGCTAGAAGAAACATATGGAGTTGAAGAGATAAGATGATTATTCGGCGAAAAGACAAAGGAACACCAGACTATAACAAAATATGAAGATCAATATCACTTGGAAGTCTCCTCATCTTCAATTCATAATGAGGAGGAAGAAAAAGGATAGGTACCATATTTTCAAGAAGATGCAAAGAAAGAAGTATCAAGAAGGACATCTTGGCAATGTCACATCGTCATGAAGTCCATATCATTAATGTCATGTCATTTCTTGTCACAATTCAACATATGCCACATCATTATTCTGGATTATGTAACTACCTATTCAGAATGTATTGTAAAGTGGAAGTCGAAAGGACAGATTCAAAATATAAAGAGTCAGGTAAAATTCAAAATTCATAGGTGTGAAAATTTATGAATATGCTCAAACAGAAACCCTACTGTTAAATTTCATATTTACTTCTCCTATTTACATTAAGTTATTAATGTGAAATATTCAGCATTAACATCGAACTAAAAACATTATCAACCTACACATATTGATCTAAACTGAATAACATGCATAATGACAAAGTGACACATAAGGCTTTTCTGGACAACTGTCCTTGGAAAAAAACCAATGCGGGAAAACTGGTCGTCTGGATGCTGGTGTGTTTTATTATTAAGTAGAATATAAGTACAAAAAATCTGGGCACCAACTGGTTAACCCGACAGAGAAATAAAAATTCATCTATACCTCTATTCTGGAGGCATAGGAACTAAATGATTCACACTCTCATATGGGATTTACGAAACTCGGCCCTTTTTAGTCTTCAAAAACTGTAATGCTACTCTAAAGCCCTCTGCATCATCTCTGCTAGCCTGTGCTAGCCCCTGCGCTGCTCAGGAAGGGCCTGCACCACCCCAGACTGGGTTACGTTTCCCTTGCATTTCCCTGGTTGGTCCTGCGTCAGGCCTACTGGCCTCATGCTACCTATGTGCTGCCCTTTCTAGGCCTACGCAAGCCCTGTGTAGCCCCTAAAGCCTCTGCGCTACCTCTGCTGGGCTGTGGCTATGCTTCGTAGCTGCTGCCCTCTCTGTGTTGCTCAGTCTACTACTTCTCTTCCTCATTTGGAACTCTTGGCCTGGGATCAAACCATCCCTCTCGCCAATACTACCCCTCGCTGCAGCTGAAACACTTCTGAAATTCTTAGCAAACCTCGCCCTAGAATTCCAACTTAGTCTCAGTGCTTTGCCACTGTGTGTGTTCTCTAACTGACCCCAAGCCCTCTTCTTATAATTTTATCATTGAAACATTAACAACAGTGATCTAATCTTGAATCGACGGATAAGATTAGAGATGCTTGATCGGTGTGACTTAAGTCATTTTCATCACATGCTTAATTTAATTAACTTTAATATTTTAATTTTCCTAAGTTACACTTAGGGTCCTTAACTGAAAAGATTAATTAATTAAATCTCTCTTAAATAGGTTGGAATTTCTTAAATTTATTTCTCAGTCTTGAAGATCTTATATACTCTATTCCCTCCACAAATTTTGGGAGCTAGAGCACATCCGATGCTACCCCAACACCCCAAAATCTCACCACTCCCTCTTAGCGAGGAATGTGCTCTAGCAACAATACTTCACCCCGAAGTCATGAATTTATCTCTAGTGTCGGTGTCTGTGCTGATGCTTGGCTTGCTACCCTTCATCACTGCACTATTGCTTCTCTCCCGTACTGCTTCCCATGACACTGCCATTGCCACTTCCACATCTATACTACATCTCCCTCTCAATTTGTTGCATCGTGCTGCCAACTATTGCACTACAACTCATTTGTTGAGATAAAAAACTGAAGACTCCTACCCAATCTTTGACAAACAAGTCAGTTGGGCTGCATCTCATCACTGAAGCTCCGTAGGCTGTTGCTTCTCTGCTGTCCTCTCGAGGCTGCTGCATCTCTACACTGCGTAAGAAGGCCTACTCTACATTGCCTCTACACTGAATTCCCCTACGTTGTTGTTGTGCTATGCTATCCTTTTGAGCCTCTAAGTTGTTGCAGCTCTGTACTGTGTAAGAAAGTTTGCTCTGCGATGTTGAAGTCACATCAACCCCTCTACATTTTTTTTTTTTTCATCTACACTGCACTACTGCCTCTCAACATCCAGCTATGCCTTTGCTCCATCTGTCATTCTCTGCACTCACTACTCCACTTGTCCCACTATTGTCTTAAGGTTCTCGTAGCTCATATGTCATCGAATAGTTGGGCTAATCAAGGATACTTCCTTCACTTTGTATCTACTCTACAGATCAAGATCACCCCACAGCATCTCATGGCTACGTCATCTCCAGAGCCATCGTCTGTTAAAACAGCCTTGGAGTTAGAAGCTTCCTTGTCCCTTTTATTCTAAGGACAATTGTTGGTGAAATGTCCTGGATCTCCACACTAAAAACACTTGATCTTTGACAGATCACACTTCTTTCTCCCTGGCTACCTCTTTTATGCTAAGGTTACATCTTTCTCTTCTTCCTTCTTCACTTTTCCCGAACCAGTGTTGTACTATCTTTTGGTCATCCGACGGATTTCCTCTTGTTGGAGGATAGCCCACATGTTGTCCCAGCTAGGAAGGTCCATTTTTCCCAAGAGAATTTGGAAAAAAATTTCCCAGTCCTATGTGACTACATTGAAAGTGGTCCTAACCATGACATCATCATCTACCTTGACCCCCATGCCAGTCATATGATCCTAGATTGATTGTAGTCTGGATAGAAAAGGGTCGATCTCCTCTCCCTTGACGATCATGAATAACCTTAGTTGGTTCTCCAGAAGTATCTTCCTCTGGACAGATCTTCCTTCATATAGTGTGGTTAAAGCTACCTACATCTCATGAGTCGTTTCCTTCTTGACTATGTGTGGGACCACATGATCTCTGACTCTGTGCATAATGAAGCACTTGGCATGTGCCGCTACTTCTTTGTGCTTCTCAAAAAGTTTCGCATTGGTCGGTGTAGCCAAGACTTTCTCTACATGCTCCCTCAAGCAATATGCCTCCATGACTACCAAGATTCTGGCCATCCAGATTGAAAAGTTGGTCATGCCACCCAACCTATCCTGAACACACAGTCCATGGGGTGCCATCTACTCAGAATTTAGTTGGAATGAATCCTCCTCTCTGTGTTAGAGACTTAGATCTAGGGTCCTTAGCGAGACAGGCACCCTCTGCTCCCTTTGACAATTGAAAACCTCTCTTAAATGCCAAAAAAAAAATGAATCATCTCACTTCGATCCTTTGATCGATCTTCAAACTTCTTTGGTAGGAAATATTTTGAGAAGTTTTTCTCCTCCCACTCTTCTTAAACTTAGTTTAGGCTAAATTATGCACTGACAAAATTTTCACCCCACCAACAACTGTTAGGTCTGCAACTTTAGCTTCCGAATCACGACACTCTACACAAAAATATTCTTCTGGACTGTGTCACCCTGGCTGGCCTCTGCGTCAGAAGACATTCTCAACGTAGCTTATGTGTTGCCTCTACACAGTAAGTGTGTGGGCATGCGTGAGTCTGCATGGATATTGCGTCACACTTGCCTCTGCTCGACTCTACTTCCTTCCGCTACTATGCTGGATTTTCTGGTTCGGTTTATCTGCTGCTACTACTACTTTATGCAACAAGGATTTCTTCAGCCTTCTTGCTAGATATCCATCTAGATATGCAATCGCTCTCATACCATGTGAAAATTTCTGAATATGCTCAAACAAAAACCCTACTGTTAAATTTCTGATTTACTTCTCCTACTTACATTAAGTTATTAATGTGACATATTCAACACTAACATCTAATTAAATACATTAACAACCTACACATATAGATATAATCTTAATAACATACACAATGACAAAGTGACACATAAGGATTTTTTGGACAACTCTCCCTAGAAAAACCTAATGAGGGAAAACTGGTCTTCTGACTATTGGAGGGTTTTATTATTAAGTAGAATCTAAGTACAACAAATATGGGCACGAAGTGGTTAACTTGACAGAGAAATAAAATTGTACCTATACTTATGTTCTAGAGACAAAAAAACTGACTAATTCAAACCCTAAAATGGGATTTATAGAACTCATCCCTTTTCAGTCTTCAGAAACTCCAACGCTACTCTGAAGCCCTCTGTTTCAACCCCTGCACTTCTTAGGAAGGGCCTGCATCACCCCAGACTAGGTTATGTTGCACTTGCATTGCCCTAGTTGGGCTTGCGTCAGCCCTGCTAGCCTCCTACTGCCTCTACTCTGCACTTTGTAGGCTTGCGTAAGTCCTATATAGCCCTTGAAGCCTCTTCGCTACCTATGCTGGGTTGTGGTTTTTCTCGGTAGCTGCTTTTCTCGGTAGCTGCTTCCCTCTCTACGCTTCTCAATCTGTTTCTTCTCTACCTCTTTTTTCACTCTTGGCCTGATATCAAACCATCCCTCTCGCCAATACTACCCCTCGCTCCAGCTGAAACACTTCTGAAATTATTAGCAAACCATGCCCTAGAGTTATAGCTTAGTCTCAGTGCTTTGCCACTGTGTCTTTTCTCCAACTGACCCCAAGCCCTCTTCTTATAACTTTATCATTGAAAAATTAATGGTCATGATCTAATCTTGAATCGACAGATAATATTAGAAGATGCTTGAACCATGTGACTTAAGTCATTTTCATCACATGTTTAATTTAATTAACTTTAATATCTTAATGATTGAAGATTTTTCTGGATTATCCACAATGTTATAGAACATTTGTTTATGTTTCGAATCCTGATGGGGATCCATCTTAGAAGAGGTTCTTGAACCTATCCTGAAGATGGATCCCCATTGAGATTCGAAACATCGACCAATGTTATATAACACTATGGATAATTTGAAAAAATCTTCAATAATTGATAACCACAGGAGCTTGAAAACTTTAATCTTTTAATTTTCCTAAGTTAGACTTAGGGCCTTGATTGAAAATATTAATTAATTAAATATCTCTTAAACAGGATGGAATTTATTAAATCACTTTCTCGGTCTTGGATATCTTATGTACTCATGTCCCTCCACAGTTTGGGAGCTAGAGAACATCCGATGCTACCTCAACACCCCAAAATCTCAACAATAGGAAGTCAAATATTCATGATGGTAGTCAAAGAGTCACAAGGAAGTTTAATCATCACCTCTTGGTTATATATACACCCTCATTGTATGAGAAAATGACCTTTTCACCTTGGCTCCTCCGGCAAGGCATTAGAGAGACATACTAGTTTTTTTGGGGAGAAAGGAGTGGATCCAATGCTCCACTATTGGAGTGAGTGATGTTCAGTGTATACATGTGTCTTGGAACTTTTATTTAATAACAAAAACCTTCAAGGCCAACACATTCTTCATGCATGGATTATGAATATTTGTAAGACTATTCTACAAATGTTTATATTTCATTTTTTCTTTCATCTATGCTAAAGTAGTAGAACTATTTTTGTTATTTTAGTACTTATCTTATTGAGAATGTGTTGTGATGGTTGTTATCATTGTCCCATTCTTGTGGACTCTTCCAGAGGATACTAGACAAATATTTTTCATTCACTGGTTGTAGTGATCGTCACATCCTTTTGTGGACTATTATGCTAGATGTTAGACATATCCTTCTTGTTTGTGTGTGTCTCTACTTGGATGGGTACTATTACCTCTCTCTTAGAGGCTCAATTTTCTCTTTCCCTCCATAGTATAATAACTTTGACACACTTGAAACTGAACACTCACCAGGCACACTTACTTTATTTTTGAAGGCACATATGTGTTCCTCTCTGTTGCTGACAGTTAAAGCCAATGAATATCTATAATAATATATGGAAATCGGGTTAATACCCCATATGGGGATCCTATTTAAAAGAGTGTGAGGTCTATATGGGACTTCACATCGGGTAGAACCCTTGGTTGACATATTTCCAACAATGTCAACAATTGTGGTAGAAGGAGGGCTAGATGACAAGTTGTACCCGTTGAATTTGTTTTGAACCTATTATCTAAAATGGATCATCCTAAAATCTTAATCTCAGGGTGTTTCTCTAATTTATCCATTTGTAAATTTTAAATTCTCGATGAGCCTATCTATCACTTGTCTTGGTTAATGTTTGATGGTGAGGATGGAACATCCATAACCAAGAACATTTCCGAGTTTCCAAAATTTTGTGAATCTTACGAAATTGATGATGCAGAGTTTGCTTGTGTGCTTTTCTTCCTCACCCTTGAAGGTCATGTTAATCGATGGTTCCATACCTTTCCACCTTCTTCCATCCATTCTATTCATCATTTCCTCGGGGAGCTTCATCAAGCCTTTGATAGGTATAATTACTGAGATGTTTGTAAGAGAATAAATCACTCAAGAATGAATCCTAATGAATAAGTTGAGGATTTTTTTGATATTCCTTCACCTTTGTTATGATTTTCCTAAAAAAGATATGGATTTGGATTTCTTGAAACAAGATTTTGAGCACTTGGTTCTTATCTCTTTGCATGGTGAACTTGAACCCCCTGATTTTTCTACTTCCCCAACTCTTTTGAATCAAGAGACACCTCTAATTTTAAAGGAGGAATTCTCTGCTCCTTTTATTCTTTTTCCTCCTCCTTTTCCTAGTTCTAATGATGGTGCCTCTGTGAAATGGTAATAAAATTGGAAAATATACCAATCAAATTCCTAATCCATATTCTCATTCTTCTTTCATTTTTCATGACTCAGATTCAATGGAGGAAATCCCATAATTTCTCATGAAGACCATGGTGAAGACTAAATTCCCCATTATGAAATATGATGTTATTATTCATAACTCTAGCCTCAAATATGATCTAGATTTCTATTATCCTCTATCATCTACATGACATGAATTTTTGTACTGTGATTTTCCCGATCAATCTTCTCCACTAGCTAGTTTTTCACACTCTCTTGATTTTTGACTTGCTAGTTAAAATTGCGATCAGATACAAGGCAGTAACATTACACAGGCAGAGGAGAAGAAAGGTGAATATGCTTTCAAATTTTCTCCTCTTTTTAAATATTCTCCAAGTGAAGATGATGTGCCTCCATTCTTGGATGATTTGTAATTTGTTAATCTCGATAGTGAATAAAATGCAATCAATTCTTTCAATCAATCCGTAGCCTTGGGAAACAATCATCCTGATGATGATGACTCTATTTATGTATGTGATCACGAATTCCCAGGTACATCATATGATTTTTTGGTTCCTATAAAAGATGTTGATGAGACCAAATTATATATGCAATCTAATCTAGCCAAAGAAAATGTCCTCATCAAAACTTCCTCTTCATCTCACTATCCCTTATTCTCTACCATTTGCGATGTATCTACTTGTGACGACTATACTCCATGCTCTTCCAATTCTTCATCCAATGAGTGAATTTCTCAATTGACACAAGGTGGTGAGATTATCCATGATGAAAATGAAAATAACCAGATCATCAAGTATCCTTTCTATCCCATATCATCTCATGTTTTGCGTGAAGACAACTATTAAAATCACATTACTCATGAAATTTATCCATCTCTAGATTTGCAATCAGAAGAATCTTTAAGTTTTATTAACCTAGTTGTTGAATTTGTAAAATCTAATCAAGTTAGTGACAAATATGGCTACCATATCGTGAGAAGTGGCCTTATTGAAACCAGTGGTAGCAGCTATCCTCACACCTTGCAAAATACGGTTCAATCTCCAGGATGATATTTTACAATCCTTGAAAGTTCCAGGGCTTGCCAAGGAGTCAGGGAACTTCAACTTCCATTTATGGTTATGGAAGGATCTCGCAACTATGGTAAGACCCCCGAACTAAGTTAGGTATGGTTTTCTTCACAAAACCCTTCTTTCTGCATGGTTTCAGTCGATGTAAATTCTTTCTTGAAATATATTTACTATTGTATATATGATATTTTGAACTTTCAAGGTTCGATTTATGATCGAATTCAAGACGATTCATCTTCATGCAAGTATCTTGTATCAAACTCAAGTTTGGAATGTCGATCTCTTATAGAATCATGGAACTGTGAAGTAAATTATTCTAAAGATTATCTTTGGCCAAAGGAGTCATAACTGTCACACACTTTTGAAAACAATTAGCTCCTAATCCTTCTTTTGAATATTCTGATGCTAATCCTTTTTTTCATTGCACTTGAAATTTTCTTGAGCATCAGTTAATGCATGGATTATTTGATGAATCAAATTATTCTTCACTTGTGTTTTTTATACTAGCATTCCTTTTTAATTCTTTCAAAAATTACGATGCTAGTGAAGTGTGTAACCAATCATGAGAAAATGGTTTGTTACACTCGTCACGTGAGGAATATGATTCTATTATGCAAAGGATTTTCAGAACTGTTCAAATTGATTTTTCTTTGTTAATTCCAAATTGTGAATTTTATGCTTGAATAAGCCCATTTGATTGTGATTATGTTTCTGATGACTGTCATTCAACTTAATATTTTCCCATGAACACATCTAATGATAGTTGTTTTACATCCTTTTATTTTTATGTTTAACATCTCATTATCTGGGTACTTATTAATCGATTGAGGCACCTCTTCCTCCATAAATGGTTATGTCAAGTCCTCATTGTCTTGACACGCATACTGAATATGATAAGATATATTTATCTTCACAATATTCTCATCGTAATACCGTGCCTCTAATTGGAAATTCATCTTTTCAAACATTTCAGGGTTTTGAAGAGGATTATCATGAATTTTGTGATCTAATCATTGAATGATTGGAACAATATTACTTGGAAAGCTTTGTCGCAAATAAAAATTTTTGATCTTTCCTCGCGCTTGCTAAGGAGTTCAATGTAGATGGAGACACATTCCCAAGAAGCTTCTGAGGTTTGTTGACTAATGGTTCTCATAAAAAAGGTAAGATTATAAACTAGTTAGAAATGATGGATATGGCCTATCTTTCTGCTGACAAGAAAGCCCTTCAAATTTTTGCGCAATTTATTCAATTTCTTATCTTTTCTATTTCACATTGTTTTATATTTTTTTTAATTGATCGTATCTTTGTGATTGAAGGTCGGGAACCATTACAGTGGCTAGATTGGAAATTCCATTATATGTGACCTCGAAATTCTGGCTGGCTAGGTTAGGAGTAGGTCTAGTTTCATTTTATTTTACTTGCACATTCATCCCACATTCGTTTCCTATGGTTTTTCTTTGTGATTCCTAGTTTTGGTTTCACACAATGTTTTTCTTTGGCCACTTTTTGTCTTTTCTTCAGGTTTTGTTTCCTTGTTTTGTTATGTATTTCCTTTCATTTTATGAGACCATGCACGAAGATTATATATTGGCCCAAAAGGGAATGTGAAAAAATAGAAAAGGATTTTGTGACACTGCAACATTTGGCTAACTCTTTGTCCTTCTTCCTTGTCTTGGTTACGTCTTTGGTCAATGATGTTCTGATGGAAAATATGATCCTTGAGTTAAGAAATCCTTGTGTCAAACCATGATCTTGATTTCTATTCTAGAAACCTCATACATACACTCGGATTTTTATGTTTCAATGTTTTAAAGCTGATCCAATAAAGTAGAGAAGGACAAGGGGAAAATACAAATGAGAAAAACGATATCAAAGGTCTTATATATGATTCTTTGAAGGGAATCCCTCTCCTGCTCTCAATAACTCAGGATCCATATTCCTCCCATGAAATAAATAAGTTTCGATGCATAGTATTATATAAAATAAATAAATAAAGGTGAAAGAATAGAAATAATTCTTGTGCAAAGAGATGAAGCTAGTAACTCCACCGGGGTACAGTCCAGGCTCTCTGGAAGTGTAGAAATGTTTGTGATCCTAAAGTGTCTATGTTGGGGTAATTTTTAGGCCGCTGGAAGTGGAGAAACACTAGAGATGAAAAACTATACAATGAAAATCTAAAGCTCATGAACTTCGTTACTCTATCTTGATTCGAAACATTGTGTGATTTTTTGCCTTATTTTTGTGTTTAGCCGAGTAAAGGAATGAAGGGGACTGTGTTTATGCATGGGGTAAGTGGGGAATCCATGGTAATATAAATGGCGAATAAAAACTCCCTGAATAACTATATCTTGCATGAAATAATTGACCAAGGTAGAAAAATCGGAGTTCTACCGGTGTGTCACCAATTGTTGTCGTTGTGACAAACACCCTCCAAAATTTTTCACACTCTTGAATTTTGGAACCTATTGTGGATAGTGCAATCATTCATTCCCTATTCAATTCTGGGTAATCTGATGCTTTTGAGCTCCCTCCTTGGATTAAAAATGTCGAAGTATCTTGCTTACACATGCTCAGTTCGTAACAAATGCATGAGCACATTCTTTTATGCAAGCTTGGAAAAGCATAGCACGTTCAATAAATACTATGCATGCGTGATTCCAAATCCATGTCAATAGTTAGTGCACACTGACAACTATAGTTTCCCACATACTAGTTGCATTTATACTTCTATTTCGGTGAGTTTTGAAAAATGTCGCTTTGATGCACCTTTTTTTTTGCAAGTGTCGATTTCATGTTTTCAGTTGTTTATTTTGCTTGATTTCACTCTGATTAGTGTTATTTTCATGTTATATTTTCTTTGGAATGTGTTACTTTCACTTTTGTTCACATATCACAAGTGTCATATGCATTGTAGAAATCGTTGTATTTTTTCATGTTGAGTGTCGCACGATGTACATAAGCTTGTTTTTGTGGTTTCAAGAGATCATCCTTGTGAAAACGATTTTATCTTACCAAGTAGACATCCATTGCACCCATTTCCAAATTTGTAAGCATTGCTACACAAGTGGCGTCATGGTCGTCGCAAAGTGTATCTTTAGTGTCACACTTGTCGTAAGTTGTTGCAAAGGTTGTCGCACTAAGGGAGGTATGTGTTCAAGTGTTCCAGATGATCTATGTTGTGTCATAAAAATTTAAGTGTGTGATCACAATAAATTCCTATCATTTTTCACATCAGTTTCATTGATCCCACACTTAGGCAAATTTATGAAAATTCCCATCAACTTAACCTCATCCGACCCCCTGAATTTCACATTTCCTAGTCCCAACCCTCAAGCTACAATGTTTCCTCTTGAAACTGGGTAATGCACAACTCCTACCTATTAGGACTATGCACTGCGTTGTTTTGGTGCTCAAGCCCGAGCCTTAGCCTCCAAAATTATGCAATTCAGCCCTCCAACCTGGCCCCAAATGTGCATTGTGCAATATCTTCTCTCAAGCTCAAACCCTAAGATATTGAAATATGCAATTATGCAATCACCATGCCTTCTTTTCCTTCCAGAACTACACAATTGGCTGAAATAGTGAAAAATACCTTAGTATGGCTCACTAAATCCCAAAAATGCACAATTATTATCTCCTTCCTAGTCAGTACTGCGAATTGCACAATATCCAGGATCAAGCCTCAGCCCTGAGCTCTTGAACTATGAAATTGGGAAATAACCTGGCCTCCTCTTTCCTCTAGAATTGTGCAATAGACTAATCTGGTGCCCATCCCCTAAGCTTATCACATTGAGCTCCCAGATTGCGTATTTTTTTTCCTCAGTCCATCCTGAACTACGCATTGCGTGGTATTAAAGCTCAAGGTTCACCCTTGAATTCTTGAGTTGCATAATTGTGCAGGTATCGAGTCTATTTTCCAGCATGTCATCCGGTTTGGCTTAGTCTATGGATCAAAATTCACCATCTTACATTAGGGGTTTATCAGACTAATTTCGTCTTGTCATAAGTGGATTTTAGATGTAGGAACTTTATCATGTTATGGCAAGATGATGAAGAACGATATGGAGAAGGAGGACATGCTAGAAGACACATATGGAGTTGAAGAGATAAGATGATCATTAGGAAAGAAGACGAAGGAACACTGGAATATAGCAGAAGATTAAGATCAATATTACATGGAATAATCCTCACGTTCAATTCATAAGGAGGAGGAAGAAGAAGAACATGTACCACATTTTCAAGAAGTCACAAAGAAAGAAGCAAAAATAAGGAAAACTTGACACTTTCACTATTGGGTGTGGAGCCTGATTATCTTCTTTATTTTGTATCACAGTTTTGGACCCCTGTTATTAATGGGGTGGCAATGCTGCGCATAATTAAACACTTCCTGGGAGGTCCAGTGGGGGGGCGACTCTGACTTTATGGAGCCCCCCCACCCTGGCGGGGGGGTTTCGGGGGCAATGACCTCGAAGCTAAAAATAAATGTAAAATTTCCTTGTAAAATTATTGTAATTTATAGTCAATCTGGGCCGTTTATTAGGCAGATGATTTGATGGTAGAAGTTATGTTTAATTTAGGGTTTTATTTCCCTAGAAGGAAACCCCTCGTTTTGTATGATGGTATTGTATTGTAGTTGTGTATTGTATGTGTATTCTTAGAGAGAGAAACATATAGGGATACTGTGAGAGATAACATAAGATATTACAACATATCTTCAGTAGGTTGTATATCTTCATTTTTCTGGATAATAAAAAGGAAGGACTAGTTGTTCGAGGTGAACGTAGCCCAAACTGGGTGAACCACGTATATTTGTGTCTCTCTAGTCTTATGTGTTTTGGGTGTTTTTGTTTTCCACATATTTTATGTGTTTCATTTCTCTGTAATATATAATTTTTTAACAACTGGTATCAGAGCCGAAGGTTTGTTTGGATGATAAAATCGCAGGAAAGAAGGGTTCCTGGTTCGAGTGGGAGCAATGGCGGAATATGGTAAGTTTAGGGTCAAGAAATTTAACGGCCAAAATTTCCCGCTATGGAAGATGAATATGGAAGATTATCTATATCAAAAATATATATACCTACCATTGAGCAGAAAAACAAAGAATTTGACGACTATGACAGATGCAAAATGGGAGATTCTTGATAGAAAGGCACTTGGAACAGTATGGTTGTGCCTTGTGGCGTCAGTAGCCTTCAATATTTCGAAGGAAACAACAACAGAGGTTTTGATTAAGGCATTGGCGAAACTATATGAAAACCCTAGGCCTCAAACAAGGTATTTATTATGAAACTTTTATTTAATATGAAGATGTTAGAAGGTGGATCTGTTGCTGACCATTTAAATGATTTTAATACAGTTACCAGTCAGTTAAGTTTTGTAGGGGTAAAATTTGATGATGAATTTAGGGCTCTATTATTTCTGTGCTCATTGCCAGAAAGTTGGAATGGTTAATTATGACCATTAGTAACTTTGTCTCTAGATCTAGTACTTTAAAGTTTGGTGATGTTTTCGGTGCTATCCTTAGCGAGGAAATGCGACGGAAAAGCTTTGGTGAGACATCAGGTAATTCTTTGAGTGCAGAGTCTAGGGGAAGAAAAATGGAAAGAGGAAAGAGCTCAAGATATCGCAGTAAATCAAGGAAAGGTAGATCCAAGTCCAGATCAGGGATAATGTGCTAGAAATGTGGAAAGAAAGGACACCTAAAGAAATATTGTAGATCTCGGAAGGGAAAAGAAGGAGATGCGTAGCAAGAAAACAATTATGAAGGAAATGTGACAGGTGGCGTGTTATAGGATTCTTTGATTCTTTATTTTGAAAATGTTGTTGATTGCTGGGTGGTAGATTCAGGGGCCTCATTCCATGCCACACCTAATAATAAATATTTTCATGACTATGTTCAAGGAGATTTTGGACAAGCCCATTTGGGTGATGATAAACGCTGTAAAATTTTTGGAATAGGTAAGGTTCTTGTAAAATAGTAGAATGGAAAAAAATGGCTATTAAAATAGGTAAGGCATGTTCTAGATCTGAAGAAAAATCTGATTTCAACAGGGCAGTTAGGCGGTGAAGGTTGTATGACAACTTTCACAGATAAAACTTGGAAGGTCGCCAAAGGAGCCCTGGTAATAGAAAAAGGTGAAAAGGTTGGTACATTGTATTTATGCAATGGTATTTATAACTCTGTTAATGCTTTAACTTCCAAAGGAGAAGATGCAGCGTTATGGCATCATAGGCTCAAACACATGAGTGAGAAGGGGATGAAGATTCTTCACTCAAGAAATTTGTTGCCGAGTTTGAAGAATATTGATTTGGATTTCTGTGAGAATTGCATTTATGGAAAATAGAAGAGAGTTGGATTTCTCAGAGTTGGGAAAGAAAAGAAGAGCGAAAAATTAGAGCTTGTGCATAAAGATGTATGGGGACCTTCTCAGGTATCATCTATTAGTGGCTCTTGTTATTATGTTACTTTTATTGATGATGCAACTAGAAAAACTTGGATTTATTGTATTCAGAATAAATTTGATGTATTTGATACTTTCAAGAAATGGAAAGCTTTGGTTGAGACTGAGACAGGAAAGAAGTTGAAGTGTCTCAGATCAGACAATGGAGGTGAATATTGCATAAAAGAGTTTGATAGGTACTATTCATAGCATGTAATTCGCAAAGAGAAGACACTTCCAAGAACACCACAAGAAAATGGTGTGTCAGAAAGGATGAATAGAACAGTCATGGAGCGTGTAAGGTGCATGAGATTACATGCAGGATTTCATTTACAATTTTGGGCAAATGTTGTAGATAATGTTATTTATCTAATAAACACAGGGCCTTCAAGTTCCTTGGATGGTGGTATTCCAGAGGAGGTATGGACAGGTAAAAAGGTAAACTACTCTTTTTTAAAGCCTTTTGGTTGTGAGGCTTTTGTCCATATTAATAAAGAAAATAGAACAAATCTTGAGGAAAAATCAAAGAAATGTACCTTTATTGGATATGGTGTTAATGATTTTGGTTATCACTTATATGATTATGAAAATCACTGAAAATCATTAGGAGCAGAGATGTAATATTCAATGAAAAGGTCTTCTATAAGAATCAGTTGCAGGAAAAGAAACATGAAAAAGAAAACAAAGAATACACAGTTCTTGATGAGATCACAGAAAACGTAAAGGTGCTTGAAAATAATAATAATCAATAGCCACAACAACAAAAACAACATGCACCTCAAACACCAGAAAGTGGTGTTAGAATATCTACCAGGATAAGTAGACCCCCTGAACGATACTCTCCTTTATTATATTATTTATTGTTGACTGATTCTGGTGAACCCGAATGTTATGAAGAAGCAATGCAGGTTGAAACCAGGAAGAAGTGGGAGCTAGCCATGGAAGAAGAGATGGAATCCTTAATACATAACCAAACTTGGGACTTAGTGAGGTTGCCTACAGGAAAAAAAACATTGCAAAATAAATGGGTTTACAAGCTTAAGGAAGAAGATGGAGGAAAACATAGGTATAAAGCTAGACTTGTGGTGAAGGGATTTGCACAAAAGAAAGGTATTGATTTTGATGAAATATTTTCTCCTGTTTTTAAGATGACTTCAATCAGAACTATTTTAATACTTGTAGCAGCGGAAGATTTTCATCTTGAATAGTTAGATGTAAAGACATAATTTCTCCATGGAGATTTGGAGGAAGAGATATATATGTAGCAACCAGAATGATATGAGGTCAAAGGGAAAGAAACAGTAGTGTGCATGTTAAAGAAGAGGTTGTATGGCTTAAAACAGGCTCCAATGCAGTGGTATCTAAAATTTGACAGGTTTGTCTTAACAAGGTTATACTAGATGTCACTCTGATCATTGTGTTTATCTAAAAAAAATGATGGAAGCTATATTATATTGTTATTGTATGTAGATGAAATTCTTGTTGCAGGGTATAACATGCAGGAAATAAATGTGCTAAAAAAAAATTTGGCAAATTCATTTGCAATGAAGGATTTGGGAGCTGTAAAACAAATCCTTCGTATGAGAATAACTAGAGACAAGAAAAGTTGCAAATTAAAATTGTCCCAGAATGAGTACATACAAAAGGTGTTGAAAATATTTAATATGAAGAATGCAAAACCAATTAGTACACCTTTTGATATCCATTTAAAACTTAGTAAGGAGATGTGCCCCAAGACCCAAGAAGAAATGGATCATATGTCTAAATTTCCATATGCATCAGAAGTTGGAAGCTTAATGTATGAAATGGTCTGCACAAGGCCTGATATTTCACATGTAGTGGGAGTTGTAAGAAGGTACATGAACAATCTAGGAAAATAACATTGGATGGCAGTGAAATGTATTCTCAGATATTTGAGAGGTACCACAAATCAAGCATTATGCTTTGGTGGTTCAAACATTTCTCTACAGGGATATGTTGATGCAGATATGGTAGGTGAGAGAGATAACAGGAGGAGCACTATAGGGTATGTATTTACTATAGGTGGAACAATTGGGTTTCAAAAATTCAAAGTGTTGTTGCACTTTCAACAACAGAAGCAGAGTATGTTGTTGCTACAGAGGCTAGTAAAGAAATGATTTGGTTACAAAGGTTTATGGATGAATTGGGTAAGAAGATTAATATGGGCATGTTATATAGTGATAACCAAATTTCCATTCATCTTTCAAAAAACTAAAAATTTCATTCCACGACCAAACACATATAGCTCATGTACCATTAAATACGGTCAGTGTTGGAAGATGGACAGTTGAAGCTGGAAAAGATACACACTAGCCAGAATCTTGTAGATATGCTAACAAAAGTTGTAACCAGGGAGAAACTGAGATTATGCTCAGTTTCAATTGGTCTTCAAGTATGGTGATGAAGATGAGAAATAGCCAAGTCCAGAGTGGAGTCATTATCCAACAAATGAAGCAACAATGGAGTTAATACAATCAGTATCCAAGTGGGAGATTGTTCGTTGTGGAGCCTGATTATCTTCTTTATTTTGTATCATAGTGTTGGACCCCTTTTATTAATGGGGTGGAAACGCCACCCGTAATTAAATGCTACCTGGGGGGTTCGGGGGGGGGGGGCGCGACTATGGCTTTATGAAGCGCCCCCCCCCCGATGGGGGGTTTTGGGGGCAACACCCCTAAAGCTAAAAACAGATGTAAAATTTCCTTGTAAAAGTATTATAATTTCTAGTCAATCTCGACCGTTCATTAGGTGGATGATCTGACGGTATAAGTTATATTTAATTTAGGGTTTTTTTTCCCTAGAAGGAAACACCTCATTTTGTATGAGGGTATTGTATTGCGGCTATGTATTGTTTGTGTATTCTTAGAGCGAGAAACATATAGGGAGACTGTGAGAGAGAACATAGGATATTACACTGGATCTATTATAGGTTGTATCTTTTAATTTTGCTGGATAATAAAAGGGAAGGACTAGCTGTTCGGGGTGGACGTAGCCTAAACTAGGTGAACCACATATATCTATGTCTCTCTAGTTTTATGTGTTTTGTGTGTTTGTGTTTTCCGCATATTTTATGTGTTTCATTTCTTTGTAATATATAATTTTATAACATTAACATGATCATGTAGTCCATTTCATTAGTGCCATGTCATGTCCTATCACAATTCATCATATGCCACATCATTATTGTGGATTATGTAACTACCTATTCAAAATGTATTACAAAGTGGAAGTCCAAAGTGCACTTTCAGAATATGAAGATTCATGTAAAATCGAGAATTCATAGGAAGTATAATAACCATGAGGGTAGTCAAAGAGTCACATGGAAGGTTAAGCATCACCTCTTGGCTATATATAAACCCTCATTGTATGAGTAAAGGAATTTTTCACCTTGGCTCCTCCCACAAGGAATTAAAGAGACAAAGTGGTTCTTTTGGGGCGCAAGGAGTGGCTCCAACACTCCACTATTGGAAATCGTGATGTTCACTGTATAGATGTGTCTTGGAAATTTTACTTAATAAAAGAAGCCTTTAATTCCAATACATTATTCATGCATTGATTATGAATATTTGTAAGACTATCCTCTGAATGTCTATTGTTAGGACCTCACTATGTACCATTTTTTACTATATATTTTGACACCACCTTACCTTTATAACCATGTTTAAAAAGGATTCCATCATCATTTTCATTCAATTTATCCAAAGGTATATAAAATCCTCTTCTTTACTATATATTTAATCTGTTTACATATAATTCCATATTACTCTTATATTTCATCATTAATCGAAGGTAGATTGTTGCTAACATAAGTCTAAAAGATCGCAGATAATTTATGTGTTGTGCTGGAACAATTGGCCGTTGCTGAAACAGTCAACTCCGTTGCTGAAACAGTCGACTCCGTTGTTGAAACAATCGACTCTGTTGCTGAAACAGACAACAGGCACGCAAATTCCGGCACTACTCGTAATTTGCGATTTTGGAAGAGTATTTTTTGGAACAATGGCAACAACATGAAGACGAGCAAGGAAGTGGTTACGCGGATTATGCTGAAGATAGTACTCTTTTTGTATCTGTTGTAACAATATCTTTTTATGGAAGAATAGAAGAGCCCTGTTTTAAGAAAGAAGAACAGATTTGGGATAAATATAGATTTGCCCTAATGTAATTGTAAGAGATGTCTCCTCTTTAAAAAGAGGAGACATCGTCATTAGAAGGGGAGTTCGAAAACTACAGGAGAACATTGTGTTTGAGAGGACAGGAGCTAGAATCCATTTGTAATGTATCATTTCTTTTGACAGATGAATAAAAGTTCCTTTTGAGTGCTTCAATTTAATCCTTTCCCTGGGGAATCTTGTGAGAAGGAAAGGGCCCACCTTCCTCACAAGATTCGCCTTACTGTTCCTGTATTTTGTTAGATTTCTTTATGATATTCGCACTTTACTTTAATTTTGTTTGCTGAAACACCAGTTACACAGTTCTGTAGTTTATTGAGCATTCTGTTTCCTTTAACGCTGCATGTGTTTAGTACATTCATTCTTAAGAAGTTAAGAGATCTATTTTTGTTAGTTGTTTGAATGTATGTTGATGCCGGGAAGCAGGTGTTGAAGATTCCTGTACAAAGGAATAGGGTCCTGTTCCCATTGATTGCCTTTATTTTTCCTGCAGTGTGATTAGAAACAGGAGACAGGTGCTGAAGGTTCCTGTTCATGGGAATAGGGTTCTGTTCTCTTGATTTTATCTTTTCTACAGAGTGATTAGTGTCAGGAAGCAGGTGCTGAAGTTCCTATTTAAAGGAATAGGGTCCTGTTCCCTGTTATGGTTGATTGGTTTCCTTTCCTGCAGAATGATTTCCTTTTATTTGGATTCTTAAAAGCTGCAATAGAGGAATTACTTCTACTATAACATAAGTAACTTCAGCTTTGATTAAACAGGGTGTGAATAATTAGATTTGTATGATTAATAATTGTGTGGCTTTTTACTACAACATTATTTTTGCTTTTGGAATTGAGCATATCCAGTGCGTGGTTGTCTTTGGAATAAACAGACTTCCTCGGGTTGACAATTTATGTGGAGCTTGAATTGTTAAAACAATTAAAGCAACCAACATTTTGGCACCGTTGCCGGGGAAGGAAATTGTAGATTTCAAAAGCATTAATATTTTCTTTCTAGATGTGCAGATTGTATGAGAGGACGCGGAACCCAGAAGAAAACTAACCCTCCAGGTGGCAAGGGCAAAGGAAAGGGAGGAAGAAAAACTTTCATTGACGAGATTGTGTCAAAGGTTGAATCATCACAGAGATTAAGTTCTCGAAGACCAAAACTTCATCACTCCCCTCAATAAGATTACAAAATAGAGGAAGTTGTGGGCCCTGAAAACATAGAGGAGCCGGTGATTAAAGAACTAGCAGTCAGTGCTGGAGAGTCAGAAGAAAGTGCTAGCAAATCAGCAGAGCACGTTGAGGAAATAATAGAGAGTGTTGGACGACCAGTGGAAAACATTGAGGAGCCAGTAGAAGATCTTGACGATCGAGCAAGTGCAGTAGGAGAACAACCAATGGAAGGAAACAACGAAGACTTCTTTGGTGGAGGACGTGTAGATCCTGAAGGAGAAGGAAAGGATGAAAATTCTCTCTCTACCTTGGGATTTCCTATCAGTGATCTCCCTAGAGGAACAACTCCTATGAAGAATATTCCATTGTCAGCTTTACCTAACTTCCATGGTCTATCCTCTGAAGATCCGGATGAATTTATTTTTGAATTTGATATTTTATGTAGAAGTTATGATTATGTTACTAATGCTCAAAAGTTGAAACTGTTTCCAGAAACATTAAAAGGAAATTCTTTAAGATGGTTCATGAGTCTTGGGAGTCAGGTAATCACAACATGGGAACAGATGAAACAGAAATTTCTGCTTAAATATCAAGACTACTGTCGGACGAGAGAAAAGAAGGATGAACTATTCAATATGGCACAAAAGCCGGACGAGAATCTGGAGGACTACGTAGAAAGGCTACAGTATAATATACAGAGATCTGATCATCCGAATATAAGTAAGGAAATTCGTAAAACAATATTACTTAGAGGGTTAAGGGATGATTTTTTAGACATGTTAAACATGCTTGGCAAGGGAGATATATCTAAAGAATCATATGATGAGATTGTTGAACTTTGTAAGAGGTGTTCAAGGGGAGCTGCAAGGAACAGAGTAAGTAATAGAGATCCCACCTATTCAAGAGTGCAGAAATTAGCCAGTGGGGGAGCAACAAGAGCTGAAATTGGTAATTTACTTGAAGAATTTAAAACTGAGATGTTAAGTTCTTTTGCTTCACAAATTGACACTTTGCAGATTAAGAAAAATCAGGCTGAAGCAGAAGCAACTCTGGCTGTCTTTTGCCTGAAGTGTAGAGACAAACATCCACTAAGGGAGTGCCCATTGGACAAAATACCAATCTGCACCCTTTGTGAGAAAGATCACGAAACACAACAATGTCCATCTCTACCAGGAATAAAGGCAGCATTACAGCCAACGGAAGAAGAAGCTGAAGCAGTTTACTTGCTAACTCAAAGAAGACAATGGCAACCAAAAGGACAAGGTATGAACTCTAGTATGCCATTTAATCATTGGAATAATTATTCTGCTTTCAGTCAAAAAAATTACCCTCCCTTCAATCAAATGAAATACCCACCCTTTAATCAAATTAATTTCCCACCCATGCAACAATCAAACCCTCCCTTTGTTGATCCTACAATGTGGACTCCTTGGCCCCCACAGCAGCCATCCTCTTTTAACCCTTGGAATTCAAATTGGAGAAGCCAACAACCCCCGTATCCAAATCAATTTCCTCAATTTCAACAACCACTTCCTCTGCCATCAAATGCTCCGCCAAATAACCAAATGAGACCCTAGCTCCCTGTGCAACCAAATCCTAACCCCAATAATAAAGTTGTGCAAGTCATTGATATTCAGAATCAGTCTATATTTCCTACTATGCAATGTAATGATATTCATTTAAGATCCGGGAAAATAGTAGAGCCTATTATTGATGACACAACCTCTTCTGATTCTGATAAAGAGGAAACTGAGAAACATAAGAAAGCACAACCACCCTCTAACAAGGGTATTGAAATAACAGAACCACCATTCCCCGAGCATTTAGTTTTAACTAGAACACCTGAAACACCTGCTTTTAACCTTCTAGGGGAATTGCAAAACTTGTATGTTAAAATTCCACTTTTACAAGCACTAAGAGATGTACCAATTTATGCCAGAACAATAAGGGATATTTTTGTTAAGAAACCTGGTAGGAAAACTAAATATCCCCTTACAGTACATGTGATGGGTGATTTATCTGCATTAATGTCTAGAAAAACCCCTCCTGTGAAATATGGTGACCCCGGCCATCCTACCGTGACAGTTCAAATTGGTAAAACAATGATTCCTCAAGTTCTGGTAGATTTAGGTGCTACAATAAACATAATGACTCTTGAAACTTCACAGTTGTTACAGCTGAATAACACAATCAGAGATACACTTACCATTCTAGAGTTGGCTGACCGTTCTACAATTAAACCTGAAGGAGTTGTTGAAGATCTACTTATCTCAGTTGAATCCTGGAATTACCCAGCTGATTTTGTTGTATTGCAGACTAAAACAAAGCTGGGGGGACATCCGTTAATTCTAGGGAGGCCATGGCTGGCCACAGCTGATGCCTTTATCAGTTGTAGATCTGGTTCAATGACAATTTCTAATGGTTATGAAACCAAACAACTTACTCTTTATCCTCATGCTCCACCCATAATTAATAATGAATATTCTGTGTGGATGGATTGTGATGATAATGTTATTCAGCCCATTCTAACTATTGGACAAGATTTGACTCTTAAAGACAATACAGAGGATGAAATAATTAATAATTTTATTTGTGAACCTTCCTTTGTAATTGCTGAAACACACAATCAATTGATTGCAATTTTTGAAACAGATACCCAAGAAAAGATTGAATCTGAAGATTTATCTCAGACATTAACCACCATCTCATCTAAAAGCATAACAGTTGAAATTGAACCTGGCAAGACATTAAACATAAATCCTGATCTAACAGTTGCTGAAACACAGCAGTTAATGAAGTTATTACTTGAAAATAAGGAAGCATTTGCATGGGATTACACAGATATGAAAGGAATCTCTTCTGAACTATGTACTCACCGAATTTACATTAAAGAGGGATGCCGACCAGTCTGTCAACCCCAAAGATGAATGAACCCTAATTTACGAGAAATTGTTAAAGAAGAACTTCAGAAATTGCTTAATGCAGGATTTATATACCCCATATCTGATAGTGAATGGGTTTCCCCATTGGTAATTTTCCCTAAGAAAAACGGGAAATGGAGAGTATGTGTTGATTACAGAGCCTTGAACAAAGCTACTCAAAAGGATCACTTTCCTTTACCTTTCATTGATCAGGTGTTGGATAGTCTGGCAGGGAAGAAATTCTTTTCTTTTCTCGATGGATTCAGTGGGTATAATCAGATTAGAATTGCACCCTAAGACCAGGACAAGACCACTTTCACTAGCCCTTGGGGAACTTTTGCTTATAGAGTTCTTCCATTTGGGCTATGTAATGCACCAGCAACTTTTCAGAGGGCTGTTATAGGAATCTTTTCTGATATGTTGAATGACTCTATGGAAATATTTATGGATGATTTTACTCCTTATGGTGTGTCTTTTGAAGATGCATTACAAAATCTTGAGAAGGTACTTAAATGATGTATACAAGCTCACCTCTCCCTAAGTACTGAAAAATGTCATATGATGATGAGTGAAGGAGTACTGCTTGGACATTTTATTTCATCTCAAGGTATTCAGGTAGACCCATCTAAAATATTGGTCATTCAGAATCTTCCTGTTCCTAAAACACAAACTGATGTGAGAAGTTTTCTTAGACATGCTTGATATTACAGAAGATTTATTAAAGATTTTTCTAAGATAGCTTCTCCATTATTTGTGTTGCTTATGAAAAATGCTGAATTTAAGTGGACTAATCCTTGTCAAAAAGCCTTTGTAGAACTCAAGCATCAGTTATCTACTGCTCCTATTTTGAGGGGAACTGATTGGGCCCTCCCTTTTCATATATCTTCTGATGCTTCAGACACTGCAATTGGAGCTGTCTTGGGACAAGAGGAGAATCATATTCCTTATGCTATCTACTTTATCAGTAAGAACATGATCCCTGCTGAGCTTAATTATACAGTTACCGAAAAGGAGGTTCTTGCAGTAATCTATGCCATTAATAAATTTCGACATTATATCACTGGTTATTCCACTTTTGTCCACACTGATCACTCGGCTATTAAGTATTTAATGAAAAAATATGTTACAAATGCTAGAGTTACCAGATGGCTATTATTACTGCAGGAATTTGATATCACAATTGTAGATCGGCCTGGTAAAGAAAATGTGGTGGCTGATTTCCTTTCACGGTTAAAAACTGATAATAATATTCCAGTAGATGATTCTTTTATTGATGAGTATTTGTTTGCAGTTTCTGCTCACTCTCCATGGTATGCAGATATTTCCAATTATTTGGTTACAGGAAAATTACCATCACACCTGTCATACAGAGAAAAGAGAAGAATTTTTCAACAAAGTGCCAGGTATAGCTGGATAAGTGGGTGTCTTTTCTATACAGGGCTTGATCAGGAAATCCGAAGATGCACTAGGGAAGATGAAGTGTATGACATACTGAAAGCTTGTCATGATGGCCCTTGTGGAGGGAATTTTGCTGATAAAAGAACAGCACACAAAATTTTGAGGATGGGTTACTATTGGCCCTCATTATTTAAAGATGCAAAGAAATATGTGAGGGCTTGTGACAGCTGCCAGAGAATGGGTCAACCCAATCATAGAGATCAAATGCCATTAAACCCCCAGGTAGTTTCTGAACCGTTTGAAAGATGGGCCTTGGATTTTATAGGACCCATTAATCCTCCATCCAATCAAAGAACTTATATATTAGTCTCTGCAGACTATATGACTAAATGGGTGGAGGCCAAAGCACTTATTAGAGCCAATGAAGAGGTTGTCCTAGCTTTCTTATTTGAAGAAATCTTCACTAGATTTGGAATTCCTAGAGAGCTAGTTATAGATGGAGGACCTCCATTCAATTCTCATGGTTTTAATTCTACCCTTCAGAAATATTATATTCATCATAGAATGACTACACCATACCACCCCCAAGCCAATGGGCAGGTGGAAAGCACAAATAAAGTATTAGAAGCCATTCTAACTAAAACAGTGAAGGACAACCGAAAGGATTGGTCTCAAAGGCTCCCTGAAGCACTATGGGCTTACAGAACTACTTGGAGAAACACTACATGTTTTTCTCCCTATGAATTGGTTTATGGTAAAAATGCTGTTTTTCCTATGGAGTTTGAAATTAAAACTCTAAGAACTGCTTTAGCTGTTAATCTTGATTTGACTGATGTGCAGACAACTAGGTTGCAACAGCTTCTTGAATTGGATGAAAAGAGATTAGATGCCATTCATCAAACAACCATGATTCAACAACAAAGAATGAAGTGGCATGATAAAATTATCAAACACAAGCAGTTTCGAAAAGGTAATTGGGCCTTATTGTATGACTCTCGGTTTGAAAATTTTCAGGGTAAGCTACGTACACGTTGGCTTGGACCATTTGAAGTAGATGTTGTTTTTTCTAATGGAACAGTAAGACTTCTAACAATTGATGATTCTAAAACACCTCTACTAGTCAATGGTCATAGGCTTCGTTTGTACCAGTGCCCTGTTTCTAAAGAGGATTTCAAGACTGCTTGCATGACTTATACACATTATCTTTTTCTAGGGGAGTCTTCTGCTCCTCACAGCATTTAATTTTCTGCACTGTATTTCTAGTATTAGATTATATTTAAAACTAATAATCCTTGTCAAGGGTTGGCATATTACAATTGAATTTTGTAGATTCTGGAAAAGCTCATTAGGGAGGACAGATTCATCACAAGAAGGTTTGAAGCTTCAATCACAGAAGCTTGTTCCCTTCATTTCAACCCATTTCTACATTATTTCCCTTTTTCCATTTTTCCCACTTCTACCATTCCTGAAATATCATCCTTCAGCCAGTATTTACTGTTCCTCACTATTGAAATTATCCCTTATCAAATACTGCCCCCACTTGTCTTAATTCCAAGTCATTATATCCCATTTTCCTAATTTTTCCCTTTGTTGAAACACCAGCTTCAGCAACATGTCATTCATTTTTCTGTTGCTGAAACACCAGTTTTAGCAACCTGTCATTTATCTTTTCATCATTAAAACATCATTTCTTTCCTCTGCTATACAAGCTTTTCAGTTCTCCACTTTTACTCTTCAGATCCTTTGGGTGAATATTATTCAGCATTGAGCAGATCCTGATATGCTCCTGTTCTACATTTCAGAGAAATCTATAGATTGTTCCATTAATATCAAGCCATTATGAAGCACTCTATACTTCGAATTTTAAAGACAAAGGTAAAAATATAAGGTATGTGGTTTTTATGTAATGCAGTTAAATAATATTTTAAAGAGAGGATCTTGCTCATAATGATTGCAATTTCTGCACACTTAAACATCATTGCACCATACGTAAGGGGGGGGGAATTTCGAAAACTAAATCATCATTCCAAACCATCCAATCCTCCGTCACTTTTCATATCCAATATTTCCGCCGTCATTGAGACTCCATATCCTCTGTTGCAACAATTAGCTTGACCAAAGCCTGTGTTTCTGTTCTCTGCGCCTCTGCATGTGACTTAAGCTAGTAGCTATGGGAGGGTCGGCTATCAGACACGAGCTTGGTTTGATAACTCTTCTCGAATTGTTCCCGGAGGCCTACCAAATTTTTCAACAAGCAGGATGGACAACATACTTCGAAAGGTTAGGAGAATTTGATCATCAGCAAGTTTTAGAGTTCGCACAGAATCTTCAGGGGAATTATTCAGTGGTTCAAGGGGTCCAAATTTCAGTCACAGAGGAAGATATAGCACAAGTTTCAGGTTTTCCGGTTATAGGTGCTCGTTGGTTCAGTAGGAAACAGGTTATTTTAAATGCACAACAAGATTTTCTTCTTCCATATAAACCGGTTGAACTTAAAGGCCGTGGTATAAGTTTTCATTCATTACCTCGACCATGGCCAACAGTAGCTGAATTCATTAAGCACTATTTGACATGCGAAGGGCGTTACCAGGTAGTCTATCAACACGACTTTGTTTTAATCAATCATTTGAGGCATGGTCGATTAGTCAATATTCCCTATTATCTGCTTGGTTGTATAAAAAACATGTCATATTATTGCAGATGGGTTAAATTCCCATTGTTATCCCTTACCCATCATCGTTTATGTCAATTATTAATTCAGAGGGGTTTTGCTCAGCAAAATCCCCCTCTGAATAATCCACTCCTCATTCCCCAGCAAGCCGAAATTCCCCAGCAAGCCGAAATTCCCCAACAAGCCGGAAGTTCCCAAGAAACTCCTGAGAGTTCTTATGAAAGGCAACTGGACGATATCCCAGACTCCCCAGTAATTCCATCCTCAGAACCAGTTGACCTACCCCCAAGTTCGTCCCACTTAGTAGAGTCACCCCTTCCCACTATTCCTATCCCTAGCAATGACTCTTCAATACCCCCATCCCCACCTACTCATAAAAGAAAGAGACGAACCCCAACAGTCTCTATCTCAAAACGACAAACAAGGGCCACATCCCAAGTTTTCACTTCTTCCGAAAGCCCTTCCCCTAGAAAAGAATCTTCTCCTACAAAGAAAAGGAAAGACACTGACTTCTCTGCTTTCCTACCAAAAAGGAAAATGAAAATGACTGTTGAAACTGGAGTTACTCCCATTTCCCCTGACCCTGCCACAATCCTGTTAAAACTTCAATCCTCACCACCATTCCAAATTCCCCAACCCGTTTCGTCCTGTGGCACTGTCACACAAGAACCAGTGGCCTGGGATAACATGACATCGTTTATTGCTCAAACATTGACTGCCACACAAGAACCAGTCACTTACCCAAAAGCTGAAACACAAGAACCAACCACTGTGGTACAAGAATCATACACCAAGCATGATAATATAGGGAAACCAGCTGTAGCTGCTCCACAAGAACCAGCTACAGCTGTGGATCAGCAGGCAACCCCAGCAGAATCAACCAGCACACAGGGTTCACACACTATGGCATCTTTGTTGGAGGAAAATGAGTTTTTGAAATCAGAACTAGAGGCCCATAAGAAAGAATTAATCATGGCACGAGAAGCCTTTGATAGAGAATTGAATCTCTACATGCTAGCACACACAACATCAGCACAAAACAAGGATCCATGCAAAGAATACATGTGCCATGAGTGTGGTAACATTTACCAACAGGCAGGATACAAAGTGGTCAAAATTCAGGTATCTGAGGCATCTACATCAGCTGCAATTATAGAGGAACATCCTATTGCCACACAAGAACCAGTAGGGCCCTCAAAAATTCTAGAAAAAGAAACTAAACCACAAATATCCAGCCCTGTACTAGTCAGCTCAGCCACTCAGAAAATGCCCCAACCCAGTACTTCTAATGCCGGGACACAGACCCTGCCATGGAAACAATTAGAACTTATGAATAACTGGAAGAAACAATATGCTGCGGATCAAGACAAAATATTGCAGCAGCATAAGTTAGCCTAGCATAATCACATGTATGCCAACTGGGATATTTGTGAACAGACATTGCAACAGCTCAAGGATTCCAAGAAAGAAGTCAAGGAATCAAAGGAAAAGTTGGTTTTGATGTTTTCATTAGTGAAAAAATTGATGGCTACCCGAAAACCCTCCTTGAATTATTCTCTCTTCCTCTTTGAACGTCTGGTTTATTTTCAATTGAAGGAAATAAAGGATGGCAGACCTCATGAATTGTTTACTGCGGAACAATTTGTTAAAACTTTTGCTGAGGCCCCTGAAAGTGACCAACATTTTTTGTGTGAACTTTATCTCCATAACGAGGCCATGCCTGAGAATAGAAGAGTCAATCTCACTCCAATTGTAGGTGATGTACAAATTAGGGCATTCGTTTCATTCCTGGCCAATCAGATCACCTGGAAAACTGTGTTTATTGCAAGTAGGCATAATGAGGAGAATAGGCTCCTTTGGATTAGACCATAACCTTTAAATCCGGCCATGTTTGTAGCACAATATCACCGATTCTTACAGAAGCCAGGAATGCACAGGTACATACAACAACTACAAGCTTCAACACTTTTGAAGTGTCTACAGCTAATCAGAGTAAAGCAGACTGCTGCATTGAATGCCAACACTATGTTTTAGCAATAGTCATGCAAGGAAAGACAAGAGTATCACCCTTTCAGCCCTGATAATCTTCAAGCTGCACTCTCCAGGGTACCTAACTACATCAGATGCATTCGGCATTGTGGAGAAAACTGGATTGGTTACCATTTTCATTTTCCAATTCTATGGATGCCTGCAGAAAAATACCAGTGTCACTACCAATTGGCTGACAGAGATGAGGCTGTAGCATGGCAGCAATTGCAGAACAATCGAGGATTCCGAGCTCCGACAGAAGCCACCTTCTCCAGCTACTACTTGAGCAACTTGCATGCACAGAGTCAGTACTCAGACTCTGACTCAGACTAGGAGTTGCCTGAGGACATGCAACCCTTTCAGCTGGGGGGGATGTTAGGACCTCACTATGTACCATTTTTTACTATATATTTTGACACCACCTTACCTTTATAACCATGTTTAAAAAGGATTACATCATCATTTTCATTCACTTTATCCAAAGGTATATAAAATCCTCTTCTTTACTATATATTTAATATTTTTACATATAATTCCATATTACTCTTATATTTCATCATTAATCGAAGGTAGATTGTTGCTAACATAAGTCTAAAAGATCGCAGATATTTTATGTGCTGTGCTGGAACAATCGGCCGTTGCTGAAACAGACGACTCCGTTGCTGAAACAGTCGACTCCATTGCTGAAACAGTCAGCAGGCACGCAAATTCCGTCACTACTCGTAATTTGCAATTCTGGAAGAGTATTTTTTGGAACAATGGCAACAACATGAAGACGAGCAAGGAAGTGGTTACACGGATTATTCTGAAGATAGTACTCTTTTTGTATCTGTTGTAACAATATATTTTTATGGAAGAATAGAATAGCCCTGTTTTAAGAAAGAAGAACAGATTTGGGATAAATATAGATTTGCTCTAATGTAATTGTAAGAGATGTCTCCTCTTTAAAAAGAGGAGACATCATCATTAGAAGGGGAGTTCGAAAACTACAGGAGAACATTGTGTTTGAGAGGACATGAGCTAGACTCCATTTGTAATGTATCATTTCTTTTGACAGATGAATAAAAGTTCCTTTTGAGCGCTTCAATTTAATCCTTTCCTTGGGGAATCTTGTGAGAAGGAAAGGGCCCGCCTTCCTCACAAGATTCGCCCTACTGTTCCTGTAGTTTGTTATATTTCTTTATGATATTCGCACTTTACTTTAATTATGTTTGCTGAGACACCAGTTACACAGTTCTGTAGTTTATTGAGCATTCTGTTTCATTTAACGCTGCATGTGTTTAGTACATTCATTCTTAAGAAGTTAAGAGATCTATTTCTGTTATTTTTTTGAATGTATGTTGATGCTGGGAAGCAGGTGCTGAAGATTCCTGTACAAAGGAATAGGGTCCTGTTCCCATTGATTGCCTTTCTTTTTCTTGCAGTGTGATTAGAAACAGGAGACAGGTGCTGAAGGTTCCTGTTCATGGGAATAGGGTCCTGTTCTCTTGAGTTTATCTTTTCTACAGAGTGATTAGTGTCAGGCAGCAGGTGCTGAAGTTCCTATTTAAAGGAATAGGGTCATGTTCCCTGTTATGGTTGATTGGTTTCCTTTCCTGTAGAATGATTTCCTTTTATTTGGATTCTTAAAAACTGCAATAGAGGAATTACTTCTACTATAACATAAGTAACTTCAGCTTTGATTAAACAGGGTGTGAATAATTAGATTTGTATGATTAATAATTGTGTGGCTTTTTACTACAACATTATTTTTGCTTTTGGAATTGAGCATATCCAGTGCGTGGTTGTCTTTGGAATAAACAGACTTCCTCGGGTTGACAATTTATGTGGAGCTTGAATTTTTAAAACAATTAAAGCAACCAACATCTATATTTTGTGTTTGCATTCATCTTTGCTAAATTAGCTGAACTATTTTGGTTATTTTAGTACTTACTTATTGAGAATTTTTTGTAATGGTTGTTATCATTTTCCCATCCCTATGGACCATTTCATAGGATAGTAGACAAATCTTTTTCATTGATCGGTTGTAATGATCATCACGTCCTTTTGTGGACTATTTTGTTGGATGTTAGACGGATCCTTCTTGTTTGCGTGTGTCTCTACTTGGGTGGTACTATTACCTCTCTCTTAGAGGCTCTCTTTACTCTTTCCCTCCGTAGTAGAAGAAATTTGACATACTTGCAACTGAACACTCACCAAGGACACTTACTTTCTTTACAGATGAACATACACATTCCTCTCTCTTGCTAATAGTTAGAGCCAAGGAAACTCTATAAGAATACATGGAAACTAGGCTGATAATCTGGGTGAAGCTCCTATTCCAAATGATATGAGGTTTAATCGAGACTTCACATCAGGGAGACCCCTTGGTTCACGGATTTCCAGCACCGTCAATAGGAGGTCAGTTTGACTCCTTTTGACTAAAAAAAAAAATATTTTCCTTTTTCTTACAAAGCATCCAAATGGACTTTGACTCAAATTTAATTATTTGACTCAATAAAAACATATAAGCATGGATAACATGCTTAAATAAAGAAATAATAATAATATAAATATGTGTATTCTTTTTGTTTTGATACAATTACAAAGATAATTATTAAGACCGAACCTAGTTTGTTTTGCAACACTCTCTTAACTAGTCAAGTATTCATAATGACTCATCAGATCTATCTCAAGTTGAAATATTCTCATAAGAAGGGATCTAGATTGATAAACATCAATGATGATAGTATCATAATAACTAGCATTATCACATTACCAAGGCCTTAATAGGTACACCCTATCTCTCCACAATATCATAACATAATATAGGGTGGCATTCCATGGGACACCACACCACCTCTCCGAGGCACATACTCCATCTAGGATACCCGGAGTATGTCTTCCACCATACCATTTCCCTCAAGGAAATTTTTGTCCACCAAACCATACTTTATCCAAGTTCCTGTACTTTACTTAGGTTCTCCATCCTAATCCATCATAGCACATGACTCAAGAATGTTTTTCAAAGATGCTTATCCAGTCCAACATTATCCTTATCCATGTCCATGTACTTGACTTAGGATAATAATCCTAATCCATCACAATACCTAACACAAGGATAACTAGTGTTTGACCTTAATCGCTCTCAACCTAAGAGGAGAAATCCATGTTCACTCCCTCTCAAATAGTGATAGTGCATCAACGAGCCTCATCTAGTGTCAGAAGTAATCATACTTCCCATACATTAGCTACCTGTTATTTTGTAGATATATGTTGTAGCTTCCTCAAGAAGCCCTCTTATCATTGATTTATTTCATTTGTAACTCCTGAACAAGGGATCCT
Organism: Pinus albicaulis; assembly: GCA_034641835.2. NCBI lineage: Eukaryota > Viridiplantae > Streptophyta > Pinopsida > Pinales > Pinaceae > Pinus > Pinus albicaulis. The sequence continues at coordinate 187,260,931 of CM076574.1, forward strand.
AATTATCCTCCTAATAGACCATGATTTTGTATTTCATGATCCTTCACTTGAGGTCTTTACCTACTCCATCTGGCACTACGTCGTGCACTGATTTCTATTCTCCATATTTGCCCATTTTCTATTATTCTGGTCATTTCATAAGACTGCTCTTGGGCATACAAAAACTTCCCTAACTATGTGACAAGTCAACTTCTCTTGTCACTCTCCTTAGGGATTTATCCAAAATTCAATCCTATCAACGTACAACCCATTTTTTGTGACAAGTATGCCACTTGTACACAACACTTAGGCCTTACCAATAAACCACTAACAATTTGTTGAAAATTGGCAGCTTAGGGATGAATTTTTAAAAATAGAAAGTCCAAAAAATAGAATTTCTAAAAATAAGAAGTTTAAAGTCTCAAGTACAACTTTCCAAAAATAGTAAATCAACTTGCATAAATTGGTAATAAATTATTGTTGATGGAAAATATCTTTTTATCATCAATCAATCCTAATAGTTAAATTTTGACTTAATCATCACTATTATAATTAATATTAATATTAATTATTATTATGATATTATTATATATTATTATTAAAAGAAATTCAAGTCTCTCAATCATGTCACATGTAACTCCCCTCAATTAATGCATATGTTACTCTCTCTGTCTCTTAATGGATTCATTCCTCTCTCTATTTAATGCTCTTATGCACCTCTTACACACTTTCATGGCTCATCATAAAAAAAATTGTTACAACTCTTTAATGCATAAGTTACACTTCTCTCGTAAATGCATAAGTTACACTCCTCTCGTTTATGGCATAAGTTACAATCCTATTTTGGCATATGTAACTCATCCTCAAGGCATGTGTATTTCTCCTCCTTTATGTCAATAATTCATTGCCCCTCCTATATATATACATATCTCATATCATCTCACCTCACTTACTCATGCATTTTGAATTTGAACTCAAGAGAGAGATGGAGAGACTTGAAGGAAATTGTGTGTGTGTGTGTGTGTGAGAGAGAGAGAGAGAGAGAGAGGGAGAGAGAGAGAGACTTGGAGAATAAGAGCAGATATTGGAGAGCGAAAGTGATTTAGTGTTTGCATCAACTACAACTATCAGATATATTCTTCATTTTTTGGTGAACTTCTTCATTCTTGCATTGTACTATGTATCTCTATTGAACAATTGATTTATAATAAAAGAAGAATCTAGTTGGGTTTTCCCCTTGTAGGTTTTTCCCTAGTAATTTACCTAAGTTCTTTGTGCCTCATTGAGTTCTTGGTTGTCCTTCATTGTGCAGATTTTTTATATGGTTTTTGTTCTATCTATAATTACTTAACTTGGCATATTTCAAAGACAAATATAATGGTCCCTGTCAATATTCTAAAAACAAATTTTCAAAAAGAAGTCATGATTACTCATTCATGAAAAATATGGAGTGCTTCAATTGCCATAACATTGGACATATGACATGTTAGTGTAACTTGACTTGGGTCCCTAAAACTATGACACCCATGCCAAATAAAAAAGTTACGCAAGTATGGAGAAGGAAGAAAGTTGAATCCGGAAGTCTCTTGAACACTCTAGCCAACAACACATGTTGTTGACTAGATGAAGTTATCCTTGATATTCCAAGTATTTGATGGTGAAACCCTGCCAAAAGAGACCATGCATATAGTTAAGGGGAGTTTGTGATTCTTTAGTATTCTTTCAGAAAGTGATCCGTGAGTGATCCCTATGAAATCTTTGATGAGTCATAAGTTCTAGATTTAAGTGATTGTAACAACATAGAGCATCAAAATTTCAACATGGCATCAGAGATTTGGTGAAAACAAACTCAAGAAGACAAGCTCCATTTGCAACTCTCCTTCTATTGGAACATCCCTTGCTATTCACTCCATTTTCAGCTCTCTTTCTACTGAAATTTCTCTTGTTTTCCGCTCCATTGGAAACTCTTTTTCTGCAGAAATATCTCTTGTTTTCTGCTCCATTTGAAACTCTTTTTTTTGATGAAATATCTCTTGTTGTCCCTTCTAATTGCTGCACATTTTATGCTGAAATATCTCCTCTTTTATTACTAAAATTTACAGCTGAAATTTTACTATTGAATTTTATAGCTGAAATTCCACCGTTGAAATCAGTGCTGAAATTTTACTTCTGAAATTTTATTGCTGAAATTTTACATCTAAAATTTTACTATTGAAATTTTATTGCTGAAATTTTGTTGTTGAAATTAAACTGATACCATTTTCCAAGATTTCAAGGAACCGAAGATATGATAGTAATTTTTCAGATAGTAATTAAGGTGTTGCATGTGTTTAATAGTTGTGATTTTGGTGTTTGTTAATGCATGAAAAAGTAAAGAGTAGTTTTAACTTTTTTTATGCATGTGCAAGAAAATTTTGTCTAGAAAAGAAGTACTGTGCATAGAAGGTTATGAAATAATAATTGATAGAAATTAAATGTTGAAGTGGGGGAATTTTGACTCTCTCACATTATAAGAGAATGGTCATAATCTTATGGATTTTGGTAATTTTGACATTAAATTTTACTAACAATAGTGGTTGTAAGTAAGAATCGTGACTTTTGCAAACTATGGAATGATAGCAAACTATGGAATGATATTTTTATAAATTAGCCTCTTTTGCAGTAATAAAAATTGGATTATAACTAATATCATTTTAGATAATGAATTAAATATGTATATTTATTATTAGATGCCTTCACTCTGGGATCAAGATTTGAAGATCTGTATAAAATCAATGGAAGACTAATCCATGCATTAATTCATGATAAGTAATTAATAATATAAATGGTGGCACCAAAATTTCACTCATATTCATTATAAATAATTACCCCATGTGGGAAATATGGTTTCCAAAATACCTGAGATTAGAGTGTATCATGATGGATTTTTCCAAGCAGTGATCACAAAGATGCATTTCTTCTACCAATGGCATATGCCTTATGGATAGTGGTAACTTATAGAGGCTGGATCAAGAGGGAGCTAAGAACTTCCTTCAATCCCAAACTATTTTCATGTCTTATGTTGTTTCTTTGTGTCACTGTATTTGTTTAGATTTATATTTATAGATCATCAGTTATTTTTCCTTCATGAGTATTTGAATGTTTCTTTCACTAAATTCTTGATGAGAATGCAATGAAGAAAATCAGATCCTGAATATCATCAGGGTGAAAAATAGTGCAACAAGAGTAAAATCTAATAGGAATATGGTGCAAGGATAATGAAAGGGCCACTCTCACATCTATAAAAGAAAGAAATACATGCCTCATCACTAGGTATATTTTCATTATGTTTATTTACTCTTATACTATAGCTCTTGCTCTTGTTATGGGATCAACAAGTACATTTGATGAAGGTGAGAACCAAGTCCTTTGTATAAATATTAAGGAAGGTGTTGAGCCATCCCGTGACTTGAGTGAACATGAAGTAGACAAGAGCTCAAGACTACTGCAAAGAAGTTGGAATCAGGAAAGAGACCACCATACTATATAACCCAGAACAAAATGGGCAGTTAAGGATCTTTGACTGCCTTGTCTACTTTCATGTGCCAAAGGAAAAGAGTATGAAGTTGGAAGCTTCAGGTAAGAAAGCTATCATTGTTGGTTATCGTGAAATTTATAAATCTTATAGAATATATGTACCTGGAAAATTAAATATAGAGTTTAGCAAGGATATAACATTTGATGAAGATGAAGCTCTTTGAAAATCCATAGACACTCCTCCTACTGCTAATGTTCAAATACATGATGATACCTTGGATGCACAAGAAGATCCCAAACTTGAACTTGATATTGCTAATGAACCCATGGATCCCATGGAATCCTTTAATCATTCTCTATGTGTTAGAAAAAAATTATTATGATTTTGTCACACTTTACATGATGTTGATAGCCATGTTTCTCTCCGAGGAACCTTTAGAGAAAGCAAAAAACCATATTGGTTCCAGGGAATACGTGGTAACCATGAGTCCATAAATCATAATGATGTATTGGAAGTGATTCCAAGACAACAAGGTGAATATGTTTTATATTTTACATGGTTGTATAAAATTAAACATAGTGCTAATGCCAATATTGAAAAATGTAAAGCTAGATTTATGACAAAAGGGTTCATTTAGAAAGAGGGAATAGACTATGATGAAATATTTGCACCCGTTACCCATTATATGACCACATGATCTATTGTGGCTCTAGATGATAGCCAAGGATGGTACCCTCACCAAATGAATGAGAATATTTCTTTTTTATATGGATTCCTCAAGGAAGAAGTATTTGTGGGGAAACCACAAGGATTTAAAGTACATGACTAGAAGACTCATGTGTTCAGTCTGAAGAAAGCCCTCTATGGTTTGAAGCAAGATCCAAGAGCTTGGTATGCCTGCATTGGTAGCTTATTGATGAAGCTTGGTTTTAATAGAAGTAATTTTGATCCAAATATTTACTTCAAGATAGTCCAAGTTATTCCTTTTGATTTTGGTATTATATGTTTATGATTTATTTCTGACCGGTGGTGAACCTCTTGTCCTCCAATGTAATAGGGAGTTGGATTTTGAATTTGAATTAAAATATCTTCATTTGATGCACTACTTTATGGGCCTTGAAGTATGGAAAATACCTGGTGATATTTTCATTTCTCAAGGAAAACATGTTTTCAAGCTACTAGAATGATTTGGTATGGCATAATGCAAGTCCATGAATTATCTAAAGGAAATGAATTTCAAGAAGCTATGTGGTTAATTTGTAGGTCCTTATTTGGAATATCCTTTTGAGTATTTTCAACTGATTGGGGCATTGATACTGAACACTGACTGGAAATATGTTTTACAGTCAATACTCTGAGCCAATATATGATTAAGCGATCACATGCACACTTGATATACTTGCATGGGACCATCTTGGATTGAGATATACTCCCAAAAATGTAATAATTCATGGATATAATATTGTTTATTGTGCTGGTAGCTTTATTTAAATAAAGAGAACTTCTACATGTTGCTTTAGCTTGGGATCTATGAAGATCTCTTGGATGAGTAGAAAGCAAAAGTATGTTGCATTGAGTATAGTTGAAGAAAAGTACATTATTGCTAACATGGCTAGCTATGAGGTAGTATGGATGAGGAAGCTCTTTGGAGAGCTATTTGAGAAATTTCCAGCGACAATAGTTATATATTGTGACAATAAGAGTGGGATTCGTCTTGTAGAAAATCCTACGTTCTATGAAAAGTCCAAGCACATTCATATCAAATATCACTATATGCGGGATATGGTATACAGAGGAGCAGTGATGCTCCATCATATTGTGAATGATGATTAGATAGTTGAAATTCTTACCAGGCCTATACCAAAAGGAAATTTCTTGGTTTTTAGAGAGCAGTTTGGAATTATGGACATGACAGTTCCAGGAAGCGATCACAGCTAATCGAGAACACTGAGTTGCCTTCCTCCGTGTCAGAGCTCACATGATTAGGGAATGATGCCAAAAATCTCCTGAGGATGAGGGATTTATTGTGTAGTATGTGCCACAAGAGCAGGCCTTAGTATGCATCCGTCCCATAGTCTGGGACATGGGAAAAGCCACCTATTTGGCCAATAGCTGTAGTGAGGCTGTTGAAAATGCAGCAAGATGATGGAGCTTAGTGAAATGAAGTCTCCTTCACTAAGTGGGCCCGCAGGAAAATTCTGGCGCAAAGTCTATTTTTAGACTATGTCTATTTTTAGACATATGGAGCATGGTCCAGGGGTTGCAATATGTTATTCTTGGAGTATTGGTCATGTTGGTAAAAATATATGGACCTCTATTTTTGGACCTATAGGTCGAAGTCTATTTTTAGACTGCCTATCCTAAAAATAGGGAAGTCAAATATTATTTACCCTTAATAATATTTGGACTCTAAAATTCAGTTTACTCTCTTGGAGCACTTCAGTTCGAGCTACATAAGTGGCTCATGCATCTGACAGAGGAATTACGCTATTCCTAGGGGTTTGGTGAGCTCATGCATGGTTGACTTCAGTTAGGACTTCGGTGGCAGAAGTTTGGTGGAGTTGATGAGACAGTTGGTGGAGTTGTGTTCGGTTTAACTTAGTTGAACTAGTTGAGATTAGTTTAACTAGATAATCAACTAGTAATGAGTGGAGTGAATTAAATATTATTTAATTCATTAATTAGAAACTCATTATTCAACTCAAGAACACATCAGTTCACTACAGTGCATGGACAGTTCAGTGGAGACCAGTGAAAGAGGTAGATGAAAGGGTGGAGTTAGCTATCAATGGCGACATCAGTTGTGCATGAGATTTGCACCACACTTGGAGGAATTTCCCATGATGATTGCGCTGTCAAGCCAAGGAGATTCGAACCTTGGATCTCTATATAGACAGGCCATGATTGCACAATAGAGGCAAGGCAATTGGCGGTGAGTTTTGAACCAGTAACCTGTTCAAAACTGAGCTAGTTTGTGTGTAACTTCATGAGATAGTACTGAGTACTTGTGAGGAGTATTGTACTGATTTTGTTACATGTATTCTCCATTATAATATACACAATAGCTGCGGGGTTTTCAGCTATAAGCTTTCCCCATACATACTGTGTTAATGTGTATGATGATTTGATGTGCTATCGCTTGTTTTATTTCCGCATGTGTGATGATCTGAGTGGAAGAGATTATGTGTTGCATATGAATTCAAATTGATATGTGATCAGGATAGTCTCAGTGGATAATTAATCATTATTCAGCAAATTTCTACATGGTATCGGAGCTATTGAAGCAGAGATTGATCATCACATTGATTACAAACTTATTTCGGTAGACAGAGTCTGCATGCGGGCCAGGTAGCCTCCGGATTCATCTTTCTTCGGAAAGTGAAAGGTCTGGTAAACGCCCCTTGCAGTCAATCTCTGTGCTAGAAATAATTTGTTCTCATAGATCTAGAGCAGTTGAGCTTTGAGGTGGAATTCGAAATTTTGCAGCAGTTTTGTTTTCTTGGTGCCGGTGTTGAAAATGTCTTTCAACGGTTTGCGACTCGAATATGCTCTTGAAGGCAGTTCGAATTATGTTGCATGGAAGGATCGCATGTAGGCAGTATTAGAAGATAATGGTCTGAAGGAGTTCGTAGATACGGATGTCCAAAAGCCCACTGATCCTGCTGAAGTCGAAGTATGGCAAAAGAAGATGGCGAAATGTCGAAGGATCTTGTTGGAGGGCGTCAAGGATCATATTGTATCCAGCCTGCATGGAAAGGCTTCTCCATATTTAATGTGGAAATATTTGACGGATCTATTCCAGAGTAAGAGTGACCAAAGGAAGCTGGCGCTCAAAGATAAGCTCAGGAACATCAAGATGGAGAAAGGCGACAGTATCGCCAAATACCTCACGAAGTTCACTCAATGCAGAGATGAGCTGGGAAGTGTGGGGGTGACTGTCGAAGATGAAGACATGGTCGACCTGGCTCTCCTTGGTCTTCTGAAGGCTTGGCACTCATATCAAGATAGTTTCAATGGTCGGGAGAAGCTGCCGGGATGGGAGCGCCTTTGGGTGGATCTCATGCAAGAGGAGATAAGGAGGACTACTCGAGATGGATCTTCATCAAAGGGAGCTGATGAAGAAAACTGCGCTTTGGTTGCCAAAGCAAAGAAGGGGAAGGGTAAGAAAACTTCTCATTCTGGTGCAAAGGGCAAGAAGCAGGATATGGCGAAAGTGAAGTGTTTTCACTACCATGATCACGGACATTATGCTACCAATTGTCCGAAGAAGAAGAAAAACAAGCAAGCGGGAAGATCTGCAGATGGAGAAGCTTTGGCTTCGCAGTTCGAGCTTGACTTTTCACTGATCGCATGCTTGGTTTCAAGTGTGATGGGATCGGTGTGGTTCTTGGACAACGGTGCGTCATTTCATATGACGGGAGATCGGGATTTGTTCTCAGATCTGGAGGACAAAGATCTGGGTGTGCACATCGAGATGGGCGATGATGGTAGATACAGTGCAACTGGTATCGGTACCATATCCTTTCAGAGGGAGTCTGGTAAACCATTTGTGTTGAAGGATGTCATGCATGTACCTGGTTTGAAGAAGAACTTGATCTCTGTGGCGATGTTGGAAGATAAGGGGTATGATGTGGTCTTCAGCGAAGGAAAAGCCTTCCTGCACAGCAAGACTACTGGAGAGACCCGGAAGATAGGTGTTCGAACCAAGAACCTTTATCAGTTGCAATTATATGGCTTCGCAGCAATGGCATGCAAGGCGGGAGAAGTGGTGAGCCGGGATGATGAGGGCGAACTGTGGCACAGGAGATTGGGCCACCTTCACCATGGAGCTTTGAAGATCCTGCAGCAGATTTCTACTGGGCTTCCTAAGGGCACTCTTGCGAAGTCAGATCAGTGCAAGGGGTGTACCTTGGGGAAGTATGTGAAAGCCACCTTTCACGAGAAGGATAGTCGCGCCACGACGATCCTTGAGAGAGTTCACACAGATGTGTGTGGTCCTTTCTCAGTTGCTTCGACAACAAAGCACAAGTACTACATGATCTTTGTTGATGATTTCTCTCGAAAGTGTTGGATCTTCTTCATGCAGAAGAAGAGCGATACATTCACGAAGTTCTATGAGTTTAAAGCACTGGTCGAGAAGGAGTCGGGGAAGAAGGTGATTGCTCTAAGGAGTGATAATGGTGGCGAATTCATCTCGGCTAAATTCAAGGAGTTCTGCAGCGCAGAAGGGATTTGGAGAGAGCTCATCACACCCCATAACCCACAGCAGAACGGGGTGGCTGAGCGGAAGAACAGAACGATCGTGGGTGCTGCACGGGCGATGTTGCATGATCAGGACCTACCCCTTCACTTGTGGGCTGAGGCATGCAATACAACAGTGTATGTGCAGAACCGTTGTCCTCACAAGGTTCTTGGCATGAGTACACCGGAGGAGGCTTATTCTGGCAAGAGGCCTGATATTTTCCATTTGCGGATTTTTGGTTCTCCTGTCTACATGCATGTGACGAAGGATGCGAGAAGGAAGCTGGATCCAACTGCTGAGGTTGGAATATTTGTGGGGTACACTGATACACCTCACGACTATCGGGTGTATTTGTCAGACAGTCGAAAGACTGTTGTGCGACGGGATATAAAATTTCAGGAGGAGAAAGCCATGCAGTGTTCGCTTGAGAGGGAGATACACTTGCATGCAGATGAGGAGCTGTTAGTTCCTAAGGAGGAGCTTCCGGATGTGGATCAGCCACAAGAGGAGGTTCAGGAGGTGGAAGAAACCACCCAGGCAGTGCCAACCATCAGAGGGCACATGCGCACTACAGAAGCTGAGCGACTGGCTCGGGATGCAGAGAAGGTTGTAGGACCACCTACAGCACAGCGCAGACAGAGACAGTCACCGGATCGGTACACTGGATACATGGCTCTTATGAGTCAATGTGTTGTGACAGAGCCATCCTCTTTTGAGGAAGACGTGGAGGAACCCGCATGGGTTGATGCCATGATCGAAGAATATGATTCGATCATCAGGAACAGTGCATGGGAGATTGTCCCAAGACCGGTTGGGAAATCAGTTGTAGGTTCGCGATGGATCTACAAAGTGAAGCAGGCGGCTGACGGGAGTGTGGAGAAGTACAAGGCGAGATTTGTCACCCGTGGCTTCTCACAGATCGAGGGGATCGATTATGAGGAGACCTTTGCACCTGTCACAAGGTACTCTTCCATACGGACGATCCTAGCTCTCTCAGCGCAGATGGGATGGCACATCCATCAGATGGATGTGAAGACTGCGTTCCTCAACGGAGTCATTGAGGAGGAGGTGTACATAGAGCAGCCTGAAGGTTTCGAGATCTTCAGCAGTGAGTCGCATGTGTGCCGACTCAAGAGAGCATTGTACGGGCTGAAGCAAGCACCTCGTGCTTGGTACACTCGGATAGATAGCTACTTCACCGGGCTTGGATTCTCCAAGAGTGAGGCGGATCCTAACCTGTACCAGATTGTGGTGGAGGGGAAGCTGTTGATCATTGTACTGTATGTAGATGATCTGATTTTGACTGGTGATGAGCAATTGATACTTTCATGCAAGGAGGATCTTGCACGAGAGTTTGAGATGAAGGACTTGGGCATCCTTCATTATTTCCTGGGATTGGAGATTTTGCAGCGCAGCGGAGGACTGTTTGTTTCTCAGGGCAAGTATGCCCGGGAGATTCTGGAGAGGTTCAACATGCAAGGCTGCAAGCCTGTTGACACTCCTCTTCCTGGTGGTTGGAGGAAGGAGGATGCTACTTCAGCGGAGGTAGTGGATGCCACTATCTATCGACAATTGGTGGGGTCGCTTATGTATCTGGTCAATACACGACCCGATATATGCTATGATGTTAACCAGCTTTCGCAAGCTATGGTTAAGCCTACCAAGCTCTTCTGGAAGGCAGGCAAGCATGTATTGCGTTATCTTAGTGGCACATCAAAATATGGTCTATGGTACAGACAGGAGGTTGGAGCGAAGCTTAGCGGCTTCACTGATGCAGATTGGGCAGGGAGCCCAACGGACCGAAAGAGCACATCTGGAGGAGTTTTCAGTATCGGGTCGACAGCAGTTTCCTGGTACAGCAGGAAGTAGAGATCCGTGGCACTCAGTTCAGCAGAGGCCGAGTACATGGCAGCTAGCTTGGCTGCATGCGAGGCTATTTGGATGAGGAAGATCCTCGTTGGATTGTTCGGGTTGCATTTGGAGCCTACAGTGATTTACTGTGATAACCAGAGTTGCATTAAACTCTCGGCTAATCCGGTATTTCATGATAGATCCAAACACATCGACATCAGGTACCATCATATCAGAGATTGTGTTCAGCGGAGAATCATGATGCTTTCATATGTTCCCACGGAAGATCAGGATGCCGACATCCTGACGAAGGCGCTCACCAGGAGCAAGTTCGAATTCCACAGAGGCAGGATAGGGATTGCAGATAATCCATATCTTGCTGAGAGGGAGTGTTGAGAATGCAGCAAGATGATGGAGCTTAGTGAAATGAAGTCGCCTTCACTAAGTGGGCCCGCAGGCAAATTCGGGCGCAAAGTCTATTTTTAGACTATGTCTATTTTTAGACATATGGAGCATGGTCCAGGGATTGCAGTATGTTATTCTTGGAGTATTGGTCATGTTGGTAAAAATAGATGGACCTATATTTTTTGGACCTATAGGTCGAAGTCTATTTTTAGACTGCCTATCCTAAAAATAGGGAAGTCAAATATTATTTACCCTTAATAATATTTGGACTCTAATCTTCAGTTTACTCTCTTGGAGCACTTCAGTTCGAGCCTTGGAAGTGGCTCATGCATCTGACAAAGGAATTACACTATTCCTAAGGTTTTGGTGAGCTCATGCATGGTTGACTTCAGTTAGGACTTCAGTGGCAGAAGTTTGGTGGAGTTGACGAGACAGTTGGTGGAGTTGTGTTCGGTTTAACTTAGTTGAACTAGTTGAGATTAGTTTAACTAGCTAATAAACTAGTAATGAGTGGAGTGAATTAAATATTAATTAATTAATTAATTAGTAACTCATTATTCAACTCAAGAACACATCATTTCACTACAGTGCATGGACAGTTCAGTGGAGACCAGTGAAAGAGGTATATGAAAGGGTGGAGTTAGCTATCAGTGGCGACATCAGTTGTGCATGAGATTTGCACCACACTTGGAGGAATTGCCCATGATGATTGCACTGTCAAGCCAAGGATATTCAAACCTTGGATCTCTATTTAGACAGGCCATGATTGCGCAATAGAGGCAAGGCAAATAGTGGTGAGTTTTGAACCAGTAACCTGTTCAAAACCAAGCTAGTTTGTGTGTAACTTTATGAGAAAGTACTGAGTACTTGTGAGGAGTATTGTACTGAGTTTGTTACATGTATTCTCCATTATAATATACACAATAGCTGCAGGATTTTCAGCTATAAGCTTTCCCCATACATACTGTGTTAATGTGTATGATGATTTGATGTGCTATCGCTTATTTTATTTCCGCATGTGTGATGATCTGAGTGGAAGAGATTATGTGTTGCATATGAATTCAAATTGATATGTGATCAGGATAGTCTTGGTGGATAATTAATCATTATTCATCAAATTTCTACAGAGGCTTGTCTATGTGACTTGTCTAGGATGCGGGTGTTCTTCCAATTAACATTTAATGAGTCTAGGATGTGCGAGATCCTTTTCATGTGTTTACAAGTGGATCCCCCCCAATCAATGATGAGCCTTTGATGTGCGATTTCCTTTTCATGCATTGACAAGTGGATCCTCCCAAGCACAGATGAGCCTGGGATGTGTGAGATCCTTAACATATGTTGACAATTGGATCCCCCCAAGTTGAGATGAGACTTGGTTGTGTGATATCTTTGTCATATGTTGGAAATTGGAATTGACCCCAAGTGAATATAGGGCGATGGATGAATCCCCCCTATGATGATTCTTCTTCATTAGATTGAGACATCATTGTTGCAGATGATACAGAGAAAAGATGAATACAAATGAGCAGAGGAAGAAAATATATTTTTTTTGTAGAAAGAAATTCCTCCCTAGATAAGAGGGAGTGTTGAAAATTTGTAGCTCAAGGATGAATTTCTAAAAGTATAAATTCTAAAAATAGAAATCCCCAAAAAATATAATCTCTAAAAATAGAAAGTCTAGAGTCTCAAGCATGACTTTCAAAAAATATTAAATCACCTTGCATCAATTGGTAATCAAGTATTGTTGATGTAAAATCCCTTTTTATCATCAATCAGTCCTAATAGTTTAATTTCATCTTTATTATCAATATTATCATTATTATTATTATTATTATTATTATGATATTATTATATTATTATTAAAATAAATTAGAGTCTCTCAATCATGAGACTCAATCATGTCATATGTAACTCCCCTCAATTAATGCATATGTTACTCTCTCTTAATGGATTCATTCCTCTCTCTCTTTAATTCTCTTACGCACCTCTTACACTCTCTTACACACTTTAATTACTTGTCATAAAAAAATTCATGTTACACCTCTTTAATGCATAAGTTATGCTTCTCTAATAAATGCATAAGTTACACTCCTCTCCTTTTTAGCATAAGTTACAATACTATTTTGGCATATGTAACTCCTCCTCAAGGAAAGTGTATTTCTCCTCTTTTATATCAATAATTATTTTCCCCTCCTATATATATGTGTTTCTCATATAATATCACCTCACGTACTTTGCATTGTGAATTCGAACTTGAGAGAGAGTTGGAGAGACTTGAAGAAGATTGCGAGAGAGAGAGACTGGAGAGTAAGAGCAGATCTTAGAAGCCAAAGTGATTCTGCATTTGCATCAACTACTGCTATCAGAGATATTCCTCATAATTGGGTTAACTTCTTCATTCTCTCATTTTACTTTGTGTCTCTGTTGAAAAATTGATTTCTAATAGAATAAGAATCTGGTTGGGTTTTCCCCTTGTGGGTTTTGCCCTGGTCATTGACCTAAATTCTCCGTGTCTCATTGATTTCTTGGTTGTATTTCATTTTGCATATGGTTTATATGGTTTATGTTCTACCTACAATTACTTAACTTATTTTACAACATAAATAAGTTCTATATTTAAGTGATTGTAAGAACATAGAACATCGAAATTTCAACATTTTCCTCCAACCACTATACAGAGGTTGCTTCTCTAACTGTCCAAAACAAAACCTTTCATCCTTCACTATGTGAGGCCTTCCTTGATACCCATATTTTCTCACTATTTTACATTATATGAGGTTGAAAATGTCCCACTTGAAGATCAAGGTATCCTCAAAACAATGTGGTCACACCTCTCTTCACGTAGGGTCTTGGCCTCCCACTTTATACACTATCCTTGAGCGGCTTAACACATAGTTTAGAACAACCCTTTAAGGGTAATTCACCATTTGAAGGAGCCATAAAATAGGGAAAATAAGGACACACACTTTTGTCCTTTCTAACATCCATAATATGTCCTTCAAACTATCCTAAACTAGGACACCACATCCACTAGTAAACCATAAACTTAGGAAGAACAACATATATCAGCATAGGACACTTCCTTTTTCTTTATCCCTTTCATATTTGTTGTTTATTCATGTGGATATTAGCCTTTGTTATGGTTGTTGTAGTAGAAATTAAAACCCTAATTATTGTCCCAAATCACCTCTTAATACTTCAATCAAATCTCCTCCGTAATCCTTGATGTACTTGACCTATAATTCAATGTTGTATAATGGTGTTCCACATTCCTCCATATCTCAGCTAATACTCCGGCCACCTATAAAAATTTCAGATAATTTTGGCCTAATTCTTCGAGAGTTTTTCCATCAAAAACTCACACAAATAGTCCCAAAAATTCTTCCATATATCAACTTGTTCCTCTTCTTGGATCTTCCCAAATAATCTCAAGAAGTAGCCCAAAACAAGTCTCCTCCACTTATTCATTGAGCTTCAAGGTTTGTGACCTAATGAGATGTTGTTCCTCCTATGACATGTTACTCTTTGGATTTTCCAACCACTGTCCAAAACTTACACCCCAATCTTGCACTTATACTCCTAGAAAACATCCTTTTAACTCTTTGAGAAAGACTTTTTTGAGGAAATATGCCTTATCTAGGGAAATATGAAGCATCCTTAAACCATCTGCAAAAATCCAAAAAATACCAAGTTTTGCACTCTTTTCCTAGGTGAATGTGGCCTAATATTGGTTTCAAAGTAGGCTACTCAGCTCTCTAAAGATCACAAATTATCCAACCTGATACATCATATAATTCTCATCTTGTTGGATAGAGATTACCTCTAGTTATTGATCAGATTATGCCCTCAATAGTATTGGCCTAGCCTCCTCTTCTTCACTACCTATGTCTGCCCAACCATAGCCCAAATAAAAACACAAATAATCAACCAAAAACAGACTTGATCTCCTCTCTTGTTAGGATTCTAGTGTTGTGGCTATCTAAGGAGTATTGCACCATCTTTTCTTGTCTTCACATGAGGAACAAATTCCTTTAAGTAGCTCAACTTATAGGAATATTAATTCCATACTTTTAATTCTCATCATAGAGGTATTTTTCCTCTTGAAAAGATAAACTTTGTTCTTCTAATCATAAATCACAGAGAATATTTGCAATTTTTAAAGAGACTAGTTGTAGAGAATTCCAAGAATTTATTTGAATGATCGCTGCTGAAGTTGATTATGATCTTCAAATCTATTTGTTTTTTTTTGTAGAAGTATCTTCAAACATGCCAACAAAGGTGATCTTCAAGCTGCCTTATAGTAACCTTAGCTCTAATACCATGTTTGAAAAACAAGGAAATTGTAGATTAAGGTTGATTTTCCTTACTTGATAATTTCTCTTGAGATTTGTTGGGATTTTATTACTTTATTATTTATTCTTCATCAAGAAATTACTAAAACATAAAATGCATGAAGATCACAAGAACACAAGAGACAAACTCCAAGCTATGGCATAACCCCACAATTGGGGAGAACCCAAACAATATTATTCTTATAGAATCAAATCAAATGAGATATCCTAGACGAAGACCAAGACAACTTTCCTCCATAAGATCCCCAATTCAGCCCTCCATTCAGTGTCATATTGTATCCTTGATATGTCACTAATATGCCTTTTAGATGCATTGTCTTCAAAAATAAATTTGTCCTCCCTATAGATTGTAGTCCAAAAACCTCACAATAAATCCATAGCTTACATAACACATTTATAACAATATTTGTGAAGTTTGCATGTCATCACATGGGAAAATTTCTTATCTCTTTAGGAATTCACACTCTTTTTCAGGTTTCATATCATAGAAAACTTACATTCCTTGTACATACTTTTACCATATATATGTATTTAAAGAAACTCGCATATCCCTGCCACATAAACTCACATATCCCCACTATTATCAATCCCCCCAACTTCCTAAGGCTAGAGTGGTATTGAAGGAAGGTAACCACATACCAGGCTTTAGGTTAGGTAGCTAGCCCTACCAGGACTAGAGAGGGCTCTCTCAATGTCACTTTTAAATTAATTAAATGAATTAATATTTAATGATCTTAGGATAGGTATGTGAGCTCATTAAATAAGGTTTTTTTTTATGTTTGTGTGCTAGATAGGAATGATAGTAAGGAGACTAGGTCTAGGGTTTAGGTCAAAATTAAATATCAATTTGCAAAGAATATGGATGAGGCCAGGTAGGTATTTTTAAAGCATGTTTAGTTTATCATTGTGTATAGGATTAAATGATAGAAATATGAATGGGAACTGAGGTGAATTCATTCATTTAGAAGAACATAAACATATAATGTAAATCCTGTTAAGACAGAGCATGAAAAGGCATGATTTCTGCTTATAGATTGACAAGGTAAACACATAGAAGAATGTATATGAAAGAGGAAAACATATCATTCAACATGATAAGATACGCATATAGAGAAATAACAAATTCTCCAAGTCATACCACAGGATTCTCAACACAAATTTTGCAACATTGTCTCTGATTTCATTCCAAAAGGCTTGTACAATAGCTCCACTGCAAAAAACAACTATCCAAACCAAGAAAGACTAAAGTGGGTATAATTATAGGAAATATGAACAATGACACCTCATAAGGTCAAAATCCCCTCCAAAATGCTTCATAAAGACATGATATGAGTCACTTCCTAGAATCTAGGTAGGTTAGAAACCATTCCCTAGAATTGATATAAGGACTAGGAATGTGTGTCCCCCACATTAAATTACATGTTTCCTCATGATAAGAGGAAAAAACCAACTCAATTACTCCAATTCCAGCTCAAAGGATAGCAAAACCTCAAAAATATGACTTTTTCTGGGCTTGATAAGTGTCTTGAGGAATCCTATGCAAATGTGTAGCGCCATTTTACAGATGTGTAACACCTTTTTATAGATGCGTAAAAAAAATTTCTAGCTGATTTTGAGGGAATTTTAGGACTCTAAATCCAAATATGTAAGATAGATCAACTAGCCTTGTGTGTCTAGTTTCCATAACATCTTGAACTTTGAAAAATGACCCATGTTAAGGCCCCCAAAATTTTATTCTCCCAATATTACTCCAGATGCATAACACCATGCTACAGATGCGTAACACCTTTTTATAGATGCATAAAACTTTTTTTATGTTTATTTTTAGGGACTTTTAGGACTCCAAATCCAAATATGGAAGATAGGTCAACTAGATTTGTGTGTCTAGTTTCTAGTTTATCTTGAATTTTGACAAATGACCCGTGGGAAGGCCTCCAAAAGTTGAATTTTCAAACCTTACTCCAGATGTGTAGTGCCATGTTATAGATGCGTAGTGCCACTTTGAGAGGTGATTTGGAGGCCTTACCAGAGGGTTTTTGGGATGTAAGTGATATGGGTGAAAATATTAGGATGTATGCTACATAATGGAATCATCAAGCACTGCAAAACCCTACTCCAAACCCGCGAAACATTGAATTGAAGAAAACTTGTTTAAAAGTGCAGAAAATGACCGGGAGAAACTGTATTTTTGGAATTTATCTCAAATAATAACACTTGTGCATAAACTAAGGATTTTTATGTTATTTTTCCTATGATTGACAAAAACCTCTTTCACGTTTGTAAAATTAACTTCCATTACTTTAGAAATGGATTTTGAAGCCAAAATTTCCCTGTTTGAAATGTAAAACCTGGAAAATGACCTTTTGATGAATTGTGAAGCATTGATCTCCTAAAAGTTGGATGGCTCAAACCTGGAATGATGACCTCCTGTTATGCAGATAAATCCTTCTTGCGGACAAGAACGATATCCCTAGTATCCTACGGATATCTAGAAACAAACATCCAAATGCAAACCATTTTCTCTAAATCATTTGTGATTCAAAATTATTAAATAACAAAGTATGAGGACATGCCCCTACCTGAAGTTCAACGCTTGCTAAAATATTCTATCTAGTCTCTCCAAAAGAGGTCATTTCAACATGTGAAACCTGAAATCAAAGCAGATAAAATGATTAAAAGCACCTGCAAGATATAATAATTGAGAAAACACTAATCTATCTCAGTGATCAAGGAATCCAAGAATTAAAATACTCAATAGATACATGAACAATTTAATGAGAAAATAGAATCCATTTGTATTATATTGTATAATAAGAAGTAAACTTACAACCTTGTCACCTTGATGTCATACAGGTTCTTCCGGGGTCCTGAACAATCATTCTCTCTCAGTTTGAAAAGCCTTCTCCTCTTTGAACTAGCATGAAACTATGGATATGAGTATGTGATCGTTCTCATGCTAATGATGCTAAGTATAGAGAGTATGATTTCTTCAGCAATTTTCCTCAAAAACTACTAAGTTCTAAGAAAATATCATCTACCCTTGAGACTAAAACAAGAGTTTAATTTATAGGAAAAAATAAGTGGTTTCAGTTCCATAAAGAGGGGAATAGTTTCCTTTAATGAAGGGATTTGAGCTCCAAACACCAAGGGATAAACTTCATTAATGAAGGGATAGAAGTCCATGAATGAAGGGATGAAGCTTGACCAGATTACACTTCTATAAGCCTCCAGCTGGGAGAATATTCAACCAGCTGGGCTTCTAGAAATTAATTTTTATTTTATTTTTCCTTTTACTGGGGTCCGCAGGTTTAATGAGAAGAACGTGTGGGATGTGCCGTAGACTATAGAGAAAAAAGTTGTGAGTCCGCAGGTAAGGACTAGGAAAAGTGCGGAGTTGGGCTTTTAGGGTTTTAAATGAGCTTTTCTCCAATTCCAAGACTTGGTTTAGTAAATTTAAGGTTTTTGACTGCCAAGGAAGCATAATATAGGTAATGATGAACCCATATAGACAGTTAAATTTCATGGTGACAAAATAACGTGTAACAAATTTATCGCTAAAGTGCAAAGTCTGAGGTAGTTTCGAAGAGTGAAGTGCTTTATCTTTCCAAGGATTGGATAGCGGACATTTTGGTTGAAACCTGTAAAAAATATTTAATGCAAACATATATATTTGTATATCATCATTGATGTAGGCATTCCCATACTCAAATCAAAACTAACTACATCTTGTGGTACAGAAATGATTTTAAAATTAAATCAATAGTAGACACAGTATGGGCACAACCATCTGTTATAAGTAGTCTACTGTATTGTGAATAATAAAATTCCTTGCAGCCTGGATGGTGGAAATTAGATCCAGGGTTTTGATTTCCACTTCCTAAACTAGTACGATTATGTCCATGTGATTGATTGTGTTGAAGTCGAACATGGTAGAAACCACTTTATTACTAGTCAATGATGTGAACTGTTAACAAGTGTGAGAGAAACCACCAATAATTACAATGGCTCTCAAAGTACTGAGTACAATCCACGAAGTGTGAATGAATGATTTGCAGTCGAACACTTCACGGAGTCATTCAATCGAAGATCAATGATGCAATCTGTCGTCAAAGGGGATGAACCTACCATTAGGGCATGCAGATCCCAAGGTACTGATAGGATTCTAGATCAACTTTCTAGATAATGAGTTGTTGTCAATAGAAAGTGAGCCGTCATAGGAAAGCCTACGACACGAAACCATTAGATCAAGTTTTGAATAAATATTTGCAAGGACTGACTCAGGGATGGTCAACGCGAATGGAGACAAATGTTTGCAATGAATGGTTTATTTAAACTATTCTCTTGAACACATAACAACACTGCAGATGGTTTGGTGAGAATTGACCTAAAGCTAATACCCATAAACCGGCTGACGACCTTCAATGTGGTTTGATTAACTTTTAGACAAGGGGTTTTCCCAACCCATGTATGAGTGTAACAAAAAGTGTGATGTTCAAGAGTGGTATATTTCTTTTCAAAACAAAGTATGACAACTGGATTCATTTTCTCTCTTTCCCCCCCACCATCTCTGGCAAGTACCTCTTTATTTTCGACAATCTTGAGGAGGATAATATTTTCTTTTTGTGTAAGCTCATCCTTCTGATGATTCCAACTTAGTATTAAAATTGAACCCTAAGAAGGAGTGGTTTGTTCCTGTTTATAATCAACGGGTCCTTTACTATCAAATTTTAACGTGTCTAGTATAGGAGAAACTCAGTGTTTTTCAATTTTAGGGAGTCAGAAGAAAAACTAAATAAAAATCCATGGTTGTTATTTTTCATAAATTTAGTCTCTCAAGCCCTTAACTCTATTGACTATGATTAGTCAACGTATACCATTTTTGTAAATAGTACATTTTAGTTTGGAAAAGGGGTAAACTTATACTGAAAGGACGACTATTCATTTACTTTAATGAGTTTGAATAGTCAAGTACTCGATAATATTTTCATATTTAGAGAGTCTGAAAATGGCTTAAAAGACAACTCCAGGGTTTCTCTTTTTTTGTAATTTTTTAAGAGCTCAAAAAAGTGATAAAAGTGTACTCATCACCAAAAATTTGTATTCAGCACAAAAACTCGAAGAATTAAACATATATGTTTCTAAAAAGTAAAAACATCTGAAAATTTACTTTTTAAAGTGGAAAATAAATAAAATAAAATATTTTATTTATTCAAAAAATATTATAAAAAGTAGTTCAACAAAGTCATTTTCACCTTTTGTCTTTAGAGTTGTAATTTGAGAGCTTTTGGCAGAAAATTTTCTGGAGATGATAATGGAAGAACCAATTGTTCAATTCGAAAATCGTCAGAACCAGGTAATCTACAACACTTTTCTCTTCATTTTCATCCAATTAAATTCTCTTTTAGGCTTTAAAATCATTTTTTGAGGAGAAAATATGCTCAAAATTCTACCCTCGGGGGTCTGCGGGTCATACATGGGTTACCTGCAGACCCCGATAATTTTCCTAAAGTAAAATTATCAATCTACCACTATTTTCATGAATAGCGCGTGTGGACATCTGCACTGTCTCTGCACGAAAACTGCGGAGCCACCGTGTAAAAAGGAAAATTGTTAAATTCTCTCAAAAATGTTTATGTTTTTCCATTCTAAAAATTTCTAATCTTCAAATTCGTCCATTTGTAGACTATTTCACAATGTTAGAATGGAGAGAATGTGAACATGAAGGTGTAGACAAGGCAGCTAGAATGATCTGCACACAATGCATGTGTTGAGAGATTGTGGATTGTATAAATTATGGGCAATTCAAGGCATGAGGGCACAAGTGGAACTAATGACATGGTTGGTGAACAAATGGGAACTTAAAGAAGAATGTTTTATCATTGGTGATCACTGGCTAGAACTTGAGCTAGACGATATTTACTTTCTCACTGGTTTGTCCAAAATAGGGGAACATATCTCTTTGTTTGGAGCTAGGCAAGGTGGCATACCTGTTGCTAGCTATAAATAAGAGTTTTGCAGTGAAGAAGCTGATCCCAAAGTTAACTGTATAGATATAAAAACTATTCTACGTCTTGATCTTAAAGTGATTGCATTCATAGTAACCAAGTTATGTGGGAGTGCGGCTCCACATGTGGCTACCAAGTCTCAAATGCAAACGGAAATCGAATGTTTCAGAGGCACCATTTTCAATTGGTGTGAAGGGGTATTGGCCAATATGAAAGGCCAATTGACCAGAGAAAAAAACTCAAAGTTGAAAAACTTTGGGTATGGTGCTATCTTGGTTTCTTTTGCTTTGGAGAGGATTCCATTCCTCGCCCCTTAACTTATCTCTGTTGATCATGGTGAACTTAGAGAGCCTCGTATGGTACGCTGGGTTGCACTGATGGCCCACCATGGTGGAGACAGTTGTGCGGTAGTTCGATTCACTCCGAAATATTTTCATTGACTGCAGAACCAAATCTTCATGATTGAATATTTTCCGTATGTGGGTATGGATTTCCGAGGTGATCCCGAGATGTCCTTACCTCTAGGGGTACAATGGGACAAATTAGGTAAATGAATCATTTTGATGTGTTTTAACTCTAATTTTTTTATTTTTTTTTCAATGGTCCAATACTAATGACAAAATTTCAAATGTAGATGTTGGTCCACGAAGGCTAGCTACACTCCTTATTTTTGAAAGATGACAAACAGAGCCTGTTACACAGCCACAAAATCAAGCAACATAAATCCTTACTGACATGGAGCACAACCTGGAGAGGTTTACTATAGATATCCTAGAGACATCAACGAATGACATTCTCCTTCGTCTCCAAAGACACGTTACTGGTGTTCTAGGCCAGTTCAGGAGATTCTTGCGCAAGGTGGCGTGGGCGATAGTTTACTACCATAATCATCACCACAGATAGTGGATGATTCATAGAGTATTATATTTTGTTTTTGGTATCACAATCTTTCAGATCATAAGGTGTTTTAAACCTATGATCACATACGATGTAATATATTTTGAAAACAAAAAATTCTATCTATGATATTAATACCTTCTCTAACTATCTTGTTCACATGTATCGAATGTTGTTTTGATTTACTGTTTAATGTTGCAAATGTCTATTTAAAAGACGATTAGCTAATGCATCAGCCAATGTGTTTAATTTTCTTGAAATGTGTTGATATTCAATGTAATCAAATTTTCTTTCCAAGCGTGGAAGGAGGAGATAGATTTATGATGGCCTCAACCTTCGAAGGATCAACACGAATGCTGGCTTTGGAGACAACAAATCCCAATAATCATCCAGATTGCACACAAAAAAAACACTTGTGTGGATTCAAACGAATCTTGTAATGCCTACATCTCATAAAAAAATGCTCTTAGATGAGTAGGATGATCTTCCTTGTGTAATGAATGAACAGGTAAATCATCTAGATAAGGCTGCACAATGTGTTTGATGTCATGAAAAGCGTAAGACATGGCCTTTTGAAAATTTTCACCAGCATTCTTTAATCTGAAAGGTAATTTACAGTAAGCAAATGTTCCCCAAGGAAAAATGAACGTTGTTTTTGGTTGATCAGCAAGGAGTATGTTTATTTGATTATATCCGGAAAATCCATCCATGAATGAAAAAATCTCATTTCCGGCACAATCATCAATGATTTGGTCGATATAAGGGGTAGGATAATTGTCTTTTGGACAAGCTTTATTAATGTCCCTATAATCGACACATACTCGTATAGTCCCTTGTTTTTTGGTAACAGGGATGATATTAGATACCCAATCTGTCAGTGGGATTGGATAAATAAATCTTTCTCTTAGCAATTTCTCAAATTCATCTTTGATAGAAGCAACTTTCCTCGGATGTATCGGATGTAAACGTTGTCTAATAGGCTTTGCACCCGGGTATGTCTTTATTTCATGAATGACAATTTTTGGATCAATTCCTGGAATTTCTTCATAGGACTAGGAAAATATGTCATGAAATCCTTGAAATAGGGCTTTATATGTATTAATTTAATCAATTGTACAATAAGCTCCTATATGAATGTTTTCAACAATTCCAGGTTTAACTGATATGTCAATAGGAACGGTTGTAGAAATATTTCCTGAATTAATCTCAGAATCCGAATTTGTAATCATGATTGGATTATATGGTTCCTTGATATAATCAATTGTAAAAATTGACGAAAAATAATTTTCAAATCTATCAAGTTCAGGTAAAAATGAAGATCTATGGTGCAGATCATCCCATGGTGATTCATCTATAGACATAATTTCACGAATACTTTCATCAGTAGAAAACACTTGTTGGAAAGAATTAGAAATGCATGTCAAGGTTGATCTTGATAGTGAAGAAGATTCTTCACTGACCTCATTAATTGGATTAGGATCAGTTGAAGGTGTGCTATAAAATGACTATACTACTGTATATGCTATCTCAAAAGGACTCAAAGGCATCTCGCCATTGAAAGAATCCATTTATGATTCTGAAGGCACTATCCAAGGATCATGAAATGGAATAGTGCTTGATGAAATCATATTGATATTAGCAATGGTACGCGGTACGTTGGTTGGAGGCATAGAAAACGTTCCCATCAAAACATAATCTTTTACTAAACCTACTCTAACATCTTCATAAGGAATAGTCGATTTTCCAACATGCTGAATACTATCTGTAGAGGCTGGATCGGACGAATAATATGAGAGCTGATCAATTTTCAAAATCTTTCCTTTATGAGGAAACATGATTAACCGAAAGACGAAAGACATGACAATATTCATAGCATAAGACCAACTTTGACCTAGAAGAAGGTTGGAATCTAGAGGGGCATCAACTACTTCCACATCTAGATTAACGGTTTTACCATCAACCTCTATAGGTAGATCCTGTAAAATTCCATACGGATGGAATCCACTTCCGTCAAAATCTTTAAGGATTGTCAAATATTGGTTAATCGTTGGAGAACCAATACTTTTCCAAAAATTTAATGAAATTATACACGTAGATGCCTCCTCATCAAGTACAGTACGAAAAATTTGTTTGTTTTTTACTAATACTGGAATCTGAAAAGCCATTTGATGGGGTAGTATCAGTGTAAAATTTTCTAAATCGAAGACCATAATATTAGAATCCTGAGGATCTATAGCTCCAATAGCTGATAAAAGTAATTTCCTTTGTGATGGACATGATTGTAGCGCTTCAAGGGCCGACATTGCTGAAGGGGAAATCACCAAGTCTTCAACAATGTTGTAGTTCTGAGCATCTCTCGCATGTGGATTGAAAGCTGAATTATGAAGTACACCTTTAGTAGGTGGTTTAATTACTAGATCAGGATTAGGTTTCTCGATATGGAGTGGATGAGAAACTGAAGGAGATGTAGTTGGTGTTGAATTAAAATTTTCTATATCTTTACCAGTCACAGGATTTTTATTTCCATAGTCTTGCGATCGTATTGCAACCATAACCTCAGACATCATTAAAATATCTATTGATGAGTGTGAAGAAGATCCTATCATTTTGCTATCTTGAGTAGGAAAAGGATACTTCAAGACAACGAGTGTTGGCGAACCTTTAACAAATTTAGAGATCTCAGATCGATGCGGAC
Organism: Pinus albicaulis; assembly: GCA_034641835.2. Classification (NCBI taxonomy): domain Eukaryota; kingdom Viridiplantae; phylum Streptophyta; class Pinopsida; order Pinales; family Pinaceae; genus Pinus; species Pinus albicaulis. The sequence goes on from CM076574.1 coordinate 187,285,874, forward strand.
ACTCTTTAGTAAAGTGATCCTCATCATAGATAAGACAAGGATAATGAGGTTTTCATTTATCGTAAGATGGTTCAGTTTTTTTGGTTTTCTCTTTGGGTGATGAAGTTTTCTTGCTTTTATTCTTACCTTTATTCTTATTAAAGGTTTTGGATTTATCTGTAGACGAATCTACAACATGAATATCAGCAGAATTTTCAAGGGAAGAATCTCCTTTTGGTGAATTAGGTAAATTCTTATAGGTGAAATAATCTTAGATGATTTATTCTTACTTTTATTTGTATTAACTAGACCAATTACACCATATGCAGCATGAGATCCTGAAGGAGTTGCAGTTACTTGACCAGGGCATGGTAAATCAGGAAATTTTTCATACAAAGTACCAGACTGTGTATAAACAAGGTCTAAGTACTAAGCTTGAGAAATGACCTGTTCCTCAATAATAACACCTCCCTTAGCCACATCTTCAGTGATCTTTGGAAGTAATGATTTGATAAACCATTCAGCCAAAATCTGATTCGGAATAAAAACCTTCACCAAACGTCTTCTACGTCACCATTCATGTATGTGACCATATACGTACGTAGACGTAGATTGTTTTAATGAAGTTAATAATTTTGTGCTATTTTCGTATCTGACTGGAAACTGAAAATGTGTTAAGAATGCAGTTGCTAAAGCATTGAAATTGTTGAATGATCCATGTGGTAGTTCAATATACCATTTAGCATCTAAGCCTATCAGTGTTCTCTGAAACAGTCTTAATCAAATAGAATCATCAATCAAAGAGTTGGATGCACACCAGAGGTGGTAATTCATGACATGGTTCGATGGGTACTCTCCTGATTTCCCTTCAAATTTAGGGATATCACTAGGAAAATTATTTGGCATTGGCAGCCAATACGGAAGATAATAGATGGGATCATTCGTAAGGCGCAAAAAATCAGGTAAATCCAAAGTTGCTATGAATGGCAACCGACAATTAATGTCTTGAGAAAATTGATAACCTCTGGAACTATACTAGTACCAGGAGGAGGATATCTAGGATATCATGGAATAGCCTGTGCATTTGGGATTGGAATACCTGCCGGGTAACCAGGATTAGCCGGACTATATTAGGGTTGAGATGGTATATGATATGTGTAACCAGGGTATGGTTGATGCTAGTATACTGGATTTTGCGCTGCAGGCCCATATGAATACTGCCCCTGATATGGTTAATAAGAAAAATGAGGTTGGCTTGTTACAATGGTACTTGTACCAGGTTGTCCTGTAGGTACCTGAACGGTAGTCTGGATTATAGGTCCAGGCTATGGTGCAAAGATTACAAGAATTTGTTGTGATACTTGAGGGGCTGTAGAAATAGGAGGTGTAGAAACTCTAGGAATAGGTGTGGTAGCTTGAACAGAAGTTGGTGCAGCAGTTTGAGTTGGAGTTCTAGGCGTACTCAAACCAGGCTATTGAATTGTACCAGATGCAAGTACCTAAATTGTAGGTTGAACAGGTTGGATAGATTGACTGTAACCCATTGGCTGACCAAATTGATAATAAGGTACTTGTACATTGGGTTGCAAATTCTTTTGAACTTGTGATGAATCCCCCACTATGTTTACTCCAGGGTATAAAGGTTGTATAGCATAAGAAGGACCATAACCAGGTTGATAATTTGGAACATATGTTTGATAATTAGCTAGATAATTCCCACTTCCCTGGAACAATTTCTGCTCCGGGTAAAATTGTAGCCCTAAAGGAATCTGTTGTCCTTGGAAAGACAGTTGTCCTGGTATAGGATACTGTCCTTGAAGAGGCTGTGGATCTTGAATTGGTTATTGACCTTGAGGTTAATATTGACCCTGAGGTATGTACTGAACTTGAGGTATGTATTGTCCTTGAGGTTGTCCCCCAGGATGTAAATTACTACCTTGAGGTTGCCCCCCAGGCCATAAATTACTACTTTAAGGGTCAGGGTGAGGGATGTTTCCATACATCATGTAAATGTGTTACGTACTCAAATTATTTGATTCATTTTGACTAGATGATGATGCATGCTTGTTGGGAGAAGGACTTGATCCTGAGAAAGTACCAGAGAGCGACTGGTATCCTATTGGAACAGATGGAACACCATACAAATATGTTTATGGTGATGTAGAAAACATGGTTGACTCCCCAGACATGTTTAATGGAGGTCTATATCCTCGTGGTATAGCATAAAAAGGAATTTAGGGTGGTGAATAATTTAGACCAGTAATGTGTAGAAAGTTTGCCAACTGAGAATACCAAGGATCTGGTTTGAAAGGACTATAATAAATTGATTCAATTTGCCTAAGATCTAAAGAGTCCTGAGTAGGAGGAAGAACTATGTCTTCTTCAATATCAGTAACTTCTTCGATACTAATGAGACCAGGAGGAATATTTTTAGTGATACAATACTTCACTCTGGGTGAATCAGGACGAGGAGGGGTTGGAGTGATGAACTGAGAAGTAATCTCTGATATAACATTTATAGTTTATGGTTCAGAAATTTTAGGTTTCGAATCTGATAATTCACTAGTTGTAGAGACAAGTTCAGCTAGTTCAGAAATTGAAACTTTTTTTGGAGTACTCTCTACTATTCGAGGTTGATCTACTTCATATTCAGGATGAATAATTATATATGTTTCTTCGTGTTCAGTTGATCTAGTCCCTTATGTTTTTCCTTTTTCAGATTTACGTATTTCTAACTAGCTTGGTGTGTACTCAGGGGGTTTCCCTTGCATTCTACGTGATTGTCTAGGTAATTCTGCCACAATTAAAAAATTTAACACACGAAATCAAAGAAAATTTCAGTAAAATGTCCTAAAGTCTCTAAAGAAACAATCAAATTGATCACAGGCCTACAATATATAAGAGATCAATCCACACACAAACCGTATATTCCCGCACTAAAAACACTAGTTGGTGATGAAATCCAACATCGTAGAATTTTAATGCAGAAATAGTAGTTGGAACAGTTACCACGAAAACCTGCTTAATGAAACAGAAAAGTGCAAGTTTCTCCACTTAAAACATATTGTAGTGAAGAGAACCCTCTGGAAAGTCCAAGTGAGTCTAGTCGACGTCTGCTCCAGGTACAGTGGGACCTTCCCTCCACCGTCACCTTGGGAAAGAATCCTAAAGTTTACAGCTACTAAGGTCATCAATAGGAACAAATATACCTAGGGTAACAGTCTACGATCCGATATACACACAAGGGCAGAGTAACAAGCTCAATCCCCTTGAAGGCTCCTTGATATAACCAAGGTTTATCGACAAGTGGCCCCAGGCTCCTTGAAAATGGTCTATCCAAGGTTTACCGTTTTTAATACATGCACATCTACTATCTTTCCAATGAGATAGGTCTGATTACCTCACTGGTGTGGACATGATCTCATGCTTTACTCTTTTAGGAAGAGATTCCCAGAGCATACATGCTACAATTGGATTTTCCTACTGCAATATTGCTACTTGTTTTTTTTAACTGTCTTGGAATGTTAATTACAACCTATTCCAAGACACTAGCCTAAGCTATGTTGGTGGAAAAGAGCCCTAGAAAATGTAAAAATATCTAGATTAATTTTAATTAAAGTGTTATTTTTAGTTTGGCTATTTCTTAAGGCAGAAGGTATGGAAATGAAACTTCAATAATGTTTTATGACCCGACTCAAAATACTCTAAATGCATCAATATGAGAGTGCAACTCTTTTTCTTTTCAATGAAACCTATTTAAAAGAAAGATTTGAGAGATTTCAATAACTTTTAAAACACCAATTCTTTCGTTTATAAACATAAATCTTTGAAAAGAAGACTATTATTTTGAGAACTCAATTTCATATGATGATCAATTACTAATTTCAAAATAAACTCCTTCACCAATGAGATCAGAAACTACAAATCTTTTAACAAACTTTTTCCAAAAATAAAACTTTATGAAAAATTCCTAAAAACATAAAATTCAAAAGCAAAAGAAAATACTAATGTTTGAATTCTATCTAGAGAGTTTTGAGAATGTTTTTCTTAGTTTGTGATAGAACCAAGAAAATTTTTTGCTTATCCTTAGAAAAAATCAAAACATTCAATGGTTTTAAGTGAAATTCAGGTCTTAGTAAGCTTAAGACTTTTCTAAATTTGCAAATGAAAATAAAACTCAATTTTCATAAAAGAAAGAGTTGCGACAAGTTCAATGGCTCAACAAGAAAACAACAGCATACCAGTAAGCTAATGTATATGATGGTTTCGAATAGAGAGCAACAAGAAAGTAGGGAAAACACTTATAAAATGAAAATCATATGAAAAACCACTCAGACTTAAAAAATAATGAAAGAAATCCACACATAAGACTATTGACAATCAAGACAAGTTGGGGAAAACATAGAGAATCTGTAATTTGGCTCCTGTAAAGAGGATTCTTAATTTTTCAAAAAAATTTCACAAGTCTATAGGTTTTAATGGAGAACAGTATGGTACCGCACTATTTTGAACTAAAAACTGCGGAGGCTACTGCACTTTCTTTAAACAAAAACTGCAGAGGCCAAGAAAAACACAGAAAAAAATAAAATTCATATTTACTTATCTGTTATCAAAGAAATATAAAAGGATTAAAAGCACCTGTAGGATATAATAATTGAGAAAAAACTAATCTATCTCAGTGATCAAGGAATCCAAGAATTAAATTACTCAATAGATACATGAACAATTTAATGAGAAAATAGAATCCATTTGTATTATCTTGTATAATAAGAAGTAACCTTACAACCTTATCGCCTTGATGTCGTAGAGGTTCTTCTGGGGTCATGAAAAATCATTCTCTCTCAGTTTGACAAGCCTTCTCCTCTCTGAACTAGCATGAAACTATGGATATGAGTATGTGACCATTCTCATACCAATGATGCCTAGTATAGAGAATATGATTTCTTCAGCAATTCTCCTCAAAAGCTACTAATTTCTAAGAAAATATCATCTACCCTTGAGACTTAAACATGAGTTCAATTTATAGGAAAAAATAAGTGGTCTCGGTTCCATAAATAGCGGAATAAGTTCCTTTTATGAAGGGATTTGAGCTCCAAATTCCAAAGGATAAAATCCATTAATGAAGGGATATAAGTCCATGAATGAAGTGATTAAGCTCAACCGGATTACGCTTCTAGAAGCCTCTAGCTGGGAGAATATTCGACTAGCCGGGCTTCTAGAACTTAATTTTTCTTTTATTTTTCCTTCTACAGGGGTCTGCAGGTTTAATGAGCAGAACGTGCGGGATGTGCCATAGACTATAGAGAAAAAAGCTACGGGTCCACAGGTAAGGACTAGGAAAAGTGCAGAGTTGGGATTTTAGGGTTTTAAATGAGCTTTTCTCCAATTCCAATACTTGGTCTAGGAACTTTGAGGTTTTTGACTTCTAAGGAAGCATAATGTAGGTAACGATGAACCCATATAGACAGTTAAATTTCATGGTGAAAAAATAACGTGTAACACCTCCCTTATGGGATTTTCTCTTCTCCCTCCATGGTGTTTGTCAACAAGATATCACCATAGCTAGATGAAATGGGTAGGGGAGGTGTATAATTAGGAAAACAAGGGATAGTGGTAGGGTGTTTTTAGGGGAAGAAATGGGGTAGAAGGAGGCTAGGGAAAAATACCTTAAAAATTGAGGAAGTGGGGTGATATTTTAGATCAATAATACATGTGGAATTACTTGAAATGGGTATGAGAAAGTGGGTCAAAATAGAAAAACATAGATATTTTCCAGTTTCGTTGTGAAAGTGTAGTGAGGAGTTAGGGTTTTGATTAAATAAGGGTAAAGGGAACTGTGAGTGGTAGGGGGTGTTGGGGTGGGGTTTTTGAATGATGAGTGAAGGTTGAGTGAAGGTTTAGATGGTTGGAAAATGGTATCCAATGGTCTAAACCAATAAATGATAGGAGAAACCCTAGAATGGAAAGAAAAACCCTAGGGATAGAAAACATTCATACAATGATGAAATGACTTGAAGAAAGATTTGGAATGTGAACTTACTAGTTTTGGAGGTCACTTGAGGTTTTCACGGTATTTTTGAAGCTTGAGAAGCTAATATGGAAGCCAAAATCCAAAAATTTAGCACATTCCTAGATGTGTAACACAACCTTCCAGATGTGTAACATAAAATTCCAGATGCGTAACAAAACCTTCCAGATGTGTGACACAACTTTCTTAGAGCCTTTTTCTTGATTTTCTTCCAAAACTTGACAATAATGGATCAATGATGAAGTTAAGAGAGGATCTTCACCAAAAATGAAAAGACAAAATGAGTTGAATAAGCCTTCTTTTTCCTCTTTATAACATCTTGAAATGGATTTTCGTCTTTTAGTGAAACCAAAAACTTGGAGGACATTTTTTCCTTTTTATAAAAATTTGACAATGAAACAAGTTTTTCAATAAGACAAATTGTCTTACTTTATTCCCCTAACTATGTTAACTCCCTTTAAAATAATGATATGATGAAAATGAAGCCTTGTTCACCCTTTTTTGGTGACATTCTTGGACTTTTCAGTGGAAAAACAAGGACACCTAGACAACAAACCTAGATGGAGATGGAGTGATTGATCTATGACCCTAGATGACAATGAATGACATGACCTCTGAGATGATGATGACCAAGGATTAAATGAGGGGAGAAAAATTTCTGACCTAGACCATATGCAGTGACCAAAATTTATTTGGAAACTTGTTTGAAAAGACAAAATTTCGACCTAGGACTACTATAAAATAAACTGAAAGATCATGTTTGATCATTGAACATATTGACACTAACACCTACCATAGAAAATCACATATTAATTTAGAACATGAATGAACTTATTGCATTTTTTAGGAGGATTCACGTCAATATATATTTTTTTGTCACTATGAAGTGTCGCATATGTTGAGCAGGCTGACCTAACCATCTAGAGGGCCAACTTGGTCTTCTGGAGGTCAATTTGACTCTTTTTTACTAAACAAAAAAATATTTTCCTTTTTCTTACAAAGGGTCCAAATGGACTTTGACTCAAATTTAATTCTTTGACTCAATCAAAACCTAGAAGCATGAAGAACATTCTTAACTAAAGAAATAATAATACTATAAATAGTTTTCTTATTTTTTCTTTTGATACAGGTACAAACATAATTATGAAAATCGAACCTAGTTAGTTTTCCAACACCAATCACATGTTGACCAAGGCCGACACCCTTCCACGATATTGGGGTAGCTCATCCTCTTCCTTAGTGCCTATACCCATCTAAATTTGACTATGTAGTTGGTCCTTTTCTCCACCTAGGCCCATATGCAAGCCTAGATAATGCCACAGTGATAAAGGTGGCCCATTAATGATCATTATTAAATATTGTCTCTTTCTCCAAGCAAGCTTCCCCACATCTCACCTCCATAAGGTATTAGTTTCTGTACCTCTTAATCCAGACATCCATTTACAATTTATATTAATTTATCTTAGTTTACACAAGAGTGTACCAAAAATTATATAAAAGAGTCACAAAGGGTTGTTACAAAAATCCAGAGAGAAAAGGGGGAAGGTACAATGGAAAGTAGATGAAAAAGAAGCAATCGAGGAATATTTCCAAACCCCATAGTAGAAGGAAACAGTTAATATCAGCCAGAACAATATTCAAGAGGAGGGTACTTTAGATGAAGAAGGCCATATAAAAGAGGTAGAGGAAGATGTTTACACATGTAACACAATAAAGAACAAATCAAATGAACGTCCAAAGAACACAAAAAAATTAAAGCTTCCACATTACACAGACAAATACAAAAAGTGTGAAGTCCTCAGTGCATTAGAATGCACTAGAAATTGAAGCATTTCTAATATGTTGATTTTTCTCAGGGCTATATTTTTCTTTTCTTTAATAACTAAATTTCGTCATTAGCACATTAAATTCACCCCCTGAAATAAAAAATTATTTATATTTACATCATTATCCAACAACATATGAAACTATGTAGAAAGAACAATAGCATCATCACCAATGGAGTAGAACATAAAGGAACAATAGAAGAAAATAATTCACACATAAAGACATTAGGATTGGTTGGAGACCAGGGAAAAACCCACTATGGGGAAAACCTTTTAAATTTCTTCTTCTTATTAGATCATCATCAAATGATTCAGAAAAATAGAGTACAATGATCCATATATTCATCTATGCAACTATCCAACAAAATAACTACAACATCTATGAAATGAGCTCAAGAATGCTTATACTCAAAACCCCAATCCTGAAGAATTTAATAAATTTTCATTGTCTGTAGTCAATTGATGAACTTTGTGGTACATGAGTGAAAACTTTGAAATACTGATATTTCATTTGTTAGGTCCCAGTCGCATGGAGGAGGAGTCATGCGAGTGAATATATCATCCTAGTCACTCCATTAATCTTGACATGCGAGCGACTTGGGTATGTAACTGAAAATATGAAACCCTAACTCTCGATCACATGGATGGAGAGTTTTATGTTTGACTAGAAGGCTCCAATCACATCAATTCGCTTCTGTGTGAGTGACTATGGTCAAATATTTCATGTGATGTGCCTGTGACTATGTACCATAACCCTAAAACTGAGATGTGAGCTTCAGATCCTGCAATTTCACCTCAGAGAAAAAGAGATCCTCCACAGACAAGCCTCGGACTTGTGCAAGCCAAAAAACAAGATAAAAGAGTGTCTCATGATGATTTCCAAATGAGATAGAGGTCACTTTATTTATATCCTTCCAAGGGGTCCCACTTTACTTTAGGGTCGACCTTGTCAAATATGCACATGTGGGATTTTCTTCATAAATACACCTTCCCTTATCCAATTTGAGTGATCTTTAGGTCAATTTTGGTCATATAAAAAGGATGAATTCAATGAAATCATTATCTCCATAAAGTGAGGTTTACAAAGTGGAATTTTACCGTAGTTTCATTTTTTAACACTCCCTCTCAACTAGGAATAATTCCACCTGCCAATATCTAATCATTGATCGACATGTCATCTTGTCATTATATCCTGTCCAGTCTTAAGTATCATCATGTATCATCATAGAATATATTAAGTCTTCTCTTTCTTTTTCCTTCTTATCTCTTAATTGTCTCTGCTCATATTTTGACATCGTAGGTGAGCTCAATCTACCACCCTCTGACCATCGGGCTACTACCCAAAATATCATGGGGGAGATACACATATATGAACCCATATAGAGAAATAGTATATACAAACAAAAAGGGGAGAAATCAACCCTGGAATTACACCGGGGAGCTCATTCTCAACCCAGAGCTGCATAAGGGATAAAATCTCAACCCAATCTTGTTGCTTGCAAATATTCCCATCAATAACCTTGAATATTCATGTGGTAGAACACCTACATCATAATCAACTTGGATTGTACACCCCCAAGTACACTTTCAACTCATTGTCCAAATGAGGAGTGGTATTACCAACAATATTTGCTTGTGGGTATGATGCCAACTAGGGTATATTATGCATAAAATAGATAGGGGAGCCGCATCTCTAATGTTGGCAATATGATGCAAAGTGTTGTCCTTGATGGAAACCTACTTGATGAAGTTGTCCTTGATGGAAAATGACTTGTCCTATTTGTTAATGATGCAAATCTAATGTATCTACAGAGTAGTTCAGATGTAATAGAGAAAATAAAAGTTGCAGAGAACAAAGGTAAAGACAGGAGCAAAACCTAAACTATCAATTGGAAAAATAGACAGAGAACAGATTGTTGATAGGCCGCATCCAAATATTGTAGAGGAGAATTAATTTTTGTTATGGGCGAAGTCTTTTTGCAGAAGAAATTTGAATAAAACAACCAAAGACTTTAAATTTCTGAAAAAGGGAGGACAAGTGGTCCCCATCACTTTAGCGCAAATCGCAAGATCGTAAGTTTTGTGTTTAAATGTCTTGTTGATGTGGATATTTGCGATATGCGATCATCGCGCCATCACATGATCGCACCATCGCATATTACAAAGTGTTCCGCCATATGTTTGATCGCCAATTTGTGATGCGATCCCATCGCAAATCGCAAATGTTAACTGTTCACACTTTTGTTTGATTGCGCCATTGCATATCGCACTTCGCAAATGGCCGACTGCAATGTGGATCCAGGGTCAAAATTTTTTCATAAGATTATTTGTTTGAAAAGAATTGATGAGAAGGGTTAACCTTAATCCCAAAGTTACGCCCAAAAGTATTAAATTTATTATTTAATTACCAAGTTCAATAGAACAGTGTGAGTTACTCAAGATATGGAGACCCTGCTGGATTATCTATTTTAACCCCGTCCAAGAATACCATTAGCGATTCGTGGTTTTGACCCAAGGTTTTATTAAAAGTGAAAAATATATAAGGTGATGAGAATCATGAAGAAGTGTGTGCGTGAAAAAAAGGGTCGATAATAAATGAATCTCCTTTAGAGATATCTGTATGGATAAACTCTGATATATCTTAATCTATGGTGCACCTTTGAATATGATGATTGATCAAGATCTTTAGATCAGATGATGATTAATTCCTGGTTAAATCATGAAGAACGTATAAGGGTTGTGAATGAATACTTCACTCTGAAGTATATCTGTTTGGAATGGGTAAAAGATTGTTGAATTAAGGATGCACCTCTGAAGAAAATAAATAAATCTGGTGGCCTGCAAGGTATGTTGTGTGGAAGCTATTGGATCCGATTTGAATATTGATGAAACATGGTCCGCAGTAGTGTTGAGGGTCGAAGTGTTCAGTGAGGGGGTTGTAGCTCCCTTCCAAGAGAGGCTGGTAAACGAGAGTAGGGGGTCGTAGCTCCCTTCCAGGAGAGGCTGGTAAATGAGAGAAGGTTGTAGCCTTCTGCATGTGGGTGCCTGCGTGCTGGTATAAGTCTGCACCAACATATATTGTAAGACGTTTTCTCTATAATAAATATTGAATACTGAGATTACAGCAGCGGTGGTTTTATCCCAAATTGGGTTTCCACCTTAAATCCTGGTGTTCATATCTATTGTTTATGTGTGTTCTGTTATTTATGTTCATGCTTAATGCTTATCTGATGCAATGCTCTAAGTAAAGACATAATAAGATATCTGGACATATATGATGGATGCATTACTGTAATATATGGTTTTAAGAGAGAAAAGAAAAATTGTTCAGCCCTAAATACTGATTCAACCCCCCCCCCCCTCAATAATTTTCCCAACATCTAACTCTATGAGTAAATAGGGGAGAAACATATCCAACCATATGGGTAACAAATAGGGGTGATACCCTATTTTCCATAGGTCCCTCAATCCCAGGAGCCCTCTGTCTCAATTCCTCACCTTGGTAGCTCAAACATGGGAGGAAGAGCTAGCTCAATTTCCTTGATCATTGATGCTCTCTATTGGTCAAAAACATATCATCATGCTCATATCCAGTAATCATCATGTATAAAAAGAAGTTTTCTCCTGTTCATACATGACACCAATTAAAATATCATGTTAGAACAAAATATACATACATACATACATACATACATACATACATATATATATATATATATATATATATAACAAAAAATATACCATAATCATCCTCCCTCTAAAGGAGGATCCAACCACAAGACTAATATTGTCTCGTACATCAACCCTGTCTCAATATATGAAGGTATCTCAATCTCAACTATATGTGGGATTCTATGCCAATCAGATCCCACTCTTTGAAATCACAATGTGTCCATGTCATATTCAGAATTTTCTCAAACATCTCTCCATATTCTTCATACTTTCTCATGGATATTCATGCTATAAATCATCGTACTCATCATTATTCGTGATTAAAGCTACAGATTTCTCATCCCAAAACATCATGGAATATCTCATACTAAGGGAGTGCTCGTCAATAATATTCCCAAACATCATCAGTACATCCATGCAATCACATATCATAGGAAAAATGTCTAAGGTAGATCATCCCATGCAAATATATCAGAGTTCTTAGTAGCAAATATGTGTATGAAGCATCTCAATAATGAATCAACTTATGTTCTATATATAACATATACAGATAGGTTTTCAATAAGAAAATGAATGCTTTAGTCAACTGTCAGTTACCAAGTTAATTTCAACAATATATCTTCAGAAATTCTTGAAATTCAATCGGAGAGTCCAAGGATTTGCATTTCCACTTCCCAACACTTCTTCAATAGATTCAAAATATATATTTTCTATTCCCAACTTTAGAAATCATGCCATGATTCATTATTTTTAGCTTCAGAAGTCATCTCCATCTTACTTATATCATCAGAGGCTCATTATCTGCAAATAGTAGATCTTCAACATATAAAACCAAAACCAAAATCAAAATCATACCTTGGAACACTTCTGAAGTAGAGTTTTGGATCAACACATTATCGTGTATTTACCAGATAATGTAGACATGCACAATGCTCTCTGTAATCATAAAACTTTGCCAAACCAATATGTCGATTCTTACAAAAATTGATATTGTGAAATCAAATCAACTAAGTCAACTTATCAGCAAAGTTGATATTCTATATCAAAACTAATATCAACGTCATTAATATCACAATATTATATTATTTAAACAAGGTGACAGGTAGAGCTCTCATTAAATCATGACATCATCTATTTATATGAAAACTAGTTTTCATAAGAAATATCAAACCAAACTTCATCCAAATGTTAAGTTATGACTTTATCATGAGTTTATCATTCCATGAGATAGGTAGTGATAGAATAGATGTTTTCAATACTGGTTTTTATTTTTCATGAATGATTTTCATTGGTAGTTTTACCTTCCTGCCATGATAGGCTAATTCTCAAAGAAGATAGCAAGGAAAAGGCATAAAGAAACACGTAAGGAGAAAAAAAAGAGTTATCATGGGGACATGAAATATATCATGGGCCGAGACAGAAAGAAGACATTCCAATTCTAGATCTTCTCTTCATGCACAATCCATTATCCTCAAGAACGATCCACTCATCAAGAGGCTAGAAGCATCCAAATACTAATATATATATATATATATATATATATATATATATATATATATATATATATATTGTTACACCATTTTTTGGTCATCTAACCTATTATCATTAGATGGACCCAAGTACACCATGTAAGACCAATTTTACCCTAAGTAAAATTGCTTTCACTATGAAAATAACTTAGTAAACCACCTTTATTAAGTTGTTTATGGTCTAAACAGGAAACCCCATGAGGAAATATTAAATAAATCTACATTTGTTTGATTTTACTCAAGGAATAATTAGTTAAACAACAGTTTAATAAATATTCCTAGTTATATTTAACCCAAAACAAGGAAATTAATTAGATAAATCATTATTTATCTTATTATTTTCTAAGAATAATTATTTAAACCTTATTTAAATAATATTCTTTGTTAAATATGACTAAATCACCCTTAAATAATTAAATAAATCATTATTTATTTGATTATGACTCAACCACATCCTTAAAATGATAAATAAATCATTTATTTATTTATTATTTACAAATAAAGGGATTTGAACCAAGTCAAATTCCTTTTCCCTCCAACAAATATAATAAAATATTCCATAAAAGTTGGATCTTGATTTGGTTAATAATATTTTAATTATGCACCAATATCTAGACTAACTCAATATTTTGTTATAAATAAAAGGGTTTTCCCATTCATTTACCACCTTTTGTTGCCTAAAGAACACTCTGGATCTATACTTTTGGTTTGACTATTAATCCACCATCATAGTCATATTTTGCTACTATTTTTGTCTAGGTTTTCTACACCATCAAGAGAGAGGAATTCTAGATCTGAAGTGCTGAGGACTTACAAGAACCCATCCCATTGAGGAGAATAGGGAACACCCTCTTGTGTTTTCCTCCCAAGTGCCATTAATACAAAATTCATTTGATATATTCTTGTCTTGTCTATTGGATGCATGGAGTAAATCTTATTTTTTCTATTGTTTAATGTCTTCTAATGCATAGATCTAGATTTTTGCAGCATTTATCTTGATAACCTAACTACAGATCTGAAGATATTATCAGTCATTTCTGTTGTTAGGGCTGTTTTTTATGCGTAGCTAAAGTGGTCTTTTTTCGTACGCTTGGAATTAAGATTCATACTAACAACTGGCGACTCCACACGGGTTTACAATTACGACCGTTGTCGTTTTTCTGATCCTTGCATATCTAGCTGCTTCAAACCCTAGGATTTCTCTTCAACCCCTTGTTTTTTCTTTTCTTGATGTTGTTTTTAACCTATAAAACCCTAAAACGATAAAACTTCTGCCTTCTGTGTGTTTTCGGACCTACTGTGCAGGTGATAGACATCAGCCGCAGCTGAGACGACAACTTTTTCTGAAACCTGCCGCCGAGAGTGCCAAAAGTGCAGGTCGCACTTTTTGGCCCAACACCTACGACCTGGACCTTCAAGGTGCACTTTTTAGCCCAAACACTGCGACCTCTGCTGAAAACGGGTCAGAAACTACGGCCTGGACTTTTTGCAGGGATTTTTCTGAAAGTTTTATGGGTTTCTCTAAGCCTCTATTCAGGGTTGTCTGACCTCCGTCTCCGCCCATTTTGGACCTTTAATTGTTCTGTTTCACTCAACTAAGTGGGAACCTAGCCCCCTAGGGCTTCAATACCCTCCACTTTTCGTGGAAGAGTTTTTGGTGTTGCAGGTTGTCTGAAATTTCAGAGTCTTCAGCGATTTTTTCAGATCTGATACCTCACCTTCAAATCCACTTCAGATCGGCTTGTTATCCATCCAAATCACCTCATCTAGCTTTGTTTGGTTTTTCCTCTAGGGTTCACTCCGTTTCCCTTCGGGAGATAGCCTTTCGCCACCTTTTTTACAACAATTTTTCCTCTGATTTGTTGTTGTTTTCTGCACCACTTTCCAACAGATTTTGCCTTTTAGATCCATGTCCCTCTTGACCTTAGATATATTACCTTTTTTAGTGTGTTTTGATTAGTTTTTTACTCGCCTATAGACTATTTGTTGAGAGACCCGCCTCTTTGGGTTTAGATTATTGCATTATTAGTTGTTTATTTTCTATTTTTGCAGGCCTGTATACTGTCATTTGCAGGTTCATTTACAGCTATACAGCACACTTTTTATTTTTCTCTACAAATGTCTGGGTTTAAAAATTAAAATTTACACACTTTTACACACACCTAAGCAAGGGCTTGGTTAACACCACCAAGAAAGACTCTAAAACATTGAAATCAATTGATCACGCACCTCTCTTGCCCTTGTTTCGACATTGTAATCAGTTGATCTTGCACCTCCCTGCCCTTGTCGATCTCTTTTTCCTTTGTGCCGTGTTTGTGTCGACACCATTGCACCACCAAGGCGTTTATCCCCGAGATTTCTTGGCCTTCATCCTCAATTTATGGTAGGAAGACTTACTCCTCCCCGTAGTGTTCGAGTTAGTCCTCCTCTGAGTCCGCACACCGACTCTTCTTCTGGTCCTTTGGGTTCTCCTTCTCATTTCGCCTTCAGTTCTCCCCTTGCCACCTTCTCTATGTCTGGTGCAGGACCTAATGCTGGTGTTAACCCTGGCATTCCCGCTAGAAATACCACTAGTGGGACCGCAATGGACACTACCTCGGCTACGCCCTTGCTCCCCTTCATGGAAGGCCTCAGCTTCCCTGATTTTGACCAGTTGATAAACAACCCTATACACCAAGGCGCTAGTTGGCCTGCTATGCCAACAAAGCTCCCTTCAGACATCCAAAAGTTTGAAGGCTTTACTGGAGAAGATCCTTCAAATCATATTCGATCTTTCCACATGTGGTGTTCGTCTAACTCCATTACCGATGACTATGTCTATCTTCGGTTGTTCCAACGAACGCTTATAGGTGAAGCTTCTAAGTGGTATGTTGATCAGGCCCCTTCCTCTCATACCACCTTTGCGACTCTTGCCCGAGATTTTTTGTTTTATTTCCAGCTTCCCCTTTGTTACGACATTGGTACCAAACTCTTGACCTCTTTTCGTCAATCGTCTGCGACCTGCCAATCCGACCATGTTCAGGAATGGTGGAGAAGAAAGAGCCTATGTCGAGCTCCTACCTTCGAAGACCATTTCTACATGGAATGGTTCCTTAGGTATCTCTTGCCACCTATCGGAAAAGATGTCGCATCACACTTTCCTCAAACCGAAGAAGCCACTCTCCAAATTGCGTTAAAATATGTCTTGATCTATGCTCAGTTGGGTTATGTTTATACTGTTCTACCTGATCTTCCTAGACCCGGTGGTGCCAATGCACCAGGGGCATCTCACGCTGCCGACGGTATCATTGGAGCTCTCTTTAATCCATATGCTCAATCTCCCATGGGCTATGGTTTTCCTCGGGCAGGGGCCAGCACCTCTAGCACTTTTCCCCCTCTCGGTAGCACGTATCCAGGATACGACATGCCTCCTCTTTTTTCCCAACCTCTTGTTTACCACACTGTTACCCAGCCTCCTTATTATTTGTATCCATAGCTTGGTGCTCCATCTCCTCCAGCATTAGCACCTCCTCCTCCCTTGCCTTCTCAACCCCTAGAACAACAACCACCGCCCCCTCAGGGGTAGGTGTACGCACAACAGGGTACGACTAATCCTCCTCCCTCAAAAAGGAAGAGGAAAGGCACTCAAAATCAAGTTGTCCCTGGTAATCCTAGACCTAATCAAGGTAATGCTCCTAACACTACAAACCAACAACAAGGCACTCAGCCCAAGCAGGATATCCCTATTCGGTCGAACAAGCCTTGTTCTTGTTGTGGTGTTTATGGTCATTATACACATGATTGTCCTCTTCTACCATAGATGCGACATCTATGGGAGTCTCAAGCAACATTGAGAGGACAACAAGCCGTCCCTTCCATTCCTCCCAGTCTTGCACCTAGTCAACCGACTGTGCTTACTGATCCTTTCCCTCAGTAAGGATTTGTGGCTACCCAACCACCTAAAGGTCAGGTGGTCACTCAACCTCTTCCATCTGGTTGCCCTGATTACCAGATTCTCATGATGTCTTCTAATCAGCCTTCTGAAGCTTCTTCTCCTGGCCCTTCACCTTCAGCTAGTACTCTTGAGCCCCTTTATCCTCCTGGAACAGTTCCTCCAGGCCTTAACCATCTTGGAACCATCCCGCCTGGTCATTACCCCTTTGGTCAGATACCGTTCCTAGCTCCCCCACTAGGAGTATACACAGTACCTGTTATGGCCACCCTCTCTCTTCCTAACTTGACCCTTGGGATTCCCGTTTGGTACCTCGATCCTCTAGCCGCTACCCCGCTTGGCCAACCCAAACCTTATCTTGATTTGACCCCAGTTCAACTAGTCCCTATGACTTCTCCCGCTACAATAGTGCCTTAGTCACCTCAACAGGAACCACCTCCCGTTGCGACCACTTCGGGTAAGAAGGGAAAAGCTCACAAGGGGGCATCAAAGGACAAGGCTGCCTTGACAAACCCTGCCCCTTCTCAGCCTCCAAAGCATACCATCCAGTGTGCTTTGTGTGATTTTGTTAGCCACGCCACCCATACTTGTCCGGAGTTGCCTCACCTTAAGTCCATGGTTAATGAGATGTTTTCGGAATCTGATATCCCAAAGGTATATGTCACTATACCCGATTCAATCCCAAAACTCAAACCATTGCACACAAATCACCCTTGTGCTTTGTTTGATTTACATGGACACTACACTCACCTCTGTCCTCGCCTCGAAGAGTATTATTCCTCTTTAGAAGCCTTATACCAATTCAAGGCCAAGCGCAATGAGTCCACCGCTCCCTTATTTGTGCATCTTGCTTCGGCAACACCAGAGGACACGAATGCTCCCATTGACATTCCCCCTTATGATGTCAAGATGACGGAGCCTTCGTCCACCATCTGCTATCTATCATCATCCATGAGACCCTTGGTGGAAGTCCCCTTAGAGACTCCCCCTAATGTTTCGCCTAACCTCCCTTCAGCGATCACCCTGGGCTCAACATCGGTAGATCCTTTATCTGATTAATTTTTTGTCACCACTTGTGACGATGTGCATGTGAACCTCTCTTCCCATGATGATGAGTCAGGTAGCTTCGCTGCGTTAGGTGGTATTTCTTCCACTAGTCACCCCATCCTCTGTTACGATGATGACATTATGGAAGTAGTCACCACCCTTGACTTTATCTATCCCCCCTTACATCTGAACCAAATACACCTTGTGGCAATTACATGGAAACCCAATGTTCGGGTAAGGGGGCACTCATATTTGCGAATCCAGGAGAAGAAATTCTCCACAACTCTCCGAGCGTATCTGGTCGTGTCAGCTTTAGTACAATTATTCTTCTACATTTAGAATAACCTCTAGAGTCCCATATAACTTCGTATCACTCTAGGGATGATACCCCTCATCATTCCTTCATATTACATAAACAACCCAGTCCTTTCGACATTGTTGTTGACCAACCTGTGAGTTTTTTGGGAGAGCACCAGTTCATTATCCCAAAATCCTCTCTTTGGGATAGTGACACCATGTATGCCAAACTGGAAACTTATAGTCCATTTGATTCATATATGCAGTACCAAAAGAGATTGGTAATCCTTCATTCCCTTTCTCAAACTGCATAACCATAACAAAAACAAATGGCACACCACATCATTAAAATGTGTTTTGTCTTAAACACATTTTGGCATGATCACAACATGCTTGGGGGCACTTATTCCCCTCAACCATAAAAATCCCAGATCTCAGCCAAAAACATCACTGAAACCCCATTTCTCTGACAGGTCACACTTTTCAGGTCATTTCCTGGGATAGGTCGTAGTTTTCTACCCAGTTCCTGCTACCCAGGATGCAAAACAAACCCCAAAAAGTGCAACCTGGCCTGTTCATGAGCTCCGGATACCTAAACAGAACTTTCAACCCACTGAAATGAAAGAGTAGGATTAGGCCTCTCACCTACAACTGAAGGATCTCAAGTTCCAACAGTCGGTTTTCCTACTATGATCGCCGCAATATTTAGGGCCTTCTCTCCTCACTACATTCACCATAGCTCTACCGGAAAATGAGTGAATTTGGAGGGAAAATTCCTTATTAAAAGAAAACCCCTAATTTTTCTTTCACCAGCTGCGGCCAAACCATAGCTCAGTTTGACGAACCATATATACCACTGGAAAGCTCTCACTGAGCCCTCAGATGGGTATCTATTAGTTTTTAGTGACTTGATGCTCCACCAGGACACATTTTTTCCATGAAGCGTCACTTCACCCCTCCTCAAAATCAAATTTCTTCACCTGCAACACTCGTACTGGGGGCACCACTTTGCCTCCATACTTTTCCACACTCAAGTTGAATTTCATCATGAGTTACCATCTTCTACTCATGTTTGTATGGTCACCATTACACCTTTTCTATGTGGCAGCACCATCGAGTCACCCTTGTTTAGAGCATCCGATTTGAGTCATCATTGCATTCATGGAATATATCCTGTGTCCCTTTGCATCCCACTATAGTCCTCCATCCTTCATTTCTTAGTCCCTCTCTCGTGTCGCACACTATGGCCTTCAATCCCACTGTCCCCTATCCCTCATGATATTGTGTCAGTCGCTGCCAGGTCATCCATGCCATTTATGCTCTAACAAGGGAAATTTTATGTTCACTACTCATTCCCCCCCATTTCATCATCATCATTAGTGTCGGTCTGTATGTCACTCTACTATTTTCTCTCATGCATTAGTTGAGGATCCCTTATTGCCTCACCTATGGCGGACCTCCTTCTGTCGACATCTACTCATTCATTCCAAAAGATAGGTCTAGAGGGTGATGTACCTTGGTTCCAGCTTCCACTCTTGTTCGGTGCCTCAGATCAGGCAAAGGGACTCCTTATTTCCCTTTGACTTGATTTTTTCTCAGCTCCAGCTCCTTTCAGCATGATCAAGATCTGTATACTCGATGGTTCAGTGATGCAGCAGATGAGATTGGTGATTCCCTGGTGTGTGTGAGATGTCTCAGCCCTCATGAGGGGGTAGCCCTACAAGTAGCCCCCCACATGCCCGGATGACCTCTCCATTACAACCTTTTGATGCAGCTCCATAGATTTGATGATGTTGGCCTCAGCCGCTTGTAGCGCCCTTTTGATTGCATGTATCAGTTAGATTATCAAAGCCCTTTCCTATGTTCAGGGGCATCTGGGTTGTATTTATATCTCATGTACTCAAATATTATTGTATAATTCTTGACTGTTATCCCAGGCACAATATGTATGTAGGAATAATTATCGTGCTATTTATCTGGCTCATGTTTATGCCAACATGTACTATATTGGCTAGTCCCGTGGTTTTTCGAATGCCTTATTGTTTGTACTTTGCCTCTGCGGGCATAGGTATGCCTCCCCCATCGCTTATAGCACATGTACTCCTACATCAAAGAGACTTGTCGCACCTATAAGTATCGCCTCCTCAGAATCTAGTTCTTTCAGCACTTTGGTCTACCTTATACTTCTCTCTCTTTGACTTTACCTCCGATGTCTAGTGATTGAGTTCTTACAACGTACTTCGATCATACAATTAGCTCCTGACGCTTGCACGCTGGGGGGCAATCTGTTACACCATTTTTTAGTCATCTAACCTATTTTTATTATATGGACCCAAGTACACCATGTAAGACCAATTTTACCCTAAGTAAAATTGCTTTCACTATGAAAATAACTTAGTAAAACACATTTATTAAGTTGTTTATGGTCTAAACAGGAAACCCCATGAGGAATTATTAAATAAATATACATTTTTTTGATTTTCCTCAAGGAATAATTAGTTAAACAACAGTTTAATTAACATTCCTAGTTATATTTAACTTAGAACAAGGAAATTAATTAGATAAATCATTATTTATCTTATTATTTTCTAAGAATGATTATTTAAACCTTATTTAAATAATAGTCTTTGTTAAATATGACTAATTCACCCTTAAATAATTAAATAAATCATTATTTATTTGATTATTATTCAATCACATCCTTAAAATGATAAATAAATCATTTATTTATTTATTATTTACAAATAAAGGGATTTGACCCAAGTCAAATTCCTTTTCCCTCCAACAAATATAATAAAATATTCCATAAAAGTTGGATCTTGATTTGGTTAATAATATTTTAATTATGCACCAATATCTAGACTAACTCAATATTTTGTTATAAATAGAAGGGTTTTTCCATTCATTTACCACCTTTTGTTGCCTAAAGATCTCATAGATCTATCGTTTTGAGTATATATCTATTGATGTATCAGGTCATATTTTGCTACCATTTTTGTCTGGGTTTTCTACACCATCAAAAGAGAAGAATTTTATATCTGAAGTGCTGAGAACTTACAAGAACCCATCCCATTGAGGAGAACTGGTAACACCCTTCTGTGTTTTCCTCCCAGGTGCCATTAATAAAAAATTCATTCAACATATTTTTGTCTTGTCTATTGGATGCATGAGTAAATCTTGTTTTTTCTACTGCTTAATGTCTTCTAATGCATAGATCTAGATTTTTGCAGCATTTATCTTGATCACCTAACTACAGATCTGAGGATATTAGCAGCCATCTCTGCTGCTATGGCTATTTTTTATGTGCAGCTAAAGTGGTATTTTTTCATAGGCTTGGAATTAAGATTCATACTAACATATATAAGTAGGAAGCATAAGTAATAATCACAACAATAATAAGACCTATAAGTCTAAAAAAAAAAATACATAGAGAATCGTCATAAATAAATAGTACTTATATTCAATTAGAGGTGATAATTTCCCTCTTGAACCAGCCTCCAAGATCCATTACTGTCCATTTTGTATATGACATTTATTTCCTTCATTATTTCAACTAAACTCTATCAACAACTAGGCCTAATAAGTATTATCCCATCTAGGGCTTCATTAGATATGTCACAAGATCTTGAGAATCTTCACACTGACCATACTAGGGTTTCTATATTTCATATCTTCAAATATTTTCCATAAACCAAGGTTTATCTCAAACCCTAACCTCATAATATCCATCAGACCCTAATACAAAAACTGCCTAGGGTTTCTCTCAAACCCAAGAATTATTTTTGGTACCCGCCATCCTCTCTCGCTTCCATCAATGGTGTCATCATAGGGGTGATCTCCATGACTTTTCTTCAGCCCAACTTTGATACCATGTTAGTTTTTCTTAGGGCTATTTTATTCTTTTCTTTGATAATTGAATTTAATCATTATAAAATTACATTCACCCCATGAAATCACAACATTAGTCGTATTTACATCATTATTTAGCAGCATATGCAACTATGTAGTAAGAAAAATATCATCATCATCAATGGAGCGGAACATAAAGGGAACAATAGAAGAAAAGCATTCACACATAGAGACACCAGGATTGGTCAGAGACTAGGGAAAACCCCACTATGGGGAAAATAATTTAAAATCATTATTATTATTATACATTCATAAAATGATTCAGCAAAAGAGAGTACAATGATTCATATCTTCATATATGAAACTATCCAACAAAATAACTACAACAACTATGAAATGAATCCAACAATGATTATGCTCAAAAGCCTGATTCTAAAGACTTTAATGAAATGTCAATGTCTGCAGTCAACTATCAAACTCTGTGGTCCATGAGCAAAAACTTTGGAATACCAATATTTCAACTTTTAGGTCTCGGTCGCATGGAGGAGGAGTCATGCAATTGACTATAGCATCCCAGTCACTCCCTTAAGCCTGGCATTCGAGCAAATGGGGTCTACAATTGAAAATATGAAACCCTAACTCTTTGTCACATGGATGGAGAGCTGTCCGTGTGACTGGAAGGCTTGAGTTGCACGGATGAGATTCTATGTGAGTGACTATGGTTAAATATTTCCTATGTTGTGCCCACAACTATGGCCTAGAACCCTAAAACTGTGATGTGAGCTTCAAACCCTACAATTTCACCTCATAGTGAACCTGATCCTCTATGGATGAGCCTCAGACCTATGCGAACCAAAAATCAATATAGAAGAGTGTCTCATGATAATGTCCAAATGAGGTAGAGGTCACTTGTATTTATAGCCTTCCAAGGGAAACCACTTTACTTTAGGGCAAATTTTATCAAATATGCACGTGGGATTTTCTTCATTAATACACTTTCCATTATCAAATTTGAGTGATATTTAGGTCAATTTTGGTCCTCTTTAAAATAGGAATTCAACGCAATAATTATCTACATCAATTAAGTTGTCCAAAGTGTAATTTGACCGCAGTTTCATATTTTAACATAATAATGAAGAGAGTCATGCTGAAACATGCTAAGGATATTAAGAAGCCTCCACAAAGAAAATAATTATTCAGAACCATGTGTAGGTAAAAATTTAAATAATGTAAAGTTTTTATTGATAGTGGAAGTACTAACAATTTGGTTTCTACAAAGAAGGTTGAGAAATTAAACCAAAAGAGGAAAACGCATCCTACTCCATACAAATTTCATGGTTGAAAAAAGGATACTAGATATTAGATGATACATAGATAAATTAATTATGATGTTATAACCATGGATGTACGTCATGTTCTATTTGGAAGACCTTAACAATATGACAAAAAAGTAGTGCATACTAGAAGGAGCAACACATACACTTTTGAAAAGGATGGTCAGAAGCACACATTGTTATCATTAAAGGATGAAGATGCAGTGGTAGATATTAGTATCAAGTGCTAATGATGAATGAGGAGTTTCTGAAATAGGAAACATAAGAGGAAACATGATATACATTACATAATGAGACAACGAAAATTCTTGAGGTAAGTTATTGTCCCTTAAAAAAACAGATTTTGTTAAATGAACATGATAATATGATGCCTAATGAATTTTCTAGTGAATTGTTGATGAGAGAAGGGATAGATCATCTAGTGATATTTACTACAAAAGATAATTTTGAAAAATATATTGTGTGATAGAAGGAAGTAGTGAATAATTGCAACATCTCAATAGCAGGAAAAAAAAGAGGAAAACGTGGTTTTGAGAGACAACAAGGGGGTTTTTTGAGAAACCTCAAATTGGTATTGAAAATAAATTGAGTAAGAAGGTCATATAAGAGGAATATTTTTTTTGTTTGAGAAATGAAGAGCATGACCGAGTGATGTAGGTACAATTCCATGCATATGCGACACAAAATGGATAGTGGAGTGTATATGTGTCGAAGAAAGGAAGAAAGGACATATGAATAAGAAGATAACTTTCTTTCAAGTTGTCATGATCGTTATATAAATGGTAGTGATTTTAATGGTTGAGGATGGGCTTCAAAAGCCTAATGAAAAATATTTTTTATTTAACATTTTTCTTCATGCATAGGTGAAATTAAAGAAGATGATAACATATTGAAGATAAAAGTTGAAGAAATAAATCATGAAAAGACTTTAGTTTTGCAGACAGGGTTATTATGTTTTACCCAATTTCAAGAAGAAATCAAGCTTATAGATCAAAATAATGTTGAAACTTTTGCAGCTAATGGATGAATTTCTAAAAGTAAAAATTCTCAAGTATGACATTCCAAAAATAGTGAATCCCCTTGCATCACTTGGTAATCAAATATTGTTGATAGAAAATCACTTATGATCATCAGTTAATCCTAATAGTTCAATTTCGACTTAATCATCAATCTTACCATTAATATTATTATTATTATTCTTACGATACTATTATATTATTATTAAAAATAAATTCAAGTCACTCAATCATGGATCTCAATAATGTTCTCTTACACTCTCATTCTTGGCATGGAATATTCCTCTTACATTTTATTAATGCTCTTACAATCTCTTACACACAGTAAAATCTCTCCATAAAATATTATTCTTACACTCTCTTACACTCTCATTAAAGCATGTCATGAAATATTCCTCTTACACACTCTTTAATGCATATGTTACACTCTCCTTCTTAATGGCATAAGTTACAAAGGCATGTTTACCTTCTTAATGGCATGATTTACATTTCCTAAATGGGCATATGTTACTCTCCCTCTTTCCATGTTTGTTACTCCTCTTTTATGGAATGGATTTGTCACTCCTCCTATATATATGAGCCTCATTATTTATCCCCTCACTATTTGGGCATCGTGAAAGAAGAATTTGAACTTGAGAGAAAGTTGGAGAGAGTTGAAGAATATTGTGAGAGAGATACTTGGCGAGTAAGAGAATAAATAGGTGATACAAGGTTGATTAGGTGCATTAATGTTTAGTGTTGATTCATTTGAAGGGAATGTTGATTTAGTGTGTGCATTTGTTGATGCTACCGTGATCTTCATGCTACAACTTGTTCAAATGTGTGTGAGCTTACTCATTCTCTTGATCTCTCATTGTACTATGTATCCTTTTTGAACAATTTATTTATAATATAAGAAGAATCTAGTTTGGTTTTCCACTTGTGGGTTTTTCCCTGGTAATTGGACCTCAATTCTTTATCTCATTTTGTTCTTGACTATCTTATATTGTGTATTTGATTTATGTTATATCTAAAATTGCTTATATAATATTGTATGATAAATAATTTTTTTAATAAATGATTGTTACAACATAGGACATCATAATTTCAAAATGGTATCATAGATTTGGTGAAGACAAGCCCAAGAAGATAAAAGTTGACAGTCCCTCCTTGCTACTGAAATCTTCATTTTTTATCCTTACTGTTGAAATTTACTACTTTCAATTTTACATTTTAATTTTACTATTGAAATCTTACTACTAAAATATTACTACTGAAATTTACAGCTAAAATTTTACTGCTGGAATCTTACTGTTGAATTTTACTACTGAAATTTTAGGGTTGAATTTTACTGCTACCGTTCTTCAAGATTTCAAGAAACCCAAGATATGATAATAATTTTGCTAATAGTAATTAAGGTGTTGGATGTGTTTAATAGTTGCGGTTTTGGTACTTTTTGATGCATGCAAAACTAAATATTAGTTTTACTT
Organism: Pinus albicaulis; assembly: GCA_034641835.2. Taxonomy (NCBI): domain Eukaryota; kingdom Viridiplantae; phylum Streptophyta; class Pinopsida; order Pinales; family Pinaceae; genus Pinus; species Pinus albicaulis. The sequence continues at coordinate 187,311,851 of CM076574.1, forward strand.
ATGTTTATGCATGTGCAATAAAGTGTTGTTTTGAAAAGAAGTATAATTCATAGAAGATTATGAAAGAATAATTGATAGAAATTGAATGTTGAATATAAGGGGATTTTGAATATCTCACATTATATGAGAAAGGTCATAATGTTATGGGTTTTGGTAATTTTGATATTATAGTTTACTAATAATAGTGGTTGTAGGTAAAAATCATGAATTTTGAAAAAAATGGAATGATATTTTTCTAACCTTTTTTGCAGCAATCAAATATGGATTATAACTAGTATCATTGTAGGAAATAAATTCAATATGTATAATTATTATTACATGTCTTCTCTTTGGGATCAATATTTGAAGATATTTATAAAATCAATGGAAGACTTATCCATGCATTGATTCATGATAAGTAAACATCAGTATAAATTGTGGCACCGTAAGTTCACTCATCTTCACTATAAAGCACTACGTCATGTGAGAAAGATGGTTTCTGAAATTTCTGAGATTAGAGTGGATCATGATGGATTTTTCCAAGTGGTTTTTAAGAAGATGCATTTATTCTTCCAATAAGATATGAATTATGGATAATGGTAACTTATAGAGGCCATATCAAGCGGGATCTAACAACTTCCTTCAATCCCCATTAAAAAATAAGTATTTCCAAGTATTATTTTGTTTCTTTGTGTCGCTGCTCTTGTTTAGATTTATCTTTATAGATCATTGGTTATTCTTCGTGCCTAAGTATTTGAATGATTCTTTCACTAAATTCTTGATGAGGATGCGATCATGAAAAAAAGATATTGAAGATCCTCAGGATGCAGAATAGTGTAGGAAGAGTAAAATCCAAGAGGGAGCTGGTGCAAGGATAATGGAGGAGCCACTCTCACATCTAGGAAAAAAAATACCTCTCTCATAACCAAGTATATTTTTATTTTGTTTATTTACTTTGCTACTATTTATATTGATATTGTTCTGGGATCAATAGGTACATTTGATGAACGTGAGAACTAATTCCTTTGTATCAAGATTGAGGAATAAGTCGATCCATCCCATGACTAGAGTGGACATGAAGTGGACAAGAGCTCAATAATTCTGCAAGGAAGCTGGAATCAAGAAAGAGACCACTGTACCATATAACCTAGAAAAAAATGGGAACTTAAGGATCTTTTACTTCCCTTTCTACTTTCATGTGCCAAAGGAAAAGAGTACGAAGTTGGAAGCTTCAGGTACGAAAGGTATGATTATTGGATATTGTGAAAATTCTAAAGCTTATAGAATATATGTGTCAGGTAAAATAAATATAGATTTTAGCATAGATATACTATTTGTTGAAGATGTTGATGTTTGAAAATCCATAGATACTCCTCCTACTAATGTTTAAAGACATGATGATGCCTTGGATGCACAAGAAGATCTTGAGCCTGAGCCTTATCTTTCTAATGAACACATGGATTCCATTGATTCCTTAGATCATTCTCCATGTGCTAGAAAGAGATGATTATGGTTTTTTGAAACTTTACAGGATGTTGATAGACATGTTGCTCCCCAAGGAACCTTAAAAGGAATAAAGAAACAATGTTGGTTCTAGGGATACATGGTAGTCATGAGCAACATTATTCAGGTTGAACCATGCACTTTTGAAGAAACAGTGAAAGATAAAGTATGGAAAGATGGAATGGTCAAATATCATGAGTCTATCATACATAATGATACATGGGAAATAGTTCCAAGGACAAAATACTGAAGAAATTTATCTATGGATTGAATAAATCCCCAAAGATTTTGGTATCCTTACATTGATAGCTTCTTGATGAAGGCTAGTTTTACCATAAGTAATGTTGATCCAGATATATACTTAAAAATAGTCCAAGGTATGCCTTTGATTTTGGTATTATATATTGATGACTTATTATTGATAGGTGGAGAACTTCTTAGCCTCTAGCGTAGGAGGTACATAATCTCTAAGTTTGAAAGGAAAGTTCTTCATTTGATGCACTACTTTATAAGGCCCGAGGTATAGAAAGAGACCTGGTGATATTTTCCTTTCTCAAGGAAAATATGTTGTCAAGATACTAGAAAGATTCAATATGACATAATGCAAGTCCATGAATTCTCCAATGGAAATTAATTTCAAGAAGTTATGTTGTGAAGCTACCAGACCTGATTTGGAAAAATCCTTCTGAGTATCGACAACTAATTAGGGCTCTGGTATTATTAGTGAACACTAGACCAAACATATGTTTTGGGGTCAATAATCTGAGCCAATATATTATTAATCCATCACATGCACACTGGATTGTTGCAATGCATGTGTTTATATACTTGCATGGGACCATCAATCTTGGATATATATATAATACCAGATATGTAATACTACATGGATCATGTGATGTTGATTAGGTCGGTAACTCTATTGACAGAAAAAGCACATATGAATGTTGCTTTAGCTCGTGATCTGCCATGATATCTTGGATGAGTAAAAAACATAAGTTTGTATCCCTTAGCACAATTGAAGCTTAGTACATTGTTTTTAGCATGGCTAGATTTGAGGCAGAATGGACGAGGAAGCTCTTTGGAGAGTTGTTTGAGCATGTTTTATATATGACAATAATATACTGTAACAATACGAGTTGAATTTGACACTATAAGGAAAAGACCATCTAGCAGATGTTTTTGAGGAAAACCTTATAAAAATAGCCCATATATCCATTTGTAGCGAAGGTCTCGAGAAGAGGTTGGCAGGTGGATTTTTTGCAGATGTTTTATTTGCGGTTCGTTTCTCATCATAAACTACACCAGTGCGTTTTATGCAAAACACACTGGTGCGTACTAAAAAATGGCACACCGAGACACCGTGCTCTCCGTACAAACACACCTGGTGCATATAAGTACTATATCACACCAGTGCTCTATATATTTAGGCCCAGTGTGTTTTCGTAATCCATCGCATCGTAACGACATGCGGTGCTCCATCGATAATACAAACCGATGCATCTCGAAAACCCACACACCGAAACAGGGTTAAGTAAAAAAAAAATATTAGCCATAAAACATCATTTTTAATTCTTCTGTGCTCTAGACCTCTTGAGCACCGATGTGAGTTTTTCTTGTGTGAGGTGCCCTGCCATCAGTGATCCCATTGCACACATTTCTACCATCCCTTTCCCACCTTGTGGAGTTCGAATTTTCGAAAATGGTGGGAAATTTTGGTTTCTTCAATTCCTCAGCAAATATGCCTCCTTAATGCGCAAATGTACATGAATTATACTTGTTTCTCAATAACTAAAAATTTTAGTGGATTATATTTTGAAAAAAACTTAAAATTAATAGTAAAAAAAAAAAAAAAACAAAAACAAAAAATTGCGTAGTGTGCTCGAGCCATTCGGTTCACACCATTCATGGTGCTACCTATAAATTTTCAGGCTGCACCGCGAATAGTGTTAACGGAAACCGCACCAAGTTCCTATTTGGTACCAAAAAAATGTGCATCATGACTAATTTAAAAAATAACATGGTGGTGCAGTCGTTTAAACTATTGCACCATTGACTATGTACTAGTGTCGAGAGGGTGGTGCGTTGACCAAACTAATCACCCTGGGAAAAATAGTTAGGTCAGCACACCGCCCGCCTGATAGCATTACATAGTCAATAGTGTGGTTGTTTACTTGACCGCACCATTGACCATGTACTACTGTTTGGTGTTGCGGTGACCAAACTATCCTCCACGAGGCAGATAGTTAGGTCAGCACAGTGCTCGCCGAACAATAGTACATGGTTAACGGTGCAGTCATTTACATGACTACACAGTTGAACATGTATTGTTGTTTGGCGGTGCTTTGAAAAAAATATCCACCCCAGGGTGGATAGTTTCGTCAACGCACCGCAGAAAAATATTTCCATCTTTGGCAGTGCACAAACATTTTCCATACGCACCGAGCTTGATGCACGATAAAAAAGTACACACTAGTACCAGTGCGTGACTTTTTTGGGGCGCACCGACTGTTGTTTTTTTTTTCAATATATATATATATATATATATATATATATATATATATATATATATATATATATACACACACACATTTCTCATTTAATTAAAAAAATGTATTTAATATGTGAATCATTCAGCGACGTCAACGGAGATAACAAAGGGAACAACAAGAACATATGGAGGACCGATATAACATGATTTAACTCAGGGAGGTCCGAGAGAGGGAGAGAATTTTGTACCCTCACCCAATTATGATAGCCACCCAGTTGATAATAAGGTAGGTAGGCCTCCTCAAGTTATACGAGGAGGCTACATCCCTGAAGGGCCATAGTGGGTTATTGGGACAACTGATATTCAGGTGGGATGCCAATCGACAGGCTTTCCGGGCCAGTCCCAGCCAGTGGTTCGTGCCCACTGAGGAGGACATATATTTTAATATTTGAATATCTAGGAGAGGGTAGGATTTGCCCCAATTTCCATATGTCCCCGTCGGCTATGCAGCAGGGAGTCATTTGGCATACTCCCAAAGATACATTAGGGATGATATAGTTTCTCTTGCATATTTTCTGGTGTCCAGTGGTCAGTTATGTATTGCTTCATTTGGTGCAGAGGAGGTGAGGTTCCTCTCACTACTGATGATGACCATCGCACACTATACTAGTGATGGGAAACGCATTAGTTGCCCACTTTTAGTTTATGTTGATTCTTTATTCTAGGCGCCACGACTTGTGAGATGGTCTGCGATTATTTTGTGGCAATTTTGTATGGAATTAGATAGATGTAATTCTTAGGCACGTGGGAGGTTGACCTTCCCTTTTGCTTCAGATTTTTTTTTTCTAGAAAGGTTTCTAGAGACGAGGCCTAATTTTTTTAGGCAGCCTCATAGGCCGATGTTGCATGTATAGATGCAGATGTGGGGCCAGATGATGCCCAAGAGGGGCCACTTTGACTTTCCCGCCAAGATATCTCCTGATGCACTGGATTTGCTATCCAATTCTGATGATCACTCATTCGTTTTTGTGCCATGTTCGTACGTCGGTTTGGATTGGCGAGGGTGTACCAACATCCTCTTCACATAAGATGAGCCGCTAGATGCGAGAGGTAATATTATTGTTTTCTTTAAATTAATATAGTTTCATTTTATTGTTTTAATTAATTAATTAGAATTATCAAATTTATTCTAAAATTTTATTTAACTTGTTTTATTAAATTTATTAATGAAAATTTCTAATTATTGTTGTGTACTATATATTTTGTAGATATTGGAACATTCACTAGGGACATGATTCCACCCCCACCAAATGATCCATGTATAGAAGTTGATAAGGAGATGGCATAGGCAGAGGATCAGGGTGAAAAAACTGATCCTTATTGGGTGAGGATACCCACGGGGGTGAGACATAGGTTGGACACCCAATTCAGGATGGATTTGGGCAACCAACTTTGTCGACTCCTAGTTGAATAGGGAGTTCACCCAGATACGATCAGAGAGATTAAGGCTGATAATAGGCTCACACAACTCTGTAGATGTATGCCTTGCGATATGATGACCCTCATGTGTCATATCGTTGGAGCTTCCAAAGCACTGGCACAGGCTAGGAGGGTGTTACACTATTTTTTGGTCATCTAACCTACTATCATTAGATGGACCAAATACATCTTAGTCAATTTTACTAAATGCCATTACTATGTAAATAACCAATAAAACATTTATTAGGTTTTATAGTCTAACGAAATTTTGAAAATATTAAACAAACCTATATTTGTTTGATTTTCCTCAAGGAATAATTAATTAAACAATAATTTAATTATTATTCCTGGTCATGTTTAACCCAAAACAAAGAAATTAATTAGATAAATCCTTATTTATCATATTATTTTCTGGGAATAACTATTTAAATCTTATTTAAATAATATTCCTTGTTAAATATGACTAAATCACCCATAAATAATTAAATAAATCATTATTTATTTGATTATATTTCAACCACTTCCTTAAAATGATAAATAAATCATTTATTTATTTATTATTTACAAATAAAGGGGTTTGACCCAAGTCAAATACTTTTTCCCTCCAACAAATATAATAAAATATTCCATAAAAGGTGGATCTAGATTTGGTTAATGTTATTTTAATCATGCACCAAGATCTAGAATGACCCAATATTTTGTTATAAATAGGAGGGCTTCTCCTACCATTCTTCACCTTTTATTGCCTATTAGATCACTCTGGTTCTATACTCTTGGTCTGACTTTGAGCCATTATCATTGTCATATTTTCCATTATTTGTTGTGTGAGCTCCCTTTGAGTTCTATCTTTGTTTGGATTTTCTACACCAACAGGAGAGAGAAATGCTAGATCTGAAGTGTTGAGGACTTCCAAGAACCCATCCCATTGAGGAGAATTGGAAACACCTTCTTGTTTTCCTCCCAAGTGCCCTTAATATAAAAATTCTTTCAAAAATATTGTTCTTGTCTTGTCTATTGGATGTATGGAGCAAAACCTTATTTTTACTGCTTAATGTCTCTTTATGCATAGATCTGGATTTCTGCAGCACTTGTCTTGATCAACTAACTGTAGATATGAAGATATTGGCAGCCATATTTGATGTTAGGGCTATCAGTTATGCGTAGCTAAAGTGGTCTTTTTTCATACACTTCGACAAAAGATTCATACTAACAACTGGCGACTCCACACGGGTTTTCAATTACGACCGTTGTCGTTTTTCATATTCCTACATATCGAGCTACTTCATACCCTAGGGTTTCTTTTCAGATTTTTTTTTTTCCTCTCTTTATGTTGTTTTTTACCTATAAAACCCTAAAACATTAAAATTTCTAACTTCCGCGTGTTTCTGGACCTATTGCATAGGTGACAGACATCAGCCGCAACTGAGACAACAACTTTTTCGGAAATCTGCCGCCGGGACACCCGGAGCTTCAGGTCGCACTTTTCAGCTCAGAAACTGTGACCTGGCCTCCAGGTCGCACTTTTCAGCCCATTATCTATGACCTGCATAGAAAACAGGTCAAAACCTGCGACCTGCCAGTTTTTATGCTATTTTTCTACAATTTTTCGGGGTTTTTCTGAAGCTTCTGTCCGAGTTTTCCAGCCTCTGTCTCAGCCCATTTAGACCTGTTTCTGATCTATTTTTCTCATCTCAAGTGGGAACATAGCCCCCTAGGGCTTCAGTACCCTCCACTTTGGGTGGAAGAGTTTTAACTGTTCCAGGTGTCTGATTTTTCAGAGTTTCAGCCTCCCCTTTTTCAGATCTGATACCTCCTTTCAGATCCCTTTTAATCATCTCTTCTCCGTTTCAAATCACCTCCTGAAGTTTTTTTTGGATCTACCTTTAGGGCCTCCTCCTTGTCCCTTCTGCTTTTTGCTGATTTCCTCCTTTTTTACAGCCACCTTGCCTCTGCCTCTTAGCTGTGTTCTGCACCTCTTTTCAGCAGATTTATCCTTTAGATCCCTGTCCCTCCCGACCTTCAATCTATTGGTCTCTTTTTAGTGTGTTTTGACTAGATGTTTTCCCTCTTTTCGACTAGTTTTGAGAGCCCTGCCTTTTTGGGTTAGATCGCTGCATTGTTAGCTGTTAATTTTCTGTTATTTCAGCATTATATACTGTTCTCTGTATATTTATTTTCAGTTACGCAGCACACTTTTTATTTTTTCTCTCAAAACGTCTGGGTTTAAAAATTAAAATTAACGCACGCCACACGCTCACCCTAAGTGAAGAAGAGCCTGGTTAACACCGCCAGACAAAGACTTTAAAACATTGTAAAATCAATTGAAACTGAACCTTTCTGCCCTTGTTTCGTCATTGTAATCACTTGATTCTGCACCTCCTTGCCTTTGTTGGTCATTCTTCTTCCTGTTGTGCCGTGTTTGTGTTGTCACCATTGCGCCCCCTAGGTGCACATCCCAGAGACTTCTTGGCCTTCACCCTCAGTTTCCGGTCGGTCGACCTACTCCTTCCCGCCGTCTTCGAGTAGTCCTCCTCCGAGTCCGCACTCCGACTCCTCTGCTGATTCATTGGGTTCACCTTTTACTTCTAGTTCTCCCCCTGTCACCTTCCCTATGTCTGGTCCAGGGCCTCACGCTAGCGGTAATCCCGGCCCTAATGCCGGGACTACTACTAGCGGAACCGCCACAGGAACTACCTCGACTGCACCCTTGCTCCCTTATATGGCAGGACTCAGCCTCCCCGATTTCAATCAGTTGATTAATGACCCTATCCTCCACGATGTTGGTTGGCCTGCTATGCCGACCAAGCTCCCCTCTGACATTCCCAAGTTAGAAGGCCTTGCTGGAGAAGATCCAACCAACCATATCCGATCTTTCCACATGTGGTGTTCCTCCAATTCCATTACCGATGACTCCATCCGTCTTCGGTTGTTCCAATGCACGCTTACAGGCGAAGTTTCTAAATGGTATGTTGATCAGACCACCTCTTCCCATACCACCTTTGCGACCATTTCCCAAGCCTTTTTATCTTATTTCCAGCTCCCTCTCCGATACGACACTGGTATCGAGCTTTTGACTTCTTTCCATCAATCCTCTTCAACCCGCCTTTCCACTCATGTCTAGGAATGGCGGAGAAGAAGGAGCTTATGTCGAGCTCCCACCTTTGAATATCAGGTTTATATGGACTAGTTCCTTCGCACTCTATTACCTCCCATTGGCAAAGATGTCGCCTCTCATTTCCCTCAAACCGAAGAAGCCGCCCTCCAAATAGCCTTGAAATATGACCTGATCTACGCTCAATCTGGTTACGTTTATACCGTCCTTCCTAAACTCCCCAGGCCCGGTGGCGCTAATGCCCCGGGGGCATCTCATTCCACCGACGGTATCGTTGGAGCCCTTTCTCATCCCTATGCTCAACCTCCTATGGGCTATGGTCTCCCCCCAGGAGGGGCCAACACCTTTAGCACTTTTCCCCCTCCAGGTAGCATGTATCTAGGATACAGCATGCCTCAGCCTTTTTCCCAGTCTCCTGCTTACCTCAATGTTTCCCAACCTAACCATTATCCTTATCCACAACCTGGTGCTCCAGCTCCTCCAGCATTTGCACCTCCACCTCCCTTGCCTTCTCAACCCCAGCAACAGCACCTACAGCCCCTTCAGGGCAAGTCTTTGCACAACAGGGCGCAACTAATCCTCCTTCCTCTCAAAGAAGGCAGAGAGGCAATCAAAATCAATCTACCCCTGGTACTCATGCACCCAATCCTCAAGGTCTTAACCCTAACACTGCTAACCAGCAATAGGGCACTCAGCCCAAGCTAGACAGCCTTATTCGCACAAATAAGCCTTGTTTGTGTTGCGGTGTTTACGGTCATTACACTCACGATTGTCCCCTTATACCACAGATGTGGCAGATGTGGGAGTCTCAAGCCACATTGCGAGGACAACATGCCTCGCCCCATGCTCCCCCTAATGTGCCCACTACTCAATCGACTGTGTTTACCGATCCTTTCCCCCAGCAAGGATTCGTGGCTGCCCAACCACTTGATGGACAGGTCGCCACTCAACCTTCCCCTTCTGGTTCCTCCAATTACCAGATCCTCATGATGAGCTCTGATCCACCTCTAACCGTCGACCTTAACCTTCAAACTCGGTCCCATCAGTACCCCAAGCCTCCCGCTCCGTCTGTCCCCGATTCACCTTCTTCAAGGTCTACAAAGCCTCTTTTGACATCCAATGGTCCCTTGCATATCCCTCAACCCAAAGTTGAGGTTGATACCAAGATTCCTAAGGTACCATTACGCCGAAACACTGCTTCTGGTCGAGCTTCTCATTCATATAGCATCGTAGATGATTTGGCACAATCTCTTGCTGTCATTTCAACACTGGAAATCCTCCAGTCGTGCCCTTATCAAAAGAAGGCTCTACTATCTGCCATGGGTGCTGTAGATCCTGCTGATGACCAATTGATTGTTTTTGACACCCATCAATCAGACCATCCTCCTCTTCCTGCTTCCGTAGCCTTCCAAATCCCAGTCAAAATCTAGAACGCTAACGTTTCTTGGTGCATCATTGATGAGGGGGCATCCACATGTGTGATGTCCGCTTCGGTTTGGAAACAACTCGGATATCCTGAATTTGCCCCTTCCACAATCACCCTTCATGCGTGGGATGGCCATGCCTCCCAGCCCATTGGCTTATTCCGTAATTTTCCTATCAATCTTGCGGACAAGACTGTTTGCGTTGACGTTGAAGTCATCGACATCCCTCTTGATTATAACATTCTTTTGGGGCGTAGCTACACTTATGCTATGTATGTTGTCCCATCCGCGGTCCATCGCAAGATTTTTTTCCCTCATGATGGAAAGATAGTCACCATTGACCAGTTGACGTATCATGAGCCAAAATCTCAGGCCTCCCCTGAGTCGACCATCTCTTCTGTAGCCAATCAACAAACTGTCGATTCTTTGACTAGTGTCTCTCCCAGTGTCTACAAAGACTCCTCTTTGCTTGGAACCTTCCCTGGTCTTCCTCCTCCTCTTGTCTCTGACCCCAGCTCATCGAATGTTTGCATGATGCAATCGTCTCGGGCTGCTCTCAAGCAACCTGCTTTGGCTAGTCAGCAACCGTACTCTCCGCAACTTGCTCCTAGCCCTTCACTTGCAGCTGGTATTCATGAACCTCTTTACCCTCCTAGAATGGTTCCTCCAAGCCTTAGCCATTTAGGAGCCTTCCCACCTGGCCATTACCCCTCTGGTCAGATACAGTTCCTAGCTCCCCCACCAGGAGTGTACACGGTACCTGTCATGGCCACCCTCTATCTTCCGAACCTACCCCTTGGGATTCCTGTCTGGTACCTTGATCCTCCAGCCGCAACCTTGCGTGGTCAACCCAAACCATATATTGCTTTGACCCCGACTCAACTGGTCCCCATGACTTCTCCCGCTGTACTAGTGCCTTAGTCACCTCAACAGGAACCACCTCCTGTTGCGATCGCTTCGGGTAAGAAGTACAAAGCTCGCAAGGGGGAATCAAAGGACAAGGCTGCCTCGACAAACCATGCCCCTCCTCGGCCTCCAAAGCATACCATCTAGTGTGCTTTGTGTGATGTTGTCAGTCACGCCACCGACACCTGTCCTGAATTGCTTCCTCTCAAGCCCATGGTTAATGTCGTGTTCCCTGAGTCCACGGTCCCGGAAGCCTCTGTTCCTTCCGCGACCGTGGCCAAGAACCCCAAGACTATTCACAACAAAAACCCCTATGCTTTGTGTGATCTCCATGGCCATTACACCCACCTTTTCCCCTGTCTCGAGGACTTCCGCACCTCTCTAGCCGCGGTCCGCCAATTCGAGGCCAAGCGCAATGAGTCCACCTCTCCCCTATTTGCGCATTTTGCTTTGGCAAAACTACCAGACATGACTTCTCCCATTGACATTCCCTCTCCTGATGTCTAGATGACGGAGCCTTCGTCCAGCATTTTTTACCTATCATCATCCATGAGACCCTCGGGGAAAATTCCCTTTGAATCCTCCCTTTCTGTTTCGCTTGACCTTTCTTTAGCGATCACCTTGGGCTCAACATCGATAGATCCTTTATCTACTTACTCTTCTGTCACCCCTTGTGACGATGCGCATGTGAACCTCTCTTCTCATGATGATGAGTCAGGTAGCTTCGCCGTGTCAGGTGGTCTTTCTTCCACCAGTCACCCCATATTCTATCACGGTGACGAAATTATGGAAAAACTCCCCACCCCTAAATTTATCTATTCCCCCTTACATCGAACCCATGCGTTCACACCACATACACCTTGTGGCCATTACATTGAAACCCAATGTTTGGGTAAGGGGGCACCCACATTTGAGAGACCAAGAGAAGCAATTCTCCACAACTCTCGTAGTGTATCTGGTCGTGCCGACTTTAGTACCATTATTCTTCCACATTTAGAAGAACCTCTAGAGTCCCATATCACTTCAGATCACTCTAGGGATGATACCCCTTATCGTTCCTTCATCTTACATCAGCAACTCTGTCTCTTAGACATTGTTGTTGACCAACCTATAGTTTTTCCACGAGAGCATCAGTTCATTATCTCCAAATCCTCTCTTTGGGATAGTGACACCAAGTATGCCAACCCGGAAACTTAAATTCCATTTGATTCCTATATGCAGACGAAAAGAGATTGGTAATCCTCCATTCCCTTTCTCAAACTGCATAACCATAACGAAAAAAAATGGCACACCACATCATTAAAATGTGTTTAGATTCCCATTTTTCTAAATACATTTTGGCATGACCACACCATGCTTGGGGGCACTTATGCCCCTCAACCATAACCCTCCTCAAAATCGAATTTCCTCACTTACAACACTTGTACTTGGGGCATCACTTTTCCTCCATACTTGTCCTTGTTCGTGTCGATTTTCGTCATGAGATACCATCTTGTACTCATGTTTTCATGGTCCCCCATGGGACCTTTACTGTGTGGAAGCACCATCGAGTTGCCCTTGTTTAGAGCATCCAAGTTGAGTCATCATCGCATTCATGGAGTCTATCCCGAGTCCCTTTGTACCCCGCTATAGTCTTCCATCCTTCATTGCTTGGTCTCTCTCTTGTGTCGCACATTATGGCCTTCATTCCCACTATCCCCTATCCCTTATGATATTGTGTCAGTCGCTGCCATTTCATTCATGCCCTTTATGCTCTAGCAAAGGAAGTTGTCCATTCACTACTCAGTCCCCTCCATTCCACCATCATCATTGGTATTAGTATGTCTATCGCTCTACTATTTTCTCTTGTGCCTTAGTTGAGGATCTCTCATTACCTCACCTATGGCGGACCTCCTTCTATCGACATCAGCTCCTTCATTCCATAAGATAGGTCTAGAGGGTGGTGTACCTTGGTTCTAGCTTCCACTCTTTTTCGGTGCCTCAGATCAGGAAAATGGATCTCTCCTTTCCCTTTGACTTGATTGTTTCTCCACTCCAGCTCCTTTCAGCATGATCGAGATCCGTATGCTTGCTGGTTCAGTGATGCAGCAGTAGCTTTTGGTGATTCCCGAGTGTGTGTGAGATGTCTCAGCCCTCATGAGGGGGTGGCCCTGTAGGTAGCCCCCCACATGCCCGGATGACCTCTCCATTGCAGCCTTCGATGCAGCTCCATATATTTGATGATGTCGGCCTTAGCCGCTTGCAACGCCTCTTTGATTTTCATGTATCAGTCAGATTTTGTGAGCCCTTCCTCGCTTATAGGGGGCATTTGGGTTGTATTTGTATCTCATGTACTCAGATATTATTGTATAAGTCCTGGCTATTATCCCAGGCACATCATGTATATGGGATCCCTCATTGTATTTTTATCTGGCTCATGTTTATGCCGGCTGTACTTTATGGTTCGGTCCCTTGTTTACTGGACACACTATTATTTTTTACTTTGTCTCAGCGGGCATAGGTATGCCTCCCCCGCCGCCTTTAGCACAGGTACCCTCTCATAAAAAGAGACTTGTTGCACCTGCAAGTCTCGTCTCCTCAGGGTCTAGTTCTTTAGCACATTAGTCTACCTTACATTTCTCTCTCTGACTTCCCTTTTTGATGTCTGGTGATTGAGTCCTTACAACGTACTTCGGTCATACGATTTTCTCCTAACACTCGCACGCTGGGGGGAGATCTGTTACACCATTTTTTGGTCATCTAACCTACTATCATTAGATGGACCCAAGTACACCATGTAAGAACAATTTTACCCTAAGTAAAATTTCTTTCACTATGTAAAATAACTTAATAAAACACATTTATTAGGTTGTTTATGGTCTAAATAAGAAACCCCAAAAGGAAATATTAAACAAACCTATATTTGTTTGATTTTCCTCAAGGAATAATTAATTAAACAATAATTTAATTATTATTCCTGGTCATGTTTAACCCAAAACAAAGAAATTAATTAGATAAATCTTTATTTATCTTATTATTTTCTAGGAATAACTATTTAAATCTTATTTAAATAATATTCCTTGTTAAATATGACTAAATCACCCATAAATAATTAAATAAATCATTATTTATTTGATTATCTTTCAACCACTTACTTAAAATGATAAATAAATCATTTATTTATTTATTATTTACAAATAAAGGGGTTTGAACCAAGTCAAATACTTTTTCCCTCCAAAAAATATAATAAAATATTCCATAAAAGGTGGATCTAGATTTGGTTAATGTTATTTTAATCATGCACCAAGATCTAGAATGACCCAATATTTTGTTATAAATAGGAAGGTTTTTCCTACCATTCTTCACCTTTTGTTGCCTATTAGATCACTCTGGATCTAAACTCTTGGTCTGACTTTGAGCCATTATCATTGTCATATTTTCCATTATTTTTTGTGTGAGCTCCCTTTGAGTTCTATCTTTGTCTGGGTTTTCTACACCAACAAGAGAGAGAAATGCTAGATCTGAAGTGCTGAGGACTTCCAAGAACCCATCACATTGAGGAGAATTGGAAACACCTTCTTGTTTTCCTCCCAGGTGCCCTTAATACAAAAATTCTTTCAAAAATATTGTTCTTGTCTTGTTTATTGGATGTATGGAGAAAAACCTTATTTTTACTGCTTAATGTCTCTTTATGCATAGATCTAGATTTCTGCAACACTTGTCTTGATCAACTAACTGCAGATCTGAAGATATTGGCAGCCATATTTGATGTTAGGGCTATAAGTTATGTGTAGCTAAAGTGGTCTTTTTTCGTACACTTCGAAAAAAGATTCATACTAACAGAGGGGTAGGCGTCTTGGCGATGCACGAAAGAGCAACACCTCATATGATGATCATGATCATGAGGGGAGTGATCATCATTCTAGTACTCCACCTCCTCCTCCTTCACCTCACACCAGAGATCATGATGAGTAGCTTGCATCCAGTCATGATCAACATGCATCTTTTGAGTAGTCTGCACCATTTCAACAGACACCTAGTCCTGAGCAGGCACCTGATCCTGAGCAGGCAAGTCCATATGAGGAGGCAGGTCCACCATCGATGAGTCATCAATAGGCAGTTCCTGAGTAGACTGCACCATCAACTAATCAGGAGGCACCTCTGGAGCAGGCACGTCAGCTATCTAAGCATGAGGCTACACCATCAACTGAGCATGCCTCGACTAGTACTAGTATTGATGTATCACCAAATATTTGACATTTATATGTAGTTATATTATAGTTGTATATTTTTTACATTATATATATATATATATATATATATATAATTATGTTCATGTTGATGTACTTAATTTACATGTTGGTGTTCATCATGATGTGTATATTGTTAGGTCATTTTAGATATGTTCATTTAATGTGCTTGTAGATAGATGTGTATGCGATAGAATTTATTTGACATGAGATGTATATTGATGTTTGTGTTGTGATGATGTTATAGAATTCTTGTGTTTTTTTATATGATCATGATCACGATGATTAGATGATGTTAGTGAATTTGAATGTGTATTTTAGTCGAATATGATGTTTGTACGATGGTTATCATGATCACGATGTTTATTTTTAATATTAAATCATGATATTTACTAAATATTATGTCGTGAGTGTAATTGAAATTTTAATTTTAATTATATGTAAAATTGTAAATTGTAATTGTAATTGTATGTAAAATATTTGTAAAATTGTAATTGTAATTGTATGTAGTGTCATGATTCAATTTTATTAAAATTTGTAAATTTGTATAATTCTAAAATTCTAAAAATGTAATTGTAATTGTAATTTTTATTGTAATTGTATGTAAAATTGTAATTGTATGTGAAATTGTAAAATTGTAATTGTAATTGTATTGTGAAA
The DNA here is from genome assembly GCA_034641835.2 of Pinus albicaulis. NCBI lineage: Eukaryota > Viridiplantae > Streptophyta > Pinopsida > Pinales > Pinaceae > Pinus > Pinus albicaulis. Next base: position 187,327,631 of record CM076574.1, read on the forward strand.
TGATTGTAATTGTAAGTGTAATTGTAATTTTATGTAAAATTGTCAAATTGTAATTGTAATTGTATTTGTATGTAAAATTGTAAAATTGTAATTGTAATTGTATATAAAAGATTTGTAAAATTTTAATTGTAATTGTATGTATTCTCATCAATCAATTTTATTAAAATTTGCAAATTTGTAAAATTGTAAAATTGTAAATTAATTGTCAATTTTGAACCATAACTACTGTAAGTAAAATGTATACCATAAATATTTTTAAATTACCATAATTGTAAAATTGTAAAATTGTAAAATTGTCAATTTGTATGAATATAAATAATTGTAAAATAATAAATCTAGAATAATATGAATTTTTGTAACATAATAAAGTTTAGAAAATAATGCAAATAAATTCATGTTTAGAATTATCATTATTTTATTATGATCTTACATACCAAAAATAAGAATATACATTTCGAAGGTATCATTCACACACATTTAAAGCAATCAAGCAGTTGTATTATTTTAGGAATTGACATAAAAAAAAAAAAAAACTTGATACAGTGTGACATTGTTTTCGAGATCAACATAATTACAAATTATCAAGTGAAATGATTTTAACATTAACACAATGCAAACCAATTAATTCAAAATAAATATTATAATGTTTCGAAAAAAAGAGTCTTAGTTATAAGGTTAATTCCTCTTCTTTATAAACCCACCTTAAAAATTTTAAATGATTAAATAACACATGTACCATATCACTCTCGGTTCCCATGATCACCATCATTATCTTCTAGCTTGCTTGGCATGACAACACTATTGTTCTCAAAAATATGTTTTGATCTAGGGTCATGTCTCAATGCGAACCACCAATATCTATCCAACACATCTGGGTTAAAAAACACATGGTTGCAGTGTTTGGGGAAAACATAGGGCTCCTTAGCTTCATCCCACATATTTCTAGAGTTGATACATATCAGAATACTATCATGATCTTCCTTTAAATTATTCCGATCAAAGGTGTCCCACCACTTGCACCTAAAAATAACACATTGGAAAGAAGAGAAATCCACTTCAATGATCTCTTGTATCTTTCTGGTGTAACCTAAGGTCCCTTGTACTAGGTTTTGACTACGGTGGCTAACTCGACTATATTGATTTAAATTGGCTTCCACTCCATAATCTTGTGTCATGTGTCCATCATCGTTATTTTCTGTGTGAAAATGGTGTCCATATTCCCACATAGATGGGAACAAATTCACCTATCAAAAAGTTAAAAAATCATAGTGTCATGTGTCTTATAATAACCCAATGGTTAAAATATGAAATATAGATGTTACATTTCAAAGGTGCATTATTAAGTTTAAAATGTACATAAATAGATTATTACTGAGTGGGTGCACCCAATCTCTACATTTAGCACATCCTCTTCAGCACACGAGTAATGCCCGGTTGCACCATATTTCTCTCTGACTTCTTCAGAAACCAAACTGTTGGGGCATATAATTGGCATATTTTATTTTAAATGATTAGGACAAGGCACACTTCTACCATTCAACCATCTGAATTCTTTCTTGTCATTATCCCATTTCATCCTCTTTTGTTCATACAATGTGGCCCATAGTTGTGTCACTTCGGAATTGTAAAGAATGAATTTATTGATTACTTCAATTTATGCATTCGCTGATGAAATCAAACCTACATATAGTACATATGAGATCAAAATATACATTATATCGAAGTTCAACATGAATATTTACTTTGTGTAAAATTGAAAAATCATAAGTCTCTTACTCTTTATCAAGTGCCTTTTTCCATTCGTTTGGAGAAGCTCCCCTTCTCTTTTGTCTTCGTCCCTTTGATCGTCCCAAATCGCCGCACCTGGTCTTTTGTCGATCTACTTGATGTACTCACTGGCATAATAGAAAGACTCATATCATATGTACCCCTCTACCATAGACCCCTCGAGTTTTTCTCTTTGTCAAACAAAACCTTTCAATTTATTCATGTACCTCTCTAATAATAACATCCAATGACAAGAAACCACCTCAACTAACTCAACCTCATCTAATAGGTGGATTAAAAGATGAACTTGCAAGTCCATGAAACTCGTCGGCAATTCCTTCTCAAACACACAAACAATATCAACTATATCTTGACACTGTTAGTGTCATTATTTGCATCATCTCACCGATGATCAAATGGATTCTTATCATGTCTAAATAGGGCCCCTAAGTCAATTTTTTTTCATTTCACTAAGTATTCAAGAAAAAAAAATTCAGTGGGCATTAGGTCGAGGATTGTTTCCACTCTTTCCAAAATTTTAAATTGTTGGTTCATGTCATCAAATATGCTGAGTGTATCATCATTAATAGGTTGAAATCATTATTTCACTAATCTCCATCATGATTCCATTCAGTTAAAAGTATCCATGAGGTCATTAAGGTTTCTAGGTCACCAAATTTCCATTTCATGCATAAAATTCATCTATTAGAGGAGTGGTAATAGGAAAGTATCTTCAATAAATTTTGATTTCAAATGTAATTTATGTTTTTATATGTAATAATGTTTCTAAGGTTCCAAAATTGCAAAAAGGTCCTAAAGCTATAAAGGCTAAAATAAAATATGAACTGGTGAGGTGGGCCATCCTACCTTATTAATTACTAAGACATAAAAATAAAATCATAAAGGCCTACGGAGGAGCTCAATTAATCTGATTTTTACTCTACATGTCTTTAGATCTCCTTAAGATCACTGTTCAAATTAAGAGAAGGTGAAATTTGTGAGAAAGGGAGGGTTTTTCATGCATTTTCATAGAGTCGCAACCCTTCTGCAACCCATCTTCCAGGCATGACCTTTTCGTGACCTTTCTACCAGGCGCAACCCTTCCGTGAGTGCAACCCTTTCGCTACCCTTCTACGACCCTTTCGCGACCCTTCTATGAAATTTTCGCGGTTTTGAAATGCAATGTTTCTTCATGGTTTCAGGGCAAAATTCATAGTTTTTCTAGCATCCAAAGATTGTTCAAAGATCCATAAAGCTTCTAAAAATAGTAAGTGATCATCTACACTATCTTTTCAAACAATTTCATCAAGGATAAAGTGGTTTTCTTCTAAATTTTTTCTCTATCATAGTGTTATATTATTTTTTTGTTCTCCATTGTTCAAAGTGAATAACCCTAGCTTTCACTCACCTACATTATCACTTATCGTCCATGAAAACCCTAGCCTACACACTTCCTATCAATAAATACCTATTTATCATTGACCTCATTAAACCCTAGTCTTCTGCAAAATTTCCACTACACAATTCACAAACTCCTCACCACACCATTTCATCTAACGAAATAAATTTTCAAAATTAATGTCATACTTCCCTTTTTTCTCCTCAAAACCCTTGAGGAAACTTCCATACCACCAATACATGTCCTCTATTTTCAAAATCATTGTGAACTATTATCCAAACCCTAAACTTTGCTAGAGTCTATCCTTCAAAAAATTTCATGGAGAGTGAAAGAGAGAGTGAAAAGAAAATGCACAAGGGAGGATATCATTCAAGATTTGAGCCAATCACTCTAAGTGAAATCAATGCTTCTCCATTTGTTAAAATATGTTTTATAAATGTTGGTTGTATGATTTTTTTTTAGATGATCACAGAGGTTGGTTCTTATGTTCCTTTGACCAGCCTCTTTGCCCAAAATTTTCACATAGAAAGAGTTGTCATAGCAGGTGTAGAGTTCATTGTTTCAGTAGACATCATTTCTTTAGCTAGAGGTCTTCCAAATCTGGGTGAAAAATGGTTAAGGGCATGGAATTAGAACTTGATGATTATAAAATGTTCCTAAAACCTAACATCGAAGATGATCTTCATCACGTTTTTCCTTTCAGTTTTCTTCGTGACAAGTATGCCCCTTTGATGAAGCTCATTATGAAATATTTTACATGTGAAGGAGATTTTCCAGATTATACAAGTATCATGTTAGGTTGCTCATGCACTTCACCTTTACAAGAGCACTTAATTTTTCCAAATTTAGGTTTAGAAGTGTGGTGAAGATGACTGAAAAAATTAAGACCAGGGGACAACCTCATATCACCAATCTATTTCACCATATCCTAATCAAGATTTTAGTTATGCATCAAATATAATCCAAGCAAATCACCTGGAAAACCTTCTTGGATAAACTAATAACTTCTCCTGGTATTAGTCCCATTGTTTCTCCTAGCAAAGAAACACCATCAAGGTCAATGTCTACACAACCAATGGAGCTTGGATCATCAAGAAAACAAGCTGAGGTGTCAAAGAGGCCTAGGCCTGAGGTTACTCTCACCTATCAGAGAGGTGGGAGGATTTGTTTTTCTCCTCGGAAAGAGGAAGGGGCCAAGCTTATTTCATTACAGGGATCACCATCAACACTGCATGAGACATCCATGCATGATGAAGAGGAACATGATTTTGATCTAATTGACTTGGAGGACCATGATTTCCGTGAAAATTTTAGAGGGAAAATAAAGAAAAGGATTCTCAAATCAAAGAGCTCCAAGATAACTTAGCAAGGGCTCAATTTATCATTTCATTTCTTAAGCAGGAAAACAGTCAATTGAAGACAAATAAATTGATCATGGAGAAAATTTTGTTTGAGGAAAAAAAACATGAAAAGGTAAAAAAAATGGCTAAACATGATGAACATGAAAAAAAGGTGAAGAAGAAGAGGCCAATAACTATTGTTCTCAAAAAGGCACTAAAGAAAGAGAAAGAAAAAAAACCTACAGATGAGCAACTCACTTTTGAGGAGAGGATGGATAGGAGATCAATGAAGACAAGGATTTTTGGCTTGAAAAGGTCAAAATTCACCTGTAAAAGCTCTTTAAGAATGAAAACATGGATAATAAGATTCAAAAACACATGGTTGTCTGCTATCAAACCAAAAATTAGATTTCACAAGTCAAAATTAAGTAATTGAAAAGAAAACTCCAAGAAGTCCAAGACAAGAAAAGGGAGTTAATAAAAAGGGGTTAAGGAGTGAATTTTATGGCTAAAACATACTTCAATGTTTAGCCTATCATCCATAGCAGTCAAGGAACAAATTTTGAATTTTTTGGAGAAGTTTGATTTTTTTGCAATTTTGCAGAAAATGACACACAAAAGTGTCGCACAGAGGCGCGACCCTTTTTCTCTGGGCATCCAAATGAGATATTTTCTACATGGATGGATATATATTAATGAGAAAATTCCATATCTATGGTGGGTTTTCCATGAAAGCTTCTAAGTTTGATGAAAATCTCAAGAAACCTAACCTTTTTCATTCTTCAGCCACTAAATCTAGACTGGTGTAGCGCTTCTGAGTGAGGTTGGAAAAATTATGTTTTAGAGGCCTTCCCGTTGGTAATTTTTGGAGATTTATTGCTAATTGGAAAGTAGACACGTGGGGATAATTGAACCAACTTTTATAATGCAGTTTGGACTCCTAAAAGTAAGCCAAAATTAGCTCTCAATTGGTGTGACACTTCTGCGACCCTTCTGTTAAATTCATGTTTTTGTACATGCTTGTGTGACCCTTTTTCTCCTGGTGCAACCCATATGGTCTAAAAACATTTTTTCGCATTGAATGATACATGATTTGATATCTTGTAATAAATTTAGTATATTTTAGGCTTATTAGTTGGTTTTTTCCTCACTATATGAGGAAATTTGTAATTAATGAGGAGATAAGCTCTCCTAAACTTTGTCTAAAATCATGGAAGTTATTTCCACTATCTTAGTATTTAGGTGAGGACTCATCAAAAGAATTTATGATGAGCCTTGAATATGATTTTTGACTTGATGATTTTTCATATGTTGTATTTTCTTTTATGAGATAGTTTGTAATCATTTCCAAAGGTTGGATGTTGTGGAATTTAGCTTGGAATACTAGTGTACTTTGTGAATTTGGCAGGAACTAATAGACATAATTTGCAGCTATTGTGGTGGGATTCATGTGGTATGTGATTTAGCATTGTTTCTTCTTCTTTGATCATATGTTTGAATGTATTATACCTTTCATCTTCATTTTCATGTCTTATGTGATTGATTTCTAAGTTTGATAAGCATAATTCATTAATTCAATGCTTTGTTTTGGAGAAGCTTTCACATTTATGTTCATTTTATTCTGATATAAATGAATTGATGATGTTCATTATAGTTTTTAATCCCTATCAATCTACCATATTCCCCAGTTAACTTTAAAGTGCTAAAGTGTGCGCCTACCTTGCCCCAGTACATCTCTGCAAATATGATTTTCAGAGCCCTCACCTATTTTTTCCTAGACCTAATTCACCATCCAGCACAAACCTTCAAAAAACAGCCAAACCCTAATCTGCATATATAGCCTGAAATCTCTTTGATCCAGTCAATTTTGCTGTGATCTCATTGAGAGAGCCCTCTCAACCTAGTAGGGCTAGCTACTAGTTCAAAGTGATATGTGGTTACCTTTGTTGGTCTCCTTCTCATCTTTCGAAGATCCGGTGGAGTGTTAACATCTTGGCGTCGTTATCGGGTAGCGAGGTGACAGATCTTACCTAGGAAAAAAAAAAGGATCAGATCTGATTGTTGATGGTGAACAATGATCAAGCACAAGAAGGTTGTGCATCTTTGACCTAGCGACTTTAGTGTCAAATAATCTAAAGGTTCAAAATTTTCATGGAGATAGACTCCACTTTTCAAGAGCCAGTAGTTCGAAGAACTCCTTGGTGACTTAATTGTTTTCAATATGGATTCAATTTCTCGAAGGATTATTCTCCTTTAAAATGAGATCACATTCCAGGTTTTCCGAACCGCATGCCTTGTGTAGATTGGCAGGGTTACCTCCCAAAGCTCAAAGACGAGAAAGGATATGATGCGGCTCTACATCTCGTTAAATTTCACATGCATGCACACAAGTTGAGTGTTCAGTTTGCCAAAGATTGTATGATGAAGATGTTCATGGCAACCTTAGAAGGAAAAGTGTGATCTTGGTATGAAGGTCTTCCATCTGCTAGTATTTATTCTCTTAAATATTTTCATTCAAAATTCTTTGAAAAATATAGAGAATCTCATCCTTCTTTATCATTGGTTGAGGATTTTTGTGAACATTTTGAGGTTTTCATTCAAAATATAGAGAATAATTATGGTGATGAAGAGTTCATGGATCAAGAGATCCTTGAGACTTTGTTTGAGAACCATTTCCATCGCTAGGAATAATAGGTATCTTCTTCCTTAGATGAAATAGACTGGGACCAAAATATTGAAATGCCTATTTCTGATCTTGAAAATGGAAAGCATCAAGCCAATGTTAACTGCTAAAAAACAAAAATTTCTCCTTTGCTTCAATATGAAATAGATCAGCTCCTAAAAATTCATGTTACAGCCCAAGAAAATGCATGTTTTCAGTGTTAACATAGTCAAGAATGTGTGAGTGAAACATCTTCCATTATTGAAAATGAAAATATGAGTTTAAATGATGACAATCATGAGATTGATGAAACTATACAGGAAGTTGTTGTGAGTAAGCCAATTTGTGATGATGATTTCCTATAAGGAGATCAGCTAACATATACTGTTGACTTTGATGAAGAGGATAAGGCTGTCATGTTTAATGAACTTGAATAATGTTTTGTAATATTTCCAATTAGCCATGAGCTAGTTTGAATATTAAATTTTGTTTTTCTGCTTTGTTTTACGAATAAGAGGACAATGGAGGTCCATAATTCTCCTTAATAATGAATAAATCAATTCCAATGAGAAAAGGATATATCTTGGTAGCTTAATTGAGCACCCTTAGGTGTGAAAAGGGGCTGGAACACCTTGACTGGGTCAAATTTGACCAAATCAACAACGCTGTCATGGAGGAGTGGCCATCAATGAAAGATAGCGCAGCTTAGATGGAGATGCTTTGCATGGAATTAGTGATATTATTGGATAGGGGATAGGGTTTGGAATCTCATATCTTATTAAAGGAAGAGGATGGCAGCCATATTGATTATCTTATTATATTTGATATTTCTAAATATATGGTCTATTTAGACATATATCCTTCTCTAGCTGTTTAGCACTAGTTGTTCCTGATTGAGAATCCCACCTCTTTCATTGAGAATCTCTTGGAGGAGTCTTGTACTAAATTTTCCACTATCAAGCTTAAGGCCAAGCTTCATCTTTCATTTACAGCACAGATCCTATTGAGGGTTGAGTTGTTTTGCAGGTTTCAGTAGTGGAGACCATCTTTGGGTCACTTCAGTACTTATTTTCAGTGGATAATGGTTCCTCTCCATTGGGAGGACAGTAAGGAATTCCCTTGTGCTTATTTCCATATCTAGGATTCAGGAAATTGATTTATTTTCCCCTACAATGCATTTTATTTCCAAATTTGCATTATTTTGTAGGAGGAGTTGCAGGGTGATTTTGGCACACCATTTGGAGAGAGGGTTTTATAGTTAAGGGGATATTCCTTTCATCTAGGAGATATATTGGATGAGGCTACATTATTTCTTATATCAGATCAGCCACACTTTCCAGATCTATATTTTTCAATCGATCTTCAGCCCTAGGGCTTAGATCCCCATCTTTTACATGGTGTTTTTCTGAAAAACCTTAAGGGGATATTAAAAGGAGGTTGTATAGTGCTAAGATCTATATTAGATATATCTTTTGAGTCACATATCAGCCTTAGATATTCTATGTAATAATTTTCTGTAGTAGTTCATTTAAAACAATGTTGGAGTAGCCTTCGAGCTCTTTATATATAGTAGCAACACCTAATTTTGGAGGGATTTCTTCATTGGAGGCTTATTGTATCTTGTTCTATGCTTTGTGGCCTATCATTTTATACATGTTTTCTGATGTTCTAATGTATTAATAAGATCCATGTTGGCCTCCATTATTGATGTGATGTTTTACACTATTATCTCCATGGTTTTGTGCTATATTCTTTTTTTTCCCATTTGGGAATATTACAGTGGTATCAGAGCATAATCTTGGCACAACCTGTGTATCTTGAAAAGCCAATATGTCATCTAAAGAAGGATATCCTCTTACTGATAGAGAGAAGAGGTATCAAAGAAGAAGACATTGGAAGTCTTATTATACAAGTGACAAAGAAGACAAGGGTAAAACCCCTTTATCTAGAGGAGAAGATGAAGAGAAAGAGTTTCCTAAGATTCTTCTCAAAGCTATGAAATACATTGCTAGAGAAATAAATGAGACGAGGGTGGATAGATATAAGTAATCCCCTAAAGGATTTCAACATGGTGAGGGCTCTGACATTTCTCATCACTGGAGTGATCAACCAGTGCAGTAGCAATAAGTTTCCCAACACTCTACAATGCCTACATTATTGGCAGTGCGAAATGAAGGGTTTCAAGAACAAGAATCCCTTGAAGAATATTTTATGGAGTATGAGTCTCAAACTCATAGATTAAAGGAACACTTGATTTTTCAAGAATTTTGTCAAATTAAGGACAATAGGAGACCCGGGCATCACAATAGAAGTGGTGGATTCATTCAAAATCATGGTCTACACCGCACTATCGGTATATTTTTCTTACCAAACTTTTATGGGTCATCTAAATGCACCACCAAATCATGGGTAGAGAAGCTTGACATCTACTTCCAGCTAAACAAAGTTCCAGAAATGGAGGCCATTAGGATAGCAACGCTGCACCTTGAGGGTGAAGCACATGATTGGTGGTTCCATGGCTTGTCTACATTGGGTCATGCTAATGTGACTGCATATTCAGATTTCACAAGGAGTTTCATGGAGAGGTTTGATAGAAGAGATCCTAAAGCACAATTCATGGGGCTTGCAAAGCTTAAACAATCAGGTAATCTAGAAACTTATATTTATGAATTTTTAAGACTTTATGTTATGGCTCCTAAATTATCTGTGGCAAGAAGGGTCTATATGTTCATTAATGGGTTAGATGAACCTCTTCATGGGTTGGTTAAGTCTACCAAGCCCACTACCCTTAAATATTCCATTGAAAGGGCTAGATATCTTCAAGATGCCTTGCCAAAAGCAAAGGAAACTTTTCAGCATAAGCTCTCTTTTCCATCAAAGGGAATATATGAGAAGGATCCTCTTTCAAAGGAGAGAAAAAATAAAAAACCTCTTGATGATAATGTCAGAAGAGACTTGAGGAGGAGGAAGATTTTCTTCACATGCCAAGAATCTTGGGCACCCGGACATAGATGTGCAGCAGGAAAGGCACACCACATAGAGGTCTTCTCAAATGATGAGGAGGAAGAAGAAGAAGAACAAGAGAGGGGTCATAGCGTTGGAATAGCAGGAGATGATTCACCACCACCAGGGGGTGAGGATGGAGCAATTGCTCCAATTAGAGGGACTCTTGCATCATTAAGAGTGGTACCCAACTATCATAAAACTTCCACACAAGAAACATAGTTGAATTTGCGCAGTGGAAGCAGGGATATGATGATCCCATCTATTATGCATATGAGATTGGTCCATGAGACATCACTATCTTTTGGTAAACCACCTGGGAAGCCACCTGATCCAGATTTGGTGAGATATATCTCACATCGTGATGCTCCATTCATAGATCCAGGAGGAATGGGATCATTAGAAGGCCAAGATACAATGCTAAGAGTCTTGGGTAGACTCAAGGAGGAGGGAGACATTCTCCCAACATCATCATTACCCACTCTCATTTCAGATTTTGCGATGTGGGAGGAGAAGCAAGAGAAGGATAGAAACCTTCCAACATATACCTTTGGCATAGGAGATGTCAAGGAGAAGGGCAGCCATATGAAAAATGTTCTTTGTGATAGATCATCAGCGCTGTCACTATGGAGGATAGATCCATATTGGAAATCCCAACAGTTGGTGGATTATTCCAAGGATCTTTTTACATGCATAATACTTGATGACTAGCTAAATGAAGAGGGATATTTAGTCCAAGATTAATTCATCTATTATCATGGTAGGATATTCTTATCTAGAGCCTCCAAGCTCAAGGAGAAGTTTCTACAAGGGGCTTATGAATATTTCCTTTTCAGCCATACTTATTCCATGAGAGCCTACAACACTATCATGGAGAGCTACACTTGGGAAGGCTTTGAAGAGGAACTATATCAACATTTTCAAAGATTCATGAACAATGTGAAGTTGGAAGAGAGACATAACTCAATGAAGGAGTTATCACAGCCACCTCTTTCCTCTTTTGGAATGAGAGGGGATCTATCTATGGACCACTCCATTTTTATGAGCATAAATTTTGGTAAGGAACATGCTGATGTACACAATGTTTCATTTGATGATTAATTTCATTCCTTTACCATGTATTTTCAGGTCATAGCTACAAGGAGGAGAATTATTCCATATAAAATTCATTGCCAACTTTGGGCCATAAACATTTCTGAACATGGCCACTCTCTTGGAGGACATAGGGAGATGTTGTATCATTGTGGGTGCACTCCAAAAGCACCAAAAATATCTCACACTTTTAGCCATTGTGAGAGGACTTGGGCAGAAATTAAGTGGTGGGAAAACCACTTACCATATCATTATCTTATGTAGTCAAGAGATTTACTACTCTGGTTCCACATGTGGGACTATGACCCACCTCAATTTTTACAAATTTATGTTTGTATGTATTTGGTTTTGGTCCTATACATTGATGATCTGCTAATTATTTTTATGGGAATATTTGGAGGGAGGATGGGAAGAATGTATGTGCCCTATGGGAGATATATTCTCCATGTTCATTATGCTACATTTTTTAGGGAGAACATTGGGCAAACGATGTTTGTTTCGTTGGAACTATTGTCTCCTTGTGGGATGAATTCTTTGCATCTCATAAGAACTTTGGAGGAGAATTCCATGGAGGGATGGATTGGTAGACACTTAGATTATGAGGAAATATTATCACATGTTGATGTCACCAATGATGGAGGAGAAGAGTTGCAGCACTTTCCTTGTTAGTTTCTTGAGGACAAGCAACATTTGGGAGGGAGGACTATAATATTCCCAATTATCCATGAGCTAGTTGGAATATTAAATTTTGTTTTGCTGCTTTGTTTTACGAATAAGAGGACAATGGAGGTCCATAATTATCCTTAATAATGGATAAATCAATTCCAATGAGAAAAGGATATATCTTGGCAGCTTAATTGAGCACCCTTATGTGTGAAAAGGGGCTGGAACACCTTGAATGGGTCAACTTTGACCAAATCAACAACATTGTCATGGAGGAGTGGCCATCAATGAAAGACAATGTAGTTTAGATGGAGATGCTTTGCATGGAAGTAGTGCTATTATTGGATGGGGCTTAGGGTTTGGAAGCTCATTTCTTATTAAAGGAAGAGGATGGCAACCATATTTATTATGTTATTGTATTTGATATTTCTGAATATATGGTCTATTTAGACATATCTCTTTCTCTAGCTATTTAGCTGAGATTGAGTGTTGTTTAGCAATGGGTGTTCCTGATCAGGAATCCCACCTCTTCCATTGAGAAGCTCTTGGAGGAGTCTTGTACTACATTTTCCACTATCAGGATTAAGGCCAAGCTTCATCTTTCATTTACAACACAGATCCTGTTGAGGGTTGAGTTGTTTTGTTGGTTGCAGTAGTGGAGACCATATTTGGGTCACTTTAGTACTTATTTTCAGTGGAGAAGGGTTCCTTTCCATTGGGAGGATAGTAAGGAAGGCCCTTGTGCTTATTTCCACATATGGGCTTTAGGCCATTGATTTATTTCCCCCTACAATGCAGTTTATTTCCAGATCTACATTATTTTGGAGGAGGAGTTGCAGGGTGATTTTGGCACACCATTTGGAGAGAGGGTTTGCTCGTGAAAGGGATATTCCTTTCATCTAGGATATCTATTGGAGGAGGAAGAATTATTTCTTATATCAGATCAACCACACTTTCCATATCTTTATTTTCCAGTGGATCTTTAGCCCTAGGGCTTAGATCCCCATATTGTACATGGTGTTTTGTTGAAAACCCTTAAGAGGTTCTTCAAAGGAGGTTGTATAGTGATCAGATCTATATTAGATCTATCTTTTGAGGCACATATCAGACTTAGATATGTTTTGTAATCATTTTTTGTAGCAGTGCATTTAAAATAGCGTTGTAGCAGCCTTCCAACTCTTTATATATAGTAACAACACCTCATTTTGAGGGATTTCTTCATTGGAGGCTTATTGTATCTTGTTATATGATTTGTGGCCTATCATTTTATAAAATTTTTCTACTGTTCTAATGTATTAAGAAGCTCCATGTTGGCTTCCATTATCGATGTGATGTTTTGCACGACTATCTCCATGGTTTTTCACTATATTCCTGTTTTTCTCATTTGGGAATATTACATGTTTTATGTGCAAGGATGATTTAGACTATGAATTATAGGAGTATGAGCCTAAGATAGATAGTATGAAAGAGATAGAATTAAATTTTCCCATGCTTGAGGAACTTAGAGCCAAAAATCAGATAGCAAAATGTCGTACTTCCCTATGCCTTCCTATGGATCAACCACCAAGCATTCTTTCAGATCAAAATGAAGGGTGTGCTTGTGTTTTTGCTGGATCTCAAGACAAGGTAACATTTCAGAGTTTTGAATATCCTTCACTAATTTTTTACAGTCAACAGGGGAGATGGATTTTCTTGTATTTATTGATCATGAGCACATTTTCAGTGGACACTCAAAGTTGTCTAGTTTTTGTTTTTTCTTCCTGCTCCAAGAAAGTGTGAGTGGGATTTCATTAAGTATCCATTTTTTGGATTGGTTACAATGGAAGGATCATTTCACATGATTGTACATATGTCTTCTGTAGGCAAGTGGTTATCATCATGATTTTAAGCCCGAAGTGAAGGCCCTAAGATCTCAATGATATGATGCCATCAATAAGTATTGTAAGTTTTGTTTCAGTTAGAGTCAGTTCATTTGGTCATGTAAGTTTTTTAGTATTGAGTTTGGTTGCTTGTTTTTGACTCCATGCCCAATGGTTAGGCTACTTGTTCTACGGTGTTCTTGACAGCTCCAAGGAGCTTCCATCCCTTGCTAGAGCCAATTTTAGTGTCAGTCTTTCCATCCTGTCACCAGTGATATAATGGACTCTTATCGTGTCTAAATAGGGTCCCTAAGTCAAATTTTTGTCATTTCACTAATTATTCAATAAAAAATTTGGTCACTGGGCATTAGGTCTAGGATTGTTTCCATTGTTTCCAAAATTAAAAATTGTTGGTTCATGTCATCAAATAAATTGAGTGTATCATCATTCAATCATCCTCATTTCATTCATATCCATCATGATTCCATCCAGTTAAAAATATCCATTAGGTTATTATGGTTTCAAGGTCACCAAATTGCCATTTCATGCATAAAATACAGCAATTGGAAGAGTGGTAATAGGCGAGTATCTTCAATAAATTTTGATTTCAAATGTAATTTATGTTTTTATATGTAATATTGTTTCTAAGGTTCCAAAATTGCAAAAAGGTACTAAATTTCAAAAGGCTAGAAGAAAATATGAATTGGTGAGGTGGGTCATCCTACCTCATTAATTATTAAGACATCAAAAGAAAATCATAAAGGCCTATGGAGGAGCTCAATGAATCTCATTTTTACTCTACATGTCTTTAGAACCCCTTGACATCACTGTGAAAATTAAGAGAAGGAGAAATTTGTGACAAAGGGAGGATTTTTTCTGCATTTTCAGAGAGTCATGACCCTTCTACGATCCATTTTCTCGGTGTGACCTTTTTTCCTGGCGTGACCCTTTTGCAAAATTGCCAAGGTTTTGAAATGCAGAGTTTCTTCATGGTTTCGAGGTGCAATTCAAAGTTTTTCTAGCTTCCAAAGATAGTTTAAAGATCCATAAATCTTCTAAAAATAGTAAATGATCATCTACACCATAATTTCAAGCAATTTCATCAAGGATAAAATGGTTTTCTTCTCAATTTTTTCTTCAGCACAATGTTATATTAGTTTTTTGTTCTCCATTGTTCAAAGTGAATAAACCTAGATTTTACTCACCTACATTATCACTTATCTTCCATGAAAACCTTAGCCTACACACTTCCTATCACTCACTACCTATTTATCATTGACCTCATTAAACCCTAGTCTTCTGCTAAATTTCCACTGCATAATTCACAAACTCCTCACCACACCATTTCATCTCATGAAATAAATTTGAAAAATAAATTTCATACTTCCCTTTGCATCCTCAAAAACCTTAAGGAAACTTCCATACCACCACTACCTTTCCTCTATTTTCAAAACCACTGTGACCTATTATCCAAACCCTTAACTTGGCTAGAGTCTAACAAATTTCATGGAGAGCAGGGAAAATTTTAAGGATGGAAGTTTATTTTAAAGTTTCGAAACCTTTGTGAATATTACTGGTCCCTAATATGTAAATTGTAAAAAAAATTATGATGTTTTTGTAAAATTATTTAGGTTTCTAATTATTTCATATTAGTATATATAGAATTTGGTGATTTTTAGGGTAAAATAATTTTATACTATAAAATTTGGGCGAATCAATTTTAAAAAAAATGGAAATTGGCGAATATTTTTCTTTTAAAACATGGAAAATTAGCCCACCTACGAATATTAGCCCCTAAAATTTTCCCTGATGGAGAGTGAAAGAGAGATTGAAAAGAAAGTTCACAAGGGAGGATATCATTCAAGATTTGAGCCAATCATTCTGAGTGAAATCAATGCTTCTCCATTTGTTAAAAGATGTTTTATAAATGTTGGTTGTATGAAGTTTTATGAGATGATCATAGAGGTTGGCTCTTATGTTCCTTTGACCAACCTCTTTGCCAAAATTTGTCACATAGACAGAGTTGTCATAGCAGGTGTAGAGTTTAGTTTTTCAGCAGACATCATTTCTTCAACCACATGTCTTCCAAATCAATGTGAAAACTGGTTTAAGGGCATGGAATTACAACTTCATGATTATAAAATGTTCCTAAAACCTAATGTCAGAGATTATCCTGAGCATGTTTTTCCTTTCATATTTCTCAGTGACAAGTATTCCCATTTGATGAAGCTCATTATGAAATATTTTACATGTGAAGGGAGATTTTCTAGATTATACAGGTATCATGTTAGGTTTATCATGCACTTCACCTCTACAAGAGCACTTAATTTGTACAACATTATGTTTATAAGTGCGGTGAAGATGACTGAAAAAATTAAGACCAAGGGACAACCTCATATCACAAATCTATTCCACCATAGCCTAATCAAGATTTTGTTTATGCATCAGCTTTCAGCCAACAAAATCACCTGGTAAAACCTTTTGGATAAACTAAGAACTGCTCTTGGTATTAGTCCCATTGTTTCTCCTAGCAAACCAAAACCATCAGGGTCAATGTCTACACAACCAATAGAGCTTGGATCATCAAGAAAACAAGTTGAGGCATTAAAGAGGCCTAGGCCTGAGGTTACTCTCACCTATCAGAGAGGAAAGAGGCTTGTATTTTCTCCTCAGAAAGAGGAAGGGGCCAAGCCTATTTCATTACAGGGATCACCATCAACACTACATGATACATCCATGCATGATGCAGAGGAACATGATTTTGATCTAGTTTTAGGACCATGATGACCATGAAAAATTGCAAAGGGAAAATAAAATTAATATTCTCAAATCAAAGAGCTCCAAGATAACTTACCAAGGGCTCAATTTATCATTTCATTTCTTGAGTAGGAAAACAATCAATTGAAGACAAATCAATTGATCATGGAGAAAATGTTGTTTGATGCAAAAAAACATGAAAAGGGAAAAATAGTGGCTAAATATGATGAACATGAACACCAAGTGAAGAGGAATAGGCCAAGATCTATTGGTCTCAAAAAGGAACTGCAGAAAGAGAAAGAACAAAATCCTACAAATGAGCAACTCACTTTTGAGGAGAGAATGGCTAAAGAGATCAATGAAGACAAGGATTTTTGGCTTGAAAACGTAAAAATTCACCTGGAAAAGCTCTTTTAGAATGAAAATAGGAGTAATAATATTCAAAAACACATGGTTTCCCACTATCAAACCAGAAATCAAATTGCACAAGTCAAAATTAAGCAATTGAAAAGAAAACTACAAGAAATACAAGACAAGAAAAGGGAGTCAAGAAAAAGGGGTCAAGGAGCGAAATTTATGGCTATAAAATCCTTGGATGTTTAGCCAATCATCCATAGCATTTAAGGAACAAATTTTGAAAATTTTGGAGAAGTTTGAAATTTTGCTGAAAATGACACACAGAAGTGTTGCGTAGAGGCGCGACCATTTTTCCCTAGGCATCCAAATCAGCTATTTTCTACATGGATGGGTATATATTGATGATAAAATTCCATATATAGAGTTTTTTTTCTATGACAGCTTCTAATTTTCATGAAAAACTCAGAAAACCTCACCTCTTTCATGCTTCTGCCATTAAATCTGGATTGGTTCATTGCTTCTTATTG
Source organism: Pinus albicaulis (assembly GCA_034641835.2). Lineage (NCBI taxonomy): Eukaryota > Viridiplantae > Streptophyta > Pinopsida > Pinales > Pinaceae > Pinus > Pinus albicaulis. Next base: position 187,345,057 of record CM076574.1, read on the forward strand.
AGGTTGGAAAAATCACGTTTTGAGTCCTTCCCATGGGTATTAGAGGTTGATGGATCATTGGAAATTAGACATGTGGGGCTACTTGACCGAGATTTTAGAATGCAGTTTGGACTTCTAAAATTCATCCAAAATCAGCTCTCAACTAGCATGACCCTTCTGTGACCCTTTTGCTAAATTCATGTTTTGGTGCATGTCAGTGCGACCCTTTTGCTCCTGGTGCAACCCATCTTGTCTAAAAACCTTTTTGAGAATTTAATGATGGCAGATTTGATATCTTGTAATAAATTTATTTTATTTTAGGCTTCTTAGTTGGTTTTTTCCTCACTATATGAGTAAATTTGTAATCAATGAGGAGATAAGCTATCCTAAAATTTGTCTAAAATCATGGAAGTTGTTTCAACTATCCTAGTCTCTAGGTGAAGACTCATCAAAGGCATTTATGATGAAATTTTAATAGGATTTTTGACCTAATGAGATTTCCTATGTTGTATTTTCCTATATGAGATAGCTTGTAATAATTTCCAAAGGTTGGATGTTGTGGAATTTAGCTTGGAACACTAGTGTAATTTGTGAATTTGGCAGGAACTAATAGACAAAATTTGCAGCTATTGTGGTCAGATTCATGTGGTACGTGATTTAGCAGTGTTTCTTCTTTTGTGATCATATTTTTTAATGTATTTTACCTTCCATATTCATGTCCATGTTGATTTCTAAATTTGATAAGAAGAATTCATTAATTCAATGCTCTATTTTGGAGAAGCTTTCAAATTTATGTTCATTTTCTAATGATATAAACGAATTCATGATGTTGATGCTCATTTTGAAGCCCTATCAATCTACCATATTCCCCATAGACCTTTAAAGTGCTAAAGTGTGTGCCTACCTTGCCCCATTACATCTCTGCAAATATAATTTTCAGAGCCTTGACCTAGTTTTTCCTAGACCTAATTCACCATCCATCACAAACCTTCAAAAAACAACCAAACCCTAATATGCATATATAGCCTAAAATATATTTTATCCAGTTAATTTGGTTTTGATCTCATTGAGAGATCCCTCTCATCCTAGTAGGGCTAGCTATTAGGTCAAAGTAGTCTATGGTTACCTTTGTTGGTCCCCTTGTCAGCCATCGAAGATCTGGTGGAGTGATAACAGATGCCACCATCGAATGATATCCAAATGAATTTCCTTTAGTGTGATTCAATGTACAAATGAAAATAATTTAGATATGGCACACCCTAGTTCTTGGGGAAGTCATGTTTCACACACCCACACAAGAACAAAGGATAATGACACTGCAAAGTTATAAACACATGCAATAATATACAAAATTAGTTATGTTTTATGATCCTTGCATGGGATAAAATTTATTAATATAAAAAATAATAAAATCATGATTTTGACATTATGTGTACTCTTATAATATTCAAAAGGTCATGTGATTTCAACCCCAGAAAATTTTCATCGACGGTAAAGCAACGTCGTAGTGAAAACCCATATGGAGATGGCATCCTCACACCCACTATAACTTCCTTTTCCAAAGAAATATCATTTTTTTTTAAAAATCCATGGGACATCACCTTATTTTAAATACCAATTAGGGGAACCAAATTCCTCTGATCATGTACTTTCTAATCATCTTGGCTAATGTTTTTTTTTTTTTTTGAAGTAATAAGATCTTTCCTAACAGCCAATGTGTCACTTTGTTTCGATGATATGTGCCTCCATAGAAAAGATGAAACATTTTTAAATATATGCATGGGATCTAATAAGTGGGTAATCTTAATATGCTCCCAATATGGGAGGTTATAAAATATAGAGTTCCTTTTCATCCCAATGAGCAATTTATCAACAGAAGTGTCGAATAATTCTGGATCATCAAAGATAGGCTCCCCATTTGAATTGAAAATTTCTATGAAATCCTTCTCCTTCTCTCTCTCATATACTCTAAGCCAATCGGTTGGTGTCGTTATTGGAGGCCTTTGAATTATCTCTCATTTACCATTAAAAGCGGATGTTTCTCTTCTGTAGGGGTGTTCTTCAGGGAGGAATACCCTAGAGCAGTCATACACTGGCTTTCGTAGGTTGTTGGACCATCTAGATTTCATAGAAGGTCAAAAAAATTTACATCCATAATACCCTTTTGTTACAAGACCTGAAAAATTATTGTATACAATATGCATAGAACATTAAATAATATCATGAATATTAGAGAAATTAAAATGAATTAAATAACTAATATGTAAAAGAATATTGTTACATATATAAACAAATCAATAAACATGTAATTTACCAGAGAAAAATCTGAAGCCTGGATAATCATGTGTCATGTAAGCACATATGCCATACAACATAAAACTCCTCTCTATTACAATGGGTCTTGATACATTGTATACATTTATCCCATCCCATATGTTGAGCCGTAAAGGTGTCTTCTCCTTTGCCAAATTCCACTTCATCTTATCATTCCTTTTTGTCATTTTATAGACCTAAAGATCAATAAGAATGATTAAAATCACCTAAGGAATACATGCAATGACTAACTTGTTGTAATTTTGTGGTTTTGTTGTCTTAATGATTTCTGAACAGTTTTAGCTACAGAATGTAGTCATTTTGTAGCCAGTTACACATTCCGTAGCCATTTTGGTTTTTGAACATATTACAGGTGTCATCTAAAGAAAAGGCGTATATGGTTAGATTCTAAATCTTTCCTACATCGTTCCTTGTCATCCACAAATGTTGAGTCAATAACTAGAGATGCTTATGCACGTGGTCAAACCAAAAGTCCAAGAAGTAGATTTTTATAAGGATAAGGACTGTTGATTTAATTTTAGCAAATCACAAGTCCTAAAAAGGAGTTTTAGTTTGATTTTAACTTTAGAATACACCTGTTCCTACTTTCATTCAATATCAGTTATGTAATTGCCTATAAATTTAGCTCTGTGAGACCGAGAAAACAAGTTAACTCTTATTTTTTCCAATACTGTGATACTATGTTTGGAAGTATTTTTGATAATAAGAAGAAGCATAAATTTGATGTTGTATTGAAGACAAACTTGAGGAGTTAAATATTTTTATGCCAAATTGATAGCAGAGGGCCCCTGCTATCTGGGGAGGCTTCCACATGCTTTCTAGATAAGTAGCTTTTAATTTTGTGTTGTTATATTTCTTACTTAGACAGGTTTCTGAGATCATATCTTTTAGTATCATGTCTTGCATTGTTTGTTTAACTAACAGATCCTCATGATGTTATAGTTAGTCTTTTCTCAAAGCTTTTCCAGCATATCTCTATTCAATGAATGGATTTAATTATGACATCATGAGTTACCAGTACTTTGGCTTTTGTTATTTAGATTAAGAGATCCTCATTATCTTACAGCCATTCTTTTTCTTAAAATATTTTCCAACACATCACTATTATATGAATGAGATTTGGTTGTACTATGTTGAGTTAATTAGCATTTTCTGTTCTGCAAGAAGATAGAAGATCCTCATATTGTTACAAACAGTCTTTTTCTCAAAACTGTTCCAATAAATCTCTAAATCATAGAAAAGACCTAATTGTACTACTGTGGGTTACTTGTTGTTTAGGAGATCCTTATTTCATTATATCTAATCTCCTTCAATAAACTCTTCCAATAAATCTCTAGCTGATGAACGAGATCTAGTTATAATGTCATAAGTAGTTTCAAATACTCATAGGAGATCCTTAGCATATTATAGCAATTTTATTTTCAAGCTGTTCCAAAATATCTCTATCATATGAAAAATATTGCACTCTAATATTCTATGTTGCTGTCTATTTTTAGGAAGATCCTCATCACATTGGAGTTCAATCTCTTTCAAAAAGTATTCCAACAAACCTCTAACTAAAAGGACCAGGTTGAAATATAATGTCTTGAGTTACATTTCATGTTCATTTGCTAGCTAGGACATCCATGGATTAGAATGCTCTGTTTTTCATCATTTTACTAATTAGGGAAATAATTTACAATTAAACTTTGTTTTTTAGTCTAAGCTTCTATTTTCTTTCCTTTTTGACATATATTTGATGTCATATTTTGAACATAGAATAGCATACTAAAACTCAAATATAACAAAACTCAAAAACATCAACAAAATACTAAAAACAATGAAATAAGAATAAGGATATTTAGGCACATATAGTGTAAGTATACCTCATCAGTTTACAAGCCCTGGCCGATAATTTATGCTATCAATTCAGGACACTGAATTGACTAAACACCATAATCTCTTCAATTCATCTACTGGTGGTTGTAAGTAGACATCCATATTCTTCACTTGTCTTCTACCAGGGACTATGAGAGCCAACATAATATGTTCATTATTCACAGACAACCATGGGGGGGTATTTTTATTGATCACTACTACAGGCCAAAAAAAATATTTGGTTTTCTGGAGGGAATATGGGTTGATGCCATCCATGGCTATGCTGAGTCGTAGATTTCATACTTCATCCTTGAATTTTTCGGCCATGTATCCTCTATATTCTTCATGGCTATTGAATCTATTTGGATTCACATAAATCCCAACTCACGTATGTTTGAGGCATTCCATCCCTACAACATAGCTAATTCTTTTCAACGAAATAGCCTTTGAATCCTTGGGATTATAGGCATGTACCTCAATATCTTCAAAGGAGGACCACTTGATTTACCCTTCTTTTTTTATTTATCATACTTGTCATGCCCACATTTCAGACATATATCTTTGTCTGCATATTATCCTCTATATAGAATAAAATAATTTTGACATGCATGATATGATATGTACTCAACACCCAACATTTTAAACAATTTCTTTGCCTCTTCGTAGCTACCGGGCAAGACATTATCACTCGGAAGAACCTTATCTTTGAATAACCTATATTTGGTCATGGACAATATTAAATTTACATTAATACTGATATAATTATTAACATTCATAAAATTTACCATTTGTAATGTTCATTGTGTGATTATATTTCTCAAAATATAAGGGAGGACTTGATGGTCAATTACCTAAAAATTTCCAAGAAACATGCATTTGACAACCCAAACTTCGCTTTCAAGTTGTATAGCAACATCGTTTTCCCCAACTGGGTAGACTTTGAATGACCGCTGGGTCCAAAGAGAGGGGTGGTTGAAGAAAATTTAAGGCTTTTAAGGTATCAGCGATATGAGCATCATGCCCTAGATCATCATCGTTCTGGAATGCATCTAATAACATTGTCTCCATGGCATTCACATCCCTTAAGTAACCATCCATACCAACCTCTATTTGATTGAATCCATTGCCAGCTTGTGAATAACTACTATTGTTGTAGTCATTCCTAATTGGTGAATATGGATGTAGTGAGAATTGAATAGGTGGTTGATTAAACCATTCTTGGTATCGTTCCTCTCTGATTTTTTCTCTTAATTTAGCCTTCTCTCGATTTGACATTGTCATGGGGTGCAATGAAAGATGGTAGGTAGGTCACTCATCATCACTAGAATCCTAATAATTTTAAAAAATATATTTGAACATGATTAGTACAAAATCGATGATATCAGTTAGTAAGCACGTCGAAAATGCATGATTAATTGGTTTGACATTGAAATAATATTTACATTAATATACCAACAATTATTATTACCATAATTGTCCAAGAATTGTGGGTAGAAGATGCAATGTTACAATTGGCAGGCTGAAGCGGCTGTCCATTTTCATCTACCAAATGTGCCTTGTGGTATGCTACTCCTGATAAGAGCTTCCGAAGTTTTGGATTTGTTTCAATATTTTGTGCATCTAAACTTGATTATGAATCTACATGAACCTGCAAATTTGTATACATTAAGTTTATTCAACTGATTGACATGGATAAAAAAATTAATTCAATTAGATAATGAAAATATAAATAAAATCTGAAGTAATTATGTCTAGAGATGGATAAGGAGAACTCCGCGATGAACTTTTAGAAATATTATGGAACGAGCTAGATATTGAAGAATTGTCCAATTGATATAATTATGATATTTTCTCCCTACATTTGAGAAAAATCAATAATAAATTTTGGTGTACATACCTAAAAGTAATTTCGGTGCCTTAAAAATGGACTTATTGTTATTGGTGCTAATGTACAGTTAACCACACCGGTGCATTTTAGTTACTATGTACCGGTGTGGTTTTATTAACTGATGCACCGATGTGGTTTGTTAACAAATGCACCGAATATCCAGAAATAAAAAAGCACAACTTTTTTTTTTTAAGTGAAAAAAACGGTAAATTGAAAAATGGGCAGCAAATTATTTTCGAAAATCTAATTTCATAAAAAAGTTCTTTAAATGGTAAAAGCTATTCGTTATTTATTTATTTTTGCAAAAAAAATCAGGGAGGGATTTTCATGAGAGAAATACCTGGAGAAAGAGAGCACGAGATCACTGTGCAGTAGAAAAATACTTTCAAACAACAACACTATTTAGAGAATTGGAATTTGAAACAACTGGTGATTCTCACAAAAACCCTGTAATATAGTAAAATTGTTAAATTTCACTGTAATAATTGGTTTTTTTTATAGCTTCTATTGGATTTAATACATGCATAGTAAAATTTTTAAATTTTGCTGTGCATTTTTCAGTAAAAAACAAAAAATCCATTCTTATGTTAAACCCTTGCTTCTTCTTATTTCTGTGACTTCATAAATAGGGCTCTTCATTTTATATTTATAGGGTTTATAGTGCTATATATATAGGCGTATGACATCAAACCTGTAGGACCACTTGCAGAGTTAGATCCCAATCCATTTCGACCCTCGCACGATTTTTATTTTTTTTAAATTAATCAGTGTTCCCTGTTTAAAATAATGCACCGGGTGCGTACTGACAAAAAAACATTCTTTGGTAAAAACATTTTTTTATTAATTGATGCTTGTGTTAATTGATGCACTGATTAACATATAACGCACTAGGTCTCCTTGTTGACAAAGAGCACCGTACATTCTTTCTACTATATTGGTGGTGTGTTTATATGAACCTATCGCATCGCCTTCGGTGCGTACTTTTTGCAAGGCACGCCGTTTTCTTGTGTTTTTTTTTACCTGAAAAGTATGTGATTTATTTATAAAATATATTAAATAATGGTATGCTACAAGTTTCATATTGATAAAGGAATGGCTAATAAGAGATCAAGTAACAAAAATAATGATAGCACATTGAAAAAAGAAAAAAAAAGGAAATTTATTTGTAAATTCTTTACAAAAATTATTATTTTTGAACTATATATAAGTTTAACTAATATGTATTGTTTACTGTGTATCATGCAGAGCCAAAAAATGGTGAAGCTCCATAAGACTATTTCTAATCTAAGACCATAAGAGCGTAAAATCTTGATGGAAAAATTGCAGAAGGATGAATCAAGTGAATGAAAAAATACTACCAATCCAATATGAGTTCATTTTTTGAATTTTTGTTAATAATATACTTAAAAATATTAGATAACATCTTTCAAAAAATATATTAATTCACATATGTTTAATGTTCTACAAGGACCAACAACAAAGAAAAATAATGTTGTTCTAAGAAAAGAAAAAAATAGAACATGCAAATGAAAATTAATTGCTCCTAGCTCATCTGGAGTGGTGCTGGAGATTAACGAAAGGGGGGAAAACATTTACAAAACTTTGAGGGATCTAGTGGAATGAATGTATAGACGTTCTTTCAACTTACAATAAAAAAATCAATCCAATGATTCCAAAAACCAAATTTTATTTAAACTATAGGATGAGTTTCCATAGAATTGGTCAATGAGACATGTCAGACTTTTAATAGAAAAAACGTACAACAGCAAAAGAGAAGGAATGAAAAATTAATATTCCTTTAAATGTTTTTATAGAATTATATGTATATATTACTAGAAATCAATCATTTATAAATATAATTTTTGTTATATTTACTTTTCATATATCAATATAAAAATTAAATAGTTTATTTTCCTGTTACATTTTCAGGAAGATTATGAAAATCTTATGAAAATATCAAAGGATGAATGAGATGATATCATAAATATGCCAGTAGAAATGTCCAAAAAGGTGTACAAGGAGATGGTAAAAGAAAATGGACATAATCACATTGCATAAGGAGACATCTCAACAACAACGTGCTTCAAATGTAATATGTAATCATTGAATTTTTCGATTAGGTACAATAAATAAACAATTTAGCATTATATATTAATTTTCAAGTATTTTCTTGCAAAAAATAAAAGAAAATGGAACCCATTTAGCACATCAAACAGTACGACAAGGAAGAAAAGGGTTGATATCTATGTTTGTGAGTAATTGTTACTTCCTTATAACAACTTAACTAGATTTCATTTTTGTATATTTTAAATTGTTTTACAACAATCATCATTGAATGTCTTCAAATAGGTGCTAACATACAAAGAAGAACCATCAGAAGAATTGATTGACATTGGGTTAACTATGGGTTGTCAGTATATGTTGGCATATAATAAATTAATTGTGGAAATTGTAAGCATATATCTTGTTTTACTTAGCTCCGTCTATAATTAATAGAACAAACAATTCTTTTATATTAAATCTATGATTTTCTATGGGGTATAAAACTTGCAAGAAACAATGTATGGAGTCGCGCCAAAAAATGAATTCATGAAATATGGCATGAAATTTGGTTTTGAAAGAATGTGTATAGTTCATGAGTCAATTCTTGCTATGGTACATTTCTTTTCGATTTACATTGATTCTTATTATTTAATATTGCAATTTTCATTATTCTAACCAATGTATATACACTCATTACACTTTATTTTTATGTTTGTAGATGGAACTTGAAGAAGAATAAAATAATCAACACATTGAAAAAAATATTCCTCCAAATAACCCAAGTCACGGAAGTAGCTCGAGCAGTGACAACAGTTCCAGCGAAGAATGATGATCAATATGTTTGGATATCAAAGCAAGGTGTTGTATTTTTTGAAATATTTGTCTGTGAAATCAGACATTTTGTTTAATGTAATGCACATAGTGTCCCAATTGAAAGGCAAAGGGATACCAATAATTGTCCCATTTTGAATGACAAAGAGTGGCTTATTCATATATATATATATATATATATAATAATAAAGTATGTTTTAATTTATTTTATTGTGTTCTCCATTGTCGTTGTGAAATGTTACACCACTGATTAAATATATGGATGATTAAATATTATAATGAAGAGATGTGAAATTTGATGATATGATATAACAAATTAATCCAAACATCACATTAAAATGCACTAATAAAATTTTTATTGATATGAATACTATTATAAGATATGTGTCGGCTTTTGATGAATAATGAATTTTAAAAAATTGCAATAATTGCACTGTCACAGGTCGATGTTTCTAAAAAATACAAAATGAACACCAGTGCATGTTAGTTACTGTGCACCGATGCATTTGTATGATAATGCGCACCGGTACATTTCTACGACCTATGGGAACCATCCAAATACCAATATCAATTAGAACGACAATTGCACTTTATCGAAGACTACCACTCGGGCGGTTTGATAAGTGTTGCATGCACCAGTACAGTATTCCTTTAAAGCATTGGTGCGTTTTTATAACTTAATGGCCTGGTGCATTTTAGAACCTAGATGGCTAAGTGTGGTTTTACACCTTAACTGTCTGGTGCACGTACCTTCCATTATTCCAGTGCGTCTTGCTGGGTGATATGCACCAGGACGTTGCTAAACACCCCAGGGCGTCCGAAATTTGTTTTCCATCCCGGTGCTTGGTATGTTTATAGTACCGGTGCGTACATGGTAAAACACACCAGTGCGTTCACACCTGATGCGCACATCGATGAGAAAAACATTTGTAACAACCTCCAGCCACCTAGTTTTTTTAATTTGTGTTGAAATTACGTTAGAAGCTCCACCAAAACCTCTGCTACCGAAAATGGATGTTGTACCAAATGTTTTTTTTGACAATTTTGCCCAATTTTGTAACACTAAAAACCTCCTTTATAACCTCTGCTAGGGGGTATTTTCCTGGTAGTGCGACTTGCAAAAAATATTGTGTTCCATGACAAGTCCAAGAACATTGAGATCAAATATCACTATATCTAGGGTATGGTGTAGATAGGAACAATGAGGTTCCATCATGTTGTGACTGATGATAAGATAGTTGACATACTTACCAAGCCTTTGCCAAAATGGAAGTTCTTAGTATTCAAAGAGAAACTTCGACAGACAGATGTGACCCAATATCCTCTCGATGTCATGCACTATGGCCAAGACTAAAATTCATAAGCCTAGTGAAGGAATTAATGAGAGGGATGGTCACAGATGATCAAGAACACTAATTTATTCTCTTCACTCCTGTTTGAGATCCTAGGTTGGGAATGGATCTAGGAAAGCTCCTACGGTTGAGGGAAATATTGACTGTAGGTTATGTGTGATCCTTGTAATGTATTGACTTGTGGAAATCCTCCCTACCATCTAGTCTGGGACTTGTCAAAGTATAATATAGTATGCATCCTACCCACAAAATGGGCTTGTCGGGATTGCCATTCATCTGGCCAATGGATGAGGAGAGACTTGGGTGCGTGTGATATTTACCTATGGTAAGTTGGGTATCCCCTCAAGGTTTATGGATGCAGGTGTTCTACCACTTGATTCTTGAGGGTCAAGGTGGGAAAATAAAAATAAAATAGGATAAATTACGATCCTTACCTCTCATGGTAAGTGGTATCCTGCCTATTGTCAATCAGACATATATTTAGGGTGGTATATTAATCTCCCCTATTTTTCATGGATATAGGGTGGTATTTGGAGCTCTCCTATGATGATTCTTATTCATTATAGTGATACATCATTGTTCTAGATGATATAGAGCATAGATGAACATAGATGAGCATAGAAAGCAGAGACATTTTGTTGCAGAAAGAAATTCCTCCGTCGCTAAGAGGGAGTATTGAAAATTTGGCAATTTAGGGATGAATTTCTAAAAATAGAAAGTCTTAAGTATAACTTTCCAAAAATATTAAATCACCTTGCATCAACTAGTAATCAAGTATTTTTGATGGAAAATCCCTTTTGATCATTAATCAATCCTAATAGTTCAATTTCGACATAATCATGAATATTATCATCAATATTAATATTAATATTAATATTAATATTATTATTATTATTAGTATGCATATGATATTATTATATTATAATTAAAAACAAATTCAAGTCAGTTAATCATGGTTCTCAATAATGTTCTCTAACACTCTCATTATTGGCCTTGAATATTCCTCTTACACTCTCATTAATGCTATTATAATCTCTTATGCACAATAAACTTTCGTTATAAAAAAATTCCTCTTACACGCTCTTACACTCTCATTAAAGAATGTCATGAAATATTCCTTTTACACACTCTTTAATGCATATGTTACACTCTCCTTCTTAATGGAATAAGTTACAAAGACATGTGCACCTTCTTAATGGCATGAGTTACATTTCCTAAATGTTACTCTCCCTCTTGGCATGCAAGTTACTCCTCATTTATGGCATGGATTCGTTGCTCCTATATATATGTGCCTCATTCTTTCTCCCCTCACTACTTGTGAATTATGAAAGAAGAATTCAAATGTGAGAGAAATTTGGAGAGAGTTGAAGAATATTGTGAGAGAGAAACTTGGCCAGTAAGAGTAGAACTTGGTGAGCCAAGGTTTATTTAGTGCTTCAATGTTTTAGTGTTGATTTAGATGAAGGGAAGGTTGATTCATTGTGTGCATCTACTACTGCTACTAGTGATCTTCATGCTACAACTTATTCAGACTTGGGTGAACTTACTCATTTTCTTGATCTCTCATTGTACTTTGTATCTCTATTGAACAATTGATTTCTAATAGAAGAATAATCTGGTTGGGTTTTTCCCTGGTCATTGGACCTAAATTCTTTGTGTATCATTTTGTTCTTGGTTGTATTCTATTATGCATTTGATTTATGTTCTATCTAAAATTCCTTATATAATATTGCAGCATAAAGAATTTGTGTAATAAGTGATTGCTACAACATATAACATACGAATTGCAACAAACATTAAAGTAAAATTGTGAAACAAACTAGGTTTAGATCTAGAAAACAAACCTTGGGATCCAGGATAGAATTATTTGAATAAAAGACTATATTTTAACAATGCACCACAATTATCTCAAACTTCTAAATGAAGGCAACGAAAATGAGGAATTTATGGACATAAGTCCATGAAAAAAATTGTTCCTCGGGATTCTAATGTAGGAGCATCTTGCATTATGAAAAATATCAATATTTAATTTCTCCTAAGTCTAAGAATAGTATAGAAAATACTATATTAAATAAAAATCTAGAAAAAGTGTTGTAATCAAAACTAATTGTAATTGTTTAGAATATGGTTAATATAGGTTTTGAAGTTTGAGAGGACTTCTCTCAAAATCCTCCAAATATGTAGGAGAGGAATTATCTATTTAAAATTCAAGACCTTTCCTTCCCCAAGAATAAATAGGGATGTAACGTATTTGCTAGGAAAGCAAGCCTTGAATTTAATAATGAAAAAGAAGTTTTGTTTGAGTACTTGGTTGTGTTATGCCTAAATTTTCCCTTTAACGTAGAGTTTTGGTCTAGGTGCCATCAGTGCAATGTGTTTCCAAATTAAATTTGTTTAATTTTATTTTATTTAATTTTTGGGACCAGGGAAAATTTTAGGGTCTAATATTCGTAGGTGGGCTAATTTTTTTATGTTTTTTCCAAAAAAAAGATTTGCCAATTTCCATTTTTCCTAAAAATGATTCACTGAAAATTTATCTCCTAAAATTATTTAACCTTAAAAATTGCCAAATTTTTATAGAGACTATATAAAATCATTAGAAATTTGAATATTTTTACAAACATGTCGCTAAAAATTTTATAGTTTGCATGTTAGGGACTAGTAATATTCGCCAAGGTTTCTAATCTTTAAGACAAATTTACATCCTTAAAATTTTCCCTGTTTGGGACACAATTGTTTGGTTCTAATGCCCAATCAGAGGTTAATTATGAATTAATGAGACTTTAAAAAACCTATAAGATTGAAACTTTTTCTTTACAAAGAGTTTCAGTCTCAATTTGCACCAAAATAATGTTAATTAATGGTAATGCTAAATTCTTACAGAAAAATAATGTCACTTTCACTTAAAATTTTCACATTTCCATTAATTGTTTCGTGATGTTTGAGGGTTTCCAACCTCATTGGTCTTCATATGGAGAAATTAAAATTTCATATCTTTTTCAAAATTCAACAATCTTAACAATATTCAAAATTTCAAGATCATTTTGATTAGATTTTTTCATGTATGAGGGTATGGAATCGATAGTTATTTAAGAGCACCAATCCCTTTATGTACCTCAATGTTAGTGATGCTTCTTGTTTGACTCCTCTATTATGGCCTTAGCAAAAATATACGTTTCACTCAAAGAAAAATCATTGATTGATAATGCTAGACATTTTGTTGCATGTTTTAAAGCTTGGATAGGTAGTTTCATCAAAATTGGGTGGTCTTAACTAATGTCCATAGAGGATTGAGGTAGAGGAAAATAGTGATACTAATAATGAGGATCCAAATATAAGTGAGGGTGGAACATTTCTTGTGTGTGTGTATATATATATATATATATATATATATATATATATATATATATATATATATATATATATATATATATATATATATATATCCCCATTTCTAATTTTTTGAAGGGCCACATTTCCAATACATTTATGTTTCAAAAACGTATACTTGTTTCCCTGTATCATGCAACTTAGATTTGAATCTATAATGGTGAAATTTTTAAGTCTTCATTAAGTAAGATGTAGTGCCCCATTCTAGTTTAATGACCTTAATTTTATATTGGCCTTGATATTGTTGATTTTCTAAGTACAATATAGACTAGAACTATATTTTTGAAATACATATAATTTCCTTTGGTGTAGATAATCTTTTAAAATTATTCTAATATATCATTCAACAATTATAATTCAGAAATTTAGTCATACAAGAATAGTAGAATAGAAGAGATCACAATGCACAAAGAGAAGACAAGATTTACCCTAGGAAAAATCACCAACGGAAAAAACCCAGGAACCCTCTTAATAGAGAAATTCTTCTACACAAAAAGTGACACACCTAGACCTATGGTCCAACCTAGTCTTCCCCTCAAACTCAAGCCTCCCAATCTGGTCCAAATTTTTCCCTGCCTTTCATGAACTATAATTTCACCCCTCCTACAACTTCTAGATGCCTGAGAATTTCAACCCCTACAAAAACCAAAAATTTTGGCCCCTTGCAATATAAATTTCTCAGAAAATGAAAATTCTCCCCCCTACAACAAAAATTTCTTAGAAGATGTGATATTCAAAGAGAGAGAGAGAGAGAAAGATACCTTCCACACATGTTGATGGTAAATATATCCGGGGTGGTGCCAAACATATGGCTCACTAAAAACATATCGGGACTCACTCCTCCAAAGTGATCAGTCCCAAAAGTCGAAACTCAACCCTCCTAGGGAGTAATAGACAGAACTCACTCAACCCACCTAGTGAGTACTCGCTCAACCCTCCAGGGAAGCATTTTCTCACCCATCTTGTCGAGCACTCTAGGCCTCAATGTTGAAATACCTCACTTAACCCTATCATGAGGAGTGATAAGGTCTCCTCACTAAGAAGCACTCACTCAGCCCTACCCTAGGGATCAGATTGGGCCTCTCGTACCATTCTCCCCTTCGAGGATAATTTCCATCCATGTTTTTTTCATATCATAACCTCCTCTCAATGATAAGGGAAATCTCCATAAGTCCTAGCTGATTTTTGAAGTACAAAAAAATCTCCAAGGGCAACGTCTTCGTCAAAATATTAGTTGTATGTTCATCATGGAGATGTACTTGAGCCCCAATACTCTCATCTGCACCATTTCATGAATTTAGTGGTACTTGATGTCAAAATGCTTCAATTTTTCATGGAACATGAGATTCTTATCTAAAAGTTTCACATGTTAGGGTCCCGTGATTTGGCCGATTGGCGAGCCAAATGACGATGTAACATCAAACCAAGATTTGGAGCCCAAGGACCTAGCCTTCCTGGACTCAGAGAGGGCTCTCTCTATATGTGTAAAAGATGTCAGTGTGTTCGCTTATGGTGTTCTGATATTAGGCTAGTTATGAAGTGAGTTTTTTGATTTTTGGTTTTTAAGTTTGTGAGGGATAAAACTGATCAAAGATGTAAAAATGGATAACAAGAAGTCAGATCAATTGGGCTATGGGGTCAAACAGGTCGAGGAAGCTATGAGATGATGATGCAAGGTTGCTGTAGGGCCGATTTGATTCACGGTAGAAGGGATCTTTGGGCAGAATGGAGTAAATGGACATCAAGCTTGTGAAAGACAAGGGATTTCAAGTGTAACTAGTTGATAGCAGCCATAAACATGTTATATCAAGCCATTAATCATGCTAAATGTAACTATGAGCTAATTAATACATAGAAATCAAACATTCCAGCCATGCATAGAAGTATAAGACCTTCTAACTTCGGGAAATGGCTATCAGACTTTGGGGAAAACACATAAGACTGACTAACAACTCAAAATACTATGCCAGAACGCCTAAACACAGTCTCTAAGTTATTGGCACTTTGACAAACAAGCTTTCATAGTTTTAGGCAAAGGGCTAGATCGGGACTAGGCCTCCTTGGTTCAACAAGATGATCAACTAATCAGTCAAAGAGAAATTTTTATGGACAGAACTATGGACAGCTTATAGGTAGGCAGGGCACACCATACATCCTACTCAACATGCATAGAACTTGTAAATAAAACTTAGCAAATAGTACCTTAAGTTACTAAAGAGCAGTTAAGAATTCTTTAGTATAACTAAGGAAGAAGAAAACATCAAGCTATGAAGATTCAGGAATTTTGAGGTGCCTCCATGGGCATATATCAAAACTAATATCTACTGATCTATAGCAGCAAGAAGCATGTATTATGGATGAAAACTAGAAGACAAAAAACATAGCAAGAAACACTATACCATTCTACCATGTCATGGAATCCATCACCAATCCTTCATCATTCATCAAAAGCATCCAAGAGGCAGTCCAAAAATCATAACACAAATATGTTCTTCAAAGCTCATATGACCAATATATTGATTCTTCTCTCAAGTTCAGCCTCTGATTTACAATGAAACCCATGGAATAAATAGGCTTGAGGGAGAAAAACCTCATGGAGCAACTAGCTATCCCATTGGCCAAGTCAAAATATCTAAACTTGTCCTTGAGGCTTTGCAAAGCCCAAGGCACAAAATATCCCATAAAATATCTAAAAAACTGCTAAAAATGGAAATTATATTGACTTTACATCATTTCCCAAGTATAAAAATAGCTTAACGCACATTTGGGAAAAGCACATTTTTGAGGTTCAAAAATTACAAAAATACTTCATATTTATGTCTGAAAAAGGTCCCCTGACTTGCTTGAGGCAATTGGCAGCCTTCCCGATGTCAAAACAAGGCTCATGATAGCTCGTTGGAAAGCTCTCTGTGTCTACTTTCTGGCGCAACTGAAATCATCTCAATCTGATGCCTGAAAGTCCTCCAAAACTGTACCTGTGTGTAAAAAACCAGGAAATAGCAGACTGCTGATATGGCGGGCAGAATGTGCAAAAAGAGGGCATTTTTCGCCAATTTGAGGGGGAAAATGATCTCCGAATGCTCTGAAAATCGCTGGTGACCTGCTCATAGAATTATGGCATCCATCAGTATCATTCTCTTCCCTTGAAAAAACCTCAAACTGAAATGGCGAAATTATGAGTTTTCGACCAAAAACCCAAAAAATGCCGAAAAACAAAAAGTTGCCGAAAAAGGCCCAAAATTGGTATGCATGACCCTCAAGGGTCCATAGCAACATGCTCCGAAGCTGAGGCCAAAATATTAAGGGCTGATATGCTTTTCCCTTCTTTCCATGCTAGGCGCTTCCCCCTTGCCTTCTTCAATTTCTCTTGGGCTGCCTTTAGTTTGCACCGGGCAAACTGATTCAGTTTTTGGAAGTGATGTGTCCTCTTCCTCTGCAGCTCTAAATCTCTATTCACCCTCTCAAGCTTCATTTCCAAATTCTTGTTAGCTCTTTCAAGCCAAGCCTCTTTGTTTTCTTCAATTTCCTGCTCAAGGAGTGCAGTGAGAGGAAAGGCTTGGAGCTGAGCTTGCTCTTCTGCTCTCTGTTTTTCCAAGGCTCTTTTAAGCCCAATGGTCCTAGGCCTCTTCCGCCTAGGCTGGTCGTCCTCCTCTTCATCATCAAACTCACCAATGAGCTCTTAAATTCTTGCTTGCGCCTTGACTACCTCTTTCTTATACTTAATCGCCCGTGCCTCATGAACAGCTGTGTGCCCATTCATTTGTTTGTTTTGAATCTCTAAGAAGTGGTTGAAATTCCTTGCCCTTTGAAGATCCTCCTCTAATGCCTCAATTTGTCCCTCTTTATGAATCAGGAGATTTTCAAGAAGGCGGGCCTCATTATCACTGTCATCGCTTTGGATAGGGATGATAGCTAATTCACCTCCATGCTTTGTACTTTCTCCAACTTTTCTTTTACCTTTGAAAGCCAATCTGGCGCTTTTCCTCCTTGGCATGCTAGAAGGTGTCTTTTTGGGCAATTTCCTCTTGCTAGGAACAATATTTGTCACTATTAGAGTGGCAACTTTAGTCCCTCTTTTCCTAGCTGTGCTGAGCTTTGTTACTTTGAGAGGAGGATGCACAACTGATTTACCTTTAACATCTTCCTGAACTTGCTACTCTTCTTGAGGCTGATGGATATCTTCTTCTGGCTGTTCACTTGGCTGCCCCTGCTCACCAACATTAGTTTGCTGCTCTTCATCAATGTCTGGTTCAATTTGTGGCTCAAGAGGTAACTCAACTTCCTACCTAACATGCTGTTCCTCAACTGCTGTCTGTTGCTGTTCCTCAACATGGACCTGCTGTCCTTCATCATCTATCTGCTGTTGTCCTTCATCACCTATCTGCTGTTGTCCTTCATCACCTATCTGCTGCTGTCCCTCATCCATTTCTTCTTGCTGCTGTCCCTCATCCCTTTCTTCTTGCTGCTGTTTACTACCCTCTCCTTCCTCCTGTTGACTTGGCTGTCCAGTAGTCATTCTGAGCCTTCTAGGAGTAGGCCTACTGGACAAAGGCACTGGGCGATGGACAGGCTGAGTAGGAGAAATATGGGCAGGAGGAACAGTGGCAAAATCTGGATGGCTGATGAATAAATCCCATGAAACCTCTTTCTTCTCTAGCTGGTATAGGAAGATAATCTTGATCAAAGAATGATGAAAAAGAGAAGGGATTTGCTGAGGTGAGGCCTTATTTTGGACAGTAGATGCCATTTTCTCTATGCTCTTGAACAAAAAGTGAGGGAGGTTTAGTTGCCTGCTTCTAGTAAAGTGCATCAATAAACGGACATGATAGGCATAAATTCGATCAAACCTCCCTTCACAAGTGAAATATTTCATTATGGCTTTCATAAGCGGAGCATAGCTGTCAAGGAGATATGAAAAAGGAAAAATAGCAGTGACAGCCTCTCTATGTTCAGGCTTGATGAAAGGTTTGTAATCCTCTAAGTCAAGATGAGCTTGTTTAAACCATTTTTCGCCATGATACGGGATCTTGGTGGCCTTGGACACATACCTTGGAGAAATTTTGAAATCAAGACCCGCCACTTGGAAGTGTTTTTCTTTGAATCTCAGGGCGCACAAGTGTGTTAATGGCGAAAAACTCTTGACTTCTTCTATATTCTGGCAGAAATCAAGGTAGCCTACTTCATGGAAGTTGAAAAGTACAGATGGATGAGCATTAATCTCTTCTGTAGAGATAGGCTCATATCTTTTATGTGGACCGCTCCTGCTGTCTTGCCTTGGAGGCATTTTAACCTGAATATGCTTTGGAAAATACAAACTGCCTTCACTGTGTGTAAAAATTCCCTGCTGGAATCAAAATGTGTCACTTTACTACTTTGACAGATAGACAATGAGATTTGGATGTTTTGCAACAAGTTTTTGTAATACACAACTTCTGCTCTTCTTAAAACCAGCCTTCTACCTTTGAATGTATCTCAACCAGGCAAAATTCTCAATAGGGTACCATATAACAAAGAGGAGATAGCCTGCTGTGTAAATTTCCTGTGCACAGTGTTGAGAAATCACTCTTCTTGTGAATTTGTTAGAGGCCAATCAACACATCTATATTTGTGTCTCCAAGATAAAACTCAATCATTAAAACCCTGCTCTTCAGAAAGTGGCCCTATACCTTGAAAACATCTCAGTGAACAACTTTTCAATATGATATAATATAGTGAAAATATGGGCAGACTGCTAGAAAGAGTTTGCTGTGAGAAAGTGCTTTGATCATCCTGTTCTTGTGAGTTTTAAGATGTCACTCAATACCTCTTATTCTTTTCCCATGGTAGATTTTGTAATCATTAAAACTCTGCCTTGTATAAGTGTGCCAACATTGAACTAACTTGCATATGTGAAATCAACCCTTAGTGCTATTAAACAGTCACTGTCACAGTCTTGAGCAAAGATGACAGAGTTTGAAAGATTCCAAAGCTTTTAGGCAGAGGTTATGTGAGTTTTCTCCCTTTAAAACAATCAAGGGTTCCTTATGAATGTAACCCTCTGGCTTTGGCAGAAAAAGACCTTTACTCTATAAGCACATCCATTCATCAATACGAGCTGGAAAATCAAAAGGAAAACAAGTGGCAAATATAGTGAATACTGTCCCTTTGTGAGAAATGTGAGCAACCTTCCTCCGGAGCTTCAAACTGTAAACTTCTGCTTGATCAAAAACCCTGTCTCCTACTTAAACCTTACTGTTCTCTATAGGTGTGTCACTCCACCAAACAGGATTATACACATACAAATTTAACCTTCAGTGTGTGCATGCATCCAAACTTAGTGTTATAGAACAATGGTGACAGTATTTGAAAAAGTTTCTTTAAGGTGGCAGTCAAGGCCTTGCAACAGTCATATTAAGTCAAGGGTTCGTTTTATGATCACTTTGTTTTAGATAGGGGCAGATTGTTTTCACCTTCAGAAAATCCTCATTTTCCTCTCTGCTTTAAATAGT
The DNA here is from genome assembly GCA_034641835.2 of Pinus albicaulis. Lineage (NCBI taxonomy): Eukaryota > Viridiplantae > Streptophyta > Pinopsida > Pinales > Pinaceae > Pinus > Pinus albicaulis. Next base: position 187,365,219 of record CM076574.1, read on the forward strand.
ACACACATCTTAACCGATTCCGACCGTTTTCTAACTCAAGTTTGATGGTAAATTGCAATGGTCATTCGTGATAGTGCTCAATTTATCCCTCCGGTGTTTATCTCTAACCTCTTTATCACATTCAAACCTTGCTTTTATAAACTTGAACAGTGGCTTTTTAAACCCTTATAGCACTTTGCAGTTTTGAAACCGGGTGAAAAGCATATAAGAATACCTTCAAACTTGATGAACAACCCTTGTGAAGCGCTGGAGATAGCCCTGGAATTCTACAAGCCTGCGCGGCACTTTTTCAGAACAGCACGGTGCGCAAAAAATACCACCCGGGTGGCCTGTCGAGTTGGGCTGTCGGGCGGTCGGGCGCCGTGTACAGGCGCGTCGCGCAACTGTACAGGCGCGTCGCGCCAACATTGACCGCTAGTGCAAACACGCTCCCAGGCGCGTCGCGCGGGTTTCCAGGCGTGTCGCGCGGTCTTTCAACTCATAAACTGTGTGCAGAATGTTTCAAATCTGATCCGGGCTTCTTCGTTTGGGTTTCAATGGCAGCGAAGGCTTCGTTCAACACCTTCATTTGGAGTTTTCAAACAATGGAGTGGGTTAATTTGATTTCTCTTTTAAAAATAAACAAAACCCCAACGGTTGGTTTTTATTTGAAACATGAAATGAACCCTTCGACCGTCGCTTTTAAAATTTGATTTGGCACACAACTTCGGTCTTTACTTGCCTTTTCAACTCTTTCTCCGATGCAGGTGTCAAACTGGCTGGTCTTCTTGGACCTTTGACCTAAGCAAAGTACCTCCTTTCAACATACTTTCTTGCCTATATTGTTTATGATATCTCTGTCTTTTCTGAATAATGAGAAAGATGTATTTGTTTTAAACTCTCAAAACACTGACAATCTATCAAAACCACTTCTTTGTCTATTCATAAACTGGTATACTTATTTATAATGTCTTTTTGGGAACAAAACTCAAATTGCCTTCCATCATTTGTGATGTATGTCTGAAAAGGGAAGATTATGGACTAGGAGGAATAGGTCCCTTTGAAACACAGTTATCATTTGTTCTGACCAGTGTATTGACCTTTTGTAATAGAACCATTCCAAAGCATAACTCTGTCCACTGTTTTACCTTTCTCTTTTGCAGGTGACACATTGTAGCTGATTTCTTTTCATGCTTGCCAAATTCTTCAAAACCAGATGATGACTTGTGATAAAATGTCCTGACTGTTCCTTGCTTTGAAGAAATGCCTCCTCCTTTTAAGCTCGGTTTGACAGAATCCTGTAGATGTCTTTTGACTGTAGATGCAAAACACAATTGTATTGACTTTAAGTTCAATCATCCTCTGTCTACTGAAAAAAAGGGGATTCCCTTTACAATTCTTTTTACTTGGATTTGTAATAGTGAAGTGCTTCATGGGTTTTGAGTGCTGCTCCAGAGCTACTGAAACATATTTCCAGAACCTCTGTCTTAATCTGCTGAAGGTTATTTGATGAGCAGGTTTTGACAAAATCTTCTTCTTATACATGGTGTCAGTCTCTGCTTCCAGGTGATCCATGAGTTCCTTTTTCGATTGTAAGTGCCATATTTTTCTTGCATCCCTTCATACCATATTTCTCTATTTACTTGAAATGTGCTCCTTTAGACTTCTTGGCAAGTGACAGTGGGGTAATGTTTGACCCTCTCTCTTAAGGAAACTGCCCCTTTTTTGTATCAATGACCTGCATATATTCAATATTGTCTCCTGTCCACTATAGTTATAGTTTGACAGACATTTCCATTTGAAATAGGAAAACCAATACTTTTGAATCATAAACACTATCTTTTACCTGTGTACAGACTCTTGCTTTCTTTCTTTGTTTCTTTCCACTGCACCTTTTGACCAATTAGTTTTTTAACAACCCTCAATGCCTTGGCCATCTGCTCATAAATGGAGGAGGCCCTTTACTGAGCAAAGTATATAAGATTGTTTGATGAACCTGTTTGACAAAGATTTTCTTTGGATGTGATGGTAAGCAGACAACTTGAAAAACATCAATACTATCACCTCTGCTTGCAATTATCACTGCGCTTCAGAAAAACCCTAGCCAAAGTGTCACTGTCTCACTGTAATGGTCTGAGGGTGACTGAAATGTCATCATTTGCTTTAGTCAACTTATGACAATTTATTTGAAAGATAATCTCGGTGACTATGGAGGTCAGTACCTTTTGAAAAACAAACAACTTTTCTTCTGCCTGTGTGATGACCTGATCTGTCAACATCTCTTCAATTTGGTCTTGTGGGAAAGCAAACTGCCTATGATTAGAATTGTTTCTACTCATGATGTGCCTTTCTAAAGTTCAACAATTCACATGATTTGAAAGCTTCAAATGACCTCTTTTATTAGACCAAACTCTATTTTCCTTTGAAATTGCATACTTCAGACTCTGTCCCTGTTATGATCATCATTCATACTCAGAAAAACCTAGAATCTCTGTTTCACTGTTTAGTAAAAAAAAAACAAACCTGGACTTTTGCAATCCTCAAAGTCAATACTGGCCAGCGCCCTCTGCTTGTAGATGAAGGAGGCGCCCTAATCCTATGCTTGTAAATGAAGGAGGTTATGGGCCATGACAATTTACCAGTTTGCTGTGACAGTGGTGTTCTTCTCTTACTGTGATTTTCATACTGGAAGGAAAAACTGCAAGGTCTTGATGATTGACTTTCTGTTTTGCAGACATATCTCAGGCTCATGATACATTTAGAAGCAGTTGTTCCTCTAACTGTAGATTCAAGCGTTTACTCCTGAGATGAAGTTATATTTCCTGTCTTTGTAGAATCCATAAAACACTGTGAAACACCTACTAATCAGCTTGAGACTGTGGTTTATGCAGTGCTGAGACCTAGGGATATAAGTGGCACGACTTAGAGCTGTGATCAACTTGATTTGCAAAGTAGGAGGTTGGTCATGATTGGTCTGTAGCAGATGGAGGCTTTTTTGGCTTTTTGACGATTGCCAAGGGTAAAATGTCTTAAAGCGCCACTTCCTAACATAGGGGAGAATTTTAAAACAGATTTGGATTTTCTTTTGGAGCTGATGGGCAGACTAGAAGGGCTGAAGCTAGATAGGATAGGGATAATGAGGTTTTGATTTTGACATGGGTGGACTGAAAAGTAGAAAGGCGAAAAAAGTTGTATGAGGGTTTTCTAGATGACAAATTTACACATGGAATTCAGCTTCTAGAAAACTCAGCTATGGATATAGTCATCACTAACATGTAAAAAATACTGATGGCTAACATCACACATATTTGATTATCACATTATATCATCGTCAGTTCCTACTCTTGGTTAAGCAATCCTACAAACAACTTTTGAAGCCATACTCTTTTGTACATACTTCATTGGTTGTAATATATTCTTCTTTTGTGATGTTGAGTGAAACAGATCTTTGCTTCCTTCTCATCCAAGAAACTATAGTGAAGCCCAAACTGAGGCATACCCTTGAAGTACTCTTTCTTGTCATCGGCACTCCTAGCCCAATCAACATATGCATATCCTTGAAGCTATACATATTTTTTTGTAACATATCTCTAGCCATAGTTCACAGCACCATGTAGATATCTTAGAATGTGCTTTGCTGCAATCTAATGTTCATGTCTTGGTTCCACTTGGAATTGACTCTAGATCAACTTTATTAATCACATTAGTTGGAGGTCTCCCCATTTAATGGGAAGCTTGAGAGATTACAGGTGCAGGCAAAGGTTTTTCTGGCATAACATGTAATTCTTTGAAAAGTACCTTTTTCTGGTGTTTTAACTTGCTCAATTCATAAAAAGTGATGTTAGCCCTAGTCTTCTTCATGTCTTATATGATATTATACTCCATTTCATCCGAAACGATCAACGTTTTTTATGGAGTTGATGAATCTATTTGGAATGGGTTGGTTTGAGTCTCTTTGGATGTCGTTTTCTTAGCTACGACTTTATCCTTAGTCATTGAGCTTGTGCTCTTTGGCTTAGGAGTAGGTTGAGGAGGATCAAGTTGATTTCTACTTCGAGTGCTAACTGGGGATGGCTCTTGATCTTCTTCATATGGGAGGATGAAATCCCACATACCTTGTACCTCTACAACTTCTTCTTCATCGGTAGTTTCTTCAGTAACAATGTCCTCTTCTGCTTCTTCTAATTCAGCAATTGTGATAGCATTTGGCGGCTTTGAATCGGTCGAAGGGTTTCTTCTATAAGGCTTGTATGAATTTTTAGAAGATGATTATGCCACTTGTTTCTTAATGTCAACCATTTTGTTGGACATGGTTTTCAAAACTTTCTGCAATCCTTCTAAATCGAATGGATCTTTCGATTTTTTTTTCTTGGGGTCTTCCTTAAAAGTAACCTTCTTGGATTTTTGTTCCTCTATCGCGTTTTTCTTTTCTAGGGCTATGATACGTTTCTCTACCGCTATTTCTTCCTTCATATTGTCAGCTAAAGTTTTTTTTTTAGCCCTATCAACGAAGATTGTTATGTTTGATGGTAAAGCAGAGATGTACCATTCACTTCGCACTTCTTCGCTAGGCTTGGAAGCAGTAGGAATTTTATTTAACAGTTTATTGAAATGTGAATTAAAATCCTTGATAGGTTCTTTTGACTCGGCCCTAAGGTTAGACAGGTCATTGATCAGTTTCGCTGTAGACCTGTCATCACCGAACTTAGTCAAAAATTGATCTTGGAAGATATCCCAACTAGTGATAGATCCAGACGGTAATGAGAAATACCATGATCCGGCTGCTCCTTGTAGAGTATAGGGAAAAAGTCGGAAAATAGCGTCTTCATTGGTAACTCCATTGATATTTATGGATAACATAAGTTATTTATATGTTCTTCCGCTAGCATGCCTGCTTCAGGATTAAACTTAGGCAACCATTTTTTAGGATGGGCCGGTAATTGACTCAAGGGTGCAGGCATTAAGACTGCCCTTGGGTTATTCCATGGAAATTGGGCCATCGCTGAACTAACAACAAAGGAAAGCATAGAAGATGATCCTTGCGATTGGGAAGAAGAGGATATTATGATTCCAGATGTTTGAGAAGGAGATGTGGAAGTTCCAGTGGATATTATGATTCCAGATGTTTAAGAAGGATATGTGGAAGTTCCAGTGGGCTGACGGACAATAGTCTGAAGTGGAGGCGTGGATGGTTGAATTCGCAGTGAAGAGGTTGATATGGATGATGATGATGAAAGAGTCTCGCTATCAGACCCTTTAGGTTATTTCTTTGCTCTCTTCCTTGTAGGTAGAGGTAACTCGGTTGGCTGAACGCCAAAATTTTCGCTCTGTAATCTGGTGAGAGGATGAGCAGGGTTATATTGAGAAGTCACACTGCCTTGAGATTTATCATATTTTTGAGGTGATATTGAAGATCGCTGAAGTTTATGGATCAAAGATTCAACTTCAGGAGGTTCAATAGCAGATTCTTCTAAAAAGTCAGGGTTTGTAGCAGTGGCTGTTGTTCTTTCGACTTCTGGCTCTAGATTTATAGATTCTAAGTGCGATGGGGAAGTCGGGGGAGATGGTGAAGGCGATTTACTCTCAGAATGGTATTTAGATTTTGACTTACTTGCCATTCATATTTCGGGGCCCTCCTTCTAGCGCCAAATATGTTGAAGCCCCGAAAATCAGGTCTACAACAAGGGGGATACCCACCCGGTCTAGACCTTGGTTGGCAGCTCCTTTTCCATTTGGTATAGTGGGTCCGACTAGGGATAATGGGACCAATTTCCCAATATGTGTGTGTGTGTTGAGAATTGATATTTCCTTTCTAAAATTTCCTAAATGAAATTCTTTTATTCTAACTCTAATCTAATAACATGCAATTGTATTCTAATAAACAAAAATATCTAATTCTATACTAACCCGGGATGTAATCTTTCCGTTATGCGATATAAAATGATTTCAAATAACAATTGGTAATAAAGATCATTCAACTGTTATAAGAAAAAAATTCAATAAAGATAAACCACTTCGTATAAAAAATTAGACGAAACGGTTGTGAAAAACATATCGCATAATAAGCTATTCATATATTAAGCATAAATAAATATTTATCACCATACAAAAGTGCTAAATGATAACTCAAGCATTCAAGCATCAATATGTAAAAAAATGAACATGAATATCACTTTAACACAAAGGCAGAAATAACTAAGAGATAAAAGTACCATTTATAACTAGTTCTACTCATGAGCTTCAAGCAATAATGACTTATCTCTTCTTAATCCAACATCCACTAAGAGTACAAAAGTGCAACATCAGTAGTAGATATTAAACGTAGATATCAATAAATCCTGTTCCATTCATTCATCAAAACCTCCTCGGAGGGTGAAAAAGTGCATGTTCTCAGGACAAGTTTTTGACAAATTTCAGGACCCTTCTCTAAATGCATGAGAATGGTTTAAATACTACTAACTAAATCTAAAAATAATTTATTACAAAAATGTAGGATATGGTTTAAATGACCGTCCTTATTTTAGGCAAAAATAAAGAAAAATTAATACTAAATATAAAATTAAAACTAATCAACTAACTATTTGTGAATCTGTTCTTTGAAATTGCAAGCGTTCAACATTTGTTTGAGAAGAGTAGGCTGGCTGACTTAAGACTTTAACTATCCTATGAAAATGGAATCGGCAAGAGCTGGCGCCATCTTCTCGGCAGAATTGATGATACATTTGAGAGTCATGCACTAGCTATGTGGTTTTACCAAATATGCCCAGTAAGAATCCCAATTCAACTTAGTTAATCTTTTAATTGATTCTGCCTTTTCTTGAGCCTTCTGTCTCTAGTTTGTTTGCAGTTGTTGTGCTTTCATTAGATACCCTGGAGTGGTTTCTGAGATCAGATTTGCCTTGTGCAAATTTTCATTTATGTAGTCAATAACACTTTTTGCTGTTGTGGCTGCTTCTTCTGCCGCTTGCTCTACTTTCTTGATTTGTGCATCCCAATTGTTAAAGAGAACTTCTTTGTGATTGTCATTGATTATTGGTGCACCTGCTCTTTTCCCCTCCTCTATTTCTTGCCAAGACAAATATTCGGTAACTCTTTAATCAATTAAATCATAATCATGTCGTAAGTCTACGACTTGATTAGTGATTTTATCGCTTATTTCACAATAAGAGTTCCACTGTGATATTCTTTGGCACAATATTTCCTGTTGCTGCAGTAGTTGATCATTTAAGGAAATGGATTCTGTGATGAATTATGTAAGCTTAGGATCATCCTTGTGCATCTCTTGCATAACCTATAACTGTTTTTCTTTTTCATCCAAACTGTTCTGGTACCTTATCTGCATTTGTTGGAAGTCCTGCTGTAATTTTTCAAGTTGTTTCTGTGCTTCATTGTTGGCGTTGGCTTGTTACAGCTGTTGTTGCAAAAACTGTACTTGATCTTCTTTCTCATTCAGTAATTTATGTACCTCAGATGCTTTATCAATCGTTGTAGAGGCATATGCTCCTGTGATCTGAGATAATTTGGTGATATTTTCAGTGGGATCAGCGATAGGATCTTGCCATAGGATGTCTAATTGCTCTGCATCATGAGAGAGCACGTTTTCCAATTTCCTTTTCTTTCTTTGTCTTCTTACCACTGCCTTGTGTTTTGGACTATAAAATACATCAAGAGGAGGAATTTCCTCTATTTTGTGCATAATTTCAGAGGATGGGGTAATGGGAATATGTTCTATTTCTGAGACTTTGCTATTTATTCCCGTGACTATATTTTTTGTTGCATGTACATTACTCACAGGTGTCTGTGTGTTCTGTCCTTCAATATTGATTAAATCATTGAATGTCTCCCATTATTTATCTAGCTTAGTTCTAACTGATGATTGTTGTACGATGAGAGGGGGAAGATTTAGCTGTGGAGAGGTCAAAACCTGTTGCTGTGAAAGCTCCTTTGACTAGGCAGCATCCCTTACTGACCCTTCACTTTTATCATGGTCATTTTCAGACCTCTTAGAGTGTTCTGAAGTTTCTCTCCAGGACTTAGATTTAGATCTGTTTGTGCCTGAACTTCCACTGAGACTAATACTGGGAGTTGTTTCCCTTATGGGTTCCAAGCGTAATTTATCCAAAGGGATACTAGATAACCTCCTTTCCCTGTACATCTTGAAATCTGGAAATTCTGCTGGAGGAAATTGTATTTGGGCCGAATGTAGAACCTCTTTAAGTGTGCCTTTCTCTTGGAAAATGTCATAAAAAACTTCATCTTCTTTAGAAAACACCCTTATTTTAACTGTAGTGGTGAAATTTTTAGCAATATCATAAGGGTCGAACGGTCTTCTTGGAAATTTGAACAAACGTAAACATGTTATATTGTTTACTTCTTTGAATGCATGGCCTACATAAAATATTGAAAAGGCCCCACAGGCTACAGGAAATTGTGGCCAAATAGCCTTCTTTTTATCTTTCAAATATTTAGTCAAACCTCCTTCTTCGCAGGTTTGATAAGCAATTTCTCGTGCCATGAGTTTATCAGGAACATACAAAGGTAAGACATGAGGGGAAGCGAGACTTCCAAATACCCTGACATATGTAAACAGTTATTCTCCAAACCATCTTGTGACAGGAAGTATATCTACTTCTGCTTCGGGAGAAAACCTTGGAGCGTCTTTATCATATAACATTTTGTACAGGGAAAAATTATTCCATGACATATATTGTAAAAATAGGGAATGAACTTGGAATCCCACAATTATTTGTGATAAATATGAATGGGTAAGGGGTCTTGAGTCATCCATTTCCAACCCATTAAAGGAAACTTGGAAATATAACAGATTGAATCCATCACATATGAGATAAGTAAAAAGGGGGTAAATTCTCTGAGAAACAGTTCTTTTAGACTGGTAATTCAAAATGGTTGTGGCTAAGTTATCAGATAATATCTTAGCCCAATCCACAACAGTAGCATTAACAACAACATTCAATAATGGTAGCCATTCAGATGAAAATTTATTAATATCTGGCTTCCCAAAAAGCCTACAGAGCATAGCAGCAGCAAAGAAATATGGGGAGGTGAGAGAACCAATACTATACATACCATGTTTATCCTTTTTTAGTGGTTCATCCCTCCTTGACCAGTCCTTGGTGCATTCTGCCAGATTTTCATTTTCTTTAGAAAACTTCTCCATGAACTGTTTGTTATAAGTCACCTGCGGCTCTGGTAAATGATACATGAGTCTCAAATATTGTGGAGTGAATGAGCTAATGAGTTCTTAACTCTGAGTCTTAAACCGTCTGTTTGTGATATCAGTGTTGTCCAATACCCATTTAATCATGTCCGTGTATGGAAGAATTTTAGGCCTCGCCGCTATCCGGTGCAAGAATGAGCAAGATAGCTTTGTGATAGATGCCTCAGAAGACCCATGTGAGCCTGTATTAGTTGTAACCTCCATTACTCTGGGGTTCTATTCCTCAAGTAGATTGTACATGCCTTCCCAAGTAGTAATACCAGCATCTTTGTTACAGGCAGTGTCTGTATACAAGGGCGTCATTTCTTTGTCTTCAGAACTCGGAGCCTTGTCTTTCTTTCCCATAATATCCTGAATACTGCTTTGTATAAGTCTCTGTTCTTCGTTCCTGCAGTTTAAAAGTGAGATGAGAATAATGATAAAAAAAGGTGACGAGAAAGCTTTTAAATGCTAAAGACATATAAAATATATAACCTTACATGAAATGGCTCTTTGATCATAACAAAACCATATTTCATTAATGATTGACAACCAATTCATTGATTAACATTAAAGCCCATAACCAAGCCTCGGTTTATGGAAAAAAAATTTCATACAATGAGCCCTAAAGATCTGCGATAAGGCGATTTGTGATTTTCTTCGCAATATTGCAGATCGCAATCTCGTGAAATTGTAATATCACAATACCGCAATATTGTAGAATCATAAAATTGCTATATTGAAATATCGCAAAATCGCTGGATCGTAGCATATGACAAAAATTCTTTAATGTGTTTTTCTGCAAAATGCGATTTGCGATATGTGCCATCGCATATTGGTGGTTTGAGATTTTTCAGCGTAAGTGATATTTGAGGCATGCGATGCGATCAATATTTTTTAGTGCATAGTATCGCATCGTGATTTCGCAATATTTAGAATTCCGCTTGTAAGGAGATATTCATTACTTTTTTGCGATGTGATATTCCTTTAAGGAATGATTTTATTCTATCTTATCATAAAACTTAAGCTTTTTAGATTTTTCAAGGGGTATTCTCCTAAGTCTATGATATTAAGTTTTATTGAAAAAAAGGAAATACAAGCACTAATCGATTTTTAAATTTTTTGACTAAGGGCCCCCACTTATTTAGTAGTAGTGATAATACTGAATAAGAAGGGGGGTTGTTGCTGGCCACAACACATGCATACATGATGCTCCTAAGAACTTTTCCATATTTTCTTGCCAGCTCCTACAGTGTACATACTTGTGCTCTACCTCTTGTATGACTTGTGTAGTCTATATCACAAAAAAAAATGTAACACACATCCAGGTTCCCTTGTTGCACCACTCTCATGTGATTGCATATCTGCCACTACTAGCCTTTTGAGTAATTATGAGCATTTTACCTTTCACTTCTTTGTTAACCAATAACCCTTATTGTTGTGTTCTCCACACCTCAGAATTTTCTCTATACACACTAGTTTCCTTGCACATTCATTTGCTTCTCCCACCACTAAAAAGTGAATCTTGTCCAAGGTTGCCTCTATAGTGACTACAAAATTGTCCGAAATAGAAAAAATCCATTAATTCCATTGTTGAATTCGTGCAGAATAATGCTCTTCTCTATCGGTCTCTCATTGGATGAATTTTTTTCACTGCTCAAGTTTGACCAAGTCCGATGTGCCAAGGTCATTTTGCAATATCGAGATCTGAAAGGGTTTAACATCGCTAAGGTAACCCTGTCTACACATTACCAATTTCCAATATTGATTTACCTCATGAAAATTTTCGACCATGAATCTTCCTCTATGATTAGACTATGAACAAGCCAATAAGCCAACAAACAGGGATAATGCTCGTTGCATTACATTCAATTTCCGATTGAATACTCTCTAAAGTAGACTTACATTGGGTGTTGATTGAAGTCCTAAATTATTTTATGTAATTAATTTAATCATCACTCAGTTTGTGTGTTGGTTCGTGATCTTTGTTGCTATTTATAGGTATGTGTTGGATTTGTTGGTTTATCTTTGTGTGTTTGATTTGTTAGTGTTAATATTTCAGTGATAAAAAATAACTCTTTCAGTTATTTTCTTTAAATTCATAGGTCAATTTTTTTCTTTTCTTTTTAAAACAGGTTTTCAGAAAATAATTTTGGTCACTGAAGAGGTCTAGGTGAAGTGTGCTGCTCCTTCTTCTCATTCATTTCCACCATCATTTTCAAGGTCATCTCCATCATCATATTTTAAGGTTTATGGTTTTGTCACTCCACAGCATATAGGTCACTGTCTAGGGGTTATAATTTTCCTTTGAAAATGTTTAGTTTGACACCTGAAACAAGGCTCTAACCCTTCATCCCACTCATAAACATTAAAGAGGGAGCTAGCATGCTTAGGCAATTAAATAATGACAATTTGTCTTGTTTCAAATGGTTCAAGTGTAAAAAAAATTCAAAGAACTCAATTTTGTCTTATTTTCTCATTAAAAGGAGCAAAAAAGTCATTTCAACAGTAAAAGGTTCAAAGAGGTCAATTCTGACTTACTGTCTCATTAAAAGGAGCAAAAACGTCATTTCAAATGTCCAAACGAAAAAAGGGTCATCTCAAGCTTATAAAATGAAAAAACATAGATCGTTTTCATTCATTGTTACCCTTTTATGTATGGAAGAGCACCTCTCTACCTCACTTTCCCTCCAAAGGTAGTCTAAACTCAAAATACAAGGCTCAAATTCACTTCAAAATTCATTTTCTACCCTTCAAACAACTTGTGTTACGTTGTTTTCCCCTTTTGTTACATTTCTAGGAGTTTTGTTATGCTTCTGGGAAATAGTGTTATGATTTTGCAGGGTGCTACGCAACCCTTTGTTACGTTTATGTGTGCTGCGCAGATGCTATGCAACCCCTTTGTTACACTTATGTGCCTTAGTTGTTATGCTTCTGGAGGAGAGGCAGTTTTCGGTTTTGGGCTCCAAAAACCTCCAAACCAGCTCACTACTTGGCTCCATTACCTTGTAACATCCTCATAACAGGTAAATATCATCTCTAATGCCATATTTTGGTTAAATTTGTAAGGTTTAAAACATTTTCAATCTCATTATGTTTTTCTCCACATTGTCACTTATCCATGGTATAAAAATTTAATTTGACAAACCCTAACCTACCCGACATAACTAAACCCTAACCCTAGTACCTAAAATATAATTCACACATATCATACACATTATCCCCACCTTTCCTATAGTACACACCATCCCTAACATGTTAAATTCAACCAAACCCTAGATTCTATCTATTTCACAGTGAAAAAAATTGAAATTTCCAATGTTTTCTAGATTTAGCCACCCTCCACACATCCATTTCTCCTCATTCCACTTACGTTATGGAGCTAAGATGCTACTTTATGCACTGAATTTTTCTTAGAATTTTTTCTCAGCTCCATGACCCTCATTTAACCTTATAAACTTACCCCACTTCTACACTAGCTATTCTCACGTTCAAGCATTGAGAATTTCCTGTGTTTTCATCATTTTGCCAACTTTCTCACACTCATTTTCTCTTATTCCACCCACAACTTGGAGCTAACACACAACTCAATCCACTCAATTATTTCTATAATTTCTCTCAGCTTCATGATCCTTCATCTCATCCTCTAAACTCACTTCCTACACTCTGTTTTTCCAAATTTCCATACATTCACCCATCTCATCAAAACTCTAGGGTTTTCATCATTCCAGTGACAAGAAGAGATTCAAGTGAGGGCACCACCTCAGGCTATAACCCTTCACAATGCATGAACTAAATGCCTCGCCATTATCCATAAGATACTTTGAGAGGGCTCAATGTTTTAGATTTTGTGAAAGGCTTATGGAAGAGGGATATCATATTCAATTGACCAACCTATTTGCAACAAGCTTAAGCATGGGAAAATTCAATATTACAGGTATGGATATAAGCCTATTAGTAGAACTAATTTCTTCAGCAACAGGTATCCCTTTTCATGAAGAGTAGTGGTTCAAATGCATGGAGTTAGACATTGAAAACTACAAATAGTTTCTCAAGCCTCATGCTAGAGAGGAGCCAGATTACCTATTTCCTTTCAGACACCTTAGAAACAAGTATTCTCCTTTGATGATGTTCATAATGAAGTACTTCACATGTAAATGAATATTCTCCAAGTTTTATAGATATCATATCAGGCTTTTGATGCATTTCACCTCTATCAAAACACTTGATTTTCCACATTATTCTTACAAGAGTTTGATTAAGATGACTGAGAAGGTTCAGAGTAGAAAAAAAGATCATCACACTAATATCTTTCATCATGGTCTGATCAAGATCATCCTCCATCAACATGACTTGGGAAAATTTCTTGGAGAGATTGTCAGCAGCGCCTACCATTAGCCCTTCTATCTTTCCTAGTACATCATCAGCACAAACAATGGAATTTGGTTCTTCTAACATGCCAAATCATCTTTCAGATGCTCCTAGGGTTTTTGAGTTTACTCACACATATGAGAAGGGGAAGAGACAAGTATTTGCACCTAAGTCTGCCAAAAGTGTTCTTGCACTTGACACCATTGTTGAACAAAGTGAGATAGAGGAGCAAACTATTTTGCATTAGCATAGTGAATCAACGCCATTGGAGGTTGAGGTAGCAGAGCAGGTGGAGGTCAGATCAGTTGAAGAGATCATCAAAGAGAAATATGAGGAAATAACATAATTGAAGAAGATGTTTTCCATTGTTAATTCTCAAATTAAATTTTTGCAGCAAGAAAATTTTCAATTGAAAGTGAAACAACTCCTACAATGCAAGCCCAAGACTGACCTAGAGGCAGCCAAAGGTAAATACAAGGAGGTTATTGATGTTGACCAAATGCAGGATATGGAGGTTGAAACACAATCAAGAAGGCCAAATATAAGAGGCTTCAAAAGGGCTCAAAAGGGCACTAGAGCAAGAAAGACAATCAACTCATCCACCTAAAGAGTTGACCATTGATGATATTATAGCAATGGAGATTAATGAAGACTAATCCAGGTTGATATTGGTGGCCACCCGCCTATTGCACTTGTGGCCCCTCCATTTTCTCTTTCAATTTTTCAGTTTCGGCACAACTTACTATTTTTAGCAGTTTTTTGGGTCCTAAATTTTCGGAGCCGTTTTGAGGCCCTAAACGACATTTTTTTGGCATCGTTTGTTCGACGAATATGATTCCATTCTAGAATTGATATTCATGTCAACACTTTTATTACTATGATAGATATTTCTAACGATGTATCATACACGTCAAACGGAGATCGTATGCCGAAGTTACGCCCCTGGGAAGTTGAAACACCAATATACCCAAACGGGGCCCATAGTTTTGGCGCTTCATCTCCCTGAGTTAGGTTTTTGGACGTTTAGAGTTCTCCATTGTTTCTAAATAATAAATAGGTCCTTGAGCCTCATTGTAACACAGTTCAAAGGTCTGTAGCAGCCACATCTCTTCTCATAGATTCGCTACCAGCACCCTAGCTAGTTTATTTCTATTCTTTCTGTAAGCAATTTTCAGTTCTTTGATATTAATGAAATGAAGTGTTATTTTTGCTACATCTTTGTATTTTTGGTTTTATGTGTATTTTGTTGTGTTCCTGCATAAATCCAGATCAGTGGTATCAGAGCAGTCTGCTTTTTCTCTATCCTTCTTTGCATGTCCCCAACAAGGTCAGGGTATAAGGAGTTAGGGCTCGATCTGGTGGAACCTTTGCAAGATCAGCCTCACAAACCCCAGCAGACATCCATGGGGGATGAAAAGAAAGATGAGGGAGTAGGAGCTCCTATCAAAATATTTCTTGAGGAGGCCCTTGAAAAACAAAGGAACGTGATGATGGATAAATTTGCCCAAATCCTTAAACGACTGCCCACTGGCAGCGCATCTGCATCCAACAGCCACTCTGGAGGTGCGACTCCCTTTAAGGTACAGGTAAACTTTGACATTCCCATATTTTAGGGTCAAATAGATGTAGATTCCATAGATATATGGTTGGATCTATTAGAAGGATATTTCTCGATTCATGACTTTTCCAATCTGGAGAAGATTATTTTTCACTCCTCAAAGCTACCCCGCATGTCAAGGACTGGTGGGAAACCTACTCTGAGAAAAAGGACAAGACAAAACCCTCTCTGTTCTCAGCCTTACCCACTTGGAATTATTTTTGAGATGTCATCAATGAACAATACTATCTCATGGGGAGTTATGAGGACAAGTACATACAATGGACTACGCTGTGGCAACAAAGGGATCAAGATGTGCATGAGTTGACGAATCTATTCCATACCCTGCACACAAAGTTGGGTATCACAGATTTAGAGAAAAATTTTGTGCTAAAGTATCACAGTTGTCTACACAGACACATTAGGAGGAAATGGAGTTCCTTGACATCTCCTCACTTAGTATGGCATATCAGTATGCTGCCAACATTGAGAAGAAATTTAAATAGTAGAAGGGAGACTTTGGATCTGCAAATCAAAAGCAAGGGAAAGGTGCCCCCAAATCGCAAACCAAAGGACAAAAATAAGGCATGGCAGCCCAAGACAACCTGCCAAAGCCACAAGCAAAGAAAAACACCGCAAAGCCAAAGAAGAACATGAGAAAATGGTGTGAGTTCCATAAGAGATCCATTCACAACACAAGTGAGTGTTAGGCCAAGCAGTCGCTAGTGGGCGAGATGAGGGCTTAGGAATCAGATGCATGCTTCGAATCTGAATCAGAACCTGACAAGGGGAATGACGAAGGGAAGCACATTATTGATGCGGAGCCCAATGCCACTGTTTCCACTACGAATATCCAGAAAGAGGAACCAGAAGATCTAGAGGAGGCAGAGCTTCTCTTCCACTCCCAGATGTGGGTAAAGGGTTCCCTGCTATAGTTCATTATCGACAATGGGAGCCAAAATAACCTCATTTCAGCAGATGTTATGAAGCGGTTGGGCTTGCCAACCACAACGCATCCACAACCATACACCATCAGGTGGATTCACCAAGGATGGGATCTCCGCGTCAGCCAGAAGTATTGCCTTCCCTATAGCATCAAGCCTTTCATGGATGAGGTATTGTGTGAAATTTCTCCTATTTATGTTTCTAATGTATTATTAGGCCAACCATACTTGTGGAAGTGACATGTTTTGTATGAGTCCCAGCCTCGTGCTGTTATTGTTACTTTGGGAAATAAGTTTTATAGGATACCAGAGGTACCACTGCCTCCCACTATCTCTTTGGTTACTGCAAAACAATGCAGTAAGCTCATTTCCCAAACCAGGAAATTTGTTTTCCTGATGATCCGCCCCCAGGGAAAGAAGAATATTGTGGCCATGACCTCTAGACATGGTTCCTCTGCATGACAAAAACAAATGGACAAGGTTGTGGAGGAGTACGGGGACATCTTCACCTCACCCACAGGGGTGCCTCTACATTGTTAGGTCAATCACCCCTTTGACCTGACCCCAGGTGTACCGCTACCCAATGGACCGATTTATAGGTGCTTTTTTCTGGAGAATGATGAAATAAAGAGGCAGATTTAGGAGCTGCTGCAGAAAGGTCACATCCGGCCAAGTTCATCGCCTTGTGGGAGCCTGATCGTGTTGGTACAAAAGAAGGATGGGACTTGGAGACTATGTATTGACTATCGAGCGCTGAACAAGATCACTGTCAGGAATAGGTACCTGATCCCATGGATTGATGTCCTTCTAGACCAACTGAAAGGGGAAAAAAATTTCAGCAAGATCGACTTGAAGTCTGGGTATCACCAGGTACTAATCAAACCCTCTGATGTGTGGAAGATTCCCTTCAAAGCCAAGGAGGGCCTTTTAGAATGGCTCATCATGCTTTTCAGGTTGACGAATGCTCCCGCAACATTCATGAGGTTGATGGATGACATCTTGCATCCATTCACTATTACATTTGGCAGAAATTCCAACACTTTATTTTCGACACTTTTGTCGTAATGTCGAAAATTTCCCCAATTTCTATCAATTTTTCAAATCCCGCCACAAACCGTCGCTATACCGACATTTAGAGATATCGTCACTTACATGACGTTTATGTTTTTTGTCGAAATTGTGAGATTTTAAACACTTCGTCGGTCTTACGACGTTTATGGGATGAAACATCAGAATTGCGACGTCGCCTACACATTCGTTGGTCTTCCAACGCTTGTGAGCAATCGTCGGAAACGCGACGTTGCTCATATAACTATCAGTCTTGCGACTTTGTGAAGCCAAATGTCGCAAGACTGATGTTTATATGAGCAATGTCACTTTTCTGATGGTTGCTCCCAAGCTTCGCAAGACCGACATTTATATAAGAAACGTCACTTGTCCGACGGTTTCTCCCAACCGAAATAAAAAGTGTAATTTTATTTCACCTCAACCGATCATTAACTTCAATTTATGTGTTCGTGTTGATAGTATATCATAAGCTTCATAATTTTTTTTTTTTTATAATGAATGAAATATGAAAAGGATATTAAGAAGAATCTTAGTTTTGTAGATATTTCGTATGTTTATAAAATTGATCCAAATATATTATTATTGACGTTGTTTTGTAAAATTGATAAATTGACCAATTTATTAACCATATATTTATATGAAAGATACTTATTTCAGATATTAACACGATGAGAATCAACTTGCAATATCAACCTGCATATTTTTCTATGAAAGACACAAAAATTTCAAGTTGCGCCTTGTGATCAAGTCGCCCGACCGGGTGCATTCGGGTCGAGGCGTTTCGTTCGAGGGTGCACATATCAGTTTTGCTAAGTTGTGACTGCCCAGGTAACTTGTGCACGTTCAGGCGACCCATTTTCCATTTTCTCCCATGTGGCATCGTTCGGTCGGGCACGCTGTGTTGCGCCGTGAGAGGTCGCCCGACCGAGCTCATTCGGGTCGGGCCGTTTTGTTCGAGGGCGCCCGTATCAGTTTTGCTAAGTTGTGACCACCCAGGTGCCTTGTGCATGTTTGCGCTTCCCATTTGCCGTTTTCTCCCTTGTGATATCGTTCGGTCAGGCGTGCCGTGTCCCACCATGTGAGGTCGCCCGACCGGGCGCATTCGGGTCAAGTCGGGCCGTTTCGTTTGAGGGCACCTGTATCAGTTTTGCTAAGTTGTGACTGCTCAGGTGCCTTGTGCATGTTCGGGTGGCTGATTTGTTGTTTTCTCCCATGTGGCATCGTTCAGTCGGGTGCGCCGTGTCGGGCCGTGTGAGGTCGCCCGACCGGGTGCGTTCGTGTTGGCCCGTTTTGTTCGAGGGCGCCCGTATAAGTTTTGCTAAGTTGTGACCGCCCGAATGCATTGTGCATGTTCCGGCAGCTTGTTTTCTGTTTGCTCCCATGTGGAATCATTCGGTCGGGCACGTCATATCGCACCTTGTGATCATGTCGCCTAACCAGGCGTGTTCAGGTTGGGTCGTTTCGTTTGAGAGTGCCCGTATCAGTTTTGCTTAGTTGTGAACGCCCAGGTGCCTTGTGCATGTTCGAGTGGCTGGTTTTCCATTTTCTCCCTTGTCACATCGTTTGGTCAGGCGCGCTGTGTTGCATCGTGTGAGGGCATCCGACCAGGCGCGTTCGGGTCGGGTCATTTCGTTTGAGGCCACCTGTATCAGTTTTGTTAAGTTGTGACTGTTCGAGTGCCTTGTGCACGTTCGGGTGGCCCGTTTGCCGTTTTCTCCCTTGTGGCATTGTTCAGTCGGGCGCATCATGTCGCGCCGTGTGAGGTCACCCGACTGGGTGCGTTCGGGTCGGGTCGGGCCATTTCGTTCGAGGGCACCCGTATCAGTTTTTCTAAGTTGTGACCGCTCGGGTGCCTTGTGCATGTTCGGGTGGCCCGTTTACCATTTTCTCCCTTGTGGCATCGTTCGGTCGGGTGCGTCATGTCGCGCTGTGTGAGGTTGCCCAACCGTGTGTGTTTGGGTCGGGTTGTTTCATTCGAGGGCGCCCATATCAGTTTTTCTATGTTGTGACCACTCGAGTGCCTTGTGCATGTTCCATTGGCCCATTTTTTGTTTGCTCCCTTTTGGCATCATTCATTTGGGCGCATTGTGTCGCACCATGTGAGGTCACCCAACCGGGCCTATTCGGGTCGGGTCAGGCCATTTGGTTCGAGGGTGCCCGTATCAGTTTTGCTAAGTTGTGACTGCCTGGGTGCCTTGTGCACATTCGGGTGGCCTGTTTGCCATTTTCTCCCTTGTGGCATCGTTTAGTTGGGCACGCCGTGTCGCGCCATGTGAGTTCACCCGACCGGGCGCGTTCAGGTCAGGTCAGGCCATTTTGGTCAAGGGTGCCCATATCAGTTTTTCTAAGTTGTGACCGCCCGGGTGCCTTGTGCATGTTTGGGTGGCTCGTTTTCCGTTTGCTCCCTTATGGCATCATTCGTTCGAGTGCGTCGTGTCGCGCCATGTGAGGTCGCCCGACCAAGCACGTTCAAGTCAGGTCGGGCTGTTTCATTCGAGGGCGCCCGTATCAGTTTTGCTAAGTTGTGATCGCTTGGGTGCCTTGTGCATGTTCAGGTGGCCCATTTCTCATTTTCTCCCTTGTGGCATCGTTCGGTTGGGCGTGCCGTGTCGCGCCGTGTGAGGTCGCCTGACCGAGCACATTCGGGTCAGGTCGGGGCGTTTCATTCGAGGGCTCCCATATCAGTTTTTCTAAGTTGTGACTTCCTAGGTGCCTTGTGCACGTTCGGGTGGCCTGTTTTCCGTTTGCTCCCTTGTGGCATCATTCAGTTGGGCATGCTGTGTCGCGTCATGTGAGGTCGCCCGACCGGGCGGATTTGGGTCGGGTCGAGCCGTTTGGTTCGAGGGCACCCGTATCATTTTTTCTAGGTTGTGACCACCTAGGTGCCTTGTGCACATTCGGGTGGCCCATTTTCCATTTTCTCCCTTTTGGCATCGTTCGTTCAGGTGCGTCATGTCGCACCGTGTGAGGTTGCCCGACTGGGCGCATTCGGGTTGGGTCGGGCCGTTTTGTTTGAGGGTGCCCGTATTAGTTTTGCTAAGTTGTGACTGCCCATGTGTCTTGTGCATGTTCCGGTGGCCTATTTTCCATTTTCTCCCTTGTGGCATCATTCGTTCGGGCGCACCGTGTCGCATCGTGTGAGGTCATTCGATCGGGCGTGTTCAAGTCAGGCCATTTCATTTGAGGGCGCCCGTATCAGTTTTGCTAAGTTGTGACCGCTCGGGTGCCTTGTGCACATTTAGGTGGCCCGTTTGTCATTTTCTCCCTTGTGGCACTGTTTGTTTGGGTGCGTCATGTCGCGTCGTATGAGTTCGCCCGACCGGGCACGTTCGGGTTGGGTCGAGTCATCTCATTCGAGGGTGCTCGTATCAGTTTTGCTAAGTTGTGATTGCACTGTGTGAGGTTGCCCGACCGGGCGCGTTCGGGTTGGGCCGTTTCGTTCGAGGGCGCCCGTATCAGTTTTGCTAAGTTGTTACCACCCAGGTTCCTTGTGCACGTTCAGGCAGCCCGTTTTCCATTTTCTCCCTAGTGGCATCATTCAGTCAAGTGCGTCATGTGAGGTCGCCAGACCGGGTGCGTTCGGGTCGGGTCGGGTTGTTTTACTCGAGGGCGCCTGTATCAATTTTGCTAAGTTGTGACCTGTCGGGTGCCTTGTGCACATTTAGGTGGCCCATTTTCCATTTGCACCCTTGTGGCATCGTTCGTTCGGGCGCGTCGTGTCGTGTCATGTCAAGTCACCCGACCGGGTGCGTTCGGGTCAGGTCAGGCCATTTCATTCGAGGCCGCCCGTATCAGTTTTGCTAAGTTGTGACTGCTCAAGTGTCTTGTGCACATTCGGGTGGCTTTTTTCCCGTTTTCTCCCTTGTGGCATCGTTCGTTCGGGTGCGTCGTGTCGTGCCATGTGAGGTCGCCCGACTGGGCGCGTTCGGGTCGGGCCATTTCGTTCTAGGGCGCCCGTATCAGTTTTGCTAAGTTGTGACTGCCCGGGTGCCTTTTGCATGTTTGGGTGGCCCGTTTTCCATTTTCTCCCTTGTGGCATCGTTCGTTCGGGCATGTCATGTCACGCCGTGTGAGGTCGCCCGCCCGAGCGCGTTCGGGTTGGGTCGAGTCGTTTCGTTTGAGGGCGCCCGTATAAGTTTTGCTAAGTTGTGACCGCCCTGGTGCCTTGTGCATGTTTGGGTGGCCCATTTTCTGTTTTCTTCCTTGTGGCATCATTCGTTCGGGTGCGTCGGGTCGCGCCGTGTGAGGTCGCCCGACCGGGCGCGTTCAGGTCAGGTCGGGCCATTTCGTTCGAGGGTGCCCGTATCAGTTTTTGCTAAGTTGTGATTGCCCAGGTGCCTTGTGCACGTTTAGGTGGCCCGTTTTTTGTTTTCTCCCTTGTGGCATTGTTCAATCAGG
Organism: Pinus albicaulis; assembly: GCA_034641835.2. Lineage (NCBI taxonomy): Eukaryota > Viridiplantae > Streptophyta > Pinopsida > Pinales > Pinaceae > Pinus > Pinus albicaulis. The sequence goes on from CM076574.1 coordinate 187,386,793, forward strand.
TGCACCGTGTCGCGCCATGTGAGGTCGGCCGACTGGGTGTGTTCGGGTCGGGACGAGCTGTTTCATTCGAGGACGCTTGTATCAGTTTTGCTAAGTTGTGACTGCCCGGGTGCCTTGTGCACATTCGGGTGGCCCATTTGTCATTTTCTCCCTTGTGGCTTCATTTTTTCGAGTGCGTCGTGTCGTACCATGTGAGGTCGCCCGACCGGGCGCATTCGGGTCGGGTCGGGCTGTTTTGTTCAAGGGCACCCGTATTAGTTTTTCTAAGTTGTGACCACCCAGGTGTCTTGTGCACATTCGGGTGGCCTATTTTCCATTTTCTCCCTTGTGGCATCGTTCGTTCGGGCACGCTGTGTCGCGCCGTGTGAGGTCGCCCGACCGGGTGTGTTCCGGTCGGGTCGTTTCGTTCGAGGGCGCCCGTATCAGTTTTGCTAAGTTGTGACCACCAGGGTGCCTTATGCATGTTCGAGTGGCCCGTTTGCCATTTTCTCCCTTGTGGCATCATTCGTTCGGGCGCATCATGTCGCACCGTGTGAGGTCGCTCGACCGGGCGCGTTCTAGTCGAGTCGGGCTGTTTTGTTCAAGGGCGCCCGTATCATTTTTTCTAAGTTGTGACCTCCCAGGTGCCTTGTGCACGTTCGGGTGGCCCGTTTTCCATTTTCTCCCTTGTGGCATCGTTCGGCTAGGCACGTCGTGTCACGCCGTGTGAGGTCGCCCGATCGGGCGTGTTTGGGTTGGGTCGGGTTGTTTCGTTCGAAGGTGCCCATATTAGTTTTGATAAGTTGTGACCGCCCGGGTGCCTTGTGCACATTCGGGTGGGCCATTTTCCTTTTTCTCCCTTGTGGCATCGTTCGTTCGGGCGCGTCGTGTTGCGCCGTGTGAGGTTGCCCGACCAGGCGCATTCGGGTCGGGTCATTTCGTTTGAGGGCGCCCGTATCATTTTTTCTAAGTTATGACCACCCAAGTTCCTTGTGCACATTCTGGTAGCCCATTTGTCATTTTCTCCCTTGTGGCATCGTTTGGTCGGGTGCGCCATCTCGCGCCATGTGAGGTCGCCCAACCAGGCGCGTTTCGGTCGAGTCCAGCCATTTCTTTCGAGGGTGCCCATATCATTTTTGCTAAGTTGTCACTACCTGGGTGCCTTATGCACGTTTGGGTGGCCTGTTTTTCATTTTCTCCCTTGTGGCATCATTCGTTCGAGCACGTCATGTCGCGTCGTGTGAGGTCGCCCAACCGAGTGTGTTCAGGTCAGGTTGGGCCATTTCGTTCAAGGGCGCCCGTATCATTTTTTCTAAGTTGTGACCACCCAGGTGTCTTATGCATGTTCGAGTGGTCTGTTTTCCATTTTCTCCCTTGTGGCATCATTCATTTGGGCACGCCGTGTGAGGTCGCTCGACCAGGCATGTTCGGGTCGATCCATTTCATTCGAGGGCACCCGTATCAATTTTGCTAAGTTGTGACTGCCCAGGTTCCTTGTGCACATTCGGGTGGCCCATTTGTTGTTTTCTCCCTTGTGGCATCATTCGTTCGGGCATGTCGTGTCGTGCCATGTGAGGTCGCCTGACCGGGCGCGTTCGGGTCGGGTCGAGCCATTTCGTTCGATGGCGCCCGTATCAGTTTTGCTAAGTTGTGACTGCCCGGGTGCCTTGCGCACGTCCGGGTAGCCCATTTTCCATTTTCTCCCTTGTGGCATCGTTCGATCGGACACGCCGTGTGAGGTCGCCCGACCAGGAGCGTTCGGGTCAGGTCGGGTCATTTCATTCGAGGACGCCCATATCATTTTTGCTAAGTTGTGACCACCCGTGTGCCTTGTGCATGTTCGGGTGGCCCGTTGTCCATTTTCTCCCTTATGGAATCGTTCGTTCGGGCGCGTCGTGTCACGCCGTGTGAGGTCGCCCGACCGGGCGCGTTCGGGTCAAGTCGGGCCATTTCGTTCGAGGGCGCCCATATCAGTTTTGCTAAGTCGTGACAACCCGAGTGTCTTGTGTTCATTCAGGTGGCCTGTTTTCCATTTTATCCCTTGTGGCATCATTCGTTCAGGTGCGCCGTGTCGCGCTGTGTTAGGTCTCCCAACCAGGTGTGTTCGAGTTGGGCCATTTCATTCAAGGGCGCCCGTATCAGTTTTGCTAAGTTGTGACTACTCGGGTCCCTTGTGCACGTTCGGGCAGTCCATTTTCCGTTTTCTCCCTTATGGCATCATTCGATCAGGTGCACCATGTCTCATCATGTGAGGTTTCTCGACAAGGCACGTTCGGGTCGGGTCGGGCAGTTTCGTTCGAGGGCGCTCGTATTAGTTTTGCTAAGTTGTGACTGCCCGGGTGCCTTGTGCACGTTCGGGCTACCCATTTGTCATTTTATCCCTTGTGGAATCATTTTCTCACTACTGAGCCGTTTGAGGTCGCCCTACCGGGTGCGTTCGGGTCGGGCCGTTTCGTTTGAGGGCGCCCGTATCAGTTTTGCTCAGTAGTGACTGCCCGGGTGCCTTGTGCACGTTTGGGTGCTTTGTGCATGTCTGGTCAGGTGTGTCGTGTCATGAGGTTTCCCAAGGAAACATGTTTGGGCCTCCCTCTCTCTTCCCCAATCTCCCTCCCTCCCTCTCTCTCTCTCTCTCTCTCTCTCTCTCTCTCTCTCTCTCTCTCTCTCTCTCTCTACCCTCTAATCCTCTCACTATATCCCTCCCTCTATCCTTATTTCTGCCCCCCTTCCATCTTTGTGTCACTATCTCCCTCTCTTACCCTTCTGATCTACCTCTCTCACTCATCTCCCTCTCTCTCTCTCTCTCTCTTCATTCCTTCTCTCCCCTCTCCTTCAGTTTATCTCCATCTCTCCCTTGTGACTCCCCTTGTTTGCCTTGTTGGCAAGGTTAAAATGGTTAATATTTGATAGACAAAATGTAGATCAAATATTTCATCAAAAATAGGGAACCATACCCTATCTTCCAGGCTATTCCTATCAATCGCTTGGCCTCTTCTTGCTCTCACATGAATGTAGTCCTGCTTGACTTGTATAGAAGAAGGTTTCGCATTATCAACTATTTGTTTGGGACAACTTTTAGTTGTTTCAACACTGCTAGATTTTTCAAGCTTATCCTTTAAACCATCTTAGTCTTTTGTACTCTCTTCAACTTTGTAGTGCTTTCCATTCCTCTCAGACACATATTTTTCCTTGGTCTGTTAAGCGACAAGGTCGAAAAAATTAGGATGTTTTTGCAATAAACAAGGGTATTTCCAGGACACAGTCAAGTGGAGAAAGAGTATAATTAGAGCCAAATTTCTCATAAATGTGGGACACTTGAACTTAATATTTTCTGGAGTAGTCATGAGGTGCAGTCTGGTTATTAAGACTTCATCAGATGGCCATTCTCCGGACTTAAATTGTGTGACAACACTATGGCTGAGTTTGAAACTGGAGATTGAACATACATTTGGTTTGATTGCAATAGACATTTTAATCAATAAATGTAAATCAATGGCTAACAAATACTATAAATTAATAAGTAAAGAAGACATGGCAACAAGCAACAATACTTACAAAATTTTTACATTGAGACACAAAGAATAAGAAACTAATGTGCACAAAAAGAGACCAATGAAACTATCATCTTAACCCCTAACCCATTAAACACTAATTCCCAACCCCTAACCCATTTAACCCCTAAACCATAAACCTCTAAACCCTTAACCCCTAACCCCTAAACCCTAAACCCCTAACCCATTTAACCCCCTAAACACCTAATAAACCCCTAACCCATTTAACCCCCTAAAACCTAAACCTATAAACCCTTAACCGTTAACCCCTTAAACCCTAAACCATTAAACCAGCCTTAACCCTAACTCCTTAAACCCTAATTCCCAACCCCTAAAACCTAACCCCATTAGCCCCTAACTTCTAATCCCTAAAATCCTTAACTGCGAAATCCCCTAACCCCCTAAACCCCTAACCCATTTAACCCCCTAAATCATAAACCTATTAACCGCTAACCCATAACCCCTTAAACGCTAATCCATTAAACCCTTAACCCTAACCCCTTAAACCCTAATTCTTGAGCCCTAACCCATCTAACCCCCTAAAACCTAACCCCACTAGCCCCTAACTTCTAACCCTTAAAATCCTTAACTGCTAAATCCCCTGACCCCCTAAACCTCTAACCCATTTAACCCCCTAAACCCTAAACCTATAACCCCTTAACCCATAACCCATTTAACACCCTAAACCATAAACCTCTAAACCCCTAACCCATTTAACCCCTAAACCATAAACCTATAAACCCTTAACCACTAACCCTTAAACCCTTAACCCCTAATCCATTTAACCCCCTAAAACCCTAACCCATTTAACCCCTTAAAGCCTAAACCTCTAAACCCTTAACCCCTAACCCCTTAAACCCTATTTCCAAACCCTAACCCATTTAACCCACTAAAACCCTAACCCATTTAACCCCCTACCCTAACCCATTTGCTAAGTTGTGACCACATGGGTGTCTTATGCACGTTCGTGCGGCCCGTTTTTTGTTTTGTTTGAGGGTGTCCACCCAAACCCATTCGGGCCGGGTCATTTCGGTTGAGGGCGCCTACCCAAATGCATTCGGGTCAGGTCGTCTCGGTTGAGGGCACCTGCCGGCCCAAACGCATTTGGGTCTGGTCGTTTCGGTTGAGGGCAATATTCATATCAAATATGCTAAGTTGTGACCACATGGGTGCCCTGTGCATGTTTGTGCAGCCCATTTTCCTGTTGCTCTCTTGTGCCTTCATTTAGTCGTGCATGTCGTGTTGAGCCATGTGAGGGCGCCTACCCAAATGCGTTCAGGTTGGGTCGTTTCGTTTAAGTACGACCATATCAAAATTGCTAAGTTGTGACTGCATGGGTGCCTTGTGCACATTCATGCGGCCCGTTTTCCATTTTCCCCCTTGTGCCTTCGTTTGGTCGGGCTGTTTCATTTGAGGGCGCCCATATCAATTTTAATAAGTTGTGACTTCCCGGGTGCCTTGTGCACGTTCGAGCGGTCTGTTTTCCATTTTCTCCCTTGTGGCATCGTTTGGTCGAGCGCGCTATGTCACGTCGTGCGATGTCACCCGACCGAGTTTGTTCGGGTTGGGTCGTTTTGTTCGAGGGTGCCCATATCAGTTTTGCTATGTTGTGACCACTCGAGTACCTTGTGCACATTCGAGTGGCCCGTTTGTCATTTTTTCCCTTGTGGCATCGTTCATTCGGGTGCAACGTGTCATGGCACCCGACCAAGTGTGTTCGGGTCAGGCCGTTTCGTTCGAGGGCAGGCGTATCAGTTTTGCTAAGTTGTGATCGCCTGGGTGCCTTGTACACATTCGGGTAGCTTGTTTTTCGTTTTCTCCCTTGTGGCATCATTCTTTTGGGCGCACCGTGTTGCGCCATGTGAGGTTGCCCGACCGGGCACATTCGGGTCGGGTCGTTTCATTCAAGGGTGCCCGTATCAGTTTTGCTAAGTTTTGACCGCCCGGATTCCTTATGCACGTTCAGGTGGCCCGTTTGCCATTTTCTCCCTTGTGGAATCATTCGCCATGTCATGCCATGTGAGGTTGCCTGACCGGGTGCATTTGGGCTGGGCATGTTCGGGTTGGGTGTGTTCGGGTAGGGTCGTTTTGGTTGAGGGCGCCCACCCAAACGTGTTCGGGTCGGGTCGTTTCGGTTGAGGGCACCCGCCCAAACACATTCGAGTCGAATCATTTTGGTTGAGGGCGACCAGATCAAATTTGCTAAGTTGTGACTACACGGGTGCCTTGTGCATGTTCGTGCTGCCTGTTTGCTTTTTTTTCCCTTGTGCCTTTGTTCGGTTGGGCGCGCCATGTGAGGGCACCCGCCCAAACGCGTTCGGGTTGGGTCAGGTCATTTCGTTTGAGGATGGTCGTTTCAAAATTGATTACTTCATTGAGCACAACATGTAGCTTATCTAATACTTTATTGAAGCTAAAAGCTTCATCTTTGGGGTTACTCCTTCTGAATAACGAATAAAGGGTTAAGGAAACTGACCAATATGTTGTCAAGTTTTATCTTATCCATCTCTGGGGCAAGCTGCTTTTCTACTAACTCCACTGCTTTTGATCTCAATTTTTCCAATTTCTTCCTTCTCTCATATGATACATGAGCCTTTGCCTCTCTCTTCCCTTCTAATTCCATAATTGTGTCATAATGATGCCAACCAACTTCTTTGGAAAGCCTTCCTAGCAGACAATACTTGTGACTTGGCTGAAGCCTCAACACTTTCAGAGCATCTGAAATGACCATTCACTTTTTCCCGTCATATGGTGGGGGAACCCCTTCAAAATCCCTTATCCTAGAAAGTGCTACAGCACCACACTTGGTTTTGTGTGGAATCATTCCTCTAATTTTATAGTAGTCAAATCCTTCTCTTACTTTATTGTCATTTTCCCATACCTAACCAATGAGAGCACAAGAACACCTATTTCTATAAAAGCACCTATAACTTCTCTTACTTTCTTGTCATTTTCCCATGACTAACCAATGAGAACACAAGAAAACCTATTTATATAAAATCAACTATAATACTTTTGTGGGTTTCACTAATATCCCTTTAGTTAGTGTGTGCACAGTAGCTTAGATCCTAAAGTGATTCTCGTACAATGATAATCCACTAGGTGTATTTTTTCTTTAAAAAATATGCATGGATAGATGTCCCATTTATGGCCAAGTTCGACCAAAATGGTTCCCCCTACCTACCTAGTAACTACATTACATTTATTTCATGACAAGACTACCCTACAACCCACCAAATTTCTATCATATCCTTGACGTCAACAACAATTTGTTGTTCAAGATATAGCTAAGTTGGAACAAACTTAGCTCTAGATCTTAGGATATTTTTCCACCTCTAATGTTTATAAACCAATATATATAAAATTTCTAAAGCATGTGGGAGCCCTTTAAGTATCATCTTTCCTATATTGACTTCATCTTAAAAATCATGAAAAATGTCCATAGATGAGTTATCCTTACTAAACCAAAAATTTCATTGAAAATAATAATTCATACCATAACATTACTACCTCCCTTTTAACCACATAAAAATTATTTTTAAGTTACCATAATTCATCTTTAATATCACATAATTAGATTAAAAAATCAACCAAGATCCCTAGTTTATGAAATAAAAATTCAACAATTTTATATAATTAATAATTTAAATAAATGTCTTATATCTAATCTCATTAATAATTATTTATAATCAACAATACCACTTATTTACCCAAACCCCTTATTAACCCCAAGAAAATTCTCACACATTTTATTTAATGGAATTTGAGTGGCCTTAAAAAACACAAGTATTTCATTTCAAAATGTCAAAAAATTTCAAATATCAAAAGTTTTAATTTCCCTCTTTAATTTCCCTCTGGTTGATATTTTTAATTTCCCTCTTTCATTTCCCTCCGGTTACATGGTTTTTCCAGGGAAGGAGGGAGGATGCGGCCATAATGTCATCGGTTTTGAGGAAGGATGCAACTATACTATTGCAGGTTCAGAGGAAGGATGCAGCCATACTGTCCCAGGTTTGGAGGAAAGATGCGGTAAGTAAAGAAATTGATCCCGAGTGCCTGTTGCAGGTCTGCTTGCTCCACAAGTCTGAAGGAATTCCAACTGTAATCAGCTCCATCACAGGTCAATCTGCGAATTTCACACTTTATTTGTTGTTTCTTTTGCATTTTAGTTCTATTTTTTGACATGTCGATACGATAATTTACATATTCTTTCTTTTCTGTTGAAATCTATTGATTATATCTCGAATCAAAGCAGATCGATTAAATTTTTGAAAACCCATGTTCTATTTTCTCTAGTTTTTAGGGTTTCATGAGTTAGACAGTTAACATATTTCTCTAGTCGTATGCATTAGTGTTTATGGTTTAGCTTCAGTATGTGTTGTTTACTAGATTTGGCATATACCCTGAATCTTCCATCTTCCCAGCCAATAAATCCACCATTGAATATATCTTCTCTGATTGTTTGTGTGATCTGTCTCCAACAACAAATGAATGGACTTTGTTCTTGACCTCGATCCAGCTACATCCTGGGATATTTACTGCCATATTGTGTGTTTCCATTGCATGGTAACAACTCGGGTATATAGTGGTAAAGTTGAACCAACATAGAAGGGTCATTTGAAAATTTTGTGTTTCCTACTCTCATGGGTCTCTCAATCTGCTTCTTTGTATTGGAGGGGAAGTAAAAATGGGCAGTGATATCTCAAGATACAAAAGTTGCAGCAGCATAAAAGGTTCTAGTTATTCTTTAGAGGGTGAGTTTTGGACCCACTGTAATAAAAGGCTCGATGAACATGTTTTGTATGGATTATGGCTTATACAAACCTTGGATCCTAATTTTTGTGATGCCTCAGGGATCGAACATACCTCTGTGTGGTTCAAAAAAAGCTAACTCTACTATTTAGCTCACGTGAGGATCGCTTACATGACTCTCACTACAGGGTGATGAAGTTGTATAAAATTTCAATATCTATTGCATTTTTTGATGACATTGCAAAGGCTCGATGTGTTTTGAATCTTCATCCTATATAAAAGTGGCATGCTGTAAATTTTGTGGCTCGCATTTGCGTGATGATAATAATTCGTATATGATAACTTCACACAGTAAATCATAGTTAGATAATAGATAGAAATGGCTCGGTGATCTCAATAGGATGACATGTTATATCACTCTCAGTAATGCATTCCAAGACTAACTATAATCCGATCATTACATCATGGAACATTGAATTTATAAAGTGCTCTCTCTCTGGTATGATGATTCACATAGTTGGTGCTTTGTGGGTTTGGTATGCACACCCAATTTTTCGTATGCCTTTGTGGAGCCACGAAGAATTTGATTCTCATTGTATTTGGTTGGCACCATTACAGTGACTAATATAATATGAAAAGTTTTCACTCGTTCCTGTGACATGATGGGTTGGAATCGCTTTGGCATATGAGTTATTATTCACAGCGTAACTGTGTAATTTCATATGAAGATAGTAACCAGAGTAAAAAAATCAGAGCGGGTGCCAATAATCAGACACCTCTGCATCCAGAGCTCTCCGCATCCATCCTCCAAATATTCACTTTTTTTTTCAACGGGAAGGGTATTTACATTATGAACCTAAAATCAAACATAGAAAATATACAAGTCATGGAAGGCTGATCTCTTGAAACGCTCAAACAGTACAGCATATGGATAAGAGCTAACCACCAGACATCCTTGCATGTACATTGTACATCTATGCGAAAGGCCACTCTAAACATATTCTGTTAGGAAGAAAATTTGAGACAAAGGATTTGTTCGTAATACATATAGCACTACACCTAGAATTATCCTCCTTTCATAAAATTTGTCCTTCTAATTGATAAAATATCTATTAATAAGCACTGATTACTTCAAATGATATCCATGGATGGACCATTCTACGATTCAGAAAATGAAATTCAACCATCCATTAGTAAATCCATGAGAGATCTTGCTTGTAGGAGACAACCTTTGCAGCACCTTTAGTGCCTTTCTCTTAGATTTGAGGGCAATCTTCCACCTTTAAATTTTTAAGTTTATGAGAACCTACTAGAGGCTTGAGTCCAATATCATTCAAAACCAAGCACCTACAAAGTCACATGACACTCAAGCATGGAAAGTGCTTCACCAGTTGTAGCCCTTCATCAGTGACCTCCTGGCATTGTATAAGTTCAAGGATCTCTAGAGAGTGAGATGCACAGAGAGCCTCCATGCCACTGTCATTGAATGAATAAACATGGTCAAGAAGTAAAACCCGGATAGGGCATGCTTCAATTAATGAAATTATGCCAGCAAGACTAAAGGAAGATGAGGAAGGGAAGTCTCCATCAGAGTATGATATTGAAACTAATTCCAATTAAAAGAAATTCTAAGCAATGACTTTCAAGCTCTCATCTGTCAACCACAGTGGATTTCTCATTAGGATAGGAATGGAAAAATATGAAGGAACTCCTAATGACAAGGTATTCAGCGTGGGGCATTTCTGGGAAAGGCTTATCAAATCATTATCTCTTACCCCAACACACATATCAAGATGAAGATTTTGCAAAGCTTGACATTTCCTAAGAACACAAGCAAATCCTCTACATGGGCTGATGAGGAAATTAACAAGACTCAAATATTCTAGAGCCTCACATGCTACCCATTTTTTTTGCCATCTTTCGACAGCTAAACGTCCATATACTTTCATGTACCTATAATTTGCATCAACCTCGAACTGGAGCCTTTTCAGGTTCCTCCAACCGTCCCCCAACTTTTCTAGATCACCTTCTCTAATAGCTCAGCAATTTTTTATAGCCAGATCTTCCAAAATCTCAAGCTAACCTAGATACTCCAACCATTCTACACTACTTACATTGAGGCACCTAGTCAGGTGAACTGTTGACAGTTTTTTGCAACATACAACCACAGTCAGTATTCCACAACTTGTTATTCCTGGACTGAAATTCAGCCTGAAGGCCTTAAGCCCAGTGCAGAAACCTAGATACCCTAGACCTCCATCTGTAATAAATGTGAAAAAGCTGAGAGTGAGATCAGTGAGGTTAGGGAAATGTTGTGATAGAATTCTAAGCCCTTCATTATCTAACTGCTTGCCTAGCTTTGACATCCATCTAGAATACACTATCTCCACTCTCACTAAGTTAGGGAACTGCATACAGAGCACAGATAAGGCTTCAATTGTTGGGCTTAAACTACACCCCACCCTTAAATATTCTCTCTAGTCTGTGAATTTTATATATGTTACACAATTGTTTTATTTTTTTAAAAATATTTTAGCCTTGCGTCGGAAGATCGACGATACATTTTTTTAAATATTTTTACCCAAACTTCGGAAGACCGACGACATACACGTCGGAAGTGAGACGTCTCATTTTTTTACTATTTTTACTCTTTCTTCAGAAGCCCTATGCCATACACGTCACAAGAGAAATGTTTCGTTTTAAAATATTTTTACCTGTTCGTCGGAAGACCGACACCGAACACGTCGGAAGACCGACGTTTCATTTTTAAAATATCTTTGCCTTTTCGTCATATTAGCGACATTACATAAGTGTCAAAAGAGTGATTTTCAAAACATTAGACCACATATCGTCAGAATTGCAACAGTTTACAAACGTCGGAAGAGCGACGGTTGGGAGGACGTCGTAAGAGCGATGGCTTGTAAAACGTCAAAAGAGCGACAGTTTGGAAAACGTCGGAAGAGAGACAGTTGTTTGGAAATGTCGGAAAAAGTGTTGGTATTGCGACACTTTGGAAAAGTGTTGGAATTGCGATGTAATGGCTAACCACGTTTTGTTTTCCTTTGAACTGTCGCTCTTGCGATGACTATGTGTCGGAATAGCGACGAAGTCGCCGTCGGAAATTGGGCCAAATTTTCTAGTGATTCACCAACTCATTTTTAGTGGTGTACTTGGATGACATTTTGATCTTCAGCCAGACTTGGGAAGAGCACCTCCACCACATCTGAGAAGTCCTCCAAACACTACGGCAACACAAGTTGTGTGCCAATTTTGAGAAGTGCACTTTTGGCATGACCCAGGTTCAATATCTAGGATACATTATTGATGAAAGGGGGGTGCATGTGGATCTAGCCAAGATCCAAGTAATTTAGGATTGGCCACCCCCAACCACTCTAACAGAGCTTCGCAGATTTCTGGGTCTTGCTAATTTCTACCGCAGGTTCATGTTGGGATTCTCTCATATCACTTGGCCCTTGAGTCAAGTCACCAAGGGAGGAGCGAAAGAAAATTTATTTTGGTCAAAATATCAATAGAAGGCGTTCATAGAATTGAAACATCACCTCTGTTCTTCCCTAGTGCTCACATTACCAGACTTGCAACAACCATTTGAGATCAAGACAGATGCCTCTGACTATGCTATTGGGGAAGTTCTTACTCAACAGGGGCATCTAATGGCATATCACAGTGAGACATTGTCTGACACAGTTTTCAAGTATCCCACTTATGATAAATAAATGTATTCCAGGTGCAGGCTTGTCGACAATGGAAACATTACATTTTGGGGAAGGAAACAATCATCCACACACACCATTGGCCCCTGTAGTTCATACATACACAAGGTAATTTGCAGAACGATCGCCATCAGAAGTGGTCCACATATGTGAAACAATTTCATTTGAACATCAAGTACAAGAAGGGTAGCACCAATAATGTTTCTGACTGCCTTAGCCGACCATCGATCGTGGCCATAACCACAGTTCTCAACTCTTGTGGGCACGAGACTTCTGATTGGCCACTTCTCTATAAGAGCGATCTAGAATTCAGCCACACATACAAGGCACTCTTGGGGGGTACGCAAGTTCCAAAGTTTCACCTCCAAGATGCAATGTTATATCACCTGGGATACATTTGTGTTCCTTCAAGTGAGTGTGCCAAGGTGATATGGGAAGTGCACTACAGTTGAGTTGTTGGGCATTTTGGGGTCGAGAAAATAGTGGTAGTACTGCAAAATTATTTCTATTGGCTAGACCTTCGACAGGATGTCGGGAAGTACATCAGATCCTACACTGCTTGCACTATTGCCAAACTGACCATCAAGAAACAAGGGCTCTATACTCCGCTACCTACCCCTCATCAACCTTGGGAATCCATCTCCATGGATTACATGTCAAGCCTTCCTTCTACTAAGCATGGAAATGACTGTGTTTTTGTGGTCGTCGATAGATTCTCAAAGATGGCCATTACGACAGCCTGCAAGAAGAATATCACAATAGAAGCCACTGCTAAACTATTCTTTGAACGAGTGTGGGTTCAATTTGGGATCCCAAAGTCTATCATATCAGATCGTGACACCGGGTTCCTCAACACATTTTGATCCAACCTCTGGTCAATGTTGGACACCAAGCTCACCAAGTCCACAACTTTCCATCCCCAAACTGATGGCCAAACAGAGGTTGTCAACAGGATGAATGTACACATTATGTGCATGTACAATTCAAAAAATCCACAAAAATGGGATGAGAGCCTCCCCTATGTACAACACATTTATAACCGGGCTCTCCACAGCTCAATCGGCCACAGCCTCTTTCAGGTGGGCTTGGGATTCCATCCACTATGTCCCATTGACATAGCCATGCCATTTGTGGCTACTCCAGCCGATTCAGCTCATGTCCAGTCTGAAGCTAACAAAGCGAACAACTTCATTGAGTGCATTCAGAACATCTACCAATAGGTTCATGACATATTGGATAGAGCCAATGCTAAGTACAAGAAACGACATGATCAACATCAGGTGCCACACAACTTCCAGGTGGGTGACAAAGTGTGGCTACATTTGCAGAAGGAGCGCCTCAATGGACCCCACTGCAAGCTTCGCTCGCTCCAATATGGGTCGTACACCATCAATAAGGTTATAGGGAACAATGCCTTCAAGCTTAGTATTCCACCATTCCTTGGTCTGCACCCAGTATTCAATGTAGACCGCCTTCATCCCTAATTCCCACCTCTACTGGACACCTCTGACATTGCAGAAGAACTCACACCAAAAGAGTTAAACCCAGACTGCATGGAACAGGCCACCACATATTGTATCATGGATATGAAAATCAAGAACACTTTCCAACGGAAGATCCAACTATATCAGGTTGTCAAAGCTAGCCAACTCCTACACCAAGGCAAGTGGTTCACCAGGGACCAAGTTCAGGAGAAGTTTCCTCATCTCATGGAGGAACTCAATGCAATGGGGCCCATTGCTTCCTAAGGGGGGAGGAATGATCCAGGTGGATATTAGTGGCCACCTATCTATTCCACTTGGGGCTCCAAAATTTTCTCTTTTATTTTTTTAGTTTCGGCACAACTTACTACTTTTATCAGTTTTTCAGGTCCTGAACTTCCAGAGCCATCTTGAGGCCCTAAACGACATTTTTTGTGAATCGCTTGTATGAATAATATGATTCCATTATAGAATTTATATTCATGGAAAATTTTTTAGTCCTCAGATAGATCTTTCTAATGATGTATCATACACGTCAAACGGAGATCGTATGCCGAAGTTACGTCCCCGGGAAGTTGAAACACCAATTTACCCAAACAGGGCCCATAGTTTTGGCACTTCATCTCCTAGGGTTAGGTTTTTTGACTTTTAGAGTTATCCATTATTTCTCAATAATAAATAGGCCCTCGAACCTCATTGTAACACAGTTTAGGGGTCTATATTCGCCACATCTCTTCTAAGAGATTTGCTACTAGCACCCTAGCTATTTTATTTCCATTTTGTCTGTAAGCAAATTTCAGTTCTTTGATATTAATGAAATGAAGTGTTATTTCTGCTGCATCTTTGTATTTGTGATTTTATGTGTATTTTGTTGTGTTCCAGCATCAATATGGATCAAATACAAAGATATTTGGTTTTCAGGGGTAAATTAGCACTTTGAGAAGCTCTTGAAGAGGGATAAGAGGGATAATAAGTTGAAAAAAACATGGCAAGCCATTATCGCACCAGGAACACAATTTCTCAAATAAGGATGAAATAATTGAAGAAAGGGTTAAAAGAAGCACAAATGAACCTTAAAGAGAAGGATATATTAGATTTTTTGGCTGAATCTTCCTTTTTTGTTTATCCCATCTCTCACATCTACCATAAAACCAATTTTGAGAAGTTTTGATCAATTTTGGAATTTTTTGTAATTTTTGCAAAATTCTAGAAATTCCTCATTGCAAAAGGGTAGCAAAATTTTGTTATGCTTATTTTTGGGCCACCCAAATGATGATTTATTTACATGGATGGATGTATTTTGATGATTAAATCACATATCAAGAACCCCCATGGCATGAAAAGCTGTAATTTTGGAGAAAAGGATAAAAAAACAACTCATTTTTCATGTTTACGCCACCTTTTTGGAGCCTCTGTTACGCTTTTCAAGTGCTTGGAAGAATGGATGTTTGAAGGCCTCCTCATGGGTAATTTTTCAAAATTAAATATGTTATGGAAACTATACCGTTCTTTTATAAATGGATTTGGATTCCTAAAAGTGCCTCAAAAGTGCCTCCAAATTTCTTTTATGCTTCTGCAATTTTTTGTTACCCATTTTTAGAAATGTCACACTTCAGCATTGGATTCCTTAGAACATTTGTCCAGCTTGGAAATTGTCACAAATTAGATATCTTGATGTCCTATTAGTTTTAATTAGATTTATTGAGTTGGTTTTTTCCTCCTATTATTAGGGAATATGTAATTAATGTTAGGGACAAACACTCCTAGTTCATAGCTAAAATTCAGGGAATGGTTTCTAACCTCCCTAGAATCTAGGAAATCACTGATATTGTGTATTTATGATCTATTTTGGATGGAATTTCGACCTTATGAGGTGTCATAGTCCCTATATTCTATAATTAGACGCTCTTTAGTCTTTTTTTAGGTTGTATAGACTCATTTTGCAGTGGAGCTTTTGTAATCAACAATTTGGAATGAAATCAAAGACAAATTTGCAGGAATTGTGTTGAGATACTTGTGGTATGCATTGGAGCATATGTTCTTCTATATATTATTATCATTTCATGCTTAATACCATGTATTATTCTTTCATATATGTTTATCTTGTAATATTATGATCAGAGATCATGTTTATTCATGCTCTGTTTTAGACAAGGTTTACATTGCTATGTTTATTTGCTTCTAAACTGAATGAATTCACCTCAGTGCTCATTCAAACTATATTATACTTCATCCTATACTCAATGAACTATTAAAATTATTTCAAAATACCTATTTATCCTCACATATTCTTTGTAAATTGACCTTGGGATTCAGACATAAAAAAACTAACACACAGTCTACTCACTGAATGTTCTATCCAGCATTAAAAACATCAAACAAAACCTATTTTTTGAACTTATATACCTAGCCTAAGATCATTAGATGACTAATTCATTCCTTTGACTACAAAAGTGATAATGAGAGAGCCCTCTTTGGTCCTGCTAGGGCTAGCTACCTGACCTAAAGTCTGGTCTGTGGTTACCTTTCTCCAATCCTAGTTTCAGCCTTGGGAAGTTGGGGAGAGTGATAACATTTTTGGCATTGTTTCCGAGGAGCGATTGCTAAGAATTCCCTAGGAATATTTATTTAATCCTCTGAAAGTTATACTTGTAGGTGACAAGCTCTAGCATTCAAAATAGGCTGAATTCTTAAATCTGAGTCAAAGTTTAAAATTCCTATCTTAAGCTGGGTCCAAAAAGACATACTAGGTCAAATCTAGACCCATCCCTCACCAATTTTGTATGACCGTGAGAGTCTTTTCAGAAAGCATACAAAATAATTCTCGGGACATTGGAAGATCTATTCCTCCATTTTTCAAATCCAATGCCTTTCCTACGATATTTGTTTTAGAATAATTTTCTTATAGTTAAGAATCTAAAAGATCTTTGTTTAGAACTATGTCTGAAACCTTTCTTTCAAAAACCACCTTTGATACTTTTGATTTTGAGACCTTTGCACCATTTTCTGAGTCTTTCCATTCCAAAGTTGATAGTGAATTCTAGTCTAATTTCCACAAACTTAAGGGCTTGGTGGATAAGTTTCAAGAAACTTCAAAAAAAGCTTGTTTCCAATATCAACAACACGCTTTTTCTTCACCTGTCATTACACCTTCTCATACAGCTACATCATCAACCCTTCCTTTCACTCCATTAGTACCTCTACAATTTTTCACTCCATTGGCACCTCCACCACCCCCTCCATTAGTCATGGCTAGATTTTCTCTATTTATCTTACCGCTTAATATCACTCTGCTACCTCAAAAATATGGTCAGAGACTTCCCCTTTTCGATGGAACATTAGAGATTACAACTTATCAGAACATTTCCAAAGTGATTGATTTCATGGATCTTGAACAGATCGACAATAACGATGCCAAGATGTGCATCATTGCACAAAGTTTCTCTAGAGAGGTAAAAAAATGGTTTTTCTCTCTCACAACTGGTTCAATAGGTACTTCACAATAGTTGATTGACTTGTTTATGGCGAAATGGGAAGATAATAAAAATCCATTGAAGATTTTAGCTAAGTATAACGCCTTCAAAAGGAATCCCAATGAGTCTATCCAAGACTTTACAACTAGATTCAATAAAATATATTATTCAGTTCCTGAGAATATTAAGCCTCCTCCAAGCCTTTCTTTACTTCATTATCCTAATGGTTTCGATCCTGACATGTCCTATCGGTTGAGGGAAAAAATCCATCAACTCTTGAAGAAATGCAGAGAAACGTAGTGACTGTGGAAGCTAATTTGATCATCAATAGGTCTAAAATCAAGACATATAAAGAGTCACTATTAAAGATGAAAAATATACTTCATAAAAGGGAAAATTAGATACCTCGATCAATACCATGGAGAAAATGATAGATAAAATTTCAATCGTTGATCGACAAGCTGAACCCTCCATTAGAAATCCCAACTTCAGGGGTCAAAATCAGCAGCCTCAATACAGGATCAAGAAAAGGGATCAACAGAGGGGTCATGATCTACAAAGTCAATAAAAAATTTTCATTCCATTTCAGCAGAATTACATTGAATGCCCTGATCAAGATGATGAAGAAGAAATTTCTGGCGAGAATCATTTATTTGAGGAAAATCAACAACCTATTTCCTCACTGAAGAAGATCAATTTTCTGCAAAAAATTGTGCACCAAATTGTTGAGCATTGGAAAAGGTATGAATTCACCATGTATTTCTTTATCTTTTTCCTTGAAACATAACTCTTTTTATTCTAGAAAGATGATAAATTGAAGGATTATGATAGAATTAAAAAGATTAATGTTTATTGTGAAATTGGCTAAAGATTGTCTTTTATTCTAAACAGGAAACAAATGAAGTGGGAAACCACCATTCGAAAGGAAAAGCTAAAGTAGGAGTAACTGTTGTTCCTCTAGCAAAGGGTCGTATCCAGTCAAGAAGGATGAAATCAGAACACATAGTTAAAGAAAGGCAAGGAACAGCACGGCTACAGCACAAGAAGACGAAGTGTTAGCTAAAAGAGGAAAATAGAGCGAATCCCTAAGATATTCGATCTTGAGGGATCGGTGTTCAAAGTTTATCTTTGTTTCTTGTATTTTCCGCCAAATTGTTATAAAAGGCAGCCCCTGTAGAAATAGAGGGGAAGGAAGAAACATTATCATTGAAACTTCTTTTGTAATTCTATACTTTTATTGACTCTCGTGATTCAAGCAGAGAGCGACTATTTGTAAACGCTGTTATGCGCGATTAATACATGATTTAGTTGTCGTTCCATCACTTGATTTTGGAGTAGCTTAGCGGTGTTTCCCTAGCGGCTAAGGGCCCGACCTTGGTGGATCCACTTTCTCTTTTGTATCATTATCTTTCGTTTACAATTGTGTGATGGTTTGCATTTATTTTCATTATAGTTTCAAGTTTAATAGTTTACAGTTTTATTGATTTATAATCTTGGTGTGTTGCATTGTTGAATTGGGTTGCCGTTCCTTTCCAATTCAACAAGAATCTTGATTCCTGTATAACTTATCTTGTTATGCTTTAACATAGCTTCGTTTTTCTGCATCTGCTATTCCATTCTATTTGTTGTTCCGTTTTTATTGTCGTTCCTTTCGGATTGTTGTTCAATAGAATTTGCTGTTCAAATCCATTCAATAGAGTTTTTTGTTCAATTTCATTAGATAGAATTTGCTGTTCATTCCTATTTCTATTCAATTCCATTAAAATAGATCTGTTGTTCATTTCATTTAATTAGTTTACAATTTATTTCATACCTGCAAAGAGTTTAGTTTCTCTTTTGAGAGCTTGCCTAGTTTAGTAGCATTAGTGATTTAGTTCAGTTTCCATTTAATTTCTTCAGTGTGGAGTGGAATATCATCAAATGTAAAGGACATTGGTTATTGCTACCTACGTTCTCAGATTGATTGTATTGTTCTTATTTGATTTCATTTACATCAGTTTCCAAAGGAAAGAGTCATTAACATTGCATCCTTGACTGATGATTGCTAAGTGAATGATTGGATTTCAGAGCATTTAATTTCATGTCATTTTAGTTAGATTTCATTTCCAAGCATCCATTTACTCTTGTATTTATAACACTATAATGCATATTGTAAAACATTACTATTAGATTGAATTGTAGCCTCAGACTGAGTACACTCTTGAAATAAAAATCATACCTGGATTGATAATTAATGTAGGATAAACAGGAGTTAAAAAGACACCTTTTATACCTCAACATTTTGGCACCGTTTCCAGGGAGAGTGTAGCTATTTAGGAAAGAGTAATGTACATTTGATTTTTTCTACTAGGGAAGAACTGGGTATTAAAAACGGAAGGTAAGAAGCTGTGTACGGAGCGAGGAACATGCTCGTTCATTGGCCCACTTCATAGCAGAATTGAGTAAAATTTTTAGGTAGGAATGAATGCTTGTGTTTTTTTTTGAATGAATAGAAAATCTAAACAGAACAAAATTCCTCCTAAACCTGAAAAACCTAAGGGACCAGTGACCCTTGGGTGAACAAATTTCATTGACGAAATCCTTAAGAAATCCGTATCTCAGCCATCAGTAGGACCTAGAAAAATTTACTTCTAGACAACCTACTAGCTCCCTTCAGGCCACAGAGTCACCATCTGTAGCCTTTGTTGAGGTCCATATCCAAACAAAAGAAATTGAGAAAGATCCCCAAGAAATTAAGAATTCTCACCTAATTTCTCTGCAAGAAGGAAACTCTAGTAATCTTCGTGAAGGAGGAGGAGAAACAGGGGAAACATAAGAACCAAAATCTACTCTTAAAGTAATCCAAACAGTAAGTAGCCCAAATAAGGGAAGTCTTATCAAAATTATTCAAAATAAATCTGAAGGACCTGAATCTCCTCAGATAGTAGGTCAGCAAGGAACACTCATTATTCTAGACCAAGGAAGTGCTGTCAAGGTCATTCCTACTCCTTCTATTCGGCCTAGGAATAATTCCCTAGAAATCCCAGAAGGATATTGGCACATATTTGATCAAATGGCCCACAACCAGCAACCACCTCAACAAAATTCCACACTGCAATACCCATTATGGACACTGTAGTTAATGCACCTATGAAGGCCATTCCTCTTCAGCAGATTCGTACATTCCATGGCTTAACATCAAAAGATCCAGATGCATTTCTGTTTGAATTCGATGTATTATGCAGAGGGTATGACTATACCACCGATCCCCAAAAATTAAAATTATTTCCTTCCACATTAAAAGGAGTAGCTTTACGATGGTTTATGGGGTTAGGTGGAGGTGTTATAAATGATTGGGATCAGATGAAAGTTTCTTTTCTAAAGAAATATCATAATTATTTTAGATCCAGAGAATTAAAAGATGAAATATTTCAGATGACAACAAAACCTAATGAAACACTCGAGGAATATGTATAACGCTTTCAATACAACCTCCAGAGATCACCCTATGTATCTCTACCCTTACCTGATAATGTGTTAAAAACTACATTACTAAAAGGGATGAAGGAACAATGGGTTGAAACATTAAAAATCATGGGAAAAGGTGATATATATTAGGAGATTTTTCCTGACATTATTAATTTATGTATCAAGAGCTCGAGAGGCAGCACAAGGCTAAAGTCAGTAGAATGTGATATGATCACAAGGGATAGTAATACCTCTGGTGAAGGTATAACCTGCGCAGAAATCAGCAATCTACTAGAAGATTTTAAAAATGAAATTCTAGGGACTCTGACAATGCAGTTTGACATCATGCAAGCTAAACAAAAGCAAGTAGAAGCAGAACAAAAATTGGCAATATTCTGCCCTAAATGCAGAAATAAACACAACCATAAAGATTGCTCGCTAGATATAGTCAAATTCTGTGCTATCTGCACAAAATATCACTCCACAGAAGGTTTCCCCTCACTCCTAGGATTGAAAGCAATCTACAAAGAAGCAAAAGAAGAATCAGAAATGGTATTCCTACTCAATCAGCGCCGACAATGGAAGCCATGACAAACATGTATGCCAATTGATCCATCCTCTTCTTTTTAGTCTCCTCAGTATAATGCTGAGCAATATAATGGAATGTGGAAAAATCATCCACCTTTCCCCAATTGGTCACAACAACCATTTTCACCATGGCCAAATCAAACAAATGAAACCAATTGGCCAAACTCTCCTTACTGTCCATCGTCTTGGAAAAATAATCTTTATCCAACACAATGGTCCCCCTCCACCTCGCGGAGTTAGACCTGGCAGTCGAACTGGAAAAGGCCTACGAATCAGCTAGCTGGAACGATCCCTCTCCCTCAACCTACATTTCCAGCACCATATACATTGCAAAAAAAATCCCTAGACCAACTTGAGACCGCAACTCCCAACCCAACCCAACCCAAACCCTAATAATAGGTCGGTTCAGTCTGTTCAAATAATGGAACCACCAAAACTATAAACTGAATTAATGGAGTGCAATGACCTTCAACTAAGATCTGGGCACATAATAGAAACCAAGGGAGACAAAAATGTTCAAGTTGAAAATTTGTTACCTTCTGTACAAACACTCCAAAAGGAGAATGTGGTGATACAACAAACTCATGAACAAGAAACCACCTCTTCTCCACCATTCCCAGAACGATTAATCATACCTCGTCCAATAGAACATCTCGATTTTGATCTTCTGGGAGAACTGAAAAAATTGTGTATGAAAATTCCACTCCTCCAAGCTATCCAAGACATTCTCATTTATGCAAAAACCATAAAATAACTATGTATAAAGAAGCCAAAGAGGAGAAGAACAACTAACCCAACTTTCCAAGTATTCGGCACTCTATCTGAATTATTATTAGGAATGGAAGCACCTGTAAAGTATGAGGACCCAGGAAATCCTATAATTAAGGTGAAAATCAATGGACAATCATTTCCAAATGCCTTAGTTTATTTGGGAGCTACAATTAATATCCTAACAACCACCACTAGTCAAAAACTTGGCATTACAACATTATATCCAACAACAACCTTACTGGAACTGGATGAATATCAGTAGTCAAGCTAGAAGGCACACTGCATGATGTAATGGTATCTATAGACCCCTGGGAATATCCTGCTGACTTCCTGATTATCAACCCCAAAAACCGGCTAGATGGACACCCTTTGATCTTAGGTAGACCTTGGATGACAACTGTTGATGCCTATATTGGTTGCCGGCAAGGCAGCATGACTATAACTAGAGGGAGTTATGTCAAGAACTTAGCTTTATACCCTCTAGCCCAACCAAGCCTAACAATAATGAAAACAAAGAGATAGCCTGTATCATATCTCATAGAAAACATTAGATCACCACTAACCATAGAAGATGCCCTCGACTTTAAAGATCAAACAGAAGTCATTAACAATTTCATCAACCAACCAAAAATTAGATCCCATTTGCAATGTCAAATGATCAAAGCAGCATTTGATAATGAAGAAGATCCCCTGAAAGACATCCAAGAACAATAAATACCTACCACTTATGTTCACAATAGCAAAACTATAGAGATTGAGCCAGGAAAAACTTTGAACATTAACAAAAATCTGAGTGTTGAACAAGAAGAGGAGTTGGCCCAACTACTGAAAAAATATAAGGGAGCCTTTGCATGGGATTACCTAGACATGAAAGGAATTGATCCCCAGTTATGTACACACCAAATTTATATAGAAAAATATGCTAGACCCATTCACCAACCCCAAATAAGATTAAACCCTCACCTTAAGGATATTGTGAAAGCTGAATTACAAAAACTTTTGGATGTCAACTTTTTTTATCCAATATCTGATAGCAAGTGGGTCTCTCCACTAGTTGTGGTGCCAAAAAAGAATGGGAAGTGGAGGATATGTGTAGACTACAGAGAACTAAACAAAGCAACCTAGAAATACCACTTTCCCCTTCCTTTCATTGATCAGGTATTAGATACATTAGTAGGGATGAAATTCTTCTCTTTCCTAGATGGCTTCAATGGATACAATCAAATTCAGATTGCCCCTGAAGACCAAGACAAAACTACTTTTACCTGTCCTTGGGGGACATTTTCTTACAGAGTTTTACCCTTTGGTCTATGCAACGCCCCTGCTACATTTCAGAGGACCATTCTCAACATCTTTTCAGATATAATAAATGAAGGGCTCGAAGTATATATGGATTATTTTACACCTTATGGAGATGAATTTGAGTCTGCATTAGAAATATTGGAAAAGGTGTTGCAAAGGTGTATTGACACCAGACTCTACCTAAGCCATGATAAGTGCCACATGATGATGATCGAGGGACTCATCTTGGGTCATTATATCTCAACAGCTGGAATACAGGTAGATCCAGCTAAAATTCAAATACTTTTGTTAATACCTACTCCCACCACACAAACATAGGTACGTAGGTTTCTCGGATTTTCTGGTTATTATAGAAGATTTATAGAGCATTATTCTCAAATAGCTACACCTCTATACGCACTAACAAGGAATGTTGATTTTAACTGGATAGATAAATGCGACCAGGCTTTTGAGGATATAAAAAATCTTCTATCAACAGCCCCAGTTCTAAGGGGCCCAAATTGGGATTTGCCATTCCAAATTTCATCTGATGCCTCAGAAAAAGCTATTGGAGCATTCCTTGGGCAAGAATAAGATAAAAAGCCATATGAAATTTATTATATTAGCAAGAATCTATCTCCTACTGAATTAAACTATACTATGACTGAGAAAGAATTTTTAGCTTTAATACATGTTGTAAATAAATTTAGATATTATATAACTGGGTCTCTTGTAGTTTTATATACAGATCTCTCTGCCATAATTTTTTTAGCAAATAAACCTGTTACAAATGGTAGAGTAACAAGATGGTTTATTCTATTGCAGGAATTTGACATCACAATAAAGGATCGACCAGGAAAAGAGAATCTTGTAGCTGATTTTCTCTAATGAATGCTAAAGCCAACAAACGTAGCAGCAGTCGAGGATCACTTCCCAGATGAACATTTTTTTTTTGTCACTGCTAGAACCCCATGGTGTGCTGATGTTGAAAATTATTTAGTAGTAGGTAAATTACCTAAGCATCTAACGCCCAATGAACAAAAACAGATAGTACAGCGTAGTACCCTATTCTCTTGGATTAGGGGCTGCCTATTTCATACAGGAGCAGATATGCACATCAGGAGATGCATCAGAGAGGACGAAATATTTGACATCCTGAAAGCATGCCACGATGGGCCATGTGGTGGAAATTTCGCAGATTACGGGACTGGTCACAAGGTTTTACAAACAGGCTATTACTGGCCTACTATTTTTAAAGATGCTAAAAAGTTTGTACAAGCCTGTTATAGTTTCCAAAGGGCAGGACGCCCTAGACAGTCTGATGAAATGCCTTTGAACCCACAGTTAGTAATAGATCCATTTGAGCGTTGGGCGCTCGATTTTATTGGTCTTATTAACCCACCATTAAATCAGAAAACATATATACTAGTTGCAACAAAGTATGTTGCTAAATGGGTTGAAGCAGAAGCACTTCCAAGAGCTACAGAGGACTCTGTAATACAATTCATTTTCTAAATATTTGTGTGATATGGCCTCCCTAGGGACGTAATTACAGATGGAGGACTGCAATTTGTAGGTAATGAAATTGCTGCAACATTAAAAAACTACCACATCCAGTACAAAATCACGACCCCATACCACCCACAGATAAATGGCCAAGTAGAGAGCACGAATAAAGTGATAGAATCTATACTGACAAAAACAGTTGCATCACACCAACGTGACTAGACTTTAAGATTTCCGGAAGCCTTGTGGGCATACCGAACAACATGGATAAATACCACTGGGTATTCACCATATCAATTAGTATTTGGAAAAGAACCCATATTTCTAATAGAATTTGAAATTCAAACATTAAGAAAAACCTAGGAGGTGGGTTTGGACTTAAATGAAGCCCAGGTCAGAAGATTACAACAAATCAGTCAGTTAGATGAAATTAGGCCCTTTAATCTCCAACACGCTGCATTAATTCAACAGCAGAGAGAAAAATGGCACGACACCCTCATTAAAGAGAAGATCTTCCATGAAGGAGATCGGGCACTCCTATATGACTCCAGGTTTCAAGATTTCCCAGGAAAACTCCAGACACGATGGCTTGGACCCTATGAGATACAAAAAGTGCATGACAATGGCACCATCACATTGACAACCATCAATGGATCTGTACATTCTTTCAAAGAAAACGGTCATCAAGTACGACTTTACCATAAACTGCTTAATCAGGAATCCTTTTACTAGCAATTACGGGAAGATTATACCATGCAAATCCTTTCCGAGGGTGATAATTCCTCCTCATCACCCATCCACTGAATAATCCCTTTATTTTGAAACTTGTACATAAGATTTTCTTTTTACTTTTCTTGTTTTTTTGTACAGATTTTATTTCTCAAGCTGTTCCTTTTAAGGAACAACTGTTGTTTATTTCAAGGAACAACAGTTGTTCCTCTGAAGAAACAACACGCTTGTGCGTTTCTTTTTGTTGTTCCTTTCAAAAGGAATAACACTTTTGTCGCTTGTTTTTGCTATTCCTTTCAAAAGGAACAAAATGTTTTTGCTGTGTGTTTTTGTTGTTCCTTTCCAAAGGAACAACAGTTTTTCCCGCGTGTTTTTGTTGTTCCTTTCCAAGGGAACAACAGTTTTTGCTGTGTGTTTTTGATATTCCTTTCCAAAGGAACAACAGTTTTTCCTGCGTGTTTTTGCTATTCCTTTCCAAAGGAACAATATTTTTTGCTGCGTGTTTCTTCTATTCCTTTAAAAAGGAACAACAATTTATGCCACCTGTTTTTGTTGTTCCTTTCCAAAGGAAAAACATTTTTCCCGCTTGTTTTTTTTGTTCCTTTCAAAAGGAACAACATGATTTTTCTGATTGTTTCTGTTGTTCCTTTCAAAAGGAACAACATTTTCGTAGATTTTTTTTGTTGTTCCTCTTAAGGAACAACAGTTGTTCCATCTAAGGAACAACACTTTTTGAGTGCATTTTTCTTGTTTTAGAACAACATTTTGAGGATTTTTGTGAATTCTTCTAAAGGCTAACATAAAATTTATGCAAGGACACAAAAATTAGAGGTTACTGGAATCAGAAAATCAAGAGAAATTGTAATTTTTAAGAAATTGTTTTGTAGAGATAAGAAACGAAAATGACACAACCATATATATCACTTTGCTGTCTTTATTTTCACTAAAATTAATATGATCGGTTATCTTTATCATGTTGGTTCTTCCCTAAATATTCATAACTCTCTTTTATTTTTATTTATTGAATAAGAATAAGGGCATACTTTCTCTATTGAGATGTTCAGACTTCTTCCACCATCCCTACTCTTAAGGAGTGTTGAGCCATCCTCTATATATAAATAGGGAAGTGCTACATTAAAAAAGAAGAAAAAATCTCTATATGATTACTAACAATTCTATGATATGGTAGATGGAGGATAGGGGGTCTCATCAAGAGCTAGCCTACCATGATCATAAGGAAGCAGTGAAGTGGCATTCCCATTATGGCCACCACACCATCTAATGGACAACTCAGAAAAATAAAAAGTCCTTGGAACAGGAGGTCTCATCACGAGCCGGCCTGCCCACCTTTCACTCCTTCCTGGTGAATGGCATTGTGATTCATCTAGTTCCCAAGCCAGCACAGTGGCCTCCATCATGACATCACAAAGCACTTCCCTAGGCATAAAGAAAGGATAATAGTTGCAAGGGTGAGAAAGCAACTTTGTCAAGGTTATAGACACCTGTGGGCAATAGAGCTCTGTTGATGGTATTGGAGTCATATTTTTCACAAATCAATAGTAATGATAAACCATTTTATTATATATTTATCTAATATCAAATGAGAGTATGCTCCTAAACCCTTTGTTCAGAACCTCTTATGCATGAAATTTATTTATAAATCGATCATAATGGTTTATGTGGATAATGACCGCATAAGTACTTTTTTCACATCAGCTGTCCTTTTCCCTTATTTTCGAATCATTACATAAACATTTCCATATCTACTCACGATTTCAAAATATGCATCGATTTCAGTAATTTGATAATATTTTGATCATATCATAAGTATGTATGCCTTTCCATGCTATACAATTACTGTGCAGTACGCTGCTCTTCTATTTGATGGTCGAGGGTGACCTATCATCTTTCAGGGGGGGCACGGATGCCTTTTAAATATGCCTGCATGTGGGTCGAATCCCTATGTTCATCAAATTCCAGGAAACAACAAGAATTTAACGGTATTGTGCCGATATACACAAGGTGTTGTTCCATTACCATTTCTGTGTATTTGTGAAGAATTAACAGTGTGCAGACAGAATTAGAGGACGAGCAATACTTAGTGAGCCACATGTGCTAGCGGTTTCCAACGCTGCACGGGAAATTCTGGAGAGGGTAGGATGGATTACCTACCTCACACGACTGCAGCAACCTCATGAAACAGTGGCCATTGAATTTTTGCAGAAATTGCAGGAAGGCTATTCCATGGTAAGAGCAAGGCAAATAACAGTAGCAGATGCAATAATCGCTGAGGTATCCAGTCTACCAGCAGAAGGACCCATATGGACCCATAAAAAGTGAAACTTCAAGAAGCCATGAAAATCTTTCGAGATGAAGGGTAGACCTTGGTTGTAAAAGGAAAAGGAGTCCAGCTGAAAACTTTGGGAGAACCATGGACAGAACTGGCGAAACTAGTACAAAACTACATTACATGCGATGGAAGAAAGGATGTGGTAAGACCATGCCACCTTAAGTTATTAGAAGTATTAAAATAGAAATGTACTGTAAATTTACCTGCATATTTAAATTTATTATTACATGATGATGCCCGAAGCATAAGAAAATCCCGTCATATAGCGATGGTGGTAAGCCACCATTATTTAATCCGATTAATAGTGAGTTACAGCCTTGCCCAACAGCAGACTAGTTGGGAAGAATTGATGTTCTCAATCGACAAAGGAACAACCCTACCTGCCCTAAAACATAAAAGAGTTACTAGCACAACAACAAAACCTTTAAAGCGCAAACATTCCTCCAGGTTAAGGAGAAGTAGGGGAATGATAGGAAGTCTTCAGGGTAGCAGCAACTAACCCTTAGAATTTCCCAGTTCGGAAGATGAACAACCCTTGCAACTCTAAGAAGGAAGTCATCGCATTGGTGAAGAAGAAGGAAATCAGGAAGAAGAAGAAAGTCACCACACCAAGTGGAGAAGAAGGAAGTCACCATACCAGTGAAGAAGAAAGAAGTCACCACACCAGTGAAGAGGAAGAAAGTAATCACACCAGTGAAGATGAAGGAGAGGAAGTAGAACCTCCCGAAACCTCCATTGCAAGCCCACCATAGAGGCCATTGCAGGAGGACCAATTGGCCCAAATTTTGTCCAATATGAGTGAATATGTACAACCTCACAGTCTGCTTAACCTCAACATCGAGATAGACCAATTTCAGGAACAAGTTGTTATCAACAAAGATACGACCGAAGAAATTCCTGATGAAGAAAACCCTCAGGGAACAATAGAACCAACTAGGGTTATTTCCCCGAAGGAATGTAGCCAGGAGCATGGGAACACTAAGGAAGTGTCCCAAACAGAAAGCATAGAAGCAAGCCTGGGCAAAGGCACAGCCACTGGAGAGCAAACCCTAGCCGAGCAACCAAATACATAAAAAGGAACAGGTGTTCCTTCCAAGAAGAAGAAGAAGAAAAATGAACTTGAGAAGATGTGGAGGGAACGACAAAAGCTCCAAAAACTAGTAAAACAACTTAGGCAGAGGATTAGGGTGCTAAAAAAAGGGAAGGTCTCTAAAAGAACCCTGAAAACGAAGAATTCAACTATCCAAATGGAACCCCACAATACAAGGGCCATGGAGACTCAAACTGAGCCCACATTCATTCAAGATAACAGGGAACATCAGGCAGTTTCCATGGAGGCAGTTGCCCAAAATGAAAATGTACAGGTCTGTGAAAAAGAAGTTCAGAGTGAGGCACAATCCTCTAGTAGTATGGCCAACAAAGAGACACAGACTGTAGGCGCTCAACATTGTAATAAGAACACCCAGGTAGATTTTCAACCCAAAAAAATTTTGATAAAATACCCTGGTATAGAAAAACTCCAAGAGGATCTTGCACAGACTCAAAGGGCTAGAGAAAATCTCGAAGAAGAGATTGTTTCCAAAGAGAAATACCAACATTTATAGCAGAAGTTAAAGGACATCAGTGCATCAGAGGCTGAAGCTTTCGATAGATGTCGAAAGGTAGAAGACAAAGTTGAAAAGGTAAGGAATAGATTAAAAATGGTCAGGAATCATATGGATACTCTCTGTTATTTATACACAAATGTCCTAGCATGTAGGTGCCCTGCCAAAAATTACGCTTTTTTTTTTATTAGAAATATATTTGCAGTTAAAAATTAAGGCTATTAATGCAGGAAAACCTCTAGATTTAGAAACTGTAGGTGATTTTTTAAGTTGATGCAAACTCTATGGAGTAAAATTCAAGCGTCTACTCTGTGAATTTTATTTGCACAATTTTATATTAGCTGGGGAAATGGAGACAAATCCCAGCCCTTTCGTGGGCGATATCCAATTTCAAGCATTCATTTCATTTGCTATTAACCAGTTAAAATGGCTCAAGGCCTATAACACTTTTCAGAGCCAAGAAAATGGGTTTGAACTTTGGGTTAGGGGTGAATTGAAACACCCATTACAATTGTGGGCTAGGCAGAAAAGCTTAATGACAAAGGAGGGTGTGATACAAACATTGGGACCCATACACAAAGCAATTATCCTAGATGGGGTAGAATAATTTATATCCATCAGAGACAAGGCCATAGTAGCAGCTAAACTCCGATGGAATATTTCCAATTGGAATATTCAACACAAAGAGCCATTCAATTACAAAAAATTTGAGTTAGCTGCCAACCGCCTGGTTATCTATAGTAACCTCATCTTGACGGAAGGCCTGTATTGGCTAGGTTGTAGATATCGCAGCCCTATTATCTGGTATCCTGCAGCAGACTATAAGGCCAAATATGAATTACCTCAAGGACAGACAGGGCATATCTTTGAAGCTTTAGTTACAAATCATGGTTTTAGAACTCTTAATGAAAAACCTTCTCCAACCTATTCTCTAACTACTTTACATGTAAACTATGGTTTTCATGAGGACATGAAAAAGGATAAGTAGGGGGGTGTGTTGAGCATTGGAAAAGGTATGAATTCACCATGTATTTCTTTATCTTTTTTCTTTAAACATAACTCTTTTTATTCTAGAAAGATGATCAATTGAAGGATTATGATAGAATTACAAAGATTAATGTTTATTGTGAAATTGGCTAAAGATTGTATTTTATTCTAAACAGGAAACAAATGAAGTGGGAAACCACCATTTGAAAGGCAAAGCTAAAGCAGGACTAACCGTTGTTCCTCCAACAAAGGGCCGTATCCAGTCAAGAAGAATGAAATAAGAATTCATAGTTAAAGAAAGGCAAGGAACAACACGGCTACAGCACAAGAAGACAAAGCATTAGCTAAAAGAGGAAAATAGAGCGAATCCCTCAGATCTTCAATCCTAAGTGATCGTTGTTCAAATTTCATCTTTGTTTCTTGTATTTTCCACCGAATTGTTATAAAAGGCAGCCCGTGTAGAAATCGAGGGGAAGGAAGGAAGATTATCACTAAAACTTATTTTGTAATTCTATACTTTTATTGACTCTCATGATTCAAGCAAAGAGCGACTATTTGTAAACGCTGTTATGCGCGATTAATACATGATTTAGTTGTCGTTCCATCACTTGATTCTGGAGTAGCTTAGCGGTGTTTTCCTAGCGGCTAAGGGCTCGGCCCTGGTGGATCCACTTGCTCTTTTTTATCATTATCTTTCGATTACAGTTGTGTGATGGTTTGAATTTATTTTCATTACAGTTTCAAGTTTAATATTTTACTGTTTTATTGCTTTATAATCTTGGTGTGTCGCATTGTTGAATTGTGTTTTCGTTCCTTTCCAATTTAACAAGAATCTTGATTCTTGTATAACTTATCTTGTTATTCTTTAACAAAGCTTTGTTGTTCAACATCTGCTATTCCATTCCAGTTGTTGTTCCATTCTATTTTTTGTTCCGTTCTGATTGCCATTCCTTTCGGATTGTTGTTCAATAGAATTTTTTGTTCAAATCCATTTAATAGAGTTTGCTGTTCAATTTCATTAGATAGAATTTTCTATTAATTCTTATTGCTATTCAAGTAGTAAAATAGATCTATTGTTCATTTCAGTTAATTAGTTTACAGTTTATTTCATACCTGCAAAGAGTTTGGTTTCGCTTTTGAGACCTTGCCTAGTTTACTTTCATTAGCAGCATTAGTGATTTAGTTCAGTTTCCATTTAATTGCTTCAGTGTGGAGTGGAAGATCATCAACTGTAAAGGACATTGGTTATTTCTACCTACGTTCTCAGATTGATTGTCGTGTTATTATTTTATTTCATTTACATCAGTTGCCGAAGGAAAGAGTCATTAACACTGCATCCTTGACTGATGATTGCTAAGTGAATGATTGGATTTCAGATCATTTAATTTCATGTCATTGTAGTTAGATTTCATTTACAAGCATCTATTTACTCTTGTATTTATAAAACTATATTGCATATTGGAAAACATTAATCTTAGATTTAATTGTAGCCTCAGACTGAGTACACTCTTGAAATAAAAAATCATACCTGGATTGATAATTAATGTAGGATAAACATGAGTTAAAAAGACACCTTTTATACCTCAACACAAATGATCAGCAGTATGTCTTGTCAAATGATGACATGTTATCAGTGCACATAGAAGATTATCGGAGGGGATATCAGAATTATCTTTCTCAAGTGTAGAGACAGTATGGTTTGAGGAATAAGAATGTTCCTATAACCTCTAATTAGAAAAAGCAGAACTCTTAAGCAGATGCTCATCAGAAAGAAGTTGTTGCTCCAAATCAAAGTAAATAAAAAGGATCTGTTGTTCCTAATCATGTTAAAAGAAAAAAATATTCCTCCATCGTCCAAATAAAGGATAATGAAGTCCAATGTGGAGGATATAAGACAGATTATTCACACAAAGATCAGCCCGAAAAGAAATATGCACCATTGAAAGAGGTAGAAAAACATTATGCTCTTTTTAGTCTTGAAAATGAAATTGCCAAATTGAAAGTCTCTATTCCTCTAACTGAAATAGTTAATAATGATCAGTACAAAGTTCAAGTAGCTAAGTTTCTTAGATTTTATCAAATGTATGACATGGTTAATGTGAGTGACGATCACCCTGAGATTCTTTTTGGTCCTATTGTTGATGGTGATCTAGAAGATAGTGAGGTGCCTCCATTTTATCTAAGCCTCAAAATCCATGATTTTATCCTTCATAATTCCATGCTTGATTCTGAAGCCTCTCGCAACCTCATGCCCAAGGCCATTATGGATAGACTAGGACTAGATATCACAAGACCTTATCCTGATCTTTATTCTTTTTATTCAGGGGGGTGAAATGTCTTGTCCTCATCAAGGACCTAGTGGTGTCATAAGAGAAAATCCCATCCAAGAATGTCCTCATGGATGTTTTTTTGGTTGATATCCCTCCAATATATGGAACTTTTCTCTCTTTTTCATGGGGAGCGAAGTTTAGAGGTACCTTGCAGCTTTTCTTTTCATATGCTACCATTCCCATCTGTGGGAAACATAGGAAACTATATCAGGAAAGTAAGATGAAGTACATGATAATCATCTGATAAAAGCCAAATAATCATCCTATTCATGTTGTTCATATATATTTAGAGTCCTTTATCTTTTTCAATGATGAATTTTCAACATCTTATGAATTTTTTATTGAAGAAAAAGTAGAAAATTTTGAATTTTCAAATTATGTTTTAGAATTGGAAAATGCAGAAATTTGTGAAAAGATGCCAAGTGGTTTGGAAAAAGTGGATTTCCTCAAAAAATTGATGAAACAGTGAAAAAAACAAAAATTTCTGGTATAGAATAACTCTCTCATGTAGCAAGAAAATTTTAGCCATCTGATTTGCAGTTTTCAAATGAGGAAAGCAAATTGTCGACCATGGACTTCGATGGAGCTTTGGGAAAATAAGGGGATAGCATTGGAGTGTGGATTCACAACCCTGTAAATTAGTCATTGAACATTCCTCCCAATGTTTGAATGTCCTCCTACAAGCTAGCTTTTTAATTTTCAAACAATTAAGCGGAGTATGAGACTTTGATAACCGGTCTGAAAATTCTCAAAAAGCTAGGTGCTAAGAAGATTTTTGTATATGGAAACTCTAAGTTAGTAATAAAGAAAGTCAAAGGAGAATACTAGGCCAAGCATCCAAGGATGCGAGCTTATCGAAACGAAGTGCTAGACATCCTCAAGAGATTCACCGAGTACACTTTATCACTGATCCTAAGGGACAACATTGTTATTGCTTATTCAAAATTCCATTGTATCCTAATAAGAAGTATGAGATAAATGTCAAACATCGCCCTGATTTCCCAGATAATGTCTATTATTGGAATGTATTTCAAGATGATAAACATATCAACAACTTCTTTTAGAGAGAAGAGGAATTTGTGAATTCTCAAATGGATAACTAGTGTTATGAAGATGACCAAGAAATTCATGCAGCAAAAATGCAAGTGATTCAGTTGAAAGATAAATCCATTCCAAGAGGTTTGGTACCTTTGGAAGAGATTTTTGATCAAGATGATGTTGCCTGCAAACCGAACATGCTACCAACAGAAGTGGGAGTGGAAGATCTCAATCTTGGCACTACAGAAAAGCCAAAGATGGTAAAAATTTCAAAATCTTTGAGTGAAGAAATGAAAGGTAAATACATAGCACTTATGTCTCAGTTTCCTGATGTATTTTCTTGGGAATATTTTGATTTGAAATTCTATGATAAGAGTATAATTAGCATACCATTCCCTTGAAGCCGTATCAGAAACCTTTCTACCTGAAGTTGAGGAGAATGAATCCCAAGTTGGTGCCATTTATTCAAAAGGAGGTAAATATATTATTTTTTCGGTATTATAGTGCCTCTTCCCTTTTCAAATTGGATGTATAATATAGTTCCAGTGAGAAAGAAGACAAGAGAGATTCTCTTTTCAATTGATTTCATAAATTTGAATAAAGTGTCATTGAAGGACAATTATCCACCACCAAATATGGACCATATTCTGCAAAGGATATTTGGATCTTCTAGAATTTCATTGTTGGATGGATACTCGAGGTATAATCAGATTTTATTCCATCTAGATGATCAGGAAAAGAAAAAATTTACAACACCTTCGGTAACCTTTATGTATGTCAAAATTCCTTTCGGATTGAAGAATGCAAGGGCTAATTTTGAGCGAGCAATGGATATTTCTTTCACTAATGAAAATTATGTCTTTTTGGTCATTTATCTTGATGAAATCACTATTTTTTCCAAGATAGATGAGGAGCACTTACCACACTTGAAAACAGTTTTTCAAAGATGTAGAAAGTTTGGC
Organism: Pinus albicaulis; assembly: GCA_034641835.2. NCBI lineage: Eukaryota > Viridiplantae > Streptophyta > Pinopsida > Pinales > Pinaceae > Pinus > Pinus albicaulis. The sequence goes on from CM076574.1 coordinate 187,421,350, forward strand.
ATATCATTGAACCCAAAGAAGAGACTTTTCGCTATGAAGGAAGGTAAATTGTTGGGCCATATCATATCAAAGGATGGAATTGGGATATATCCTTCAAGGATTGAATCAATTCAGACCTTGGACTATCCTAGGAGAAAAAAGGAAATTCAGTCATTCAATGGAAAAATCAATTTTTGAGAAGGTTTGTCCCCAATATTGTTGAACACTTAAGGCACATTACTGAGATTCTAAAGAAAGATAGTGAATTAAAATGGTATGAAGAGGAGAAGAAATCATTCAATAAAGATAAATTGGCTTTATCTCATGCTCTTATTCTTATTAGTCTAGATTATACACTTGATTTTGTAATTTTTTTATTTTCCTCGGAGCATACTCTTGCAAAAGAAAAATCAGAATACGGAGCACCCCATTGCCTTATTTAGAAAAACCATAAGAGACATGGACTTGAAGTGCAACATCATTGAGAAAAAGGCCTTGGCGTTAGTCAAATCATTGAAGGACTTTCGGGTCTACATTATCCACTCTCATGTCATTGCATATGTTCCAAAAAATGTTGTCAAAGATGTGCTTACACAGAATGAACCTAAAGGGCGGAGAGGTAAAAAGATCATTGCTATGTTGGAATATGACTTGGAGATCAAGCCCAAAAATATGATCAAAGGAAAAGGCCTAGCGAAGTTTATGGCGGATTCAAATCTCCATGCTTTGGACATCAACTTTATTGCTGCACTATCTGAAGAATAAGAGGTTGAAACATTACTTGAGGTATCAGAAATTTTCTCTTTATTGCCTTGGTATGATGATATAATTAATGTTTTACAACAATTGAATCCTCCTCCCGACTTTCCAAGTAGTAAGGCTAGAGCTTTGAAGTTGAGAGCTCTTAAGTACTGCATCCTTAACGATGTCTTGTATTGGAAATATCCAGGTGGAGTGTTGCTGAATTGTTTGGTTGAAGGAGAAGTTGAAAAAGTGATGACATATTTTCATAAATGTGACTGTGGTGGTTATATTTATTGGAAGACTAGATCTAACAAGATCTTGAGGGTGGGATTCTATTGGCCAAGTTTATTTTTTGATGTTTATAAAACAATCATGAATTGTCATGAATGTCAAATATTTTAGGGAAAGAGGAAGCTCTTACTTTTTCCCTTAAAACTAATTGAAGTGAAAGCGACATTGTAGCAATGGGGACTTGAATTCATTGGTGAGATCCATCCTCCATCATCAGCTTAACATAAATGGATACTCACTACCGCAAATATTTCACTAAATGGATTGAAGTCATCCCCATGAGGCAAGGTACTGAAGTTGTTATTATTTAGTTTTTAGAGAAAAATATTTTGTCTCGTTTTGGCTGTCCACACAAGATCATTACTAACAATGAAACTTACTTTAATTCCAAGAAAATGATTTAATTTTGTGATAAGTATCACATTGGGTTTGGTCATTCCACAACATATTATCCTCAAGGAAATGACTTGTTGAATCATCAAATGAATCTTTAGTGAACATAATCAAGAAGTTGTTGCAAGAAAACAAGAGGAATTGGCATAAAAAGCTCACCAATGCTCTATGGGAGGATAGATTTAGCACAAAGATATCAATCAACATGTCACCTTTCCAGCTCGTTTATGGTGTTGACGCAGTGTTTCCTACCTCTCTAGCTGTACCAGTGATGAATTTTGCAAGAGATCGATGGTGAGCCAAATGATATCCAACGAATAATCAACCAAATGATCCATCTACAATAGTCAAGAGATGAATTCTTCAGTCATACTTCAAAGCTTCATGAGAAAATAAAAAATATTTATGACAAGAAGACCAAAACTGATTATTTCAAGCTTGGAGATGTTCTTCTTCACTGAGATGCCTGGAATGAAGACAAGAGTAAGCACAAGAAGTTTGGCAATCTATGGAAAGGACCTTACAATATCACTACATTATGAGGTAATAAAGTATTTATACTAGAGGATCTTGAAAGGCAAGAAGTGTTGGGAGGACCAACAAATGGTAGCTTCCTCAAACATTATCTTATTTAACCATTGAAGATGAAATCCAATTTCACTATACATATTGTTAGCATAAGAAGTCACTCCTTGACTGCTTAAGGAGTAATCCTTACACATCATAGATCATTTCAAATTTTAAAAGGGTTTTTTGAGTGGTGGGATGGATTTATCAAATATTTTGAAATTATTTAATGTTCTTTAAGACTTTCATGCATTTTTTAAGCTGTGGAAAGCATAAATTGTGCACTGGGTAAAAGGTAGTATAGGGAGAAAATTTTAAATAATGGAAGAAGATGGAGATCTGGTACCTATTCCAGGAAATATTCCTATCCTAAATCAGTCACACATATATGATGATGGCTCTTTACACAAAATCAGTTTATGCAATCAAACAACATTTAGAAAATAGATTGCATTTATGAATTATTCCGCAAATCCTTTATGAAATCTTCACTGACATGTTCTATAACACATATATAACTTGCAGAAAACTAAAAGCAGATAATTTATTGTTAAATACTTTAACATATTTGTTATGGAAGTAAATCCTCTCTATAGATAGAGTCGATCTCTCTAGCCCTAGAGTGGGTCTAGTAACAAACTATAGTGTAGGTTCCTAATTACTGAATGAAATAGACGAGGTTGATCGACCTACCTGGAGTCCAATGTTGTTGTTGTGGCTGTTGTAGTGGTGGCCTCTTGATTCCCGTCTCGAAAAGTCACAATCCTTTCGCAGTGATACTTGGATACCTACACAAGATCAAAAAACAAGAGCAACGAATGAAGCAACAATCTCATTCATAATTACTAACTAGTCAAGGAGGGTTAAGCATGTTTCATCAATAAAATACATCAACACGACATGGGAACCAGACAATAGTTATACATATTTATTAATAGAAGAAAGAGTTAAAACAAGCCTTGACGTCACAGCCTCCTTCAGTAGGGTTCAGATGAAGCATGTCTCAATGATTTTTAGGGAATTTGTACGAGGTAAAGGCACAAGCCTAAGTTATCTTAATGAGGGACTCTTATGTTCTATCTTGAACAGAAATCTCTCCAACGTTTCTGCTACAATATCTTCAGTTCATCTAGCTTCATCAATGGAGGATGGATATATTTATAGAGGGAAAGGAGGAGGTTGGGATCCCTACTATCGTGGTAAGGAGGCCTTATCCTTTGGGAGGTTTCCCCAAAAGGTGGAAACAAGAGGCCAAAGGAGGAAGGTAGTGGTTATTCAGTCGAACCACTCCCTATGACTCATCCACGAGGTTGTTGTGATCGAAACTTTGCCTCTATTTTTTAAAAAAATTTCATAAACAGATTGGCTCAGGTGGGTAACTGAGACAGAGCACCAGCTGGCATGGGGGCCAGTGTTAATCTACCTCATTGGCACGAGAGAATAACGGGCTACTAGCGCCAAGGAAAAAACATGTGTTTTTGGTGGTCTATTCAGGAAATGGTCAACATAAGGAATGTTATCCCCATGGCAAGGGATACAATGGTGGTATTTGCAGGGCATGACACTTTATTTTGATCACATAAATGAGCCTCCAATGTGCGAGATGGAGATTGCAGGGACAATGACAAAATGATGTGTAATAGATGCTCCCTAAAGCATGAGGTCCGAGAGAGAGGAAGGGGTGAAATTATTTACGAGAATGCGTTCGAACCAAACACCACTGTCGAAATACCTGCAATGACAAATACAACTAATATCTCTGATACATGAACATGTGGTATGGGTGCATCCATCCATAATAGAGTACATATAAACTGAGATCCAAGGTATGGATGCAGCCATCCAGCAGTAAGGATCAACAAATAGACTCAGGTATGGTCGTAGCCATCCAATCAAAAGATTCATGTAATAAAATCATGATAAATCATAATATCCCGTAGCCTGGATCCTATCAAACAAAACTCAGGGTCTTTCACTCCATCTCGACCTGAAAAAGTACAAATTTAGTCATGCAAATATGTGAGCTAAAGTCGAACATGAAATAAAGTCACTTGATTACCACCCAATGATGAAAGTTGTTAACAAGTGCTAGAGAAACCACCAATAATGACAATGGCTCTCAAGGTACAACAGGTACAATCCACAAAATGTGAACAGTGATTTGGCATCGAACACCCACAGAATCACTCGATCGAAGGCCAATTATGTGGACCTATCGTTCAAATGTGAAGAACATGCCATTGAGGCATGCAGGCTCCAAGGTACCGGTAGGGAGTATCTAGACCAACTTCCTGGATAATGAGCTGAGGTCAGCAGGAAGTGACTTGATCGAAAGAGGGCTATAATGTATCTCACATCATCGACATGAGATAGAGGAACATAATGATGGTGAATCAGGACCAATCAGATAATCAGAGGGAGGTTGAAAACTGCAAAGGCAAACTTCTCTTGAACATATCAGTGACATGACTCTAGATTTGGTATTATTTGACATCAAGGGATCTGAGGTCATGGTGATGTGGCAAAGAGCAGATGAGAGGTCAAAACAGATTACCCAAACCAATGGAGGAAAAATATGACGAAATGAGATGTCCCCAACTTGACATGAATGTAGACAAGTGTCATGTTGAAGAGTGACACTTTACCAACAACAACTAAAATTTGGTTCAATTTCCCCCCACCATTTCTGGTGAGTACCCCAATTATTTTTTAAAAAAATCTTGAAGGGGATAGCATATGCTTGTGTTGCAAGTTTTTCCTTTGAAAAAATCCAACCTAGTACATTTTACGAGCCCTAGGAAGGAGTAACTCAGTGAATGTCATGGTGACGATGTCTAATGTCATCAGGGTTTACCGAGTCTGACAAAGGAAGAACTCGTCGTCGTTTCATGTTTAGAGAGTTTGAAAAGAAGCGAAAATGAAAACTCCAGCTTGTCCATTTTCGTAAGTAGTCTCTCAGATCCGAAAAGGTAGAAAACAATATTTGAAAGAACCTCTTAGTCATGATAGGCTAAGGTATTCCTTTTTCGTAAATAATCTATCCCAGCCCGAAAAAGGGGTAAACATATACTACGTAGATATGATTTCGCATCCATTTAACAAGTTCAAAATGACAAGAGTCTCGGCAATATTTTCAGTTTTAGAGAGTCAGAAAAGAGTTGAAAGATGACTCCAGTTGTGAAATTTTCATGTTTTTACCGAGTCCGAAAAAGTATAAAATACAACTCGTGACCCCATCACTATCGCATTAAAGACCTATCGCTGCACAAGAAATAAATGTAAAACCTATTTCTCAAAATAACATAATGTGATAATCGAAAAGCATGTATTAAAACCTAATTAAGGTTCTAAAAATTTATAAAATGCCAAAAATGGTAAAAAATAATTACTTTTCACTTTTACCTCTTGTGGACCAATAGTGACCCATTTTACCTTGTGATTTTGTGGCAACGATAGCGAGCAATCCAGCAGACCAATCTCGAATCCGTTTGTTCCAGGTAAGAGCCGACATCCTTCCCCATATTTTAAGTATTCTTTCTATTCATGCAACCTTCAATTTTGATTTTTGATGGGAAAATTATGAAAATTAGGGCACGGCGGTCGGCGTGGGTTTCGGGAATGGACTTGTGCCAACTACTTGATTTTCTAAATTGGGGCATACCCATTGGTGCGATTGTTTGCAAAACAGTCGCACCAACCGTGTAGAATTCTCAAAGAACTCCCAATGCAAGAGAGCAAGTCTAAATTTCACAAATTTCAGCTTTGGATTTGGCTAATAATGTCCAGATGAACATATTTGCAGGTGAAAGAGTGAAAAAACGGTGATAGAGTGGAAGGAACGAGAACATAGTGAAGAGGATGAACTTGCCATGGGAAATGTGAGATGCATGGAAGCTCTCAGAGACTATGGACTAAAGAATATTTTCATGACACCATGCCTCAGAGCTCAACTAGAGCTGCTACAATAATTGATCAGTATCTGGGATGAGGATCAGGAAAAATGCATTCTTCGAGATCAGGAGCTTGAGATTGATGTTTCTGATATTTATTTCATAATAGGACTATCGTAAAGGGGGGTAGCACTGATCTTTACTAGTACCCGACCCACTATGGAGAACATGGCCATGGTGATTGACAGGGTATGCCCGAGAGCACGAAAAGGATAAAAAAGCAGGAAGGTGGATATCGAAACTATCCTGGATTTAACACTAAGGGTAGTGCTACACACAATCACACAAGCTGTAGGAACACAAGCACCGCACGAAGCAACAAAAACACAGCTACTTCTTGCTGTAGACTGCTTGTCACCGATCATCTACAACTAGGCAGAGGTAGTAACAATCAATATAAAACATCAGTAAACAAAGTGCAAGAAGACAAAATTGAAACAGCTTGGTTATGGATCCCTCCTGCTATCATTCATTCTAGAAAAATTACCAATATTTTAGCGTTAGGAGGTGATAGTCCCAACACCACCAGCACTGGAACCATGGATGGCTCAATGGGCAGCTCTGATGCCAAGGTTAGGGGGTAGTCAACAGATGTCCTAGAGACTGGAGTTTTTTTATTGGCTCTGCCGAAATTTGATTGTCGTGGAGGACTAGCCCTATTTTGGCATAGATTTCACTGGTGATATGGACCTCCCACTCCAAGAAGGAGAGGATTGAGATGAAGCACTGGGTAAGGCTCATTTTTGGTTTTATGCGTATTATGATTTTTTTGGTATGTATGTTTTGACAACTAATCCATGCATTTGTAGATGTAGGCCTAGAAATACCTGTAGGAATATCTCTGATAGAAAGGTGAATACCTTGTGATTTTGATGTTTCCCCTCAAGGTGAGGAGGTGGAAATTGTGCACAACTTGGAGGGAATCATTTGTGGGGTACCATACTATGCGCAGTTCGACGATGTTCCTCGTGCATATCAAAGACATAATATAGGGGTGTCAAACCGAGTTCACCGCCTGCTGAGGCGGCTTGTCCGGGTAGTGACATGTTATCATGATCATCATGTTGATTAGACACCTAGGATTTTATTTCTGCATATTTTTATGAGACATGGTATCTTAGGATGTAACAGAAACACACATATTTTTTGAAACTTATGGTGCACAATGTTGCAAACATTCGATATATATATACATCTATTTTCCTATTTGATACGAGTCTCTCATGTGATGATTTTACAGATTATGAAAATGTCTATCCAATACAATGTTAGCTAATGTATCAGTTAATGCATTCATTTGTATAGGAATATGTTGATATGTGATAAAATCAAAATGTCTTTCCAACAAACAAACACGTAAATACAACCTTAAAATGTGAGGGTTTTTAACTGAATAATTCCTATTAAGTTGAATAACCAAAATCTGAGAGTCTAGATTTACAAGAAACATCCTAATGCCGAGGGTAATCGCCTCGGTTAATAGTTCAAGGACAACACTATATTCCGCAACATTGTTTGTAGTTCGTCCTATACAAATACCTTGCAGGTCTATCAACTCACCAGCAGGATCATAAATCACCTAGGCTACTGAAGACAAGTTTCGAGTACTGTGGGAAGCACCATCCACGAAATCGAAATAAGGGGTAATAGACATCTACACAATCATAAATGACCCAATAAGCTAGAAAATGATTGCAAAACACACCAATCGAATAATGTACAAAAAAAAAAAAACACCTATGTACACAAAACATGCACGAATGACTCATGCATAATATTTTTTGAGATGCAACCCATTTATGGGTTGATCTAAAGGATGACCTTCGTAATAAATGAGCTCATAGGCCCCATTCTTCAAAACGTGTTTAACGATGTAAGGCCCATGCCACATGGGTTGAAATGTACCTGCCCCCAACTTATCATGAGCTTGATCATATAGGAGGACGAGGTCTCCTTCTACAAAGGAGTGAGGGGAACTTACTGGTCAAAATGGGCTTTGACCCACTTTTTTTGTGCCTCGATGACCAAAGAAGAAAAGCGGCAAGTTTCATCTAGCCTCTCTAAGTAGAGAAGATGCTCTTCTTCAAGTGTAGTGTTGGGTAGTAATCCAACAGCCAACTTGAGCGAAGGTATTTCACACTCAATCAAAAGGGTAGCTTCCAGACCGTAAACAAGCTGGAATGGAGTGAATTCGGTCGCATCCTTGACTAAGGTTTGGTATGCCCAGAGAGACAAAAATAACATGAGATTCCAATTGGATTTGTGGATCCCAATCGTACGTTGAAGCATAGTGACTAAAAATTTGTTCACAGCTTCAACCTGGCCATTGGCCAGAGAATAGTACAGTGTTGAGTTGTAGTGACACAAGCCCAACCTAGAAGTCAACTCTGCCACCATATAATGTTGAAAATGGGAACCATGATTGGTAACGATGGCTTGAGGGACACCAAACCTAGAAATGATGTGATTGAATATGAACTGAGCGGTTGTCTTACCATCGACGACAAGTGTAGGCATTGCTTCAACCCATTTGGTGAAGTAGTCTACGACTACGATAATATAGGCATGCCCCCTGGCCGAGTGAGGGTTACACGTCATAAAATTGATGCCCCACTTTTCAAAGGGACCAACGGTAATTAAAGGGTGCATATGTGCAGGTGGCGCACGCATCTTGCGCTGATAGATATGGAAATCACGACATTTACGGACAACAACAATGCAATCCTTGAAGATAGAGAGCCAAAAATACCCAGAATGAAGAATATTTTGTGCAGTGGCATAACCAGACATGTGACCACCACAGGCACCACTGTGGCAATCATTTAGAACTTTCTCAGCCTCCTCGAGGGTCAAACATTGATGGAGAATGGAATCTACTCCGACACAGTAGAGTGTATCTCCAAATATACGATAAGGTTGTGACTAATGACGGATTCATCGGTGATCATCCTTCGTCAAATAAGATCTAAAAGTAGAATTCTAAAGATATACGATGATATCACTATACCAAGGATAGAAAATGGAGATCAGAAAGAGCATATTGTCTGGAATATGTTCTTCAGAACCAGATGGAGTAGATTCATAAGGAAGGGAGCAGATTAAATCAACAAAGACGAGTGATTTCATGGACTTGGCCGTAGTAAACACCAAATCGAACTCTTGGAGGATGACAATCCACTTGGATTATTTTCCCCTCAGCGATTGTCAAGACAATATATAGGTCATGGGGTTGCATTTCGTAATCACAGTCACAGTACGCAATAGAATATAATGACGAAAACATTGAACTTCTTGAACCGCAGCTAACACTAACTTCTTGACATGAGCATAGCTTGTTTCGCTATCGAGAAGGTTATGAGATAGGTAATAAATCACATTCTCATCACTGTAATCATCGTGTTGAACCAAAACCATGGCAATTGTGTTGAAAGCGGCAGCTCAATTGAGGGAAAAATCGCGATGATAGTTTGGAGGGTGCAACAGAGGAGCGTTGAAAAGCAACAATTTCAATGTGTCAAAAAACTTCTAAGCAATCTCATCCCAAAGGAATGGGACACCCTGCTTTAATAACCACGTAAATCCTTTAGCTACTTCGGCATAGTTAGGCATAAAATGACGTAAAAAATTATCCTTCCCCTGCAAACTCTGTAGTTGATGTAGTGAAGATGGGGAGGGGAGATTAATAATAGCCTCAACTTTGAGTGGATCAAGGAAAATCCCTTCTTTTGACACGATAAACCCTAAAAGTCTACCGGAATCAACGCAGAAGATGCATTTGTGCGGATTGAGCCGGATATTGTAGCGTAGACAACGAAGAAAGATCTGACGAAGATGGTCAGGATGGTCCTTACGCTTAGCTGAATGAGCTGGAAGGTCATCCAGATAAGGTTGAATGATGTGTTTAATATCATGAAAAGCGTATGACATCGCTCGCTGAAATGTGGCCCCAACATTCTTCAAGCCAAAAGGAAGTTTCTTATACGCGAAATTACCCCAAGGACAGATGAAAGCAGTATTATGATGATCATTCAGAAGAATGTTAATCTAGTTATAGCCAGAAAATCCATCCATTAGGGAAAATATCTCACTCCCAGCACAATCATCAATGCTCTGATCAATAAAGGGAGTAGGATAATTATCCTTGGGACAGGCTCGATTGATGTCATGATAATCAACATAGACTCGAATAGTATCTTATTTCTTATCTACAGGGACAATGTTGGACACCCATTCTGTCAAGGGAATTGGGTAGATGAAACCATCGTTAAGAAATTTTTTTGATTCACGTTTAATGGCAATAGGTTTCCGAGGGTGCACGGGACGAAGGCGCTGATGAACAGGCTTCAAACTAGGGTAGGTAGGAATTTCATGCACCACGATACTAGGATCAATGCCAGGAATTTATTCATAGGACCACACAAAAACATCACAAAACTCGCGGAAAAGACTAGTATAAACCTGAACTTCATCCGAAGAATAGGTAACTCTGAGATAGATGTTCTCGACAATTCCCATTTTGATGGAAATGTCAATAGGCATCATTTGCGTAATGTTACTTAGATTACCCTCCATAAAAATTTCATGTGTTAGAATATGCATTTGAAGCAGACGAGAAGGAACCTGAGATGAAAACTACTTAAGACACATAGACATGGCCCGAGACTAGGCATGAATGAGGAATGATGATGACCATCATCCCATAGTAAATCCTCGAGAGACATAGTTTCCACGATGGCTTCATCGGAAGGAAATATCTCGTGTAAGGGATCGGATGAATCTGAATCATTGAGCCAAGGGGATTGAGAATAAGCAATGAGAGACATACTCAAAGAAGCATGATTAGAAGGAGGATCTGAAGTCATGATGAGCTCACGATAGTCAATATTGATTGGACTCTATGGCATCTAATTTCAGAAAGACTCGATCAGTTCAAGTGAAGGGATGATCAATGGGTCATCGGACCAAGAGATCATATTGATCTGAATATTTTTAGGTGGAGGAAGAGGAAAAATACCCATGAGGGTGGGTGTTACACAGAAATTTGTCACCATCCCTGCAATTCCCCATCCCGCACATTGGAGGGCTTATTCCATGACCTGTGAGCAGTGACATGATCTGAAAACACTTTCATGGCATTCCCCTAGACATGGACTTTCATTCCCCTGAAGACATATCCTTGTGAAAAACCCTAAAAATAGCCTTTTCATCCTTGGCATGACTAGCCAGTGTTATACCCGTACCAATGGGGGAAATAGTCCAAAGAGGGCGCGCCAATTGGCGCTCTGTCTCAGAGTCGCACTCGTGCCAGGCTTAATAAAAGGTGTTTTTAAAAAATAAATGGCGGAAGATTGACTCCAACCAACTCCTGAACTGGTCTCTAAATTGAGTTGGGACGTTTGGCTCTAGATTTCCATGTAGAGGAAGTAGTTTTCCACCTCTCATGGAAGCTTCCTTGAGGATAGGGCCAATCCCATGATTGTAGGGATCCCAACTCCTCTTCCACCATCTATATAAGCTTGCCATTTCCCTTTGCAAGATAATCTCCAAGAGCCTTCATAGCCTAAAGAATGCTGCAAGATCTTTGATAGTCCTCATAGTGCCAAATCCATAGCAAGGAGATTGACGATCGAAGAGAGAGGCTTGTCCCCATTCCTGACAAGCTTTACTGAGACGTATTCCACTGACGACCCGCCGAAGGAAGATTCAGTGTCAGATCCAGGTTGTATTTTCCTTTGTATGAATTAATGATAAGCGACTATTGGTTATGGTTCCACTCATATTGTTCATTATGATCATGAGTTGTGTCTTCTTTGACTGATACATAATTGCATATATATCGGGTTTTATGCTTGTGTTTGTCATGTTTCTTGTGTGTGCAGGTGTTCGATCGCGTTGAGTGAGAGGATTGCGATCTGCTGGAGCAAGGAAACAGGAGCGCCATCTTCTCTACAAACAACAACATTGGACTTGAGGTAGGCCTTCTTCGGAAGTTGGTTTATTTTAATTAGTAACATGTGCCTTAGCGTGATACGATTGTTGCTAGACCCGATCTGGGCTAGTAGGGATCGCCTCTGTCCGCAGGGGGGATTTACCTCCACAAAAAATTGGTGACTCCCCTGGGGAGTTAACTTGTTGTTTGCTTTATAAACTACAGACAGAGCCTAAAGTTAGCCAGATAGCCTTCGAAATGCTCTTTATTTGCATTAGCGAAAGTAGATGAATGATACTTCAGTCAATCTCCGGTTTAGTTTATGAACTGAACACTTGGAGTATTGTCTTGTATTTCGGTCAATTCTCGACTTTGCTTGCTTGATCAGCTCTTTTGGCTAGCTCTTTTCGTGAGTTTGGCTTTTGGTTTGAGCTCCAACATCACTGGTCTACTTCTTGGATTGCTTATTTTTATTTTTTCATAGCAAACTTGACTGGCACGCTTAATAGCCTGACAGTCGCACCAATTGGCACTAGTTGCCAGTTTACTACCTGCGCCAATCCTGTCATGGCACTAGTTTCAGCCTGACAGTCGCGCCAATGCTGGAAGGTGCTAGGGTTTGCTTAGTTTTGAGCTCTCTAAGCTTGATCTGTGATTTTGGTCTCATTTTTTCGACTGCCTGAGTGTTCTGGAGCCTTTTTTGACTAACTTTGACCTTCATCCTTTGGTTTTTTGCCTGTTTCTATCGATTTTACATATTAGCCCTAGAGCATCTAGGTGCTATTGTGCATCAAGCCTCCCTTGGGAGTTTGTGGTTTCTTTCTGTTCAGTCAGCTTTGTGATTGCTTCTCTGCATTTGTTTGGTGGTTGACTATCATTTTATTGCGTCATTTGAGTGATTGGCTCCTTCTTCATTCGAATTCTGCCTTGTCTCGTTTTGGGCCTAGATTACATGGTTCATTTAATTCTTTGGGTGTCTTTTGATTTGAAGGATTTTTTGTCAATTTAAGGTCTGATCATGTGCTTGCATTGAGTGAGATTTGGTTGTTTTTTCCCTTTTTCTATCGCCTCTCAAATTTCTTGTCTCATTAGTTTTCATTTTGTTTAGTGCACTTTGCTCTTAAAACATTGAAAATACAAAAAAAACTCTTTTGCTTTTGATCAGTTAGTGTGAATTAAATATTTTCAGTGTTATTAGTGATTAGTAACTTTGAAGAAAAGCTTTTAGTTTCCATTGGCTGCATTAGAGATATCATTGGTTGTTTTCTGATCATTTTGTTATTGTGTGAAAAGCTCTTAACTCTCTCGTAATTAGCTTTCATCGAATGAAATGATATACTGTGGCATGTAGTGTGCATTAAAGATATTTTGAGACATAACACTCCCTAGGGCCTGAAAACTGAAACATAATTGAAGATAAACACTAAAATTCATTCAATTTACACTAAGGCAGCATTGAAACATTAACGAAACATTTAGAGGTCTAGGCTAGAGATGTGTTTTGGCATATTTAAACCTAGTAGTTGTCGTTCGCCTCTTGGCTTTAGGCAGCACTAGTACGGACTTGTGCTCCCTGTACCGTCGCGTATATAAAGGGAGACCCCACTAGGTTTCTATCCTTTACCCATAGGAAGCCAAGTCTGCCACCCTATACCCGTGATACACCGGACACAACATTCGGGGAGATTTTTTGCACGTACGTTAAGTCCTTGGTTGATTTCTCTTTCATTTTGAAACCAAGGTGTATATTGCAGTTCACGGTTATTTGGTACACCCTTTGCCTAGCATTCCTGAGCAGTCATTTTGATCCTATCTGACTCCTTAAATTCTAAAATATCACCAAGCACTTTTCCTTTCACGCTTACGTCAAAACTGAAAGAGATAGAGTCATATTTCATCTGTTTCTCGACTCTTAAAACATGAAACGGTGAATTTTCTAAGTTTCAATGTCGTAAAATAAATCACCCGTGATCACACGCCCTGTTATATTTTTCTTTTTGGCCGTTTGATTGTGTGCCTTGGTTATTTTTTAGCCCGTGTTTTGTGTTTGATCTTTTCCTTCCATCGTTACTGTCACAGTGGTGGAACCTTCAGTTTCGTCTACCGGTAGTCCATATACTGACGATTCATCAGAGGTCTCGCAATCCTTTGCTGAACCACAGTAGCCCATCGTTTCCGAGTTTCCCGGAGGACCATTTGAGTTCAATTGGCCCTTTTCCGACCCTTGGTCTTGATTTGGAGTAGGGGAAAATTTCCCTCCTCTTACATCAGGTTTGCCTTTTTTAGTTTCTGTTATTCCTCCTAGTCCTCGCCGTCTGTTACGAGATCTAGTGGCAAGTTCAAATATGAGTGAATCCAGCCATTCTCCTAGCGAGGAAATCTGCACGTCTGGTGAAGATTACCAGCTATTCCCAGAAGTAACCCGGAAGTTATTCCCAGAAGACAATCCCGAATCATCTGTTATGTCTTCGCCCAGTCCCTCACTTCCAGCAGGGTATAGATCCTTAGGTCAGATTATCACTGTCGCTGCCTCTATGGGGGTATAAGCTCCTTCTACGAGGCCGGTTATTCCTTCACTGGGGATGTCTCCATGGACACCCATTACGTCATCCCCTCAGGTCACTTCTATACCCATCAGGCCCACTGTTTTTGTGGCTGCATCTACACCTGTTGTTACCACTTAGTCCATAAGGACCACATCACTTCCCGAAGACGTCTATATAGCTTCTACTATGCCAGAGAACATTTCTCTTGAGGAGTATCGATTTTCCCTACAACAATCGAACCCCGAGGTCGGACAACCCTCTCAAGATCCCAACCGCTCGTATTTTTTGCATTATGCACAGGATGGTACACTCGTGTACGTTTTTCCATATCAATATGATGAGTACGGGAATCCTTTACGTTTACCCACTCCTGAGGCTCAAATTCATGCTCAGGGTTTACCATATAACCAGTGTTGGCGAGAAGTCAGGTCTCGCGGACAAGACCCAGGTTCAAGAGTTGTGGCCAACAAAGGGGTCCGGTGTAGTCTAGGAACACGCCGGCATTTTCACCTTGCTTTGGAGAGCAGTGCGTCTCACCCGAGGCGTGCCGCAACCACATGCAAAAGGGGATGAGATCAATGGCAAGGAACAAACCTGCAACTAATGAAGGATAGTGCATCCATTACATATACAGAGTTATATACGCAAGATCACTTAATAAGCATTCAGACACTTGCAAATAAAATTTTAAACTAGCATAAACACATTATAAACACATGAACATCTTATTGAGACAGCAATCTTCCATTGTATTAATCTCTTGGCAGAACACATGATTACATGGAATTCTCACAGATGGCTACAATTCTGATACAGATGGATTTCGGAACAGAAAGGTAGAATAGAGAAGATAAGAAACCATATGAAGAAGATGCATGATTCCTCTGCAGCTGATCTACGCATCTTTCCCTGTCTCGAGCCTCGCAACCTCTTCAGCATCCCCCTTTTTTCAGCCGGGTGACTGTTATTTATTCACCCGCTCTTGCGACTATCAGTTCCTCTGTGGCTTTACTTCGACTTCTCCTGGCTTCTCTCCTGTTATCTGCGTGTTCCTCTTCCTGTCTTCTGTTGTATTTCCTTCATCTGCACTTGTCCCTGTTCTATCTCCAGCTATCGAGTGCTTCCGCGCCACCTTGGTAGCTCCGCGACTCCTGGTAGTTGCGGCGCGGTCGCAGTTGCCATGTGTATTCATACCGCAACTCAAAAAGGGTCAAAATTCAAAATGTCTTAGCCAATATTTCAAAACTAAACAAAAACAAGGGCCCTAACAACCAGGCTGGGTAGCCTTATAACCCGCAAGGACAACCTTTTCAAGGCCAACCTTCGGGCCAGCCTGGCTATCCTTATGACCCGCAAGGTTACCTCGTGGGCCAGTAGGGGCCATTATACGGTCCGCAAGGACAGTATTACAACCCTTCAGGTCAACTCGTGCAGCCTCTCCCTGGAGTCCAACTTGGGCAACCTCAAGGACTCACAGGTCAACCGGGGTACCAACCAGGGCCGGTATATGGTCCTGGGGGGCAAGTCCAACCTTCACAACCCATGCAACCTCAATATCTCGTTGCTCCAAATTTTGCACATCAGCCAGGATCATCTTATGGTCCTGTTGCAGGTCAAACTGGTTACCAGCCACCACCTGGCTCCATTCCACCACCAGGCCAACCGGCCCATCCGGCACAACCTGGTGCTCCACAACAGCCAGGTCAACCTGCACAACCGACACAACCTGTTCACCAAGGGCAACCTGTTCAACCAGGTCAACCCGTTCACCTAGGGCAACCTGTTCAACCAGGTCAACCCGTTTAGCCTGGCCAGCTTGTCCAACCAGGCCAGCCTGAACATCCTGTCAACCCTGCTCAACAGCCAATTTACTTGATGCCACAACCGAATCAGTCGGTGCATCCTAATTATTGCCGTCAACAGGGTCCCACATATCAACAGCCTGCTCAACCTCAAGGCGGTTACTACCCTCACGGTCAATCTTGACTGACTTATAATTCGCCCCAAGGTTCCCATTATTACACTCAAAAACCTGGCTACACCTATACTCAGCAGCCAAATCCACAGACTGCTCAAACAGGGCCGACATATAATCAGGGTCCATACTCTGGTTATCAACCCCCATACACTGGTTACCAGCAACCGAATTAGACTGGTTATATGCCCTATACCCCCTACGGTCAAAATCCTTCTGGACAAAACCCATGGGGGCAAGGATACACTCAACCAGCATGGAGTACAAGTACAGGTCTTTATCGAGGGCCTGGCATGTCGTTTAATCCACAATTTCCATTCTTGGCTACCTTGGAGTTACCGAACATTTCTAAATTAACCAATGATCTGATTAGTCATAATCCTTATTGGCCTCTGGTTCCGACCAAGGTAACCGACGACTGCCCTAAGTTTGAAGGTAAAGCTGATGAAGACCTCCAAGCTCACGTAATGACCTACCATTTGTGGTGTTCTTCTAATTCTTGGGTCGATGATTCAATTCGTCTACATCTCTTCCAGCGCACTCTTACTGGTGCTACCACTAAGTGGTATATTGAACTACCCCGTGGCATCTTTCAGGATTTCAATACTTTAGCAATGGCTTTTCTAACCCACTTTCAGTTACTGGTTCACTATGAAGTCGGGACACATCTCCTGACTTCCTTGAAGCAGGATAAATCCACCCACATGTCTGATCATATTCATGAGTGGCGACGTCGTCATAGGCTGATCAAGTTTGACATACCTGATCAACTACTAACTCATTGGTTCACCACGTCCTTCATTAACAAAATCGCTCAAGATATTTCTATGGGGGCATGTGTGACTAAGGAACAGGCCATTGCGCATGCCCAGTATCTTGATCTAGTATACTCTCAGTCCGGCACGCTGTATGATATTTTGACTGATGCTCCATGCCCAGGAACCTATAAAGCTCCACCTACCCCAGCAGTGGATGGTGTTATTGGTTCCGTGTCTCAAAATTCTCAGAAATCTTCGAATGGGAAGCAGAAGTCCAATTCTTCCAATAATTCTTCTCTTCCCGCCCCTCCAGATTCTAGCAAAACTGCGGAGGTCAATGCCATTCAGGCTAATCCTACAGAAAAATCCTCCAAAGGAAAGAAGAAGGGCAAAGGAAAATCCAAACCCGACGCCCCAAAGCCAGAGTCTGCCAAACCTCGTACTGATGACGGTTTCCAACGCAAACCAAAGTACCCCTGCCTTATCTGTGAAAGAGATCATTATACCAAAGATTATCCTCGATGATCTGAAATTAGTCAACTCCTGAAAGGCTCCAAAGGGACTCTGGAAGTTCTTAAAGAACCGTTCCCGTCTCAGCAGACCCAGATTGTTGAGCAGCCCTCACCATCTACACCATTTGGGTCCCAGGTCTTTATGATGAATGGTGATGCACCTGTCTCAATTGCTATGCATTCGAATGATTGCGCTGGATCGTGTCAGACAGCTGGGAAGGAAGTGGTGGATGGCCCACCTCCTCCTCCTGTCTCTGGTTCTTTGGAAATTGATAATCCTACTGTTGAACCTATTAGGCCACCTTCTAAAGGTGTTCTACGAAGGTCTTCCTACAATCCAAATGCCCATGCCACTCAGCACTACAGTATTGTTGAGGATCTGGCTCAGGCGCCTTCTGCTATGTCCACATTGGAAGTCCTTCAAAGTTTCCCTTTGCAACGGAAAGCTTTGTTGTCTGCGATCGGTGGGATCGATCCCACCGATTCTAGTATTCTCACCTTCGACCTAGAAAATTTTACCCCCTGACTTCCGCATCGAATTTCTCTTGTGATACAAGTCAGGATCAACGGTCTTAACATTCATAGGGCCGTTTTGGATGAAGGTGCCTCTACCTGTGTCATGTTGTCCGCCTGCTGGAAGGCCATTGGCTCACCGTCACTTTCATCATCCCCCAATGCCTTAGAGGCATTCGATGGTCGGGAATCGAAACCCCTGGGTGTTCTCGAGAGTTTGCTGATTACGTTACAGGGGAAGATAGTCAACGTAGAAGTAGAAGTGGTTGACGCCAAGCTTAAATACAATCTGCTTCTCGACCGTAGTTGGACTCACGCCATGTTATGTGTGCCATCCACCCTCTTTCGACTTCTTAAGTTTCCTCATGAGGGAAAAATTGTTACTGTGGATCAGTTGTCTTTCTTCACCTCCACCTCTGAGAACAATGCTCCTTACGTGGATAAGATCCCTAATCCCCCTGACAGTGTAGGACCCAGTCTCTTCAAGGACCCCGTCCTCATGGGTATTTTTCCTGCGCCACCACCACACATCATTCAAGTTAATATGGTCTCTAGGTCTGACGACCCATGGATCATCCCTTCGCCTGAATAGGTGACTGATTTTGGAGAATCGATGCCCTTAACTCTAGTAGAGATTAATTACTGTGAAATTGTCACCGCATCTGTTCCTCCTCTCTCTCAACATGCTCCCTCGAGCATGGATTTAGTTATCTATTCTCAATCCCCCTGGCTTGGCGAGGCCGACTTGCATGATCCTCTTAAAGAGACTTTCCCTTCTGACGAAGCTATTGTTGAAACAATGTCTTTTGAGGAGCTACCTTGGAGCGATGGACATCATCGTTCCTCCCTCATGCCCAGCCTAGGGGCAATGTCAGATTGTCTAGAGCGTTTTGCATCTCAGGTTCCTACTCCGCCTCTCCAGACTCCCATTTTGACTCATGAGGTTCTTTTGGAAGGAAAATTGAGCAACATTACTCAAACCACTCCGATCGCCATCTCCGTCAAACCAGGGATAGTTGAAAACATACATGTGGGACTAACTTGTTCTCCTGATGAGATACGAGTTTATACTGATCTTTTCCATGAATTCAGAGACATGTTCGCTTGGTCCTATGAGGAAATGCCTGGGATTGATCCTAGCATAGTAGTACACGAGATTCCTACCTATCCCAGTGCGAAACCCATGCGCCAACGCCTATGCCTAGTGCATCCTCGCAAAGCCGCTGCCATTAAAGCAGAAGTTGAAAAAATTATGAACGTGGGCTTCATTTGCCCGATTCCCCTCACAGAATGGGTCTCAAACATCGTCTCTGTAGATAAGAAGTAGGGTACTATAAGAGTCTGTGTTGATTACCATGATATTAATCAGGCCTTTCCTAAGGAAAACTACCCCACTCCTTTCACAGATCAAATCATTGATGAGTGTACTGGGAGTGAGATTTATTCCTTGATGGACAGCTTTTCTGGGTATAATCAGATAAATATTTTACCTGCCGATCAACACAAGACTGCATTCATCTGTCCGTGGGGTACCTTTGCTTATAAAAAGCTCCCGTTCGGCTTGAAGAACACTCGAGCTACTTTCCAGTGTGCTACGTCTTACACATTCCATGACATACGCCATATCATTCAGCCTTGTCTGGACGATCTTCCAGCTCACTCAGCTCGGCGCGAGGACCATCCTAAACACTTCCGCCAGATTTTCCTTTGCTGTTGACGCTATAATATCTGGCTTAACCCTCATAAATGCGTCTTTTACATGGATTCTGGCCATATTTTGGGGTTTATAGTCTCCAAGGATGGGATTCGCCTCAACCCTTTAAAGGTCGTGGCCATTGTTAATCTCCAATCACCCTCTTCGTTACAACAACTGTAGAGTCTGTAGGGAAAAGCTAACTTCCTACGACGCTTCATCCCAAACTACGCGGAAGTGGCCAAAGGTTTCACACATATTTTAAAGCAGAACGTTCCCTTTCGGTGGGACGAGATTGTCCAATGGTCCTTTGAGAAGCTAATACGTTACTTGTTAATGCCCCATTGCTTCGTCCTCCAAACTATCATCGTGATTTCACTCTATATTTGGCCGCCGCGTTTAGCACCATAGCTATGGTTCTGGTGCAGGATGACGATGATGGAAATGAACACATTTTTTATTATCTATCACGAAATCTCCTCGACACAGAGACATGTTACACTCACGTCGAGAAACTAGAATTAGCCGCAGTGCAAGCTATGCAGTGTTTCTGCCACTACATCCTACTGCGTATAGTAACCGTGGTTTCGGATTGCAACCCCATGACATACATTCTATCTCAACAATTACTGGGGGGAAAATACTCTAAATGGATCATTATCATTCAGGAGTTCAAATTAGAATTTACCACTGCTAAGTTGACCAAATCACTGGTTTTTGCAGATCTCATTTGCTCGCTCCCGACAGACTCCACCCCGTCTCACTCTGAGGAACATATCTTGGACAAAACCCTCTTCCTCATCAGTACTCATGATCCATGGTACAACGATATTATTTTATATCTTCAAACATCAGCATTCTGGTCTAAGTTGACCAAGGATGCCCAATGTCAGATTCGGCATCAGTCTCAACCCTACCGTATTGTAGGAGATACTTTATACCGCGTTGGAATAGATTCGGTGCTCCGCCCATGCCTCACCCTGGAGGAGGCTGAAAGAGTCTTGAATGACTGTCACAGTGGCACCTGTGGTGGTCACATGTCCGGATATGCCACCGCCCAGAATATTCTGCGTGCGGGCTACTTTTGGCCGTCGATATTCAAAGACTGTATTGTTGCAGTCCGAAAATGTCATGCGTGTCAAGTTTTTCAGCGCAAAATGTGCGCGCCACCTCTCCCTCTGCATCTTGTCATTATTGTCGGCCCTTTTGAAAAATGGGGCATAGATTTTATGACGTGTAACCCTCATTCGGCCGGGGGGCATGCATATATAATCGTCGTTGTCGACTACTTTAATAAGTGGGCCGAAGCGATGCCTACACTAGCCGCCGACGGTAAGACAGCTGCCCAGTTTATTTTCAACCACATTATTGCACGTTTCGGGGTCCCTCAGGCCATTGTTACTGATCATGGTACTCATTTTCGAGATTACATGATGGTCAAGCTGACATAAATATTGGGCTTACGACATGATAGCTCAACGCCATATTACCCCCAGGCAAATGGCCAGGTTGAGGCTGTAAACAAATTTTTGGTCACAATGCTTCAACGGACAATTGGAATTCATAAGTCCAATTGGCACCTCCAATTGTTCTCAGCTCTATGGGCCTACCGGATGTCAGCAAAGAGTGTGAATGAGTTCACACCTTTCCAATTGGTGTATGGTCTGGAAGAAACTCTTCCGGTTGAGTGCAAAATTCCTTCTTTAAAGTTGGCTGTGGAAATTTTTCCCGACACTTCTCCTGAAGAAGAACGTCTCTTGTATTTGGAACGGTTGGATGAAACCCGCCGCTTAGCTGCTTTAGTCATTGAAGCATAGAAAAAGTGGGTCAAAGCCCACTTTGATCAATCTGTATCTCCATGTTCCTTTTTCGAAGGGGACCTCGTCCTCCTATACGACCAAGCGCATGGCAAACTTGGAGCAGGAAAGTTCCAACCCATGTGGCATGGACCTTACATAGTAAAACGAGTATTGAAGAATGGGGCTTATGAGCTCATTGATTACGAAGGAGTTCCATTGGCGCAGCCTAGAAATGGGTTGTACCTTAAAAAATACTATGCTTGAAGTTATTTTTTGGTGCGGTGTGTGTACATAGCTGTGTATATTCATTTGTGAGCATCTGTGGTGTGGTGTGCCATGTAAGCATATTTCTGCTGGTCGGGTCTTCCTGATTGTGAAGATTTCTATTACTCTGTTTGTCAGTTTCGCGGATGGTGCCTCCCGCAGTACCAGGAATCTATCCTCGGCAGCCTGGGTAATCTATGATCCTGCTGGTGAGTTGCTTAATTTGCAAGGTGTGTGTGTAGGGCCTACCACAAATAATGTTGCGGAATATAGTGCTGTTTTAGAATTATTAACTAAGGCTGTTAACCTCAGCATTCGTGCATTACTTATGTATCTAGACTCACAGCTTGTAGTATTACAACTTAACGATCATTATTCAGTAAGAAACCCATCCATTTTACGTCTGTATCTTGGTATTCATTTACTGGAAAGAAATTTTGATTATATCACATATCAACACATACCCAGGCATATGAATACATTAATAGATGCAGTAGCTAATTTGGTTTTAGATAGAAATTTGCGTAATTTATAAAAACATCATCACATGTGAAAAGATCCATCCAAAAATAGGTATATATATATATGTGTGTGTGTGTGTGTGTGTGTGGAAATTTTTGCATAGTGTGCATCACATAAAATCAAAAAATATACGTGGTTTTTTGATAACAGCCGGAGACAACATGTATCTCAAAAAATATGCATGAAAAGCTCTAAATAGCTAATCATCATGGTGCTCGTGGTAGCATGCCACTGCACGCACCAATCACCTCAGCAGTTTGTGAAGGTGACTAGGCACCCCCACAATGTGTCGTTGGTAAGCTAACGGGACATCTGCTAGCCATGCATAGTCCGATATCCCCTAGGAAATGCCCTCCAAGTTCTAGATCAGTTTGTTCCCTTCGCCACCCTCAGCCTGAGGGTCATGTGCGACATGGGTCCTCCGTGCAATGGGCGACATGATCATGGGCCTCTCTGGGCCAACGTCTGCATACACATAAAATTATTGTTAGAACAACATGGATTACCAAAAAAAATCATAAATACATAAAAATTAAAAAATAGAATCATACCCAGCTCCTCGTCCCACTCCTCCCCCTCTGGGAGTGGAAGATCGGGATCTCCGGTGAAATCGGTCCCATCATAAGGCCAATCCTCGACCACGATCAGTTGTCGCCGTAACCACCCAAAGAACTCCGGCCTCCAGGACATCTGTTGGCCTCCTCCTGATCTGGGCATAGGTGTTGCCCAGCGAGCCATCCTCGGCTCTCTCGGTATCGGCTCGGCAAATATGGCCCCTTGCCCCTGGAAAATGGGTAGTTGTTCCAGGATGAATGACACCAAAATGGAACCGTAGCCGAACTGCTTTAGTTTGGCCTGCTTGCATCTTGTTAGCTGCCCTTTTATGTTGGTTTTCACCGCTGTAGCCCAATCGAACAGTGTAGGACTAATACACTCAGAGGCTAGTATGAGTTGGGCCTTGGTTGCCTCATGTGGAGCTTGCAATCCTGCAGCTCGTGTAATGGTATGAAGCACTACCCTGAGTGCTAGGTCGCAGACAGTATGGATGTCCACCTTCCCGCTTCCTGATCCTGTTCGTACCCCTAGGCACACGCTTGCCATTACCATCTCCATTTTTTCTCCGGAAGGTCTGCTGCCGATTATGATTGGCACTGGACCTCTGCACCACAATCCGGTTATAAAGTAAACATCAAAGACCTCAAGAGTTAATACTTGGTCCCGAAGTTTGAATACTTCCTCATTTTCGTCCCATATGCTAACCAAGTACTGCAGCAGCTCAGGTTGAGCTCGTAAGCATGGTGTAAGGAAGAATTTTTTGAGTCCACAATTCTTGAGTGCGTTCATACAAGCTTCATTTTCCATAGCCATTTCATCTTCCTCCCCATGTTCCCTCTCCTTCCATTCGATAACCATTGTGCCCGAATATCTGCATCAACACAATCAAAAATTCTTTATTAGACCTCTAGTACATTTGAAAATCCACATGGGTAGCTCACATTTTGAAATTGTTAAGTGGAAATTTAAGTTGCGCCATTGGCGCGACTGTTTTTCTAACAGTCGCACCAATTGGCGTGACCGCTTTATGAAGAAATGTCCATTGGCGCGGGTCCGTGCCCAATACCCGTGCCAATGGTGTGAGCCCTAAAATTTTAAAAGAGTCCCTCCAGAAGTCTAATGCACAATGAAAACTCATAAAAAATGGATTAAAATGGAGCTTAAGGGAACGCCTTTTACTTGGAACAAATGAGGAGCTGAATGACGTCCCAGATCAGTCGCAATCACTGCCACAAGTTTGCACACAAACAGACCACTATTGCTCTCCAAGTGAGGTAAAAAGTAAAAGTAAATTTTTTTTACCATTTGAAGCCTATTTATAACTTCTTAAGTCAAAATTAGGTCTTAAATGTCATTTTTCTCAATATTTTAATATATTTTTGTCAAAAAATGGATTTTACACTTGCTTTTATGTGTAGCAACATGTTTTTACGTGACTTGGACAGTGATATGAGTTGTATTTTATACTTTTTCGGACTCGGTAAAAACACGAAAAAGTCATTTTGGAGTCATCTTTCAGCTCTTTTCTGACTCTCTAAACATGAAAATGTTGCCGAGTCCCTTGTCGTTTCGATCTCATTAAAGTGGACATGAAACGACATCTACCCAGTATACGTTTACCCCTTTTTTGGGATGGGATAGATTATTTATGAAAAAGGAATACCCTAGCCTATCGCGACTAGGAGGTTTCCTCAGACATAGCTTTCTACCTTTTCGGATCTGAGGAACTATTTACGAAAAGGGACTTTTGGAGTTTACTTTTCTACTATCTTTTCAAACTCTCTAAACATGAAAAGACTCCGATTTCTTCCTTTTTTAGACTCGTTAAACCCTGATGACATTGGATTCAGTCGGAATGACGATATTCGAGTTTCTCCTTCCTAGGACTAGTTAAATGTACTAGGATGGATTCGTCCGAAGGAAGAACTTATATGACAAGAATATGCTATCCCCTTCAAGCTTGTTTTAAAAAATAATTGGGGTACTTGCCAGAAATGGTGGGGAAAAATGGAACCAACATCAATGTCGTGTCGGCAGTATGTCGCTCTTGAACATGGCACTTGTCTGCATTCGTGTCGGGTTGGGAACATCTCATCTCGTTTTTCCACTTTCCTCTGTAGGTTTTGTTAATCCCTTTTGACCTCTCATCTACTCTTTGCCTTGTCATCATGACCTTTGATCTTTTGATGTCAAATACTGCCAAAATCGCTGTCGTGCCACCATATGTTGAAGAGAAGTTGACCTCTGTAAAATTTCAACCTTCCTCTCATTCTCATCTAATATTGATTCACAAAAACATTATACTCCTCTGTCTCGCATTGATGATGTGGCAAACACTATGGCCCACCTTTGATCAAGGTCACTTCCTGTCGACTTCAGCTCATTATCCAGGACGCTGATCTAGAGACTCCCTTCTGGTAACTTGGAGCCTGGATGCTTCAATGGAGGGTTCTTCGCGTTCGACGTGAGGTTTTCGTCATTGGCCTTCGATCGAGTGATTCTATGGATGTTCGACGCCAGCTCACTGATTTGCATGCTGTGGATTGTACCTACAGTACCTTGAGGGCCATTGTCATCATTGGTGGTAGCTCTCACGTCTATTAACATCTTTCATCATTGGCTGGTAATCAAGCGATGTTCTTGCATGTTCGACTTCAGCTCACTTATTCACATTCTTGAACTTGTACTTTGTTCGAGTCGAGATGGAGCGCAAGAACCTGGATTTTGTCTGTTGGAATCCAGGCTGCGATTTTGTGGATTATTATGATTAGTTACATGACTCATTCACTGGATGGTTGTGGCCATACCTGAGTCTATTTATCGATCCTCACTGGATGGCTGCGTCCATGCCTTGGATCTGGATTATTGTATACTCTGTTATGGATGGCTGTGCCCATACCACATATATATCATGCATTTGAGATATCAATTGTACTTCTCTACGCAAGTTTTCCGACGGCAGTGTTTTCATTTGGACATGTTCTCGTAAAGCATTTAACCCCTCTCTCTCTTTCGGGCCTCATGCTTTAGGAGGCATCTGTTACACAGCAATTTGTCACCGTCCCTGCAATTCCCCATCCCGCACATTGGAGGGCTTATTCCGTGACCTATTAGCAGTGACATGATCTGAAAACACTTTCATGGCATTCCCCTAGACATGGATTTTCATTCCCCCGAAGACATCTCCTTGTGAAAAACCCTAAAAATAGCCTTTTCATCCTTGGCGCAACTAGCCAGTGTTATACCCATGCCAATGGGGGAAATAGTCCAAAGAGGGTGCACCAATTGGCGCTCTGTCTCAGAGTCGCACTCGTGCCAGGCTTAATAAAGGGTGTTTTTTAAAAATAAATGGTGGAAGATTGACTCCAACCAACTCCTGAACTGGTCTCTAAATTGATTTGGGGAATTTGGCTCCGGATTTCCATGTAGAGGAAGTAGTTTTCCACCTCTCATGGAAGCTTCCTTGAGGATAGGGCCAATCCCATGATTGTAGGGATCCCAACTCCTCTTCCACCATCTATATAAGCTTTCCATTTCCCTTTGCAAGCTAATCTCCAAGAGCCTTCATAGCCTAAAGAATGCTACAAGAGCTTTGATAGTCCTCATAGTGCCAAATCCATAGCAAGGAGATTGACGATCGAAGAGAGAGGCTTGTCCCCATTCCCGACAAGCTTTAATGAGACGTATTCCGCTGATGACCTGTCGAAGGAAGATTCAGCGTCAGAGCCAGGTTGTATTTTCCTTTGTATGAATTAATGATAAGCGACTATTGGTTATGGTTCCACTCGTATTTTTCATTATGATCATGAGTTGTGTCTTCTCTGACTGATACATAATTTCATATATATCGTGTTTTACACTTGTGTTTGTCGTGTTTCTTGTGTGTGCAGGTGTTCGATCACGGTGAGCGAGAGGATTGTGATCTGCTAGAGCAAGGCAACGGGAGTGCCATCTTCTCTACAAACAACAACGTTAGACTTGAGGTAGGCCTTCTTCACAAGTTGGTTTATTGTAATTAGGAACCTGCACCTTAGCGTGATACGATTGTTGCTAGACCCGATCTAGGCTAGTAGGGATCGCCTCTGTCCACAAAGGGGATTTACCTCCACAACAGCAGGATATTTGAAGAGACGTGGCCCAATTCTCTCGTAGGGAATAGGGATCTTACCCACATATGGAACATTGTTCTCGGAAGAAGAAGTGAAGAAGGACAATTTATCAACAGTAACAATCTTTCCTTTATGCAGGAATTTCAAGACACGAAAGAGAGTGGACAGAATTCATAACATGGCATGAGTCCAACTGCAACCGAGGAGAAGATTGTAATTGAGTTTGGCATCAACTACTTCTAGCTCGACATTGACCATCTTCCCTTTCAAGGTAATCGGTAAACTAGCGAGAACTCCCAAAGGTTTTGATTCTCTTCCATAAAATTCTTCGAGGGCATTTAGTGATGAAGTCAAGGCTAGAGAACCGACATCTTTCCAGCAAGAAGATGAAATGATGCACGTAGACACACCTTTT
Organism: Pinus albicaulis; assembly: GCA_034641835.2. Taxonomy (NCBI): domain Eukaryota; kingdom Viridiplantae; phylum Streptophyta; class Pinopsida; order Pinales; family Pinaceae; genus Pinus; species Pinus albicaulis. Next base: position 187,448,864 of record CM076574.1, read on the forward strand.
TCCACAACCGCTTGATGGATATTGAGACCATTAATGGAAACTTGTATAATGAGTGAAATCTGGTGCGGGAGTCATGGAACAAAATTCTCTAAATCAAAAGAAATAATACTAGTATCAGTAGGATCAATCCTGCCAATCATAGATAACAAAGCTTTCCGTTGAGATGGAAAACTTTGAAGTACTTCTAAAGAAAACATGGCAGATGACGCCTGAGCCAAATCTTCAACAATACTGTAACGTTGAGCAACACAGGCATTGGGATTATAAGAAGGCTTGCGGAGTACACCTTTGGAAGGTGGCCCTACAATGGACTCAATACTAGGCCTTTCAATCTGAAGAGGGCTAGAGGCAGGCAGAGGAGGAGGAACATCAATGATCTCTTTCCCCGCTGCCTGACACGATTCGGTATAATATTTCAATCGAGTGGAAATAGAAACGGACGCGGAACCGTTCATCATGAACACCTGATACCCAAATGGGGTAGAGGACTGAGGTTGCTCTACCATCTGGGTCCGTTAAGATGGAAAAGGTTATTTAATAACAACTATAGTTCCCAGATTGCCTTTGAGAAATCTACTAACTTCGTCCCATCAAGGACAGTCCTTGGTGTAGTTCTCTTCATCAAAAAACAAACTTGTCTCTTTAAGGGTACTTTGGATTGCACTATGAACCATCATCAACACGATATTTGGACGAATTTGGTTTTGGGGTATCGGCTTTGGCCTTACCTTTATCCTTATTTTTCCCCTTAGAAGTCTTGTCCGCCAAATTGGATTTAACAACATTGACTTCTGAGGTTTTACTAGGATTCGGAGTGGGCTGAGAAGCAACATCATTGGAAGGATTAGACTTTTTCTTCACAGGATTTGAAGGAGAAGACTTTTGAGAAGTCTGAGACATGGAACCAATAATACCATTGACAGATGGGGTCGTTGGTTCTTTAGAAGTTCCAGGTCGATGGGCATCAGGTAAGATATCGTACAATGTGCTAGACTGAGAGTACACAGGATCAAGGTAATAGGCACGAGAAATGGACTATTCCTCAGTTACACATGCCCCCATAGAGATGTATTTCACAATCTGATTGACAAAGGAGGTAGTGAACCAATCAGTTAGAAGTTGATCAGGGATATCAAACTTGATCAAATGATGAAGATGTCTCCATTCATGAATATGATCCAAGATATGAGTAGCTCGGTCCTACTTAAAAGGATGTGAGGAGGTGTTTCCCGGTCTCATAATGAACATGTAACTGAAAATGAGTAAGGAATGCCATGGCGAGAGAGTTGAAGTCTTGAAAAATTCCACGAGATAGCTCAATGTACCACTTTACAGCGGCACCATTAAGAGTTCGCTAGAAAATATGGAGTCAAATGGAATCATCAACCCAAGATTTAGAGGAATACCACAAGTGGTAAGTCATAACATGCGCTTCAGTGTCTTCTCCAGACTTGCCCTCAAATTTAGGACAATCACCAGGAATCTTAGTCGGAACTGGAGGCCAATACGGGTTATGAAGAATTGGATCATTCATTAACTTCAACGCATTAGGTAGTTCCAACGTAGCGAGGAATGGTAATTGAGGGTTAAAAGGCATTGGAGGTCTCTGATAAGGACCCGTGTTAACATTCCACGCAACCTACGAGAAATTATACCCCCATATGTTTTGTCCTAGAGGATTCTGGCCATAGGGGTTATAATTCTGCTGATACTGGGGTTGAGGACCAGGATATTGATTCTGAGCATACCATTGAGGTCCTTGTTGAGAAACGTAAGGATTTTGTTGCGGAATGTAATCATGGACTTAAGGTTGATTATACACCAACTGAGATGGATTTTGAGGGTGAAAAGTGAAACCTTGAGGCGCACTATATATCGGTTGATATTGACCTTGTGGGTAATAAGCGCCTTGGGGTTGAGCAGGTGGACCTTACTAAGCAGGTTGAGCAGGTTGTTGAACAGACGGGCCTTGCTGAATTGGATAAACAAGCTGAATTGGCTACAAAGCAGGTTGAATAAGCTGTTGAACAGGTTGAAATGGTTGTTGAACAGGTTGAAATGGCTACTGAGTTGGTTGAGCAAGCTGCCCCTATAGAACAGGTTGGCTTGGATGTTGAGAGCCACCAGGTTTCCCTTGTGAGAGAGGTTGGCCTGATGGAGGTGATGGACTAGGTTGTCCCCGATGACCAGGTTGACCTGGAGCAAGACCGTAGGGTTGTCCTTGTTGCACAAAATTTTTTCCATACTGTACGTACGATTGCTGCTGTTGTGCAATAGGTTGTCCCTGTGGCTCTCTGGCAACATACGAAGTTCCTGGTTGAAATTGACTTGAAGGACCAGTGGGTTGTCCTTGTTGGACCAAAGGTTGCCCTTGCAGACCATAATTTTTTCCCTGAGGACTAAAGGATTGCCCCTGCTGAGCCATAGGTTGTCCCTGTAAGGGTTGTCCTTGTAAGCCTGAGAGTTGTCCTTGTAGCAAATGTCCTTAATGAGTGATGGTATGATAAGGATCACTAGGAAATGAATAGACGGGGTTTCCGACAACATCATAATGATGTGGAGGATTGACAAGAACTTGGGGTGGATGAAAACCCTGAGAGTTTTGTTGCTGAACAACCAAAAAATACTCTTGAAAAGTGAGGCCACTAAGAATCATATGAATATTCAAGGTCATAGTTTGGATGAAGAAATAAAACAAGATCCAGATTGGTAATGCATCAACAAAAGAAAGCTTTTACAAGACTTACAAAAATTTCATTGTACATCTAAAGGTATCTATTACAAGGAATTCTCATGGATAAGTTACCATACATATATTATCAAGAAATATTTCCAAGAAATACTGATAGAATTAGATAATAATGCATAGATATATCACGAGACTAATAAAAACATGAAATATTATTACTAACACAGTCTCGAATTGAAGAATTCAAATAGGGAAAAACATAAGATAGGTAGACAATACACACACCAAAATTTCATAAGTCCTCAATAGTGCTTATGATATATTATATATTCAAAATATAACACAGTATTCTCTAAAAAATACAACAAACGAGCCCTTTTTCTTTGAATTACACAATATTTATAAAAAAAATACGAGTTCTACCAAAAGCCTCCAATAATAGTGGAAATCATTTTTTGGGAATTTATTACAAATATCAACGTATAGTAGATTTTATCTAAAACATTAAAAAGGAAAATGAAATAGAAATAAATATAAAGCATGGCATCATGGAGCTAGAGCTAGCTGGGTAGAGGTGGTTGAGTGCCCTCGTAGCTTCTAAAAAACTGCCTCCATAAAAGGTGGAATCCAACAACTGAAAGGAATACCTGTATACCTATCTACAAAAATATAGGAGTGGCTAACAAAATGGAAGTTATATTGATTAGATGACACTTGGGGAAATCATCACTTATATTACATTCACTTCATAATCTTTAGTGTCATCCTTATGAGGATAGAACAAAAAAGTAGGCTTTCTTCTCCATATACTAAATCCGAAAATAATAGCTACCTTTTTTGAAAAGGGTAGCTATATCCGAAAATAATGAATATAAACCAAAATGAAATTCTCCTTCATATTTTCAAACTCTCTATATTCAGTCATCAGAGGTCTAATATGGAGGCAAATATTCTAATAGCTTCAACTTTAGTTACCCTTTTGTTTGACCTCCTCTTTTGTGCTTGATTTTTTTGTTGAGTATTTTTCTTCTTGGCTTCATTCTCTGGGATATCATAAATGTTTATGATTTCATCCCTAAGAGAAGGGTTGGAAATGAGCTTACTTGTTAATCTGAGCTTTTTCTTGTGCCTGGTGCAAGGCCTTTGAATGTATGGGTTTGGAATATATATAGGCCTCTTTCTACCATGTATGAATCTGATTGACTATCCTTCTTCAAGCTCTGACTCAGTGTACTCTATTTCATTGTTATCCTCCTCAAAAGATGAATATGAATGTATTATAGTTTTCTTCCTCTTCTTGGTTGAAGAACCAATATATGAGAAACGCTGAGCTATGGTAAGTTCTTCCATTGTGATAGTCTTTGAAACTTTGTTTTTCCATTCTTAAGTGGGGAAAAGACTTGTGAAAGAGTAGGCTCTTTGAATGAAATGTAATTGTTTTGTTGAGTTTCCTGTCTAGCCTCTAAAATAGGGTTTGATCTGATGGCTTCAAGACTAACTTCCACTAAAGGTAGAACAGGGCTGGATGTCAAGGCTCTAGGGCTGATTTCCACTGAAGGTCCCTCTGTCATGATGAGTCTTCTCCTATGTTTACCCTTTGAAGAGGAAGTTGCCTCCTCTTCTAAAATTATACCTTAGGGTTTGTGGCTCCTTGGTTGAATTTCTGGTGTAGACCTCATTTTTTGGTTCTGTTGTTGGTATAGATGTAGTGGTTCTAGACTTTCTGGCTAAGCCCCTAGTCTGCCTACTAGATGACATTGAAGATGGGATAGCTTGTGATGGAGTTGATATAGGTGTAGGGTTTGATTTTTTTTCTTGAGTTTTCAGCTTTTTGGGCCTTCCTACTCTTCTTCTTGTATAAACACTACTAAATCCCTTATCTGCTATAAATTTCTCCCATGTAGTCATTTTCCTTCTCAAGTGATAAACTACTAATATCTTAATCAAACCTCTATGATAGAGATTATGAAGGGAGTAGCCTAGGGTTTTCTATATCTTTTGAGACATTTATAACAGGGATATGTGAAGGAAAAAGGGTAGATTCATAGGTTTGGCACCAAAGATATGGGCTAGAAACCTCATTTGATATTTTTGGACAGTTAAAAACCTACCCTCACAAGTTATGTAGTGTTTTACAGTAGCAATGGCATGCTTCCACTCAGGTTTAAAGAATGAAATATGAATGGTAGGAGTCCAACCAATATGTTCATGCTTAGGCTTTAAATAAACATTTGAATCAAATTTAAGAAGGTTTTGTTATTCTTATGCCAAGGCTCACCTATTTCTGAAGTCTGAGTTTCCCTTGCAATGATGATTTCAGTAATGTTGAAGGTATGAGACCCAATCCTAACCTTTTCTCCATCAAATGTCTTAGGAAACACTTGAGCCATGGCCACATTCTCACCTGAAAATTTCCTTAAAAACTGGTACCAACCCGCTGCTTTGAATTCGGCCTTAGCACAATGATCCACAAAATGAGTGTTAGCTGGCTCTAAATGGTTCACGTTACCTCCTTTGCCCATATTTCTTGTTGTTAACATAATCTCCAACACACAGCTGTAAAATGAGGAATACCCTCCACGAAACCCTACTTGATGGCACTTGTTAACAAATGGTTTTAAAATGGAGAATAAAAATATTTAACTGCAACTGTCACAAGAGTGAATGGAGGAAAAGTTATGCATGCCTTAGGACTCGGTGAGAAGAAATGACATGAACACAAAAATGATTTTAACCCGTTTCCAACTCATTTCACCAAACTCCATCATATTTCTTAATAATTTCTACTCGTACTCCACTTTGACAGATATACCCTTTAATGAGTAGCAATATATTTGCACAACCTTAGCATAAAGATAATCACCCTTTTAATGCATCCTCAAATGAAAATTAAATATCCTTTAGGTGAGAAACACCCCTTGCTTTAAAATTTCCTCAATATTCTAATAGAAGTGCTAGTTTAATTTGAATAATGTGTCCTCTACTTCTTTATAATAATTTTGCAGGTATTTGCTACCTTTCTGAAAAATACAACTAATCCTATAAAAAATATAACTTTTGAAAAATATAGTTGCCTCTCATGGAAAGAACAGTTAATCATGTGTTATTCTTAACATAATTCATGATTCTAACATTCTGTCTTTGACCTTGGATAAGAAATCATAGTGAAAGAGTAGGATCATTTTTCAAATGGAAACCCATGACCTTACCCACTGAAAGTAGCTAAAAGACCTATTTAAAAGAGACTTTACCCTATCGAATTTGTAACAGAAACATACTATTTGAATGAAAATTATTTTTGGATTTTATTAAAAAGTGATAAATACTCATAAAATTTAATCCTCCGGGGCTCTTCACCATAGGTTAGGAGACAGAAGAGGATCAAAGACACGACTTACAACAACGACCAAACATTTTTTTTTTTTTTTTTTTTTAATTGTAGTGCTAACAATCACCACAATCTCTTTGATTTAGAAATACATGTACCTAAATACATGGATGACTAACTTGGCATTGAAAGGCATGATGGGTAACGGTTCAGTCCATAAATGCAGATGACACATGTGGCTCAATGTGTATAATGACTTGACTTTATCTAACTAACTAAAATATGACACCTATCATTAGATCTAAAAAAATTAAAAAAAATTGAGGCGTATTAACACTATGACACGTGGTTTAACTAAAGCGGATGTGATTTTTCATTTTATTTTAAAAATAGAGTATGCTTTCAGAAATTCCGGTAGCATCAAAATAAAAATAAAAAGACAGAAACAGGAAAATAACAGATTGTCTGAAAGGGCTAAAACTGGTGCTTCCAGAAATTCCGATAGCACCAATTTGTTTTTATTTTTTGGAATTTTTTGAAGTTTAATCCTAAAAATAAAACTATGGAATGGACTCATGACTTAGCAAAAAATTGTGCTAACATTGGCTCCACATGGGATAAATCTCTCCATGCGAGGCTCTAAGAATATTTTTTAGTGCATTTTCATTGGGCTATGGAGTCTTCTTATGAAACACACTAGTATTTACAATGAACTTAGGCTACCAACAACCTTAGTAAAAGAATTTTTTGAGAAAGTGCCCATTGAATGGGCCTCCAAATGATACCGCTCCATCAATATGTTGCAACTCAGAAGTGTTGTTCTGTAGAATGTTTGAGATTCTGAAAGGACCAAGCCATAAAGCATAAAATTTGGAGTGTTTACCTAGATATTGATGTTGTGAATCCCACTTCAACACTAGATATCCTATCTAAAAATATTCTTTTTTAGTTCCTTTATCAAAAACTTGCTTTACATATTGTTGATATTTTCTCACCAAATCATATTGATGTTCTCGCTTTTTCTACACTTCTATGACTTGATAAAATATCCTCTCCATATCATCTAGCTCAGATTCTTGATCTTGTAGAAATTTAGCTATAGGAATAGCCAATTGAACTAGAAAAACAACATGAGTTCCATAAACCATTTGAAAAGGTGATGTATTAATATACTTTTTGATTGTCACCCTATATGCCCATATATAAAACTGTAGTTTTGAATCCCAGGCTTTCTTGTTTGGCTCCAATAGTTTGGTGATGATTATTACCAATTTTTTGTTTGATGATTCACCTAAACCATTCCGTTGAGGATAATGAGCTATAGAGTGAGTGAGATGAATGCCATAGTCTTCAGAGAAATTTACCAATGGAGTGGCTTTAAAAGTAGTTGCATTATCTACTACTAACCTTGATGGACATCCAAATCTTGCTATGATTCCCTCCAGAAAATTAATGATAACTGTATGATTATTATTCCTGGTAGGTATTGCTTCAATCCATTTGGTGAAGTAATCAATTGAAGCAAGAATCCAATGATGGTGTCCACTTTATGGTGTATGAATTTCTCCAATTAAATCTAAGACCCATTGTTGAAAAGGTGCAGAAACAACTATGGGCTTGAGAGGAAAAGATTTCAAATGTTTCTTTCCAGTGAAATTTTGACATTTTTCACAGGCTCTCACCTCAATACATACATCATAAAATAAGCTAGGCCAAAAATAGCCAGCTCTCAATATTTTTTATGTTGTAGTTCTCAAACAATGATGTCCTCCACACACACTATTATGCATATTAAAGATAACTTTCTTGGATTCATCTGGGTCTATTCATATCAACAAAACTCATGTAGGATCTTTCCAATATAAAAAATTATATTTAATTCAAAATTTAATATTTTTTAGCTTCAAATATCTTACTCTAATTTTATCATAATTTAGAGGAGGTTTAAAATGCTACAAAATATAGATGATGTATTTATACCAGGTGCATTCAGAAAGCGTAACATCTACTGCCATGTTGTCTATAGGTTCATAAATCTGGCCTTCAAAGTTGTCATCCATGAAATTCAAGCCCAAAATTTTACAATTTTCTTCAGCTAGTAGTTTGGCTAATCCTTGACCTTTGATTAGTTTAGTAGGTTTTATCTCTAAATCAAACTCAAGAACTTTAGTCACCTACTTGCTTATTTTTCCATCAATATCAGGCTATACTAATATCTCTCTAACAACATATGAATGCACATAAGCAATAACTTAAGCATGAAAAATATAAACTCTCAAAGCTTTCAGAGCTTTCACTAATGCATATGCATGCTTTTCCAACATTTCATACTTCAATTTTGTATCTCTAAGAGCTCTTCTAAAAATTTATATGGGAGATTTCTTATTTTCTGAATACTTTTGTAACAAAACATCAGCAATAATATCTTGGGAGGCAAATGAGAAGATCGAGAAAATCTTTGAGTATTCAGGGCTTACTAGCTGGGGTGCTTCAATGATGCCTTTTTTAATCAGCTCAAATGAATTTCTGGATTCAATGGTGCATTTGACTTCTTTGTCCTTCTTCAACATGCAAGTAAAATGCTTCACCACTTTAGCAAAATTTGGAATGAACCTTCTGAAGAAATTGATCTTACAAAGGAATGATTGAACCTCTTTCTTGGATCTTGGAATAAATCTTGAATTGCAATCACTCTCTTAGGATCAATTTTCACTCCATCTTTAGAAACTATGTGACCCAACATCTTACCTTTCTTGAGAGAAAAATGATACTTCTTTGGATTCAATGATATACCATATTTTATGCATTTAACAAATACTTGTCTCAAGTGCTGAAGGTGTTCTTGATCTGAAATTGAATAAACAGTAATATCATCTAAATAGATGACCAAGAATATGTCATTTTCTCCAATGAATGCAAAGTCCATAGCACGTTGTAAAGTATCTTTGGAATTCATAAGCCCAAATGGCATCTTTGCATATATGAATTTTCCCCAAGGAGTAGTGAGTGTTGTCTTCTCTCAGTCTTCCAACCAAACTAATAATTGATTATACCCAGAGAAACCATCAAACATAGAAATTTGGTCTTAACTAGTTAGTTTTTGAAGAATATGCTCCATCTTTAGCAAAGGATAATTATTTTTCTTGGAGCATTTGTTAAGATTTATGAAATCTACAAATAATCTGAATTCACCACTCTTTTTCCTTACTGGAACTAGATTAGCAACCCAATCTAAATATCTCAAAGGAATGATTATTTTGGCATCCAAAATTTTCTTCACTTCCTTCTCCATCACTAGTAACCATAGTGGATTGATTTTCCTTAATTTCTGCCTGATTGAATTAGTACCATCCTTCAATGGTATCCTATGCTCAATGATAGATGTATCATATGCCTTAAGATCTTCATATTTCCAAGAAAAAATATCAACAAATTCACAAAACAGCTTGTGGTATTCAACCTTTATTTCTTCTAATAAAAATATTGACAACTTCACATACCTTGGTTCTTTTTCTATGCCCAAATTGAAATATTCCAATTCTACTTCTGTTTCATCCAACTGTGTTTTAACTGAGACATCATTGTGATCAAAGAGATTCTCAAGTGGGATTAACCCCTTGGGAATATGATTGGTAGGTAGTTGAACGATAGGCTGACCAACAATCTGTTTTTGCAGATTTTTGGTGTCTTACAAATCAGCATCATTCCTCATGAAATATTCATCTTGGTCAATGTTTAGGACATCAAACTCTTCAGCAGCTTCAATGAATCTTCTAATATCCTTATCATCTTCAAAAACTTTCCAATGCTTGACATTATCAAGAATGCTAGGTTTGGACCTCACTTCCACTTCATATTTCAGCTTCATAGGTATTGGAATCTTGAATGAAATTTTTGAAACAGAAAGTGAGTTAGCCAAAATATTACTTTCTCTTGGAACAAAAGAGATGTTAAAATATAGGAATGAGTCTTCTACAATACTCCATACTGAATTCCAATAATATTTGATTTTGGGATGCTTAGTTTGATAAACATTTCTGATTTTATGAATGACAATTTCAGCATCTCCAAAAACAAAAATTTCTAAAATATTCATTCCCTTTGTTGTTTTTAAACCAATCAGAAGGGCTTCATAATTAGCCACATTTTTGGTTGCTTCAAATTCAAGTTTGAAAGAAAAATTGGAACTCTCTTTCAAAGGATAAATTATAACTATTCTTGCACCAGCTCCTTCTTTAGAACATGAGCCATCAAAGTAAATTTTCCATAGCTAAGAACCTTCATGATGGATCCACTTTTCATCTTCCTTCAAAATCTGAAAATTTTCTGCATATAGGACATCATTATCCATGTGTAAAATTCTTGAACCAACATAATTGTTTCTAGAATAAATTGGATGATTAGCAAGGTCTTTGATGTCACTAATGATATATGCCAGTTGAGCTTCTCTATGAAGTCCTCTTTGTTCTCTTCAAAAAATAGGGACAATAGCATAAGTGAGATCCATTTGTAATGTTCCTCCCAACCTTATAATCCATGACCTAGAAAGTAACATGCCAAATCTAGGAGGAATGTCAGCTACAACAATATCCATCACCATTCCTCTCATGGGTAACTGAAAAAGACTTACTGCAAGGTCTTTGATGACACCAAGACATTGAACTTTCCAAGAATCAAAGGAGTAGAGATCTTGGTATTCTCTAGTTACCTCAAGACCTAGTTCATACATGAATACCTTGGGCATTAAATTATGTGAGGCTCCAGAGTCCATTAGGAAATTTTTCAATATCTTATCATGAATATTCAGAGATAGATAGAAAGGAGGGGTAGAGACACCTTTGTCTTCTACCAATGGACCTAAAACAACAGTGGGCTTGTAATCTTGAAGGTTAAAAAAATCATAAGCTATTTCAGTAGGTGGGGTTGAAGATCTTTCATAAAGGTATTTTTTAAATCATCATTTTTCATGAGCTCAACAAGAGGAACATGAATATTTATCTTTTGTATTTCATTCTCAAAATTGAAAACATGGGGCATTTTGTGAGAAATTTTTACCTCAAGTGAAGGATTACTGATTGCTACCAGAATTTCAGGTAATTTCTATTTTTCAACTTGTTTTTCTGCTGGAACTTTTTTTTGTGTCCTTTTTCTTCTTGGGTTGTGCAACAGGTTTTAAATTATCATCAATATTATTTGATCTGATATTATATATGCTTTAATGATCAGTTGAAATCATGGAATGATCAGGAACTACTTCATTATTTTGAGTATATGACATGAAATATTCATACTCTGCTTGTGTAAGATGGATCAACCGTTCTTTGTCTCTTAGAAAATTTAAATCAGTAGAATTTTCCAACCTTTCAGCTTCCTCTTAATCTTCAAATATAGAATTTTGAAAAAGGAGGTTGAACTTTTTTATCATCAACATCTCTTCTTTCTCGCTGCAAAATTTGAGGAACATTAGGTCTTTTAAATTGCTTCCTATTAGGAAAATCAAATGAAACATTTCTGGTATTATATGGTTTTTCTTCCATCTTGAGCTTGGACATTTCAATAGTCAATGAATTGACCATCTTGGTCAGCTCATTTAACTTAGGATCTACGTTTGAAGTTCCTGAAGTATAAACTTTAGCTTTTTGCATTCTTTTTTCTCCATCAATCCCTCCTCTGAGCATATCAGCTGCTAACACATTAGATTCTACCTCTAGTGCATTGTCCTACATTTGTGTTATTGTTTTAGATCTTCTCTCTCTCAATAATAAACAAAAATTAGGATCAAAGGCACCATCATAAGTGATTTTGGCTGAAGCTTCAGTAGGATTGATTTCAGTAGGTATTTTTATATACATCTTATTGAATATCTTGGAAAAATCAGAAATTGATTCTTCTTCTTTTATTTTTATTGCACCAAATTCAGTAATATAATACAAAAAATATTTCTTATCACCCCATTTCCTTATAAATGTATCATCTAAGGTTTCAATTCCAGTCATGCTAGCAGTTGTCAAGGATCTGAACCATTTTCTTACATCACCCTCAAGACTCTGAACAAAAGCTATCATCTAGACATCTTCAAGCTCAATATTCATATTGTTAGCATAGGCATAAAAATCAGTAAGGTATTCTTTAGCTGTTACCTCTCCCTCACCATTAAAATTATGCATGTACTTGAGATAATATGCTACAGGTAATGAATTCATAGGTTGAGATAAAACCAAAGGGGCATACCTTGCAGCAACAATTGAATCCATTCAGTTAGGGGGTGGATTTGGAACTACTATGGTGTGAGTTATTGGGATTTGTGGAAAAAAAATAGGTGGATCGTGAAAAACAAATGATGAAGCACCAACTTGTGATGTAGGTATTGTTTGTTGGTTGGAAAATAAGGAAGTTACAGTATTTTCTGCAAAATCAGGGGATAAAGTGTTTAGGACTTCTTTAGGAACAACCTTTGAGAAAAAATTAGTAGAGGCAAAAAACTTTCATTTACTCTTTTTCTTGATTAGATTTTCAGGGTCAAAAACTAGGATTCACAAAGGGGAATATGGGTTAGCCCTGATTCTAGTCCTTCTAGGAGCCAAAACTTCAACAATGGATTCACCAAGTGTAAAGCAGTCTAAAAAGATAGCTGGAAGTGTACACCTCAGAACAAGACTTGTAACTTTGTCATTCACCTAGGGATAAACTTCAATTCACCTCCCCGGTAACAACGCCAAAGACATTAGTGTAAGAATTCACTCCTTTACTACTTAAGGATTATGCCTTACACATCATAGTTGATTTCAAATTTTAAAATGGGTGTTTGAGTGGTGGGATGGCTTTCTCAAAGATTTTAAATCATTTAATGTTCTTTAAGACTTTCATGCATTTGGCAAGTTGTGGAAAGTATAAATTGTGTGGGTAAAAGGTAGTTTAGGGAGCATATTTTAACTAATGGAAGAAGATGGATAGTTGGTACCTATTCCAAAAAATATTCCTATCCTAAATCAATCACACAGCTATGATGATGGCTCTTTACAAAAAATTAGTTAATGAAAAGAAAACAACATTCAGGAAATAGATTGCATGTATAAATTATTCCACAAATCCCTTATTGAATATCCACTGACATGTTCTATAACACATATATAACTCATAGAAAACTAAAAGTAGATAATTTACTATTAAATCTTTTAACAGCTTATCATTCACACCTTACTAGTTCTACAATTTATATTTTATAATAAATTAACAAAGAAAAGATACATGCCACACATTATATGTTATTTGAGTCACAAAATCCTCCAACATGAAGAAAAAAATGTTTTTTTATTATATTTAGTCTTCAGGTAGACTAACATCCAACTTGGAAATAGTATTTACAAATGATATATATAGAAAGAGATGAACCAACTCCATCTCTTCTAAAAATAAGGAAACATTAATTCTAACATAACATAGGTGTCAAAAGACATTATAGCCTTATCTCATCGAAATATAACAGAAATAGAAGATGGAGAAAGAATAAGAGAAGAATTCTGGGCTGGAATGTTGAATGTGTTGTCATGTTACCCTGTTTCCTGCTGAATTATCTCCTTGTGCCTTGGGTCTTTAATAACCATGTAGCTTCATTTAATAGGATCTCCAACAACATCATAACCACCTCTCACCATAAATTGTATTATCCATTTGGTTATGGTTTCTTATCCATCCTTAACTGGCTCGAAAAAACTTAACGATGGGTGTCAAAATTCAGTTAAAATAGGTGTTGGCAGAAATTTCGGTAAAAACCTGTAACTGCGCAAAATCTAGAATGCTACTAGAAATTTAGGTAGCGCCCCGTTTCTTTTTCAAGATACAAAAAAAATGTTGAAAATTCTATTCTGATTTGTATTCTATGACACCTAGGCTACTATTCAAAATTGTGATTGATAAGTAAAAAGGAATTAGTACTAAAAACATTTTTAACTGTCCTCTATGTGTGTTGCAGCTTCATCTAGTTTATCTAAATAATTTTTTCTATCAAGAACTAATGTTCTAGATCTTGTTGCTCTTTTATTTTCCTCCTTGACATGGTATTTTCCCTCAGAACCCTTTTTTGTTTTTCTTCTTTTTGAGGGCTCTAAGTGCTATTCTGAAGGGATGGGGTTCTTGCTTTTCTTCATGTATTTCTCTGTCTTTGAACACTGACGTTTCCCTTCAACATAAATGACTTCTGTCATTAGGCTTGGCTTATGTAGAGCCTTGGATTTAAGCCTAAAATTATTGTTGTCTCTTTTATGCCTCTTTCTAGTGTTAGCAATAGGTTTAACTTCTTCTTTCTTCTTCTTACTATTGATTTCATATCCATCATCCTTGAGGAATTCTTCATCTGATGGTGTAGTATGATATTATTTTTGCAACATTTTATGAATATGTGCTTTTGGAATTTCCGGTAGCACCTCCACTTTTGATTTATCTGTTGTTGCATACCTTCCTCTTCTAGATCTAGTGTAGACAATAGGAAATGGAGGAATAGGGGGTACTATTTTCATGGACTTGGGTTTTCTTGTTGAGGAGATCTCTCCTTTTTCTACCTTTCTTTCAGCCTTAACTGTAGAAACCTTCTCTTTCTTACGTTTGGCCTTCTTATGAATGTTTTATTTTTGGGCCTTTCTCATTGTTCTTCTCTTTGCAGGCTGAGGATTTGGTTGTGGAACTGGAGGTGTAGGTGCAGGTTGGCCTGCCCTATAGAATAAAAAGTTGTCCCAAGTCTAGTTTCTCTTTCCCAACTCTTCTTTAACTAGATATTTGATAAAATATTGATGGTAAAATCTATACTCAGAAACATCAGTATGGGTCTAAACCCTTGCTAACATCTTGGTCAGGCTTTTCAACAATAACAATGGCAGATTCAATGTCTTCATCCCTGCAATATGAAAAACAAACCTCATGTGATAGAGGAATACAAATGTATACCTCCTTTCACATGTGAGGTATACCTTGATAAGCTTGATAGCTTATGCCCATTCATTCTTAAGGTAGCTTCTTGGAATGCATTTTTCCCAATTTGGATCTCTGTGAGCATCTTTCAGGAAGCTATTTAGATCACCTCCTACAATAACTTATCCTTTGAACCACCTTTCTCCTTCTTGAGGAAGATTAAAGGATTCAACAATGGAGTCTTCAGAAACCTACAAAGTGAGGCCATATATTGTAGCTTCATGTCCATTAAAAGATTTAGCAAACTCTAGGGCGACTCCTGAGTGAGAGCTCCCTAACCTCGTACAAAGAGGATACCACCCTGAGTGCATAAACAAACTTCTTACCCTTGAATTGGCATCAACCAAATCTGCATCCTGTGGCTCTATTCGATTTATCTTACCACTTGTTTTAGTCATATCGTTAGGTGAATTTTGAGGTCTAAAATGGGCATCCTAAGGAAATTCTAAAATAATAGTGGAAATAATAAAACAAGATTTGATTACATCATCAAATTTTAGAGGGAAAAAGAAAAAACTACTTTTTCAACTCATATTTTCAACTTATCTCCCAAAATATTTACTCAAATTTTGGTGGGAGTACTCGTTGGATGCTAAATTTAATTCCTCATCCAAGGAGTACCCATGTTGCATACTTTTGATGGATACTAATACATGAAAAATGAGAAATACATGAAAAACATTATTGCAATCACGTGTTTTGATGTATTTCTCATTTTTCATGTAATAGACTCCATCAAAAGTATGCAACATGGGAAATCCTTGGATGAGGAATTAAATTTTGAATCCAATGAGTACTCCTGCTTGAAATTTGAGTATAAACTATGGGAGATAATTTGAAAAAATGAGTTGAAAAAGTAGTTTTATTATTTTATTATTTTTTAATATTTTTACCCTTTTGCTTAAAAAATGGTGAATCATCCCCCATGGTTGACATCATCATCTTGAATCCTGTTGGTTCTTATAAATTTTATTTTGGTTGTACATTTTTCTTAGGAGGCCCATTTTATACCTAAAATTCCCCTAATGTCAGAAAAATAAAATCCTATGTCTCCTGCAACTGATAAGTGGCAGAGTAGGAAGCGTTTTACCTTATAGGTGTGGCCTGTATTCACCTCTATAATCGTGTCTAAAATCTAGAGTCTTTCTTGAACTATGACTCTCAGCAAATTCGAATCCTAGCAATTAAAACTTCAAATGACATAATTCCTATTTTTTAGGTGGTTTTAAAACTAAAACTTGGTCCATCACCCCATGCAAATCATCCTCCATCATTGAAAATATTCCTCACCATGATGTGCACCATGTGACACACCATTGTCACTTTCAGTTGGCTGTGTTTTTCATATGAGAGCTCTAAATGGATTATGGAAAGTGTGTTTATGACTTGCAGTCACCTCTGCAGTATTTTTGGTTGATTCGCCGGAATTTCCAGCAGCACTATTGTGAAACTTGCCAAATGGTTATGGTGTGTGGTGTAATCAACACAATCTCTTTGATTCAGAAAAACACGTAGCTAAATACATGGATGGTTGACTCGGTGTTCATAGGCATGACGGGTAGTGGTTCATTCCATAACTGCAGATGACTCATGTGGCTCAATGTATATAATGACTTGACTTTAGCTAACTAACTGTAATATGACACCTATCATTAGATCTAAAAATATTAAAAAATATTTGAGGCATATTAGCACTATGACACGTGGTTTAACTAAAGAAGATGTGATTTTTCATTTTATTTTAAAAACAAAGTATGCTTTTGGAAATTTCGGCAACATCGAAAAAAAAATAAAAAGATAGAAACAGCAAAATAACAGACTGTCCGAAAGGGCTAAAACTGGTGCTTTCAAAAATTCTGGTAGCACCATTTTTTTATTTTTTTTGGTAGAAATTTTTGAGGTTTAATCCTAAAGATAAAACTATGGAATGGACTCATGATTTAGAAAATAACTGTGCTAACACATATCATTTTAATTTGATGTCCAAGAAATAAGGAAGTTGTTGCAGAAGTTTGAAGCTCGAGGAGAAGGCCATGAGACTTCTACATTTAACTCATGTTTTTTTCAAAATTTTCAAAAAAAATTCAGTTAGTTTTCAAGTCAGAGTCAAGTCAATTTTTTCTAGTCAAAGTCATTTCCATTTTGTGAAAGTTTTTCAATGTCTAGTTTTGACTCCATTGCCCAATGGTAAGGCTACTGATTTATGGTGTTCTTGACACCTCTTGAAGGAGCTTCCATTCTTAGTTGGAGCCAATGTTAGTGTCAGTATGTCAGTGATAGAAAATAACTCTTTCAGTTGTTTTCTTTAAAGTCATAGGTCAATTTTTTTATTTTTTTCAAACAAGTTTTCAGAAAATAATTTTGGTCACTTAAGAGGTCTAGGTCAAGTGTGCTACTCCTTCATCTCATTCATCTCCACGATCATTTTCAAGGTCATATCCAGCATCATATTTTAAGTTTTATGGTTTTCTCACTTCACCTCATATAGGTCAATGCCTAGGGGTTATAATATGCCTTTGAAAATGTTTAATTTGTCACCTAAAACAAGGCTCTAACCCTTCATCCCACTCATAAACATTAAAGAGGGAGCTATCATGCTTAGGGAATGAAATAATGACAATTTGTCTTGTTTCAAATGGTTCAAGTGTCAAAAAAGTTCAAAGAACTCAATTCTAACTTACTGTCTCATTAAAAAGAGAAAAAAAGTCATTTCAAGTGTCAAAGGTTCAAAGAGGTCAATTCTGACTTACTGTCTCATTAAAAGGAGAAAAAAAGTCATTTCAAATGTCAAAAGGAAAAAAGGGTCATCTCAAGCTTATAAAAGGAAAAAACATAGATCATTTTCATTCATTATTACCCTTTGATGTATGGAAGAGAACCTCTCTACCTCATTTTCCCTCCAAAGGTAGTCTAAACTCCAAATCCAAGGCTCAAATTCACTTCAAAATTCATTTTCTACCCTTCAAACAACTTGTGTATGCTTTTTTACCCTCTTGTTACATTTATGGTAGTTTTTTTACACTTTTGAGAAACAATGTTACGCTTCTGTAGGGTGCTACACAACCCTTTGTTACATTTATGTGTGCTTCGCAACCCCTTTGTTACATTTATGTGCGCTTCGCAACCCCTTTGTTATGCAACCCATTTGTTACATCATTGTGGAACAAAGTGAGATAGAGGATCAACCTCTTTTGCATTAGCATAGTGAATCAACGCCTTTGGAGGTTGAGGTAGCATAGCAGGTGGAGGTCAGATCAGCTAAAGAGATCATTAGAGAGAAATGTGAGGAAATAACATAATTGAAGAAGATGTTTTCCATTGCTCATTCTCAAATTACCTTTTTGGAGAAAGAAAATTTTCAATGGAAAGTGAAGTAGCTCCTACAAAGCAAGCCCAAGCCTGACCTAGAGGCAGTCAAAGGTAAATTCAAGGAGGTTATTGATTTTGACCAAATGCAGGATATGGAGGCTGAAACACAATCAAGAAGGCCAAAAATAAGAGGCCTCAAAAGGGCTCAAAGGGCACTAGAGCGAGAAAGACAGTGAACTCATCCACCTGAAGATTTGACCTTTGATGAGATTATAGCCATGGAGGTTAATGAATATAGAGATATTTTGTTGTCAAGGGTAAATGAGCATTTGGAGAAGCTCTTAAAGAGGGCTAAGAGGGACAATAAGCTGCAAAACACATGGAAAACCATTATTGCACTAGGAACACAATTTCTCAAATAATGATGAAACAATTGAAGAAAAGGCTAAAAGAAGCACAAATAAAGCTTAAAGAGAAGGATATATTGTATTTTTTGGATGAAACTTGCTTGGATGTTTATCCCATATCTCATAGGTTCCATAGAACCAATTTTGAGAAGTTTTGATCAATTTTGGATTTTTTTGTGATTTTTGAAAAATTATGGAAATTCCTCATTGCAAAAGGGTAACAAACTTTTGTTATGCTTATTTTGGGGCCATCCAAATTATGTTTTATTTACATGGATGGATGTATTTTGATGAGTAAATCATAGATTAGGAACCCCCATGGCATGAAAAGCTATAATTTTGGAGAAAAAGCTAAAAACCCACTCATTTTCATGTTTCTGCCACCTTTTTGGAACCTCTGTTATGCTTTTGGAATAACCTTGGAAGAATGGATTTTTTAAGGCCTTCCAATGTGTAATTTTGAAAAATTTAAGATATTATGGAAACTAGACACACAGGGCTAGTTGACCATTCTTTCATAAGTGGATTTGGACTCATAAAGTGCCTCAAAAGTTATGTTACGCTTTTGAAATTTTTTGTTACCCTTCTGTCAGAAATGTCACAAATCGACATTGGATTCCTCAGGACACTTGTCAAGCTCAGAAATTGTCAGAAATTCGAGGTATTTTTGTCCTATGAGGTGGAATTAGAGTTATTGAGTTGGTTTTTTCCTCTTATCAAGAGGGAATCTGTAATTAATGTAAGGGACAAACACTCCTAGTTCATAGGTAAAATTCAGGGAATGGTTTCTAACCTATCGGTAGAAATTATACAAAAAATATGTATATCAATGGATTCAATCCGATCATGCGATATGATAAAGAAAGATATTGAATCCTTCTACGAATCAATTGCAGAAAATAAACACGATCGCTAATCACAACAAGTAAAGAAAGAAGCAAATCATACCACAAAACGAATATTTTCTTGGGGAAATCTTGCAGCTCAAAACCCCTCTATCTTCTATTGTATATTCACCAAGGAATCATGAAACAATTACAATTCACTCTTCTCACAATATTCTCCTACACTCTCACAACTGTCTCACACTGACCTGGACAAAATTGACCAATACTTGGCCAATTTTCTGCCTCTAATCATCCTGCCTTGCTTGCGTAATTCATGTCAAATGCAATCCATATTCTTTAGGAAATTCATTCTTCCAAAATTGCGCAATGCTTATGGTAAATCCCATGGTTGTATTACTGCATACGGGCAACCTACTAATGATACAACTGATAGTTAACATCCATCAACCACCAACTCGAACTCTGCATGCCTCACCAACCACCCTCAACTCGAAATTCATGAGATAACTGAGTTTATCACACTCAGTTAACTATTACAAGTGATTATGAGATAAGATTACATTTTATTGTCAAATTTAATTAAGGGAAAATTAAATTAGGCACACATTTCTTGTTGACTTTTCAACACTCCCTCTCAACAATAAAGGGGTTATCTATGACCCGATCCTGCCTCTATGGTATTCAGATTTTCTCCTGGCAAGCGCCTTTGTCAGAATATCTACATCTTGATCTTCCATGGGAATGTACTGAAGTAACATAATTTTCCTCTAAACACAATCTCTGAGATGGTGGTACCAGATGTCTATGTGCTTGGACCTATCATGGAATATCAGATTAACCGAGATTTTAATGAAACTCTGGTTATCACAATGTACCATCGTTGGATCCATCTGAGAACCAAAAAAACCAACCATAATCTTCCTCATCCAGATGGCCTCACATGCAACCTGACTTGCGGCCATATACTCTACCTTGGCTGAATTGAGTTCCACAGATCGCTACTCCTGTTGTACCAAGAAACTGTTGTCAATCCTATGCTGAATGTCGCTCCTAATGTGCTCTTTCTGTCTGATGGACTGATTTCCTAATATGCATCGGTGAAGCCTTGAAGATTCAATCCCTCTATACATTGTACCATAATCCATACTCTGTAGTTCCCTTGAGATATCTTAAGACATGATTCCCTGCCTTCCAAAAGAGCTTGGTTGGATTAACCATAACTTGACTCAGTTGGTTAACTGTGTAGAAAATTTCTAGCCTAGTGTTCACTAAGTACATCAGTGAACCCACAAGCTGCCACTAAACAGTAGCATCCACTACCTCACCTGAAGTAGCATCCACCTTCCTCTAGTTTCCTGGAAGAGGAGTCTCCATGGGTTTACAGCTCTCCATGTGAAACTTACTCAAAATCTCTTTGGCATACTTTCCTTGAGAAACAAATAGCTCACCATCCCACTGCCATATTTCCAAACCAAGGAAATAGTGAAGGAGTCCCATTTCCTTCATTTCAAAATCTCTTGCAAGATCCTCTTTGCAAGAAGTTATCATCTGCTCATCACCTATCAAAATTAGATCATCAACATAAAGTACGATAATCAAGAGCTTAGCGTCAACCACAATTTGGTACAAGATTTCATTCGCTTCACTTTTGGTGAAGCCCAACCCGATGAAATAGTTGTCAATTCTAATGTACCAAGCACGAGGTGCTTGCTTCAACCCATACAATGCTCTCTTGAGTCGGCACACATGCGACTCACTGTCAAAGATCTCAAAATCTTCAGTCTGCTCTATGTACACATCCTCCTTAATAACTCCATTGAGAAATGTAGTTTTCACATCCATCTGATGTATCTTCCACCCCATCTGCGCTAAGAGTGCAAGGATAGATCTAATCGATGAGTATCTCACAACTAGTACGAAATTATCCTCATATTCAATCCCCTCAACTTGTGAGAATCACTGGCTACAAATCTAGCCTTGTACTTCTCCACACTCACCAATATTCCATAAAAGTTGGATCTTGATTTGGTTAATAATATTTTAACTATGCACCAATATCTAGACTAACTCAATATTTTGTTATAAATAGAAGGGTTTTTCCATTCATTCATGACCTTTTGTTGTCTAAGATCACTCTGGATATATAATTTTGGTCTGACTTATCCACCATCATTGTCATATTTTTATATCCTTTTGCTTGTGAGCTCCCTTTGAGTTCCTTTTTTTTCTGGGTTTTCTACACCATCAAGAGAGAGGAATTTTAGATCTGAAGTGTTGAGGACTTACAAGAACCCATCCCATTGAGAAGAACTGGTAACATCCTTCTATGTTTTCCTCCCAGGTTCCCTTAATATAAAATTCATTCCACATATTCTTGTCTTGTCTATTGGATGCATGGAGTAAATCTCATTTTATTTACTGCTTAATGTATTTTGATGCATAGATCTAGATTTTTGCAGCATTTATCTTGATCAACTAATTGCAGATCTGAAGATATTGGCAGCCATGTTTGCTGTTAGGGCTATTTTTTATGCACAGCTAAAGTGGTATTTTTTCATACACTTGCAATTAATATTCATACTAACAACTGGTGACTCCACACGGGTTTACAATTACAACCACTGTCATTTTTCTGATCCCTACATATCCAGTAGCTTCAAATCCTAGGGTTTCTCTTCAGCCTCTTTTTTTTCTTTTCTTGATGTTGTTTTTAACTTATAAAACCCTAAAATAGTAAAAATTCTAAATTCTGTGTGTTGTCAGACCTATTCCGCAGGTGACAGACATCAACCGCAACTGAGACGACACATTCTGCTGAAATCTGTCGTCGAGAGTGCCAGAAGTGTAGGTCACACTTTTTGGCCCTAAAATTGGGACCTGGAGCTTCAAGATGCACTTTTCAACCCAAAAACTGCGACCTCTATAGAAAACAGGTCAGAAACTGTGACCTGGACTTTTTGCGGGAGTTTTTCTTAAAGTTTTCTGGTTTTGTCTATGCCTTTGTTCAAGGTTTTCTGACCTTTGTCACCACCCATTTTGGAACTATAATTGTTCTTTTTTACTCAACTAAGTGGGAACCTAGCCCCCTAGGGCTTCAGTACCCTCCACACTTTGTGGAAGAGTTTTAGCTACTACAGGTTGTCTGGAATTTTCAGAGTGTTTAGACTTTTTTCAGATCTGATACCTCACCTTCAGATCTGCTTCAGATTGGCTATTTATCCATCCAAATCACCTCATTTAGTTTTGTTTTGGTTTTCCTCTAGGGTTCACTCTCTTTACCTCCAGGATATAGCCTTTCGCCACCTCATTTACAAAAATATTTCCTCTGATTTGTTGTTGTTTTCTGCACCACTTTCCAGCATATTTTGACTTTTATATCCCTGTCCCTCCCGACCTTAGATCTATTGGCTATTTTGGTGTGTTTTGACTAGTTTTTTCCCACCTATAGACTACTTGTTGAGAGGCCCACCTCCCAGGGTTTAGATTATTGAATTATTAGTTGTTTATTTACTGTTATTTCAGTTTCATATACTATTATATGTAGGTTTATTTACTGTTACATAGCACACTTTATTTTTCTCTACAAATGTTTGGGTTTAAAAATTACATTTTACACACTTTACACACACACCCTAAGCGAAAAAGAGCTTGGTTAACACCGCCAAGAAAATACTCTAAAAAATTGAAATCAATTGATCCTGCACCTCTTCGCCCTTGTCTTGACATTGTAATCAGTTGATCCTGCACCTCCTTTCCCTTGTCGTTCTCTTTTTCCTTTGTTTCATGTTTGTGTCGCCATAATTGTGCCACCAAGGTGTTTATCCTAGAGAGTTATTGGCCTTCATCCTCAATTTCTGGTAGGAATACTTACTCCTCCGCGTAGGATTCGAGTTAGTCCTCCTATGATTCCGCACTCCGAATCTTCTTCTGGTTCATTGGGTTCTCCTTCCACCCCCGGTTATCCTCTTGTCACCTTCACCATGTCTAGTTCAGGACCTAATGCTGGCGGTAGTCCTGGCCCTAATGCTGGGAATACTACTAGTGGGACCGCAACAGGAATTATCTCGACTGTTCCCTTGCTCCCCTATATGGCAGGCCTTAGTCTTCCCAATTTTGACTAGTTGATAAATGACCCTATACACCATGAAGCTAGTTGGCCTGCTATGCTAACCAAGCTCCCTTCCAACATCCCTAAGTTTGAAGGCCTTGCTGGAGAAGATCCTACAAATCATGTTCGATATTTCCACATGTGGTGTTCATCTAACTCCATTACCGATGACTCTGTCCATATTCAATTGTTCCAATGTACGCTTACAGGCGAAGCCTCTAAGTGGTATGTTGATTAGGCCTCATCCTCTCATACCACCTTTGCAACTCTTGCTCGGGATTTTCTGTCTTATTTCCAACTTCCTCTTTGTTACGACACTGGTACCGAACTTTTGACTTCTTTCCATCAATTGTTTGCGACCTGCCTATTTGATCATGTCCAGGAATCACGGAGAAGAAATATCCTATGTCGAGCCCCTACCTTCAAAGACTATGTCTACAGGGACTGGTTCCTTAGATCTCTCTTGCCCCCTATCAGCAAAGATGTCACATTGCATTTCCCTCAAACCGAAGAAGCTGCTCTGCAAATTGCGTTAAAATATGACCTGATCTACGCTCAGTCGGGTTATGTTTATACCATTCTACATTATATTCCTTGACTCGGTGGTGCCAACGCACTGGGGGCATCTCATGATACTGATAGTATCATTGGAGCTCTCTCTCATCCATATGCTCAACCTCCCATGGGCTATGGTTTTCCTTGGGGGGGCCAACACCTCCTGCACTTTTCCCCCTTCCGATAGCATGTATCCACGATATGACATGCCTCCTCCTTTTTCCCAACCTCTTGTTTACCACACTATTACCCAACCTCCTTATTACCTGTATCCATAGCCTACTGCTTTAGCTCCTCCAGCATTAGCACCTCCTCCTCCCTTTCCCTCTCAACCCCCACAACAGCAGCCACCGCCCCCTTGGGGGCAAGTGTATGCACAGAAGGGCGTGACTAATCCTCCTCATTCCAAAAAGAAGATGAAAGGCACTCAAAATCATTCTGATCCCAATAATATTGGACCTAATCTAAAAAATAATGCTCCAAACACTACTAACTAGCAACAGAGCACTCAGCCCAAGTAGGACAGGCATGTTTGCACGAACAAGCCTTGTTCTTGTTGTGGTGTTTATGGTCATTACATGCATGATTGTTCTATTTTACCACAGATGAAGTAGATGTGGGAGTCTCAAGAAACATTACAAGGACAGCAAGCCTCCCGTTCCATTCATCCCAGTGTTGCGCCTAGTCAGCCGACTGTGTTTATTAATCCTTTCCCTTAGCAAGGATTTATGGCTACCCAACCACCTGAACGTCAGGTGGCCACTCAACCTCTTCCATTTGGTACCTACGATTACCAGATTGTCATGATGAATTCTGACCAACCTCTAACTGTAGACATCAATCTTCAGACTCGGTCTCGTCAGTACAACAAGCCTCCCGCTAGGTCTATCCCTGAGCCACCTTTTTTGGTCACTACAGAGCCTATTTCAACACCTAATGGTCCCTTGTAGATACCTCAACCTAAGGCTAAGGTTCATACCAATATCCCTAAGGGACCACTATGCCGAAATGATAATTTTGGCAAAGCTGCCCATTCGTATAGCATAATGGATGATTTTGTGCAATCTCCTACTGCCATTTCAACACTGAAACTCCTCCAGTCGTGCCCTTCACAACAAAAAGCTCTACTATCTACCATGGGTGTTGTATATCCTTCTGATGATTGATTGATTTTCTTTGATGTTGATGGGTCTGAACATCCTCCTCTCCATGCTTCTGTCACCTTCTGAATCCCAATCAAGATCCGGGACACCAATGTTTCTTGGTGAATCATTGATGAGGGGGCATCTACTTGTGTGATGTCCACTTTGGTTTGGAAGCAACTTGGATCACCTGAGTTGGCTCCTTCCATGATCACTCTCCGAGCGTGGGATGGCCATGCCTTCCAGTCGATTGGCTTATTCCACAATTTTCCTATTACTCTTACGGGCAAGATTGTTTGTGTTTACGTTGAAGTCGTAGATGCCCCCTTAGATTAAAACATTCTATTGGGTTGTAGCTACACCTATGTGATGTCTATTGTCCCATCTGCGATTCACCGCAATATTTCCTTCCCTTATAACAGAAAGATAGTCACCATTGACCAGTTGACATATTACGAACGAAAGTCTCAGACCTCCCTTGAGTCCATCATCTCTTCGGTGGCCAATAAACAAACCATCGATCCTTTTACCAGTGTCTCACCTGGAGTCTACAAAGACTCCTCATTGCTTGGTACATTCCCTGGTCTTCCTCCTCATGTCTCTGATCCCAGCTCATCGAATGTTTGCATTATGCAATCATCTCAGGCTGCCCTCAAGCGGCCCGCTTCAGCTAGTCAGCAACCTCCTTGCCCTCCACAGCCTACTCCTAGCCCTTCGATTCAGCCTTCTGTACCTCCTCCTCCTGGCCCTTCACCTACATCTAGTATCCATGAGCCTCTTTACCCTCTTGGAATGGTTCCTCCATGCCTTAACCATATTGGAGCCGTCCCGCCTGGCCATTACCCCTCTGGTCAGATACCGTTCCTAGTTCCCCCCCACAGGAGTGTACATGGTACCTTTCATGGCTACCCTCTCTCTCCCTAAATTGACCCTTGGGATTCTCGTCTGGTACCTTGACCCTCCAGCCGCTACCCCGCCTGGTCAATCCAAACCTTATCTTACTTTGACCCCAGTTCAACCAGTCCCCATGAATTCTTCACTGTTATAGTGCCTCAGCCACCTCAACAGGAACCACCTCCTGTTGTGACCGCTTTGGGAAAGAAGGGAAAATCTCGCAAGAAGGCACCTAAATACAAGACTTCCGCGACAAAACATGCTCCTCCTCAGCCTCCAAAGCATACACCTCCATGTTATTTGTGTGATTTTGTCGGTCGTGTCACCCATAATTTTCCTGAATTGCCTCATCTCAAGCCCATGGTTAATGTCACGTTCCCTAAGTCTATGGTCTCGGAAACCTCTGTTCCTTCCTCGACTGAAGCCAAGAACCCCAAGACTATTCACACCAACCACCACTGTGCTTTATGTGATATCCATGGCCATTATACCCACTTTTTTCCCCACCTCGAGGAATTCTGCACCTCTCTAGCGGTAGTTCGCCAATTCGAGGCATAGCGCAATGAGTCCACCGCTCCCTTATTTGCGTGTTTTGCTTCAGCATAACCAGAATCTTAATTGCAAGTGTACAAAAACAGACCACTTTAGCTGTGCATAACAAACATCACTAACAACAAATATGGCTACCAATATCTTTAGATCTGGAATACATTGATCAAGATAAATGCTACAAAAATCTAGATCTATGCATCAAAAGAAATTAAGTAGTAAATAAAACGAGATTTACTCCATGCATCCAATAGACAAGACAAGAATATGTGGAATGACTTTTATATTAAGGGCACTTGGGAGGAAAAAATAGAAGGATGTTACCAGTTCTCCTCAATGGGATGAGTTCTTGTAAGTCCTCAGCACTTCAGATCTAAAATTCCTCTCTCTTGATGGTGTAGAAAACCAAGCAAAAAAGAAAATCAAAGGGAGTTCACAAGCAAAAGGATAGAAAAATATGACAATGATGGTGGATCAAAGTCAGACCAAAAGTATAGATCTAGAGTGACCTTAGGCAACAAAAGGTCATGAATGAATGGAAAAACCCTTCTATTTATAACAAAATATTGAGTTAGTCTAGATATTGGTGCATAGTTAAAATATTATTAACCAAATCAAGATCCAACTTTTCTGGAATATTTTATGATATTTGTTGGAGGGAAAAAGAATTTGACCTGGGTCAAATCCCTTTATTTGTAAATAATAAATAAATGATTTATTTATCATTTTAAGGATGTGGTAGAGCAATAATCAAATAAATAATGATTTATTTAATTATTAATGAATGATTTAGTCAAATTTAACAAGGAATATTATTTAAATAAGGTTTAAATAATTATTCCTAGAAAATAATAAGATAAATACTAATTTATCTAATTAATTTTCCTGTTTTGGGTTAAATATGACCAGGAATATTAATTAAACCTCTGTTGAACTAATTATTCCTTGAGGAAAATCAAACAAATGTAGATTTATTTAATATTTCCTCATGGGGTTTCCTGTTTAGACCATAAACAACTTAATAAAAGTTTTTTACTAAGTTATTTTTCATAGTGAAAGCAATTTTAATTAGGGTAAAATTGGTCTTACATGGTGTACTTAGGTCCATCTAACATTAATAGGTTAGATGAATAAAAAATGGTGTAACATTGTACCTCCCATCATTATCCATTTCGATATGCATCTGGAGGTCCTTCTCCTCCAAGCTACTGAAAAGTTCTTTGTCTCTCGTCATGTGGAAATATGCACCACTATCCAAGTACCAAACTGATCCCATCACACTTGACACCATGCATGCGATGAGTGAGAAGTCAAACTAAAATGGCAAGGCAAAAGCCTCACTTATCGAAGCCTTCTTTTTCTTCTTCTTTTGTGGACAATTATCGACATAATTTCCATGATCGTGACAGTGAAACCAATTCACTCCGGACATGTCACGCTTCTTGCCTTATTTATCAGTCTCAGATTTGGAATAGGATTTCATTCCTTTCCCCTTCTTCGCCTTACCAGCCAAGGCACAATTTTCTTCATCATCTGTCTTAGATGAAGATCCATCCTTGGTATTCTGCCTAAATTCTTCTTGCACCAAATCCGACCAAAGTCGTTCCCAATCTGGTAGCTTCTCCCTCCCATTGACAGAGTCATGATAACTATGCAAACTCTTGGGAAGGCATAGAAGATATAGGCTCACCAATTCATCATCCACGACAGTAATTCTGATGCTCCCAAGCTCATATAGACATTGGAAAATCTTCTTTAAATATTTCGGAAAAGTGTCGCCTTTCTCCATTTTGATTTTCCTGAGCTTGTCCTTCAATGCCAATTTTCTATGATCACTACTACTCTAAAATAGATCTGTGAAATCCTTCCACGTTGCATATGGATTTTATTTTCCATGGAGACTTGAGACAATGTGGTCTTGTACTACCTCCAATAATATCCTCCTTGCTTTGCAACCTTCTTTTGCCAAGCATCAAGAATAGTGGCATCTGCTGTAGCAGGTTTTTGAATGTCATTATCAATGAATTCATTCAACCCATTATCCTCCAGAACTGACTCCATCTTGTCTTTCTACGCAATATAATTGGAACTTCCCTCGAGTGCATACTCCATTATCAAGCCATTGAAAACCGTCTTGATCTTGATCCGCCTATTGCAGCAAAGAATACTTTTGCAAATTCGAATGCTATTCAGTCACAAACTCAATTTCTTCTCCACTAGAATGATTTCCTGTGCTTTGATACCATGTAGAAATTATACAAACAATATGTATATCAATGGATTCAATCTGATCATGCAATATGCTAAAGCAAGATATTGAATCCTTATACTAATCAATTGCGGAAAATAAATATGATCGCCAATCACAACAAGTAAAGAAAGAGGAAAATCAAACCACAACACAGATATTTTCCCAGGGAAAGCTTGCTACTCAAAACCCCTCTATCTTATATTTTATATTCACCAAGGAATAATGAAACAATTACAATGCACTCTTCTCACAAGATCATCCTGCACTCTCACAACTGTCTCACACTGACCCTGACAAAATCAAACAACACTTAGCAAATTTTCTACCTCTAATCAACCTGCCTTTCTTGCGTAATTCATGTGGAATGAAATCCCTATTATTTAGGAAATTCAACCTTCCAAAACTGTGCAATGCTCATGGGAAATCCTATGGTTGTATTACTACATGTGGGTAGCCTACTAATGATACAACTGATAGTTAACATCCATTTAACCTTTGTCTCAAATGGGTCTCCACTAGAACTAACATGCACGCAAATATTAATAGTAAATCATCAGTTGCATGGCAGATCACTGCATTTGAATTAAATCTGATTTAATTCACTTGATCTCTCACTAGTGGAACAAACTATTACAACTAGTTCAACTGACTTTAACTCAATAAATTGAGTTAACTGATTTCTCATTAATTAAACTATTGCACTAACTACAAATCAAACTCCATAACTAATAGAATCACTCTACGTGCCTCACCAACCACCCTCAACTCGAAAATCATGAGCTAACTGAGTTTATCACACTCAGTTAACTATTACAAGTGATTATGAGATAAGATTACATTTTATTGTCCAATTTAATTAAGGGAAAATTAAATTAGACACATATTTCTTGTTGACTTTTCAACACTCCCTAGAATCTTGGAAATGAATCATATTGTGTATTTAGGATCTATTTTGGATGGAATTTCGACCTGATGAGGTGTCATAGTCCATATTTTATATAAGTAGACTCTCTTTAGTCTTTTTTTAGGTTGGATAATCTCATTTTGCAATGAAGCTTTTGTAATCAATAATTTGGAATGAAATCAGAGACATATTTGCAAGAATTATGTTGAGATACTTGTGGTACACATTGGAGCATATATTATTCTTATGTATGTTTACCATTTCATTCTTAATACCATATATTATTCTTTCATATATGTTTATATTGCAATATTATGAGCATAAATCATGTTTATTTATTCTATGTTTTAGACAAGGTTTACATTTCTATGTTTATTTTCTTCTAAACTGAACTAATTCACCTCAGTGCTCATTCAAAATCTCTTCTACTTCATCATATACTCAATGAACTATTAAAATTATTTGAAACTACATATCTAGCCTCACATATTATCTGCAAATTTCCCTTAGGATTCAGACCTAAAAAACCTAACTCATAGTCTACTCATTGACTTTTCTATCCAGCACTAAAAACATCAAACAAAACCTATTTTTTGAGCTTACATACCTATCATAATATCATTAGATACTCAGTCATTCCTTTGACTGTAAAAGTGAAAATGAGAGAGCCCTTTCTAGTCATGGTAGTGCAAGCTACCTGACCTAAGTTTTGGTCTGTGGTTACCTTTCCCCAATCCTGTTTTCAACCTTGGGAAGTTGCGGAGAGTGATAACAGGATATATGTGCAATAGATTACAAGATGAATTGGCATTAAAAACATGTAATACAACATTGAATGTTGCATGTAATACATCTCAGCACCAAGAAAAATATTTATCTCTATAGTTTTTGTTGATGTTTATTCTACAACCTTCGCTTTGACCAAGATTTTAAGTCACTAATTGGAATTTTTTGAAGTTCTCATTTCATCGACGAATATACCAAGGGATCTATGGCCAAAATTTCTATCATTGTTGGTGCTATTTAACTAATTTTTGTATTGGTTTTTTTAAAATCATGGCTATCAGTTCTTGTGTGTGTTGGTCAAACATTCATGAGCATTGATTGGAGTATATAGTCTACTTATATGGCATTGATTTCATTGTTCTTATATCTATGAAATGATGTAATGTGAACTACGTTGAAGTTCGTGAATGGTATTCTCCATAAGGTTTGTTGGATCTTTATATATTGAATTGGAAGGCTCTTTATATATTGAATGTTGATATCATTGAGTGTTATATATTTAATTTCATGCGCATATATGGTTCATGATATATGGTTGATGATGAATTAAATTATAGGGGTGAAATTTGAGCTATATTGTTACATTAGCATTTTTTATAGAGTTATATTTATGAATAAAATAGAGTTGTTGTTGTTGTATTTTCTACACTATATAAAAGAAATATTTTGTGGAGGAGAAAAGTCATTATAATTTTCTACCTTAAATATATATAATGCACTGGTTGTTTGGTGCACACAAATATTATTATTGTAGTACTTTTTGTGCAGTAAAGGAGAGAAGAAATTTGTATTGGTTTCCTTAAGAATTTTGCATGTTGATTGTAATATTGGTTCACTTGTTATGGCTCTAATTGGTGAAGTATTAGAGTTCCTCAATACTCTGATACACTCTGATACTAACAACACAATCCAAATCAACAAAGACTCTCTCTCTAAAATTCAGGCCTATCTACAATATGCACAAGAAAACATTGAATTTTTGCAGCTTGAGTCACAGTTACAACAATATGAGTTACAAAAATGTAAACATCATTATGAAATTTTTTTCATAATAGCCCTCTCTTTGAAATTTAGAAAGAATCCCATCAGCTACTAGAAACTAATCAAGTCATTAAAAGAGTAGAGTTGCATGGAGATGCAGAACATTAGTCTCCACTTTCAAAGATAATCATTAGACATTGGGAAGAGCTTGTTAGCAACAAGAAAAAAATCAAACTTGGATATGACAAGGAGGTGTCCTTTCATATTCCAAACTACTCCAAGCCCATTCAATTTTAGAGTGTTGGATTTTTTTAGGATGGTTCACATACACCTGTTTTAGATCTTGCTCCTCTTCCACAACGACCAAAATTTTTCAAATTTCAAAATTGTGATAGAGTTGTCCATGTGAAAGATCATTTTTTTTATCTTCATCCATGTGAGCATTGCGGTCAATGTTATCACTCTCCCCAACTTCCTAAGGCTGGTAGTAGGATTGGAGAAAGGTAACCATAGACCAAACTTTAGGTCAGGTAGCTAGCCCTACCTGGACCAGAGAGGCCTCTCTCTTTGTCATTTTCAATAGTAAAATGAATAGTTGAGTGTCATAATATTTTAGACTAGATATGTAAGCTCAAATGAGAAAAAATTGTTTTATATTTTGAATGCTGGATAGGAAAGTCAGTGAATGGAACGTAAATGATATGTTTAGGTCTGAACTTCAAGGTTAACCTGCAAAGAGTGTGTGAGTAAATATAGGTAGTTTGGAAACATATTAATAATTCATTGATTATAGGATGAAGATGTAGTAGAGTTTGAATGAGCATTGAGGTGAATTCATTCAATTTAAGAAGCAAATAAACATAATATGGTGAATATTTTCTAAAACAGAGCATGCAAAACATGAATTCTTCTCTCAAACTTACAAGATAGACATATATGAAGAATTATACATGGTATTAAGCATAAGATAATAAGAAAACACAAGAAACACAGATGTTCCAAATCATAACACAAGTATCTCAACACAATTCCTGCAAATATGTCTCTAATTTCATTCCACAAGTTGGTTACAAGAGCTCCACTGCAAAATATGAGACTATCCAACCCCACCAAGGACAAAAGAGAGTCTACTTATATAAAATATAAACCATGACACCTCATCAGGTCAAAATCCCATCCAAAATGGATCATAAATGAAAAATATGATTCATTTCCTAGTTTCTAGGGAGGTTAGAAACCATTCCCTGAATTTTAGCTATAAACTAAAACTGTTTTCCCCTTACATTAATTACAAATTCCATAATAATAGGAAGAAAAAACAGACCCAATAACTCTAATGAAAACTCATTGCCTTGAATTTTTGACCATTTCTGAGCTTGACAAGTGTCATGAGGGAATCTAATGCTGATCTGTGACAATTCTGACTGAATATTTTAAAAACAGTTTGCAGAAGTGTAACAAAACTTTGGAGGCACTTTGAGAAGTCCAACTTCACTTTTGAAAAAATGGTCAACTAGCCCTGTGTGTCTATTTTCCATAACATCTTGAATTTTTAAAGATGGACCATGGGAATTTTTTCAAAAATCCATTCTCCCAAAGTCACTCAAAAGCGTAACAGAGGGTCCGAAAAGGAGGCAGAAACATGAAAAATAGGTGGTTTTTGAGCTTTTTCTCAAAAATTGCAACTTGTCAAGCTAGGAGGGTTACTGATATATGATGTATTGATCAAAATACATACATCCATGTAAATAAGTCACCATTTGGATGCCTCCAAAACACAAATTCATAAGTATCCATTACCCTTTTGTAATGAGAAATTTCCAAAATTCTGCCAAAAATCATGTAAAATACCAAAATTTCTCCAAAGCTTTCAAAATTGGTTCTTTGACACCTAAAAGAGATTGGCTACACATCTAATGAAGCTTCAACCAATAAATCCAAGCTTTCCTTCTCTGTTGTGAAACCAGCTCCAAAAATAGAAGAAAAGAGATATCAACACCTTAGAAATAAGCCACTTCAAGGGGGCAACCTCCAATACATTACATGAATGAAAAATGCTTGGATGATACAAATTAAAAAACCTCCTTTCTATATATAGGAGTCCATGGGGCCACTATGTAATCCTAGTGGGGCCACAATGTAATCCTAGCTGACCTAACAATGATAATTTAAGGGCACAATAATAACAATATGGGGGTTACAAGGGTACAATAATAACAGTAAGGGGGTTACACTAACAACAATAAGGGACTATACTAGTAATATAGGGACCTAACATGCCCCTTTCCTTCAAAAAAGTGTTTTCCTCAACGCTTGAGTAGCTCTAGGTTCTTCTGTATAAAATTATCATCCTCCCATGTAGAATCTTCAATGGGTAAGTTCTTCCACTTGATGAGATACTCTGAAATTGATCAATTCCGTAGCTGTCGAGTTCTTGTTTGTGTGACCGCTTCAGGTTCCAATATTATTTTTCCTTCCTCATCAAGTTCTGGAAATATTGTTTGAACTGGAATATTTTCAACTATAACCTTCTTTAAGCATGAAACATGGAAAATTGGATGCACTCCTGAAGAAGCAGAAAGCTCCAATTTGTATACCATAGTACCAATATTTTGCAACACCTTGTAAGGACCATAGTACTTTGACAATAATTTATTATCCTTCTTAGCTTGCTTGAGGGACATTTGTTTGTATGGTTGTAGCCATAAAAATACCTAGTATCATACATCAAAACTTATTTTGCTGCGATGTTGATCTACTTGTTGTTTCATTCGATTTTGTGCCAAATTTAGGTTATCCTTTAAGATTTGGAGAACTTCTTGTTGATTCTCGATGTGATCTTCCACTGCTTGAATCTTTGAATTTTCTCTTAAATATGATGTGATGGATGGTGGATGATATCCATAAAGTGCCATAAATGGGGTCATTTTTGCTGCAGTATGGAAGGAAGTGTTATACCACCATTCAGTGAGAGGTAGCCACTTGACCCATTGTGTTTGTTTATCAAATAAAAAACAACGAAGATACCCTTCCAAAAATTTATTTATTATCTCAGTTTGACCACTGGATTAAGGATTATAAGATGAGCTATGAGCTAATTGAGTACCCAAACAAGAAAATAACTCCATCCAAAAATTTCCAGTAAAAATGGATCTCTGTCACTCACAATAACCCTTGGGTTTCAATGTAGCTTTTGAATTGTGTCCATAAATGTAGTAGCAACTGTACTTGCTTTAAATGGATGAGATAATGCACAAAAGTGTGAATACTTGGTAAGTATATCAACTACCACCATGATGACACTCTTTCCTTCAGACTTAGGTAAACCTATGATAAAATCCATTGAAATATCCTCCCAATGTTGACTTGGAATGGATAAAGGTTGTAGAAGACTCGAAGTCTTAATTGTCTCAACTTTATTCTACTGGAAACCAAACATTCTGCCACAAACTTTTGAATATTAGATTTAAGGCCATCCCAAAAAATTATTTCTTCACCCTATGGTAAGTTTTTAAAAATCCTAAGTGTCCTCCTAAAGGAGAAGTGTGCAATTCCAAAAGAATCTTTTGTTTTAGTTGGGAATTCTTACAAAGATATAAGCGATCTTTGTACCATAAGGAATCATTTTTCCAACTAAATGTATCAGATGTACTAGGATCTTGCTGCAATTTTTGAATGAGTGTCCATACATATTTGTCCTTCTTCCATTCATCTCTTGCTTCGGTTATCCAATCTGGTTGGATAATAGAAATGGCACAAAGAAATGCTTCCACCTCTTCATTCTTTCTTGAGAGTGCATCTCCAACAACATTTAGCTTCCCTTTTTTGTATATTATTTCAAAGTCATAACCCAACATCTTTGTGACCCATTTTTGCTGCTCTTCTGAAGATAGTCTTTGTTCCAAAAAGTGTTTAAGACTATCATGATCAGTTTTTACCTTGAAGTGTCTTCCCTTTAGGTAAGTTCTCCATTTCTTTAGTGCATGCAGTATTGCTAACATTTCCTTCTCATAAATAGGTTTCTGTAAATACTTTCCTTTGATTGGACGACTTTCAAAAGCAATGGGTCTTCCTTCCTGCATTAAAACTGCACCAATTCCATTTCCTGAGGCATCACATTCCACAATAAAGGCTTTTGTGAAGTCTGGCGTAGCTAAGACCGGTGCTAGGCACATTGCCTCTTTAAGATGTTCAAAGGCCTTAGTTGCTTCAGGAGTCCATGAAAATGCATCTTTCTTAAATAATGTTGTTAGAGGTGCTGCTATTCTCCCATAATTCTTAACAAACTTGTGATAATACCCTGTTAACCCGAGAAATCCTCGCAACTGCTTTATGGTCATGGGGAATTTCCATTCCTTAATGGCTTTAATTTTGTTAGGGTCTACTTTAACACCCTCGTGAGATATAATATGACCCAGATATTCCACCTCTTGTACTCCAAAGAAACATTTGTATGTTTTTGCATATAATTGTTTCTCCTGCAATAATTTGAGCACACTGTCAACATGTTCAACATGATCCTTCCAAGACCTGTTGTAGATTAGTATATCATCAAAAAATACTAGCACAAATTTTCTAAGGAAGGGTTTGAAAATGGAATTCATCAACCCTTAAATGTATAAGGTGCATTGGTAAGGCCAAAAGGTATGACCAAAAATTCATAATGACCCTCATGAGTTCGAAATGCTGTTTTTGGAATATCTTCAGTCTTCATTCTAATTTGATGATATATTGAACGAAGATCCAACTTGGTAAAATAAATTGCTCCATGTAATTCATCCAATAATTCATCAATCACAAGAATGGGAAATTTATCTTTAATGGTGAGCTTATTGATCTCCCTATAATCCAGACACATGCGCCATGATCCATCCTTCTTGTGTACCAATACTATAGGAGCAGAGAAAGAACTTTGACTAGGTTGAATTATACCAGCCTCTAACATTTCTGCAATCATACGTTCAATTTCGCTCTTTTGGACATAAGGATATATATAAGGCTTGATGTTTGGAGGAACACTTCCTGGAATCAAATGAATAGCATGATCATGATCACAAACAGGTGGGAGTCCTTTGGGATTTTCAAAAACCTTGGAATGATTGTCCAAGACTTTTTGGAGATCTACAGAAATAGATGATTTTGATGTTGGAACTTCTAGTGAGCATAATTGTGCAATTATGCCTCGTTTTTTCTTTCTTTAGAAGCTTTTTCATGACATTAGAGCTTACTATATTTCCCGGCTTCCCTGCAATACCCCGTAATTCGACTTCCTTTCCTTCTGAATTTTTTTTGAAGAAAAGTTCTTGAAAATTAAAATCTATCATCCCTAAATATTGTAACCATTGTAGTCCTAGTACAACATCAGCACCTCCCATAGGAATGGAAAGCATTGGACTATTCAATACATATTCCCCAATGGTTAGCTTGATATTATGGAATTTTCTAGAGAAATTTATATTTCCTCCATTTGCAACCATCACTTGACATTCTGGTGTTGGGTATAGGAAACAATTCAATTCCTTGGCTACCTTACAATGAATAAAATTATGGGTACTACCTGAATCAATCAACACTATTAAATTTTTCTTCTTGATATGTCCTTCTATCTTGAGAGTTTGAGGAGTGGTAATTCCTGCCAATGCATTACACGATATGGTCGGACTCATTTCTTCCTCTTCTAGGGTTGGTTCCCGGTGTATATCCTCTTCTTGTTCATTTTCTTCTTCCTCTTCACAATTTATGTAAAATAATTTCTTCTCAGCACACTTATGACCTTTAGTGTATTTTCTATCACAACTGTAGCAAAGCCCTTTTGCTCTTTTTTCTTCCAATTGTTGTGGTGTAAACCTTGTAGGTTGTGGAAATCTAGGCGTAGCAACACTTCCTTCTTTATAGAAGTGAGTGGTAGGCTTCCTTGTCGCCATAATTTTACATTCAATTTTTCTTGCCAACCTGAATGCCTTCTCCAATGAATCAGGTTCCAAAACGCGAACTTCATTTTGGATGTTATCCTTTAAAGTACCTATGAAGAGATCAATCATGTGTTCCTTTGGAATATCAGTTACCCTTATATTCAATTTTTGGAAGTCCTCAATGTGCTCCCCCACTAAACCCTTTTGTTTGAGATTTATCAATTGGCTAAACAAGGTGTTGCTCTTTGTATCCTCAAAATGTGCTATCATTTCCTTCGTAAAAATTGACCAAGTGACAATTTTTTTACAGGAGAAAAGCCATTGATGCCATACAAATGTATTTTGTTCTAAATGTAAAGTTGAAATGCATACCTTTTTTGTGTTTTTCACATTATTGAGATCAAAATATTGCTCCATCTGTAATATCAATGTTACAGGATCCTTTCCATCAAACTTCCTCATATCCACTTTTGGAATATGGTGGTTCTTCCCGCCAACATTAGAGTTTATGAAATCACAATTAACATTTATGTTGTTCTCATCATGAGTTTCCTCTACTATCTTTTCACCATTAGGAAAAAAAATTCGTATAAACTTTGTCAAACCTTCCATGTCGGATTTTAGATAATTCTTCATGTTTTCCATTTTTCATCGATCTTAGCTTCCATGTCATCCATGTTAGATTCCATGCTAGCTTCCATGCCATC
The DNA here is from genome assembly GCA_034641835.2 of Pinus albicaulis. NCBI lineage: Eukaryota > Viridiplantae > Streptophyta > Pinopsida > Pinales > Pinaceae > Pinus > Pinus albicaulis. The sequence continues at coordinate 187,487,198 of CM076574.1, forward strand.
TATCTTAGCTTCCATGCCATTCTTCAAACCATCCATCTTATATTCCACGCCTTTCTTCAAAACTTCCATTTCATTTTTTGTTGCTCTTTGCGAGAGCAAAATTGGTTGCACTTGCTCTTGTAAATTTGATATGTCATGTTGCCATTCTTAGTCTTCATGAGTCATAGTAGAGCCTTATAAAGGCTTAATGGGTGTTGAATTATTTTTAGGGGCCATTTTAGAATTTAATACTGATATATATTCTACAAAATTCCCTTGGAATCAATTCAACTTGATTCTTCAAACAAGACTTATGAAATTCGGGAAAAAAATACACACTTTTTACTTGCATTTGAGGAGCTCTATATTGAATTTGAATTATCTCTGTAATTGCAGATCCTCAATATTTGAAATTTAGCCTTGTAGTAGCCTTCTGAAGCTTCTTTCAAATTGTTAGCAACCTATAGATATAGGATTCATAATTTTGATTTGACTGATGGTAGTCTTGTAAATATTTACATACTTTGCCTTCTGAAAGTTGTTTTCCCATATTTTGTAAAAAAATAAAAAATCAAAAAATCAAAAAGAGGGTAAAAAGTCCTAAAAGAAAAATCAAAGGACTTAGAAAAAATAATAGACCCCAAAAGAAAAAGATGAATAAAACATGAAAGTGTCAATGTCTAAATGCCACTACTTTTACCTTTTGTAGTTGATTATGGCAGAGTATCAATAAATGCCATAATCCATGATGAGTTAAAAAGTTTAATCTTGACTTGTCATGTTTCAATTTCACTTTTTGTAGATAGAGAATAAAGAATTGTCATACAGTTTAATCATGACAATTTAGTAGCTAGGTATAGAATAAGTGGATCCAACAGTTTAATTTGGATTCCTGGATAAAATAAGTGTAGAATTAGATAGTTTTATTGTTTTTAGAAAGAATAAATTGTTGAAAGGTTGATAGCTCAAATGCACCTAATCAGAAAGGAAGAAAAAATGTTAGTATGATTAAATTGGGTAGGTAGAAGAAGGTGAGAAGCATCATTGTAAATATTATTCACCAAGGCTGCAAATAACTAACTTCCCTTCCTCATAGCCATTTACCATTTTCAACTATCAGTCAGAAAGGCTCGAGGCATTTCCTTGACTTTTGTTGGGACCGGACCCAAGGCTCTATGACTGATTAGTTGAAAGTGGTAAAATGTCTATATTAATCCCACAAATTACATCATTTTCCATTCATGCATTCATTACCATGCAAAATCATAAGTAAAGACCTCATGTTTACTTAATGATTCTCTAATCCCCATTTGATTAATTTCCCACATCTCATGAAAGCTTAAAACCCTCAAAATAACATTTTATCCTAAGTTGAAGTGATGAAGTTATGATAATAAAGCTTTGCTTTAAAATTTAATTTTCTTAGTTATATTAATGTATTTTGAGTATCCATTCTCTCCTTTGTCATATTAACTTTAACGTATTTACTAATTCCTTAGAAAATAACCCTTTCCTATTAATATAATTCCATTTTTATTAAATAACCCCAAAAACCCATTATTTTAAACTTTAGCCAAAGTTTAATATCCCCACATGTTTTAATAAAATCCACAAATAAACCCCCTTTGGCTAAAAATATATTTATTTAAATATCCCTCCCCCTATGGTTATTAAGCCTATTCGGTTTAATTAACTATATAGTAAAAATACGAAGAAAATCTTTAGACATTTTATATATGTTTAAAACAAAAAATGTAATTCCCGAAGTTTAATCTAAGCTAAACTTCACTAAACCTATGCCTTTGTTTATATATTCCCTTTCCCGATTTTCCTTAACCTAAGGTTAAAATCTTAACTTATCCATTTTTCCCGATGCATACCCCTTTACCAAAGTTCTAACCTTGGTTAAACCATTATAAACTTCCCCATTCTATATATAAAATCACTTTATATATCAGAAATCCCTTTTTTATCCCATATCCGCAGTGCCATCGTATTCAATTTTAACTGTCCGATTATATTTACAATCATAATCCTATGGTTCGCATCAAACACGATCACCTTACTTCATATCCCATCCTTCCCTGCCGTGTTGAGTATTAGTCGTCCGATCTTCAAGCATCCCTTTAATCTAACGATCTAAACCGAACCTGATAACATATGCCCCCCGCCCCCACCATTTTCCATCACATTAGTTTTTGACCGTAGATCTCCACTTACCATATCAACGTTTCACATTAAAGATCCTGGTCCCACTGCACTTACCTCGCAGCTTTGAAGCAAATCCCGACCGTTCACATCACAGAGTCAGATCCGACGATGCAGATCTAGTATCAGATAACTAAAATGATTGACCAAAGTTTATGAAAATTTGTGTGACTAAAATGGTATTGTAATACCACCCAATGCTACGTGTCTATTTCCTATTTGATCACGTTCATATTGGCCAAAACAGCTTACCATCTAAAAGCAACGCGATAACCACTGATGGTTTTTTCATTCAAAGCAAATCTGCTCCCGCTATTGACTGTGACCTGCATTAAATGATACATATAATGATAAAAATATAAGGTTTAACCTTAGTTTTTCTTCGTTTTATGTATTATTTCCCCTCCGCTGTTATGAAAATGCGCCTAGACTCTGTGAATGAACTTTATAACCATCGCTAGCCAATTTTCCCCTGAAGCATAATTTCACCACAGTGATGGCATTCAAAAGACTCTTGATGTTTTCCATTAACTCACAGCATCCAGTTTGAAGCTAATACTACAATAAAACCCTTCGATAGCCTAATTCTTGAAAAATTCCTGAGAAACTACTATTATCTCACAAAAGCCTCTATTTTAAGTTCAATCTTTAGTATAAACCCTTGAAATATCATTTTCATGGCTTCAAAAGGTCTTTTAACCTGTAGATCTCCTGAAAGAGTCATATTTACAATCTCAACCATTCAGGAAACTCTTGTTTCCTATCTTAACCCAGTTTTCATCTCTCAGATAAGCCTAATTGAGCAAAAAATTGCCAAAAGAAAACCATCCTTAGCCTAAATTTCTCAATTCCCTCTATTAAAGTGAAATACTCCTGCAAACAGTTTAAACTTGCAGAAGTGATCCTAAAAATGCCTAAAAAACAGAGTTAAACCTCCACAGAATGATCTCATTTCACACATCTTTGAAGAACCTCCAATCACCTCCCTGCAACCAAGAATTCATTAACAAATTGTTTGATTTTTGCAAGTTATTATCAGAATAAGAAATTGGGCGAACAATTTCAATATTAGTTGACAAAATTGTTTGCTCCAAATTCTCAGATTTTAACTCAATATATTCATTCAAAAAACAGTTTGAATAGAAAGAAAGAACAAAATCAAGTCAAAGAGAGATCAGAATGATGAATTTTTCATAGTAAATGGTAAAAGTGAAATCAGAATTCAAAATGACACTGAAAACATAACAGTCAAAGAGTATCAGTGGTTAAAGTATATCAGGTAAAAGTCAGAGTGAAAGTTAAAACAAAGTTACAGAGCAGTCAAAGGTAAACAGTAAAAGTAAATATGGAGGCAGTAAAATATTAAAAAGAGATGAAACTAATTTCACCAACAATGAATTTTATCTAAATTGAAAGTAAAACAGTTAAAAGAACAAAAAGGTGAAAAGATGAAAAAGAGAGTAAGAAAGGACTTTTTTTTGCACAAATTTCTTGTTTAATTCATTGTTTTGCAGAACATATTGTGACCAATTCAAGATTTATTTTTCAAAACTGAAGGAGGCTTATGTTCTTAATAGGTCCATATACAAAAACCTCTCTCACTTTTCTAACAACCATTATGGATTGAGACATTTTAAACAATATTGGAGAGCACTTTTTGCAGAAAATTCCTGTTAAGTCATCATTTTATAGAGAATATTGTGGCCAATTAGAAATAAATCTTACAAAAACGAAGGAGGTTTTTGTTCCTAAGAGACCTATATACAAAAACCTATCTCACATTTTTCACAGTTAGTTCATAATTAGAGATACATGCACATCGTTACAGCCTATTTTTCAGACTCTGTAAAACTCTGTTTTACACATCATTTTGCAGAGCCTATTGCGCACAGGTGGAGAGGAATTTTTGGAAAATAAAAGAGGTTTATCTCAAAAACATATTTATCTACAATAACCTCTTTCAATTTTTACATATATATTACGGATTGAGAAATAAAAAGATATAATTGGACCCCAAGTTTGCATAATTGTTGGAGCAGAATGCACAAAGAAAGGAAGCAGTTAGTGACTTGGATGCCTCATCATCAACTAAGAGTTGGATCAAATTCGAATTCTCCCCTTTTTCATCACCTATCCATAAAAAATAGTGCCAAATAGATGCATTAGTCTTGAGTGTCCTTTACTTAAGTTCTATTTATGTAAAATAGTTAGAGATATTTGTGAACCAATCTTGATATTTTTTCAAGATATTCTAGTTTAGAATTTGTATAAATACTTCACTCTTTGAAGTGATTTAGTGTGAAATAAATTTTGAATATTACTATAGACTTATTTGGTTGAAACATTGGGACTTTTGTGAGTTAAATTAAAGCAACAAGCTGGAAACTGAAGTGAAAGACATCATAGTTAAGGATTCATGAGATAAACAGATGAGTACAGTCTTCTCTCGTTTTCATTGTGTACTTATTTAAGTTTCATTCATATACCATATTTGTTTTCCTTCTTAAATGATCAAATAGGATAATTTATACAGGATTAGTGATAAAAAGCTCCATATTTTTAACTAGTTGGCATTATTATGTTTTCTGCTTGATAACCAGACTATAGAATTCTTAATTGCTCTAGGTCCCTGTTTGATCCCCTCCTTTCCTTCTTCCTTTATGTGATCTAAGGATTATTAATTTCCCTTAGTCCAGAATCAGATCATTCCATCAAATTATCCTTTCAAACCCTCTGGAAGTTATCTAACTTGCCCTTAGCATATTTTCATCTTTTGACCTTGGTTTTCAAGTCTTGTTAGCTAGAAATTTGACTCCATTGCCCAATGGTTAGATTGATATTTTTATGGTTTCCTTTGTAATCCTTTATTCCAACCAAACTTTAAAAAACAAACCAAATTGTTCATTCATAGCTATCCTAATATCCATTACCAAAAAAAATCTAAATCTTAAGGAGAGATCCCTCTCCGAAACTTAGGAAGGCTAGATCCTAAATTCTAAAAGAGGTTCTTGGTTACCTCTAGTAAGTTACAAAGTTTTAAATATTTCTGATATAAAATTTACTAGAGTGATAACATATTGGTGACTCCGTTGGGGAAACTAACCTTTTCTTCATAAATATTTTGCAGGTTCAGATCTGATCTATGATGGTGGACAGTGATCAGACACAGAAAGGTTAAAATCATTCTCCTGGCGACTCCAAATCAAGTTCACAATCAAGACTCCACTGAAGGAATGAACCTCAAAGAAAAATATGGAAAGATTAGGATTTCAACTTGGATCTTAATCCAAGACATTATGTTCTTTCTCATTAAGAAAGTTTTTCAATGTATATTGTATTTTATAGAAGATCTTAGATTAGTTTTTAATTATTTTCCTTTGAAGATTGTAAGTAATGGTTCTCCTAATCTCTTTGATCAGCTTTCTTATGAATCTAATGATGATCATTTTCCAATTAAGAAGCCTCAAATAATAAATAATAATCTTACAATCCCTGTACATATCCCTGTACCATATAAATTTCTAGATAGATATAGCCCCTTATTTTACCTCCTATACTCCATGATTTTCCTAAAAAATACTACAAATATCTTCCTAGATTTTATGGAGAGAATGGTATCACTTCCCAAAAACATATTCAAGGTTTTGAGAATTATTTGGATTTATTTGAGATTGATGAAGATGATGTTAAAATCAGACTTTTTACTCTTTCTTTGCAAAATAGAATAAATAGGTGGTTCAAAAATCTGCCTAATGCTAGCATCTCAAATTTCCAGTAGTTTATCAAAATTTTCCTTGATAGATGGATAATCAAAGTTAATCCTTTTGTGATCATGGAAGAATATAATAAGTTAAAAAGACATCCAAATGAAACAATACAACAATTTTCTTACAGATTTAATCAAGTTTATTATTCAATGCCATAAAATATTAGACCTCCTCATGATTCAACGCTCTTGCATTATCCAAGTTCCTTTGATCCAGAAATAGAATTTCGGTTAAGAGAAAGATATCCAAAAACACTTGTGCAGATGCAGAACATTGTAGTTGATGTCAAAGTTAATCTGCAAATCAGACAGGAAAAGTTGAAAGCAAAAGAAGAGGAAAAGAAAAACATTGCAGAGGTAAAACTCAACATTTTGGTAAGAAAACTAGATGAAAGAAAACATGAGATAACTATGAAAGATGAATTTTTTATTCAAAATCACAATGAAGAAATAGAAGAGGCTGATAGCCATGAAAAAATTCCTGCTAATTCCAATTATCATTGATCAGAAAATGAATGTACAGATCAATATGAGGAAGAGGAATTTGTTGATCTAATGTGTATGTTTGATGACATTCCTTTTTTTGATTATTTGCCTAAGTATGATCATTATGATGATATTTATTTCTCCAAACTCAAGCTAACTTTACAGAGCAATCATAAGCTAGTTTGGAGGACGAAGAAATCCAGTTTCAGCAGATTGAAGACAGTGATCAGCCAATACAGATCATCCATGAGAATGAAGAAGAAAGAGCAGAAAATGTGGAAATAAGTGAAGGTTCTTTACCTCTTTTTTTTGCTTCATTTCAGTTCATTAGAGACAACTATCATGCCATCAATAATCAACAATCTTTAGGAATTGTGATTGACAACAAAGAAGATAATGAAACTATTGATCAACATTTTTTAGTTTCACAATTGAAGTTATCAGTTCCCATTGAAATAAATGATCAAATGACACAAGAAAGTTCCATACCACTATTTTTTGAATCATTTCAGTGTTTAAAGGAAATATGGTATAACATATTTAAAGAAAAGGATGGGAAACTTGTTGAAGTTTATGAATTCCCATGGAATCTTATATGTCATAGGTTCCAGCAATTTTCCCAAGTTTTTCATGATCCAATAGATAATATGTTGGATATAGAATGCATTCAAAGCATTCCTCTATTAACTAAATATGATTTTTAGAATCAAGATGATAAAGGTTTCAACAATCAAACATTACAATCAGTAGGAATATCATCACAAAGCTTATCTGAAAGTTTACAGGGAGATAAAGATGAAAATAACATTTCATATTCATGGTATGGAGGCCATCCAGAATAGATGTACAGTTTTTCAGATCAGTTAAACATCAGTGTATATATTTTGGAAGATCCTTTTGTACATTTTCTAGAGTCAACAAAGGAAATCAATTATTTCCTTATTCTCTCATTTGTTGACAAATTTCTAATAGGTTGTAGAATTATAGTTTTGACAATCAACAAGAAAATGAAACAAACTCTATCAAAGTACATAATGCTCAAATGGTTGCATTGGTTATTTCATTTTACCTAACTAGCAGTTTGACAATTGATTAGAGTAAGTAGGTAGGACTTCATCTTATTTCAGTTTTCAATTTTTAGGTTATTTCAGTTTTCAATTTTCAGCTAGTTTGAAATAAATCATTAAGATTTAAAGAAAAGGATGAGGTCCTAAAGGTGTTTAAGATCTATAAGTTGGTTTGAAAATTGTTGTGTGTTGTTTTAGTTTTAGATCATATTTCAGTTTGCAGAAGACAGAAGACACTTACTATGATCATCAAAGGTCAAAGATGAAGGCTACTAGTCAGTGGTGTTCTTGACATCTCACAAGGAGATTCCATCCCCATGTGAAGCCGATGTTAGCAACCTATAAATATAGGATTCATAATTTTGATTTGAATGATGGTAGTCTTATAAATATGTACATACTTTGCCTTCTGCAAGTTTTTTTCCCATATTTTGTAAAAAAATAAAAAATCAAAAAATCAAAAAGAGGGTAAAAAGTCCTAAAAGAAAAATCAAAGGACTTAGAAAAAATAATAGACCCCAAAAGAAAAAGATGAATAAAGCATGAAAGTGTCCAAGTATAAATGCCACTAATTTTACCTTTTGCAGTTGATTATGGTAGAGTGTCAATAAATTCCATAATCCATGATGAGTTAAACAGTTTAATCATGATTTGTCATATTTCAATTTCACTTGTAGATAGAGAATAAAAAATTTTCATACAATTTAATCATGACAATTCAATAGTTAGGTAGATAATAAGTGGATCCAACAGTTTCATCTGGATTCCTGGATGAAATAAGTGTAAAATTAGATAGTTTTATTGCTTTTAGAAAGAATAAATTGTTGAAAGGTTGCTAGCTCAAATGCACCTAATCAGAAAGGAAGAAAAAATGTTAGCATGATTAAATTGGGTAGGTAGAAGAAGGTGAGAAGCATCATTGTAAATATTATTCACCACGGCTGCAAATAACTAACTTCCCTTCCTCATAGCCATTTACCATTCTAACCTATCGGTCAAAAAGGCTCGAGGCATTTCCTTGACTTTTGTTGGGACCGGACCCAAGGCTCTATGACTGATTAGTTGAAAGTGGTAAAATTTCTATATTAGTCCGTTGAGATAATGCCTCATTTATGATGCATACTACAGTTTAGGGATTGATTTGGTGTGTTGGAGGATGTTGAGAGATTCACTCAACTACTCCCTCCAAGAATGGAATTAGTTGGATCTCAGCAGCACTATAAATATTATAATGTATTAGTGTGATTTAATATAGAAATTAATTATTTGTGTGTTATTCCTGTGCGTTTCTGTTCTCTCATAATTTTATAATATGGTATCGGAGCCTAGCTGGGCTTAATCCCTCACGAGAGTGCTCAGAAAGATGAGGAGAAAATTGTGAGAATTGATTCTATAGGAATAGGATTCGTGGGTAGATTACTGTGTGAATTTTTGTATGTATTGTGTATGTATCTGACATTGTAGGTAGCCAGCGCCGGGATGAAATTGTGACAGCATTTTGTGATTAGACACAGTGGCATTTGTGTGGATTCTGGGCGGAAATCCACAAGCTGGTGCTATACTGCTAGAGAAATTAAAGTTGCTTGTTAGATATATATTATGTGACATTTGTTGTGAGATATGTATAGTGTAGAACCAACTATGATCAATTTAGCATTATTTAAATTAGTCATTCTTGACGTTCTACAAGGACGAGAGAACAATTGGCTAATTTTATTATGTGAATTTGTTATACGCTGATCTGTTGTGCTACAAGCCAAGGGCATCAGTTACAGGTTACAGTATGAGATCCATTTGTGTGAAGCAGGTCAAGTTGTTAGATTAGCTCTTGAACACATTCAGTATTCAGACCATTTTCCTAGCCAATGATGGATAGCCGAAAGCAAAATATCCGACAGATGGTGATTGGTCCATAGGATGGTTCATCACTTGTCAGCTCTTATCGCGGAAGCCCCGACGAGCCGAGTTGTCAATATTGTTGATCTTGCAAAGTGCATTATTGCTGGTCAGAAACAAATGTATTTTAAATGGGTTGAATGGTAGCTCGAAAATGGTGGAGAAAAAGAGCGTTGTCTATGAGATCTCAGAGTGGGTACAAGTGTTAATGAAGACCAGGGCAGACAAATGTTTGTATTAAATTAGTGTGTTCTTCATTTCTGTAATGTAGGCATTAAGGGGGGGTGTTGATATAATGCCTCATTTATGATGCATACTACAGTTTAGGGATTGATTTGGTGTGTTGGAGGATGTTGAGAGATTCACTCAACTACTCCCTCCAAGAATGGAATTAGTTGGATCTCAGCAGCACTATAAATATTATAATGTATTAGTGTGATTTAATATAGAAATTAATTATTTGTGTGTTATTCCTGTGCATTTCTGTTCTCTCATAATTTTCTAATACAAATTACATCATTTTCCATTCATGCATTCATTGTCATGAAAAATCATAAGTAAAGACCTCATGTTTACTTAATGATGCTCTAATCCCCATTTGATTAATTTCCCACATCTCATGAAAGCTTAAAACCCTCAAAATAACATTTTATCCTAAGTTGAAGTGATGAAGTTATGATAATAAATATTTGCTTTAAAATTTACTTTTCTTAGTTATATTAATGTATTTTGAGTATCCATTCTCCCCTTTGTCATATTAAATTTAACGTATTTACTAATTCCTTAGAAAATAACCCTTTCCTATTAATATAATTCCATTTTTATTAAATAGCCCCAAAAACCCATTATTTTAAACTTTAGCCAAAGTTTATTATCCCCACATGTTTTAATAAAATCCACAAATAAACCCCCTTTGGCTAAGAATATCTTTATTTAAATATCCCGCCCCCTATGGTTATTAAGCCTATTCAGTTTAATTAACTATATAGTAAAAATACGAAGAAAATCTTTAGACATATTTTATATATGTTTAAAACAAAAAATGTAATTCCTGAAGTTTAATCTAAGCTAAACTTCACTAAACCTATGCCTTTGTTTTTATATTCCCTTTCCCGATTTTCTTTAACCTAAGGTTAAAATCTTAACTTATCCATTTTTCCCGATGCATACCCCTTTACCAAAGTTCTAACCTTGGTTAAACCATTATAAACTGCCCCATTCTATATATAAACTCACTTTATATATTAGAAATCCCTTTTTTATCCCATATCCGCAGCACCATCGGATTCAATTTTAACCGTCCAATCATCTTTACAATCATAATCCTACGGTTTTCATCAAACACGATCACCTTACTTCATATCCCATCCTTCCCCGCCGCGTTGAGTATTAGTTGTCCGATCTTCAAGCATCCCTTTAATCTAACGGTCTAAACCGAACCCGATAACATATGCTCCCCGCCTCCATCATTCTCCATCGCATTAGTTTTTGACCATAGATCTCCACTTACCATATCAACGGTTCACATTAAAGATCCCGGTCCCACTGCACTTACCTCGTAGCTTTGAAGCAAATCTCGACCATTCGCATTGCAGAGTCAGATCCAACGATGCAGATCTAGTATCACATAACTAAAATGATCGACCAAAGTTTATTAAAATTTGCGCGATAAAAATGGTATTATAATACCACCCAATGCTACGTGTCTATTTCCTATTCGATCACGTTCATATTGGCCAAAACAGCTTACCATCTAAAAGCAATGCAATAACCACTGATGGTTTTTTCTTTCAAAGCAAATCCGCTCCTGCCATTGACTATGACCTGCATTAAATGATACATATAATGATAAAAATATAAGGTTTAACCTTAGTTTTTCTTCGTTTTATGTATTATTTCCCCTCGGCTATTATGAAAATGCGCCCAGACTCTGTGAATGAACTTTATAACCATCGCCAGCCAATTTCCCCCCTGAAGCATAATTTCACCACAGTGACAGCATTCAAAAGACTCTTGATGCTTTCCATTAACTCACAGCATCTAGTTTGAAGCTGATACTACCATAAAACCCTTAGACAGCCTAATTCTTGAAAAATTCCTCAGAAACTACTATTATCTCATAAAAGCCTCTATTTTAAGTTCAATCTTCAGCATAAACCCTTGAAAAATCATTTCCATGGCTTTAAAAGGTCTTTTAACCTGCAGATCTCCTGAAAGAGTCATATTTACAATCTCAACCATTCAGGAAACTCTTTTTTTCTGTCTTAACCCAGTTTTCATCTCTCAGATAAGCCTAATTGAGCAAAAAATCCCCAAAAGAAAACCATCCTTAGCCTAAATTTCTCAATTCCCTCTATTAAAGTGAAATACTCCTGCAAACAGTTTAAACTTGCAGAAATGATCCTAACAATGCCTAAAAAACAGAGTTAAACCTCCACAGAATGATCTCATTCCACAAATATTTGAAGAACCTCCAATCACCTCCCTGCAACCAAGAATTCATTAACAAATTGTTTGATTTTTGCAAGTTATTATTAGAATAAGAAATTGGGCCAACAATTTCAATATTAGTTGACAAAATTGTTTGCTCCAAATTCTCAGATTTTAACTCAATATCTTCATCCAACAAACAGTTTGCATACAAATAAAGAAAAAAATCAAGTCAGAGAGAGATCATAATGATGAATTTTTCATAGTAAATGGTAAAAGTGAAATCAGAATTCAAAATTACACTGAAAACATAACAGTCAAAGAGTATCAGTGGTTAAAGTGTATCAGGTAAAAGTCAGAGTGAAAGTTAAAACAAAGTTACAGAGCAGTCAAAGGTAAACAGTAAAAGTAAATATGGAGGCATTAAAATGGTAAAAAGAGATGAAAATAATTTCACCAACAATGAATTTTATCTAAAGTGAAAGTAAAACAGTTAAAAGAACAAAAAGGTGAAAAGATGAAAAAGAGAGCAAGAAAGGACATTTTTTGCACAAATTTCTTGTTTACGTCATTGTTTTGTAGAACATATTGTGACCCATTCAAGATGAATTTTGAAAAAATGAAGGATTTTTATGTTCTTAAGAGGGCCATCTACAAAAACCTCTCTCACTTTTCTAACAACCATTATGTATTGAGAAATATTAAACAATATTGGAGAGCACTTTTTGCAGAACATTCCTGTTAAGTCATCATTTTTCAGAGAATATTGTGGCCAATTAGAAATAAATCTTACAAAACTGAAGGCATTTTTTGTTCCTAAGAGAACTATCTACAAAAACCTATCTCACATTTTTCACAGTTAGTTCATAATTATAGATACATGCACATCGTTACAGCCTATTTTTCAGACTCTGTAAAACTCTGTTTTACACATCATTTGGCAGAGCCTATTGTGCACATGTGGAGAGGAATTTTTGGAAACTGAAAGAGGTGTATCTCAAAAACATATTTATCTACAATAACCTCTTTCAATTTTTACATATATATTACGGATTGAGAAATACAAAGATATAATTGGACCCCAAGTTTGCATAATTGTTGGAGCAAAATGCACAAAGAAAGGAAGCAGTTAGTGACTTGGATGCCTCATCATCAACTAAGAGTTGGATCAAATTCGAATTCTCCCCTTTGTCATCCCTTATCCATAAAAAATAGTGCCAAATAGATGCATTAGTCTTGAGTGTCCTTTACTTAAGTTCTATTTATGTAAAATAGTTAGAGATATTTGTGAACCAATGTTGATATTTTTTCAAGATATTCTAGTTTAGAATTTGTATTAATACTTCACTCTTTGAAGTGATTTAGTGTGGAATAAATTTTGAAGATTACTATAGACTTATTTGGTTGAAACATTGGGAATTTTGTGAGTTAAATTAAAGCAACAAGCTGGAAACTGAAGCGAAAGACATCATAGTTAAGAATTCATGAGATAAACAGATGAGTACATTATTTTCTCATTTTCATTGTGTACTTCTTTAAGTTTCATTCATATACCATATTTGTTTTCCTTCTTAAATTATCAACTAGGATAATTTAGACAGGATTAGTGATAAAAAGCTCCCTATTTTTTACTAGTTAGCATTATTATGTTTTCTGCTTGATAACCAGACTATAGAATTCTTAATTAATCTAGGTCCCTGTTTGATCCTCTCCTTTCCCTCTTCCTTTCTATGATCTAAGGATTCTTAATTTCCCTTATTCCAGAATCAAATAATTCCATCAAATTATCTTTTCAAACCCTCTGGAAGTTATCTAACTTTCCCTTAGCATATTTTCATCTTTTGACCTTGGTTTTCAAGTCTTGTTAGCTAGAAATTTGACTCCATTGCCCAATGGTTAGATAGATATTTTTACGGTTTTCTCTGTAATCCTTTATTCCCACCAAACTTTAAAAAACAAACCAAATTTTTCACTCATAGCTAGCCTAATATCCATTACCAAAACAAAGCTAAATCTTAAGGAGAGATCCCTCTTCGGAACTCAGGAAGGCTAGATCCTGAATTCTAAAAGAGGTTATTGGTTACCTCTAGTAAGTTACAAATTTTTAAATATTTCTGATAGAAAATTTACTAGAGTGATAACACAAATGTCACAAGTCTAACCTTATTTTGATTCTTCATGGAAAATTTATGTCCAATCTCCCACAATGACCCAACTATGGACTAGTTCAGTAGAGTGAACTTGTACGACTTGCCACATGTCACTGTTTCCTATTTTGGCTTTGAAATTGACAGAAAAGAAACTATAGTCTGTGTGATTGTGTCCACTTTTTACAGCATTCCAATCTGATGCTCAAGGAGAGAGTTATGAAGATATTCCCACGATAACCTCTTTGAGATGAAATTCGGGAGCTTGAAAAAGACCTAACTTTCACAGATCATATCTCCAAAAATATTGTGAATCAAGCTCTGAACATTGGTGACAATGTTCCTCAGGATTTTGGATTCTCTCTCTAAACACTTCAACTTCTGAAACTTTGTAGAAACGAAGTTATAGCTCAAATTATGTGATGACCTGTTTAGGTTAAATTCAGGAGCCTCCAAAAATAAATAACTTCCACAGATCATATCTCTGAAAATATTGTGAACCAAGCTCTGAAATTTTGCGATGATGTTCCTCGGGATTTTGGCTTCACACTCTAAACATTTCAGCTTTTGAACCTTCGTAAAAAAAAAAATTATAGCGAAAATTCCACGATGACCAGTTTGGAGCAGCGAAAACCCTAGAATCCAAAGCTCTGATACCAAATGTTGTGAAACTAGCTCCAAAAATAGAAGAAAAGAGATATCAACACCTTATAAATAAGAAAATTCGAGGGGGAAACCTCCAATACATTACATGAATGAGAAATTCTTGGATGATACAAATTACAAAACCTCCTTTCTATATATAGGAGTCCATGGGGCCACTATGTAATCCTAATGGGACCACAATGTAATCCTAGCCGACCTAACAATGATAATTTAAGGGCACAATAATAACAATATGGGGGTTACAAGGGTACAATAATAAAAATAAGGGGGTTACATTAACTACAATAAGGGACTATACTAGTAAAATAGGGACCTAACATTCTCCTTGTGCTTCATTTGTGCCTCTTTAAGTTTCTTTTTGACTTATGTCAACCTTACTTGAGAAATCGTATCCCTGGTACGATAATGACTTATCATGTGCCTTTGCAGTTTGTTGTCCTTTTTAGATTTATTCAATAACTTCTCCAGATGCTCATTAACTCTTGATATACAAATCTCTCTATCCTCATTGATCTCCATGGAAATGAGCTCATCAAATGTCAACTCTTCATATTGATGAACTTGTTATCTCTCTTGCTCCAATTATCTTTTTAGGCCTCTTTCTCTTGGTATTTTTGCATGTGCTCCAACCTCCATCTCCTGCACTTGGTTAACAAAAGAAATATTCTTTCCTTTACCTCTGTTTTCCTCCATGTCTGATTTGTATTTATTTTGGAGGAGTTGATTCACTAGAAATTGAAAATTTTCCCGCTCAAGGAAAGTAATTCAAGATTGGGCAATGGAGAAGGCCTCTTTCAATTCTGCAATCTCTTTATCTTTCTCTTTGATGATGTCTTAAACTGATCTTAACTCCTCATGTTCTGATACCTCAGGCTCCATTGGGACTTAATCATCATGCTGATGTAAAAGAGGTTGTTCCTTTATCTGACATTGGCCATCATGGGTGCCAAGTGTAAGAAACATCTTGATGGAATTAGGCACAAAAACTTGCCTCCTCCCTCTATCATATGTGTGATAAGATCCCACAACCCTAGGGACATCTGAAAGTTGAAAAGGCATGCTAGAAGAGACAACATCCATTTTCTGCAATGATGATATAATAGGCAAGACAGAAAGCATTGCTGACAACCTCTCCGAGAAGTTCCCATGTCATGTTTATGGAGGACAAGTGATGCAACACAATGAGTTTGATAAGGCCATGATGAAAGAGACTAGTATGATGATATTCCATTCTACTCTAAACCTTCTCATCCATCTTAATAAAGATCCTGTATAAATAATGAGGCAAATCAAGTGTTTTGACTCTAGTAAAATGCATCAAAAACCTGATGTGATACCTGTATAGCCTGGATAATATTCCTTTGCATGTAATTTACTTTATTATAAACATCATCAGAGGAGCATACTTTTTTTTTATATTTCTAAAAGGAAAAATAAATTTTGGATCATCCCTAGCATGAGGCTTTAGGAACTTCTTGTAGTTTTCAATGTCAAGGTCCATACCCTTGAACCACTGCTCTCCATGAGAAGGGATACCTATAGTTGGATAAATTAGGTCAGATGATAAGCTTATCTCCATACCTACAAGAGATAACTTTCCTATATTGTAGTTATTTTAGAAAAGGCTAGACAAATGAAGATGATACCCTCCTTCCATAATCCTTTCACAAAATTTTAAACATTGAGTTCTTTGAAAACACCTTCTGGCCAATGGTGAAGCATTAATCTCATGCATGATTAATGGCTCAAGTCTGAGAGGGAACCCTCCTTTAATTCTATTCTTGTCACTTTCCATTATGTTGGTCACTAGAATGATGAAAACCCTAGGGTGTCAATGAAATGAGTGAATGAGAACGGAAATCTAGAAAACAGAGTGTATGAATGTGTGAGTTTGGTGGATGAAATGGAGGGCCTTGAAGCTGAGAAAAATTCTGGAAAATTTTGAGTAGTTATTGTTGTGTGTTAGCTTCAAGTTGTAGGTGGAATGAGAGAAAATGGATGGGTGGAAGGTGTCAAAATCTCTAAACATAGGAAATTCCCAATTTTGACTGTGAGAATAGCCTGTGTAATAGTAGGGTAAGTTTGTGAGGTGAAATAGGGGTGATGAGGTTGAGGAAAAATTATGAAAAACAATTGGTGAATTTTATGGTGTCTTGTCTCCACAATGAAGGTGGAATGAAGGAAAATGGAGGATTTTAGGTCATTCAAATGCTCAAAACACAGTCATTTCCCAATTTTAGTTGTGGGCAAAAAATAGTGAAGAAGTGTTTTTTATTTTTGAGGGTCATGGAGCAGGATAGAATTTTTGATAAAATTTCATAGGTTATGATGACACCTTAGAACCACAATTCAAGAAGAATTAGTGAAAATGGATAATTTTAAGTCCTTCAAATCCCTAAAATACAGTCACTTGTGTTTTCACTGCTCTCACTGTGTAAAATAGCATTATATTAGGATTTTTTTATTTGTTTTTTACATGTTATGGAGGGTAATTTGATAGGAATGTAGATGGGAATGGGGGTGTATGAATGTATTTTTTGTGATAGGTTAGGGTTTGGTTTGAATAGGGAAGGCTAGGTTTTAATCAAAACAAAAAAATTTAATATGAAAACAGTGGAGACATGGAGAAGACTTTTAAAGACATGAAATGACTAAGAAAAATATTCAAATTGTGACCAAGACAAGCATAAGGTGATTTCTTACCTTGTGGAGAAGCCACACCAAGGAATGAGCTCGAAGGCTGGAGGTTTTGTAGGGTTTCGAGCTTCCAAAACACTGGAACCAACCACCTACAGGGGCGTAACATTGTCTCGATACACCATAGAAATGTAACAATGTTTTTCCTCACTCTCAGAAACGTAACAATGTAGTGTACCTATGGGGGATAATATAGGGTACAGAGGGAGGTACCCAAGGGAATAATATGATGTATTAATATAAGAATGATAAATAAATGGGCCATAGTTAATACATAATGTGGGATCCCCCATAGGTACACTACAAACAACTATGTTGTTCTCCAACATGATAGGAGCATAACACTTGATTTTCTCAACTGACAAGAGTGTAACACTTGAGCTTTCCTTCACACAGGAGCATAAATTCTATTTTTTTACACCACCAATAAGCGTAACAAAGGATTTCTACCTCCACAGAAACGTAACATTGCTGCTTCCTTCACACACAGAAGCGTAACACTGCTCGAAAGTGACCAAAACATAAGTGTAAAAATGTGTTTTCCACACCAAGAAACGTAACAACGTCCTCCTCTTCAACACAGAAAAGTAATAACGTGGTTTTCTTGAGAGTTGTGAGAGAATATTGAGAGTATATAGAGGTAATAAAAGTGGCTCTCACACATATGAAGGGGTAAAAAAAAAAATAAGAATGAAGTTTCCTTTCCCTTTATAAGCTTTGACAACCCTTACCTTTTCCCTTTGACATTTACATTGACTTTTAACCCTTTTGCTCTTGAACAATGACTTTTTAATCCTTCACATGGGATGAAAAAAACAACTTTGATTTCTTTCACTCTCCTTGAATTTTTAAATGACCTTTTTAAACCCTTTGTGAAACTTGGAAGATGACATGCTGGATTTTTCAAATGAGGTAAGAAGACAGAATAACACTTTTTGAACCCTTTGACATGAAAGGTGACTTTTTGGCTCTTTAAGTAAGATGAGAGGACAAATTAACCTATTTTTCATTCCTTGACACTTGAGGTTACCTTCTTGGGAATTTAAAATGAGACATTGAGACAAATTTTCTCCTTTTCATGAGACATCAAGGCCATTATTAAAAACTTTGAAATACTTCACCTTTGGACTTTCACATTGGATAGTGACTCTTCAAAAAGATAAGATGTCTTTAAAGCTTGAAATGACACTCTTTTGTATTTTAATAGGAAATTAGGTCAAAATTACCTCCTTTGGAGCTCTGATAGTGAATGATGACTTTTTGACCTTTTACAAGAGATAGTGAGACGAAGTTCTTCAATTTTCATGAAATAGTGAGACAGAGATTAGATGTTTGAAACTTTTTTCTTGAAATTGGAGCCATATGAAACAAGAGATATGGATTTATTTGAACTTCATAAACTTTATTTCTCCTTCATTAGGGTTTTATAGATGAAACGGAGGATTACTGCCTTATTTTCAGTGAAAATTTGAAAACATTTCCAAAGGCAAGGTTGAACCTAAACTTGACCTAAATGAAATGAAATGACATAACCATAGACATTTTGAATGATGATGTTGGAGATGGTGACCTTGAAACTGATGATGGCGATGACCTTGATAATGGTGATGATAAATGAAATGAAGGAACAGAATACATGGTTTAGCCTTCTTCAGTGAGAAAAAATTATTTTTGAGAACTGGTTCGAAAAAAGTAAAAAAAATTACCTGTGACTTAATGGAAAACAAGTTAAAGAGTCATTTGATCACTGACATACCTAGGCTAACAGTAAACACTCATTATTTGAACATATGCTTCATAAAAAATCTTCTTTAAATAACAAATATTCACTTTGGATAGATCACTTCTTGGCAATGGGATTCATCAACGAAGAAGATATTTCACCCATATCACAAACTTTGTTCATGACTACTAAAAAGTCTTGCAGTTTATGTTTCTTCATATTCTCACCTTGTATCTTATGGGGGGATGTTGATGGTCATATACAAGATTCAAAACCACGTCAAGAAATTCTGAGCCACAACCTGAACCTGTCACCTAAGCCTACAACTAGGCATGGCCATATTCAAATTCAGAGTTTTAGCTAGAGACAAAGAATCCCCTAAGCATGCATATGGTTAGTGGCCTTCCTTAAACCACCGTAGGTTGATACCTCCCTTTTTAGGTTGAGGTTCTCTCTTTTTTCTTTAGGTTGAAGACCTCCTTTTTCCAGGTTGATGGCTTCCCACTTCAAAGCATTAAGGATCACTTCCTCTAGCATAAGACTTAATCTTATTTCCAGATTTGGAAGATTTTTGCGAACTGCACTAAGTGTTCCAGGTTGAGACCCAAAGGTTTCCCTTTCACTAGCACTTCCTATAGCAGAAAACTTCATCTTCTAGCCATATTTGGAAGATTTCTAGGAACTACACTAAGTGTTCCAGTTTTGGTGGTTATCTATAACACCCCCTTCACACATCTACCCAAGAAACCATCAAACTAGGGTAAATATGTGAAAAGAGGCTACTATGGTGATATTAAACCTCCTAAGTGACCTTAAGGAATTGGAATCAGCGGAAAATCTTCACACAGACCTTGTTCATCAATAATAACACCCCCAAGAGATAACCCAACCATTCAGGAAACCTGCCCCTGGGTCCCACTGACCTAATTTTCTTCTAGGCCTCTGGACACATGCACATGTATGTAATCCAGTGTTTATGGGTCTCTGGATGCATGCATAAGCCCACAAGCTAACGTCCAAGGAATAGATTCCTTAGTGTTGTGCTAGCATCCATAGGATTTGAGCCACTTTTTCAAGCCCAAAACCCAGTGCTCTACCCATAACTTCAATACAAGTTTAGAGATTAATTATAATGACCAAACAAGGATGTATTTACAAAAATATCCAAAAGGACTAAATTGGATTCTCACTATCCATGACAAACATTTTCTCAAACATGTCATAAACATGAAAGCTACATGTATAAAAAATAGAACTGAGCATAGGGATCTTATACTTATTTGAGAATCTCTAAGAATCATTTCTCCCCTACATCATTAGTTTCAATACAATATTTTTTACCATAGATACATTACGCATTAATTTACAAGTAAAAACATGGAAATAGCCATATATCATCACCAATCATAGGAAGGAAACTATTGGCAAGCTTATATTAATCGGTAAGGACATACATGCTTATAACTAGCATAATAACAACAAAAATATAGTGGATACTATTATCACACCACCAAATCTTCGAAGCTGAGAAGAGACCAGCAAAGGTAACCACAAACCAATATTTTTCCAAGTAGCTAGCCCTGCCAAGATGACTGGATCAATGATATTTTAGGCTAGGTATAGTAGCACTAGGGTTTGGTTGATTGATTTTTAGTGTTGGATGGTGAATAGGTTAGGGAAGAACTAGTTCAGGGAAAAAAAGGATCAGAATTGCAAAGATATGATGGGGCAAGGTATTTAAGAAATTTAACACATTAAGGTATCTTGATGGAGTGGTTTAGACTGCTAGGGTTTCGTAAAAGAGCATTGGAAACATGAATTCTTTTCAATTAGAGAAGATGAAACAAAACTGTAACTATTCCTCCAAAATAGAGCATCAGCGAATGAATTCTATCTATCTGACTTAGGAATCAATTACATTCAGATATGGCATGAATATGGAAATCAAAATACATTCAAACATTTGTAAACATAATAGGAAACAATGTTAAAACATATTACCACAGGAATCCAACCAAAATAGCTGCAACTCAGTCTATTATTTCTTGTCAAAAGTTTAATTACACTAGTGTTCAATGGTCAAATTATACAACATACAACCCTTTCAATGACAAATAAAATGAAAGATATAGACCAAAAACTACTTATCCCACTCTCAAAGGTCGAATCCCTGACTTTTGGAACTAGTCCCCGAAGTGCTCAACTAGAATCCTAATGACTAGGGAGGTCAACAAAATCATCCCTATCATTGATGAAACTGATTCACTTTGACCCAAAATTACATATTTACTTGATGTATCTACCTCTAGTAAATATACATGACATAATTACATTTACGTTTTTCAGTTACATCAGTAAATCTCTTTGGAATCCATCAATCAGTTGAGAAAACTAGAAAATTCTGAAAAAATAAGTCAACTGTAAAAATCGCAGCGTGCCTGGTGAAAATCATAGCATGGGCCTTCAAACTGAATTTTTAGTGACTTCATAAAGTCCAAATTGGGCCCAAGATGGATCATTGGAAATATATTCCAGTCTAGTTGTCAAAAATGTGCTCAAGCTCTGAAAATTGTTGAGTGAAGCTCCTAAAAAAATGCAATCTCCCAAGACTGATCAAAAAGCCCAGCGAGAGGCTCAAAAAAGAGGCAAAAAGGTGTTTTTTGAGAGGTTTATGACCATTTCTACCTGTCAAAAGATCTGTTTTTGATGATCAAGTAGTCAAATGTTGATGTAGACATATTCTGAATCCAAATATGTAGATATTTTCTCATTTGGATGCCTCCACAAAAAGCGTAGCGAATAGAGGAAAAGCACAATGAAGCTCTGTGAAAAGAGAAACACCTTTGGAAAAAGCGTAGTTTCCCTCCTGCAAAAATCACAACGCCTTTGGAAAAAGTGCAGCGAAGTTGCCATAACGCAATTTTCTGAAGGAATTTGATTTTTTGCTTCGGGAGGGTGAGAACTTGATGCTTGAGGATGAAAATGAATAACTTTTTGGTCTTTGAGGGCCTTTATAATTGAAGAAATATCATTAAACAAACTGGGACTCACATTTCCTTTCTTGAAATCAACTTTATATTTCTTCTTTATCTTTAATTTCTAAATTTGATCATTGAACTTCATCTTTTGATGGCTTAGAACAATGATTGAATTTTTTGGAACTTTTCTCTTTTGTTGATGGAACTTTGAGTGTGCAGCTACTTGGAACATTGAGAAATTATTAAAAAATAGGAACATAAAATTACATTTCGCTTTGAAATCAAATTACCAATCAAACTTACTAATGAGATTTCTTTATTGGCACTCCTTCATTTGCTGGACTTTATGCATGAAATTATGATTTGATGACCTTGGAAATCCTAAGATCTAATGGAGACTCTGACTGAATGAAACCATGATGAAAATGACTAAAATGATGCTAACAGTTCATGATTGATGGTACACTCAGCAAAGTGGTGAAATGAGCCAGCAAGTAGTACAATTTTGAAAGGAGTGAGATCAGACCTAATTCTACACCAAGTGACCAAATTTTTGCATGATGACCTAATGGAATGACAAAAATTTAAAAATGGGACCCTAACATGACATGAAAAGAGTTTATTTGATCACTGGTGGAAAGATGAAAAAAATAACACTAACATATACAACAACAATAGAGTCCACATAATAACCAATACATTTATACATCAAATACCAAAGGAATGAGCTTCTCATTTATGAATGTAAAAACCAACCAGAGATGGGACATCCACATTCCACTCGACCATAGATTGGCTGAGCCAATTATCTCTTTAGCCAATCACCCATGTGCCATATTCCAAATGTGGGACCCATAACCAACTAAAAATAACCAAACAAGCATAAATGCTACCGGAGTTCTCTGCCTACACCATGAGGATTTTTCCTGTCTCCTAGTCTCTCAGGTTTTATCACAATCCACAGTCTGAATCAAGGATCACTAGGTCCTAAACCAAGACATAATCTCTATGCCTTACCATACATCACATCACAGGACTACTAAGCCCATCGGAGAGCACCCACCTCTCAGGATTTACCACAATCAAAACCCAAATCACTAGGCCTTAAACCGAGGAAACCACCTCTAGGATTTACTGTATATCTCTCTATTCATAGGTCAAGGATTCCTAGGCCCACTAAGGAAACAAAATATCTGTATTTACCACAACCCACAGTCTGGTGCAGGGGTTTCTAGGCCATGTGTTATATAAATTCAGAGATCCATCTCACTTAGCTTCGAATCCATCCATAAATCTAGCTCAACCAAAGTATGAGAACCTGTCTCATCAAGGCTATCCAGAAATAGAAAGGCTGGGCTAAAAACACTGTAACACTTGGAAAAAACCATGCCATGATAGAAAAGAACAACATGCACTACCATGCATGCAAGATCTAGCAAGGAAATAACACATGCAAATCAATACCTACATAAAATCTTGATCTAGTTGCTTGATCCTGCTCTTCCTTTTTTGCTCCTTCCTTCTTCTTTCTTTCTTTCCTTTCTTGCTCCAATGCCAAAGTGCTCGAAGAAAAATTTGTGTCCAAGAGTGTGTGTGAGAAATCGAGAGAGAATAATGAGATATTTCCAAAAGTGAACTAAAAAAATGTACCAATTGATCCCCATAAACCTTTTTATAGATGAGGCCTCTATTTTCTTCATTTTACATTATTTTCCATCACTTTCCTCCGCACATGAAACCTGTGACCTTTCAACTCCCTTTTCTCCTAATTTCCATTATTTTCATAAATAAATGTGCCAAAATTAATTTTTTATTCTTTAATTCCTTTTCCTTTTCCTTTTCCAATTTTGATAGCCATAATAAACCAAATGAACACCCACTAGGATGTTTTGCCCGACATTCTGCTTGGAATAAGTGTCCCATCAATCATGGTTATTATTTTTAACTTCTATCTGGCACATATATCCTATCAATAAACCTAACCAAGTCATATTCAGTGGGACGATAGTCCAAATCTTGTACACATGTACTTAGACATGTACCACCACTTTTACATATACCACCACCTGTACTTGTACCTGTACTTGTACATGTACCAACACCTATACATGTACCAGTGCCACTACTTGTACCTATACCTATACATGTACCAACACCTATACATGTACCAATGCCACTACCCGTACCTGTATTTTGCTGCAACCTATGCACAATATTCAAATACCTATGATCCTATTGACCTTCTTGCACGATCATATCATGTAAATCTGTCCCATAGGATCTCATAGCTGCTATGTGCTTTACCTGTACTTGTCTGCCAAGAGAATCTATAGCCCAATGCTCCTTTCTCTTGATGTACCTGATATCAAAGTCAAAATCGCTAATCACGACCAGCCATCTGGCTTACCTAGCATTCAGTTTCGGTTTGCAAACAAGTACCTCAACCCAATGTGATCACTCATCAGTAAAAACCTCCTACCAAGTAGATATTTCTTCCACATCTTTAGTGCATGTATGATCGTTGCTATCTGAAGATCATGTGTTGGGTAGTTCTGTTCATGCTCATTCAATTTTCGTGACTCATAGCATATCACCTATCCATCCTACATAAGGACTCCTCTAAGTCCTCTCTTACAAGCATCTGTACACACTACAAACTCCTTATTTGGATCTGCAATCTTTAAAATTGGAGCATGTGTCAACAAATTCTTAAGTTGCTCAAAAATAGCCTCACACCCCTTTTTCCAATCAAACTTCTTACCTTTCCTCTACAATGATGTAATAGGATAAGAAATTTGTGATAGTTTCTTGATGAACCTTCGGTAATAACCTACCAATCCCATGAAGGATCTCATCTCATCTACATTTTTAGGAGCTACCCACTCTATGATGGCCCTTATCTTATTTGGATCTATTGCAATGGCTTCTGTATATTACACCAATGGGTTAAATCCAACCATGCAATGTGCTAAAACAAGATACTGAATCATTCTACAATATTTTCGAAATATAAAACATGATTTCTCAATCACATGAAAGTAAGAGAAAGAAATAATTCAATCGCAAAACACAAGATTTTCCTGGGGAAAGCAACTTCTCAAAACCCCTCCATCTTTATTGTATAACCAACCAAGGAATCGTGAAACAATACAATGCATGTGTGCTCACCACAACCTCATACACTCTACCAATTGCTTCACACTGATCTAGGCAAAATTGGACAAACACATAGAAAATTTCCTACCTACCCTCATCCTACCTTGATCATGCAATCCCAGAGAAATGAACCCCTATTAAATAGGAAATTTAGCCTTCCTTGATTGCGTAATCCATTATGGACTTCTTGTGGTTTTATAACCACACTTGGGCATATTTCTAAAAATACAAGTGATAGTTTACTTGCCTTGAACCTTTGTCTCAACAAGGTCTCCATCAGAATTGACATGCATGCAACTATTAATAGTGAATCATCAGTTACTTGGTAGATCACTACTTATGAATTAAATCTATTTTATTTCACTTGATCTTCCACTAGCTCATCAAACAGTTAGAACTATTTAAACTAATTTTAACTCAATTAATGTGAGTTAATTGATCACACTCACACCACACTAGTGCTACAACTGCAACTGGACCTTGTAAATAATAGAACCACTCTAGATGCCTATCCTTTGACCCTAAACTCGAAATTATTGAGCTAACATAGTCTATCACACTAATTTAACTATTACAAGTTGTTATGAGATAAGATTACAATTTATTTTCCAATTTATTGAAAAATTGTACGCCCACATTTGCACCAATGTGTCACCAAATTCCTCACTCAGGTGTGACCTAGAATCCCACACTAGTATGCAGTGCATTTTCTTGTTGAATTTCAACACTCCCTCTCAACAAGAAAGGGATTAACTGCTACCTAGTTCATGCCTCTGTGGTATTCGAATTTTCTCTTCGCAAGCGCCTTCGTCAATATATTTACATCTCGATCTTCTGTGGGAATGTACTGCAACAACATAATGTGCTTCTGAATACAATATCTAAGATAGTGGTACTAGATGTCAATATGCTTGGACCTTTCATGAAATATTGGATTAACCGAGAGGTTTATGCAACTCTGGTTATCACAATGTATCATCGTCAGATCCATCTGATTACCGAACAAACCAAAAATTATCTTCCTCATCCAAATGGCCTCACATGCATCCTGACTAGCTGCCAAGTACTCTATCTCGGTTGAGCTGAGTGCAACTAATCTCTACTTCCTGCTGTACCAAGAAACCACTTTTGATACTAAGCTGAAGATGCCCCCTGACGTGCTCTTCCTGTCTAATGGAATACCTACCCAATCTGCATCGGTGAAGCCTTGAAGCTTCACCCCCTCTGTCCATTTGTACCGTAATCCATACTTTGTAGTGCCCCTGAGATATATCAACACATGCTTCTCCACCTTCCAAAATAGCTTGGTAGGCTTAACCATAACTTGACTAAGCTGGTTAACTATGTAGCATATGTTTGGTCGTATGTTCACCAAATACATAAGTGAACCCACAAGCTGCTTGTAAACAGTAGCATTCACTACCTCACTTGAAGTAGAATCCTCCTTCCTCTAGTTTCCTGCAAGAGGAGTCTCCATCGGTTTGCTGCACTCCATGTGGAACTTCCTCATAATCTCCTTGGCATACTTTCCTTGAGATACAAATAGCTCCCCATCTCTTTTCCATATTTCCAAGCCAAGGAAATAGTACAAGAGCCCCATGTCCTTCATCTCCAACTCTCTTGCGAGATCCTTTTTGCAAGAATTTATGAGCTTCTCATCACTTGTTAGTATAATATCATCAACATAAATTACAATAATCAAAAGATTACCATCAACCAAAATATGATATAGGTTTTCATACGCTTCACTCTTTGTGAAGCCCAACCTAGTGAAATAGATGTTGATCTCGGTTTACCAAGCGCGAGGTGCTTGCTTCAGCCTGTTATCCCCCTAATTTTCTCTCTTTTTGTCATTTTCCCCTTCCTAAATCATAACCATTTACTGCTATGTTACCTCTTTTATGCACCCTCATCTTGCACCAGTCCAAACACAGTGACATATTTCGTATAAAATTTATTTTTCACATTTTAATTCAACTTAGAATTAATTAATTATTTATTACATGATTTCTTACTTTTAATCACTCTTTTTAACTTATCAATATCTCCAATGTTTATTTGGTAGTTAGAGTACTTACTGTGACTGTTGATCCTAGTGCGGGATCGGATCTTGCACCATCTCCAGCACAACAAATCCTTGTAGTAGATCCAAACCTCCTTGATCACCACCTCATTCTGAGCAGCTTCAGCCATGATAACAAGATCGATCCAAAGGCAGTTGAGACCGAATCTGTGAAGGACGAAAGCTGGAGATTGGCTACGGCCATTTTTTCTAACTGTCTAATTTTGAAGGCCGAAAAGCTAAATTCTGCGTTTGGTTATGTAATTGGTTGAATGATCTATTTTGGCCTTTGGCCAAAGATCTATATAATTTAGAATGTAAATAGGACTAGGGGGGAGTTTTTGATAGCATAAGAGAACAAAGACATAGCCTGAGAGGCGGTAACAGGTTGCTGTATTTTGTTATCACCCGAATATGGGGTGGACGATGTATTAATGTATGTACTTGCCTCAGTGAATTAATAGAAGGGAGCTTCACCTCATGTTTCACAAATTGCATTTATGTATTTAAGATGATGAATTGATTAAGGTACTGAGCAGTTTTTTTATTTAAAAGGGAAACGTGCTGGTTGGCTAGGGCCCAGCCAACCCAGCACGTTTACCCCATTTCCCATTTTCCTTTAATTTTTGTTTACATTATCAAGTGTGATTTAATTTTAAGCACATGCATTCCTGTCTGAGTGAAAGTGGATCCATTGTGTGAAGTAGATAAATTTCCTTTTCCTGCAATTCCCTTTCCTGCACTTGATTTCAGATTGGTTTTCCTCCACCTAGTCCAAGTAGGAGAAATAACCCTGCACCAGTGCACGTTGGTGTGATATATCCTTTTCTGCAATTCTGTTTGATTGGTTTTCCCCGCATGGTCCAAGCAGGAGAAATGAACCTGCACCAGTGCACGTTGGTGTGATGCAGCAAGCCTTCTTAGTCTACTTCCCGCAATCTTCTTTCATTCATTAAATGCTTATGATAAGATAAATGTATATTGATTGTTTCTTTATTCCTGTACTTTGTTAAGATTATAAACATTCAATTTTTATGCATGCAATTTGATTTAACATTATAATATCACTTGCAATAATTAAGCACTCATTTTAAGAATTAAATGCTAAGTGCAAGAAGCTTTAATCCAGTGCAAGAACTAGTTTCTTGCCATGGGATCTGAGTGCTTTGAACCTGGAAAATTTCAAGCCCTTGCATGAAGTAAAAATCCTTTAGTAAAGACACCATTTATACCTTCTGCATAAATCTCTGTTCCTGCACTAGTGCAAGCAGACTTCGATAGTGCAGGATAGATTAGTGCAAGAAGGAATTCTCTAAAGGAGCAGGTTTAAGGGCCCATCTGATGAGATTGCTAGTGTCTCTACTAAAGAAAAAAACACACTCATTATTTAAACAATAATTAGCTAGAGTGATTTCCTTTTATCTTTAATTCCCTCTTGCAAATGCATTCTTCCTTGTTCCAGTCTTAGATTATTTTGATGGTTTAGTTGCCTTTTCCTCTTTTTAATTTGATTCTGCAATATTTCCTTTAAAGAAAGTATGGATTTATATTAGGAAGATTCATACCATCTATGGCATTGCCTGTGCTTCATCTCTAAGTTTATGAATCCCCTGGGTTGACAAATTAAATGTTGAGGAGTTTTCTTAAGTGTAATTCCTGCACCCAACATTTCGGCGTCGTTGCCGGGGAGGCAATTTGATTTGGTAAGAATTTTCTGATTATACAATAGAGGTAATTTTTCCTTTATTTTTGCAGTATTGTTTGGAAAATATTCTTTGAATGAATTTTACTGGTGTTAATTGATTTTTGACAACATTTTTTTACTAGAAGTTGTTTTTTATTTTTCTTTCTTTTTTTGAACTGAATGCCTAGAAAAGGTAAGGGTTCGAAGCCCACTAAGGGCCAAAATAATTTTGAAAGAAATTCTCATATTGGGTCTCCTTCTATAATCAGGAAGCCCAATCCAATTCAAACCCATCACGCGGGAACAATCCACCTGGATTCTAGTGACAACAGCTTAGGTGTGGTTCAGCCTGTTGAGAGCGGTACAAGTAAAAGGGAAACAATGGCAGACCATGAAGATCATTTGGAAGGGATTGGTGAAAACCAAGTAAGTAAAGAACAATCCAATTTTGTGTTTCCAATTGTGGATCCTGATACTGTGGCGCAAATGACGAATATTCCACCATCATCTCTCCCTCATTTCCATGGTAAATTTCATGAAGATCCCGACTCTTTTCTATTCGAGTTTGATATTCTGTGTAGAAGTTATGATTATTCAACTAACGCTCATAAGTTAAGATTATTTCTTGTTACTCTCAAGGACTCATCTCTACGCTAGTTTATGGGGTTAGGAGGAAACACCATAAACTCTTGGGATCATCTGGAGAGAGTGTTTTTGTCTAAATATCAAGAATATTGCAAAACTCAGGACATGCAGGATGAGATTTTTACAATCATACAGGATGATGATGAAAATCTTGAAGATTACCTAGAAAGATTTCTATATATTTTACAAAGGTCGAAACTTAAGTTTTATCCCAATACTATTAGAACCTTGTTCTTAATAGGACTTACTGATAATGCTAGAAATAATTTAAATCTATTAGGACAAGGTGATATTTCTCAGCAAAATTTTGAACAAATTTGTGAATTATGCAGAAAATTTTCAAGAAATCAGTATAGATCTGGTAGAGGAACTCGAAATAGAAATAGAAAAAATGAATCTACTGATGCTATGATTATTGGACTAGAAAATTAAATGGAAAACATGAAAATTTATATAATGAATATTGTTACCAAACAGTTAGACTCTTTAAAATTTCAGCAAAAACTCATGAAGGAACAAGAGTCATTATGTATTTTCTGTCCTAAATGTAGACAAGAATCCTCCTAAAGAGTGTCCTCTTAATTTGAAAGAAAGTAATAAGTGTGTTATTTGTGCTGAAGACCATGTCACAGAAAAATGTCCCTATATACCAAGACTTAAAGCTATATTTACAGGGGGGCAGCCTGAAGCTGAATACTTGTATGTTATGGGAGCAAGAAGGAATTGGCCTTAGGTAGGTGCAGGTATGGCTCCTGAATTTTCTCCACACTATTTTGGTTATAATTCACATGCATATTCTTATCCTAACACTAATCAGAAGTGGTGGTATGGGAATCAATATCAGCATGGGCAACCTTCTCAACCATGGCAACAAGGTTGGAGAGGGCCAACTCATTCTCCATACTCCTTCCAGCCACCTATGCAGTCATATCCATCTACGCATACACCTTATTCATTGCATCAACTTCTAAGTCAGTCTACTCCACCATTGCCTTTACCTCCACCATTTCGACCTCCTCAGTTTCCTGCTCAACCTATGCCCAATCCTAACAATAATAAAGCAATGAAAATGATCTATGTAACAAACCCACCCTTACCATTTGAGTACCAGTCTATTCTAGTTGGGGTTCATGATATTCAATTAAGATTGGGAAGGACTGTAACATCAAAAAATAAGAAGAAACCTATAGTGATTGTTGAAGAGAAAGGAGAAGAGGAAACTCTTAACCATTCTCCGAAAGTTGTCACTAAGCAACCCTTACCCTCTGAATCCTTGCCATCTTCTTCCAACTAGCCTCCCTTCCCAGAGAGGCTAGTAATGGAAAGAAGTGAGCTTATTTCTGAGACTAGTTTGGCATCTGAGATTTAGAATCTTTTCATTAAGATACCTTTTCTTCAAGCCATTAAAGAGATCCCCATTTTTACCAAGATTATTAAGGAACTATGTCTCAAGAAACCCAGAATGAAGAGAGTGCAACCCCAAACCATTCAATTTGTTGGGAGGGCAGCAGAGTTGATGACAGGATGTGCGTCTATTGAAAAATATACTAATCCCGGAAACCCTGTTGTCTTAGTTCAAATTCGTAATGCCCTAGTCTCTAATGTTCTTATAGATATGGGGGCAGCCATTAATGTCATGAATAAGAAAACCATGGATCAACTTCGGTTATCTCATCTTTTCCCTAATCCCACTGTGCTTGAATTAGCAGATAGATCTAAAATTAAGCCAGAAGGAGTATTGGATGATGTGATCATCTCATTAGATTCTTGGGAATATCCTACTAATTTAATTATGCTTCAGCCAAAGAACCCAGTAGGAGGACATCCCTTGATCTTGGGTCGACCATGGCTTGCTACAGTCGATGCATATATTGGATGTCATTCCGGTGATATGTATATTTTGCATGGAGATTCTAGGAAGAAAGTTACCTTATACCCCCCTGCTAGATCCATTCAAGACCTTCAAGATAATTTATGGTTGGATCAAAGTAGTGATGAGGAGACTCAACCCATTTCCCTTATCCATAATTATACTGGGTCTTCAAAAGAAGATGAGATTCAAGATTTCCTGAATAATCTAGAAACTATGCCTAATTTTGAGCCATTGAGATAGATTTTCAGCCTAGATTTTCAAGATAATCATGATTCTCATTCTTCTGTACTGTTGCATTTTACCACTCCCTTGATTACTCCTGAGCCTGATACTACTCTTGTTGAGATTAGCCCTAGTAAATCCTTGCATATTAGTTCATATTTGTACTCATCTCAGCAGGAGCAGCTTGTGAATTTGTTGCAAAACCATCTTAGTGCCTTTGCTTGGGGCTATGAAGATATGAAGGGTATTCCTCCTGAAACTTATACACATCATATATATATTCAGGAAGGAACCCGACCTGTCTTAAAACCCCAAAGGTGAATGAATCTAGCTCTAAGAGATATTATGAATGAAGAAGTACAAAAATTCTTAGATGTCGGTTTTATCTATCCTATTTCCGACAATCAGTGGGTCTCTCCATTAGTGCTAGTACCTAATAAAGATGGAAGATGGCGTATTTGTATTGATTATCGAAAATTAAACAAAGCCACTCTCAAATATTAATTCCCTCTCCCTTTCATTGACCAGGTTCTTGATACCCTTGTAGGAAAGAAATATTTTTCCTTTTTGGATGGCTTCAGTGGCTATAACCAGATACAGATTGCACCCGAAGATCAGGATAAAACTACTTTTAGATTTCCATGGGGTACATTTTCTTATAAAGTTCTTCCATTTGGTTTATGTAATGCCCCGGCTACCTTTCAAAGGGCAGTCCTAGCCATTTTTTATGATCTAGAATTTGTAGAAATTTATATGGATGACTTTTCTATGTTTGGTGATTCTTTTCAGGAAGCTTTCAAAAATCTGGAGAAAGTAATTCTCCGTTGTCAGGAAGCCCATATCACCTTGAGTGATAAGAAATGTAGATTAATGTGCAAAGCGGGAGTGGTACTTGGCCATTTGATTTTTGGTAAAGGTATCCAGGTTGATCCACCAAAGATTGAAATCATTATGCATCTTCCTGCACCCAAAAATCAAAGGGAAGTAAGAGGTTTTTTAGGACATGTTGGTTACTATAGAAGATTCCTCAAAGATTTTCCTAGGATAGTTGCCCCGCTTTTTCGACTTCTAGCTAAGGATAGTGAATTTTCTTGGTCCACATCTTGCCAACAGTATTTTGAAACATTGAAAGAAAAGTTAGTACAGGCACCAGTTTTGAGAGGTCCTAACTGGTCCCTACCTTTTCACATTTCCTCTGATGCTTTAGATTTGGCTATTGGCGCAACTTTAGGACAAGAGGAAAATAAGCAATCCTATGTTATTTATTATATTAGTAATAATTTGTCTTCCGTTGAATTAAATTATACAGTTATAGAGAAAGAGTTTTTAGTTGTAATTTTTGCAATTAATAAGTTCAGGCACTATATTACAGGATATGAGGTATTTGTACATACTGATCATTCCGCGATTAAATATTTGATGAAAAAACCATTGAATAGTGGTAGAGTGACTAGGTGGTTGCTATTTTTGTAGGAATTTAATGTTACTATTGTTGGTAGACCAGGAAAATATAATGTTGTAGCAGATTTTATTTCTAGATTAGATAATCCTGGTGAAGAAACTCCTGTTAATGATGATTTTCTGGATGAACATATTTTTTCTATGTCAACATATTCTCCATGGTTTGTTGACATAGATAATTACTTGGTTACTGGGAAAATTCCACCCCACTTTTCTGCTCGTGAAAAGCGGAATATTATTCAGAAAAGTGCTGCATACTCCTACATTCAAGGAGATCTCTTTTACACTGATCTAGATCCGATTATCCGTAGATGTGTAAGAGAGGAGGAAGTGTTTGTCTTATTGAAATATGCTCATGATGAACCTTGTTGAGGCCACTTCGCTGATAAGCGGACTACATATAAAGTATTGCGTGTTGGTTACTTTTGGTCTTCCTTGTTTAAGGATGCCAAACATTATGTCAGGTGATGTGATAACTGTCAATGAATGGGCCATCCTAATCAAACCAATGAAATGCCTTTATGCCCTCAAGTTATGATTGAGCCATTTTAAAAATAGGTTATTGATTTTATAGGGCCAATAAATCCAACGTCATTAAGTAAAAAGCATATTTTGGTTTGTACAGATTTTGTTACAAAATGGGTAGAAGCTAAAGTTGTTTCCTTTGCTACATAAAAAGTTGTTGTTGATTTTCTTTTTACTGAAATCTTTACTAGATTTGGTGTGCCTAGAGAAAATATTTCTGACAACGGTCCAAAATTTATTTCTAATCTAGTATAGGGTGTGATGGAGCAATACAAGATCTAGCACAGGAATTCCACACCATAACACCCGCAAGCAAATGTCCAGGTGGAATCCACATGCAAAGTGATCGAGTCCATTCTTACAAAGACAGTAAATATGCATCGGAAAGACTGGGCTGAAAGATTACCAGAATATTTGTGGGCATACAGAACCACTTGGAGAAATAACACGGGACATACACCATATGAGCTGGTATATGGCAAACAGGTTATGTTACCAATTGAATTCCAGATCAAAAATTTCAGAACTGCAGTTTAGTTAGGACTAGATCTCTCAGAGGCACAACAACAACATCTTCTCCAATTAAATGAGTTAGATGAATTTCATAGGGATGTTGTTCAGCAGAACATACTAATTCAACAACAACGCAAAAGGTGGCATGACAATTCTATTCAAAAAAAAAAATTCCAACCAGGTGATTGGGTGCTCCTTTATGATTCTAGATTTAAAAATTTTAAAGGGAAATTCCATACATGTTGGATGGGACCTTATGAAGTGATCCAAGTATTGGAGAATGGAGCAGTAGAAGTTAAAACTATTTATGGACAAAATTCAGTATTCTTGGTAAATGGACATAGATTAAAGAAGTATTTTCAACCACTTGCCAAGAAATATTTTACACAGCAAGTCCAACAGCAATTCGGGACGGTAGTGGTGAATGGTAATACCAACCTTTTGAAAAATTGAATTCTTCTTCTTCTTAAAAAAAATAAAAAATAAAATAAAAATAAAATTTAAAATACAAAAAAGTTCTAAATAAAAAGTAAAGAAAAAATATTTTCCTGTAATTATGAAAATCAATTCGCTAACATGATTGCAGAAGGATCAACCCAAAAGCCAGCTTGCTGGCAGGAAGATCAAAAATTTCTAATAAAAAGATAATGTTTCTTGATCTTTAGATATGCTAGCGACCACCAAGTAAAAGCAAGTTCAGCAAAACCAACCTTTATACAATTGGGGTAATTAGCATGGATATTTTTATTCAAGTAACGCTTAATTCTCGTTGTAATTATTTTTCTTGCACCAGTGCAGGTAAACCTTCCAGAATTTTTTTTTCCTTTCTTCATATTCCACTTTTGTAATATTCCCTCAGCTTTCTTCTTCAATCCCAGAATGATTAACCTTCCCATATTCTTCTTAATTTACCCTGTAAGTTTCGTAAAACCCCACTTTACCCTTGAATTTTTTTCCCTATCCCACCTTTGTTTATCCCCTCTTGTGGTACTATTCCTGGAAACCCTATAAAAAAATTCCTTCCCATTATGAAATTTCCCTTTTCCCACTTCTTTGTTCCCTCATGAATTCATTGCAAGATATTGCGCACAAAGAGCAAAAGGATATGCTTTGAATCATCAAGAAAGGGCGAAGCAAATTTCCAGTATAAGTTGAGGAAGCCATGTTGGAAGTCCAGCCTATATTTCACTTAAATTCCCTATTATTTTTTAGATATTATGCTTGCACTAGTGCAAGCATGTCGTCCTATATAATAAGTGTAAGCAGAATGGTACCAGCAAAATAACATAGTTCAAGCGGTGCAAGAATGCACCCTCTCAGAAACATAGTACAATTTGATCTTTTCATAGCATACATCATAGGAAATTGGTCATCTTGAAAGTTTATAAGAATTCCTTTCACTTAATCGATGAGTACTTGTGCTATCATAACTAGGAGAAAATTATTTAAAGTACAAGGTGTTTTTAGGTTAAGGATCATGATCATTTTTTTTAATGAATGCTAAATTTATTTTTTTGAATTATGAAGGAGTGCAGAAGTGTTTAACCGTTGCTTGGATATAATTTCCCCTTTCCTCCATAATCCTAGATGTCCTTCACTTGTAATGATTACCTCACCTAGCCATTAAAACTCCGCAGCAAGTACCAATCCGACACGATCTCAAAGATATCATGCATCCACAGCTATTTCAGTGGAATGAATGGGTGATAAGATGGAAGGGATGGTGGACGGTTGGATCCCTATCTATAAGAACCAATTTTCCCAGTGTTGCATGTAAATTCTTGACTGTTCATAACTGTTAAGCAGCAATGCCACCTGTTCTAAGAGAACCTTCATCTCTCAGTAGGGTAGAACAGACTGCTGAGTATTGCAATAGTCTTGCATATTGCGAGACTGAGGGTTTCTTCAATTCTTGCAAAAATTTTACAGGCACAATAGTGAAGTGGCCCTACAGTTTTCTAGAAGTTTCAAAAATGGCCGAGTAAAAATTGGGCCTCTAAAATTTGAGGTTACGGAAGAGTTTATAGCAGTGGCGACAAGCTTGGAAAATACTGGTGAGCAGTGGTTTAA
The DNA here is from genome assembly GCA_034641835.2 of Pinus albicaulis. NCBI lineage: Eukaryota > Viridiplantae > Streptophyta > Pinopsida > Pinales > Pinaceae > Pinus > Pinus albicaulis. The sequence goes on from CM076574.1 coordinate 187,523,452, forward strand.
AAATCAGAAACTAGAAAGGAAGCGATGGCAACATTTTGTTGTTGACAAGAAGATGAAGGTAGATTGGAAGAAAGGAATTCAGCGTAGTACCCTGCTGGGACAGTGGCGGGACCTCCTTTTCATCCTACAGAAATTCATAACCTGTGAGGGATGGTACTCCCTCACTTTTGTGTACCATTTTAAGATGTTACAGCATTTCGAAGCCGGCCGGCACGCCCGGTGGAGGATTAATTAACCCCATTTTTTGCTAAATAGCTTGGAAAGAATGGCCAAGGGTGTGCGGGATGGACGGGCAGACTAGGCCGAAAAGAAGTTATATCACCACAACCTGATAAATATTTTGGTTCAGAAACAATTATAAGTTAAAGGCATGAACCGGGAGGCACTGTTAAAACAACTACATAAAAAGATAGCTGCTAGAAAGGAGACAGAGGACCCCGCCAGCACAAGAAAGGGTCCGAGTAAGAATGTAAAGGGAAGTCCTTCTTGCACCAGTGCAAAAAGTAAATGACTTGAAAAATCAACAAAAGAAAGGGCCCCATCTCCGAATAATAAGACAACTAGTGCACCTATTGAAGAGACTCCTTCTACGACACCAGTACAAGCACAGACCCTCGAAGAAGACAACCTGTCAGTCCTTGCGGATGCAGAAAAACTTGTAGAGGTCGAAGATGAAACTCTATTGGTTGATTTCATTAAAAGGGCCTGAAAAAAGAATGAAGAATCTAGTGCAGGCAAAGAACCACAGTCCCAAAAAGATGTTGAATCCCCTTCTGCATCACTGCAAGAAGAAGAAGAACCACAAGAAGAAGAAGAAGAGAAAGAAGTGTTTGTTGAAACCATGAGGGACACTGAGGTCCCTGAAGAAGACACAGCCCCTGTTGAGACAGAAGAAGAATAATATTTGGTAACTCCTGCTACTCGGATAGTTTAACTAGAGCTTCAATTGCAGAACTTAGAACAACTCATAGCTAAAGGGCAGGAGGATAAAGAACAGAGTAAAGAAGAATTAACTACAGAGATACATAAAACGAAAGGAGAAGTTAGAGTTTGGAAGTACCGAGCTGCGTGATGTTTCGAGCAACTTAAAAAGGTGACAAAGAAACTAAATAACATCATAAAAAATAAGTATGAAACATTGCAGGCTGATTTTAATATGTCAGAGTAGGATTGAGTTGCAATGCTCAAAGTTTTGAAGGTTTTTTGCAAATGTAAAGAGTTGTGTGAGGACACACAACATCTTAGGGATGGGAGGATGTTAGCCTGCTAATTTTCTCTCTTTTTTTCATTTTCCCCTTCCTAAATCATAACCACTTACCGTTGTTTTACCTCTTTTATGCACCCTCATCTTGCACCAGTCCAAGCACAGTGACATATTTCGTATAATTTTTTTTTCTTCATATTTTTAATTCAACTTAGAATTAATTAATTATTTATTACATGATTTATTACTTTTAATCACTCTTTGTAACTTATCGATATATCCAATGTTTATTTGGTAGATAGAGTACTTACCGTGACCGCTGATCCTAGTGCAGGATCGGATCTTGCACCATTTCCAGCACAACAAATCCTTGCAGCAGATCCGAACCTCCTTGATCACCACCTCGTTCTAATCAGATTCAGCCATGACAGCAAGATCAATCCAAAGGCGGCTGAGACCAAATCTGTGAAGGATGAAAGCTGGAGATTGGCTATGGCTAGTTTTGCTAACTGTCTAATTTTGAAGGTTAAAAAGCTAAATTCTGCATTTGGTTATGTAATCGGTTTAATGATCTATTTTGGCCTTTGGCCAAAGATCTATATAATGTAGAATGTACATAGGAGTAGGGGGAAGCTTTTGATAGCAGAAGAGAATAGAGACACAGCCAAACAGGCAGTAACAGGTTGTTGTATTTTATTATCGCCTGAATCTGGGCTGGACGATGTATTAATGTATGTACTTGCCTCAGTGAATTAATAAAAGGGAGCTCCACCTCATGTTTCACAAATTGTGTTTCTGTATTTAGGCTGATGAATTGATTAAGGTACTGAGCAGCATTTTTATTTAAAAGGGAAACATGCTGGTTGGCTAGGGCCCAGCCAACCCAACACATTTACCCCATTTCCCGTTTTCCTGTAATTTGTGTTTACATTTTCAAGTGTGATTTAATTTTAAGCACATGCATTCCTATCTGACTGAAAGCAGATCCATTGTGTGAAGTAGATAAATATCCTTTTCCTACAATTCCCTTTCTTGCACTTGATTTCAGTTTGGTTTTCCTCCACCTGGTCCAAGCAGGAGAAATAACCTTGCACCAGTGCACGTTGGTGTGATATCTCCTTTTCTGCAATCATGTTTGATTGGTTTTCCCCGCCTGGTACAAGCAGGAGAAATGAACCTACACTAGTGCACATTGGTGTGATGTAGCAAGCCTTCTTAGTCTACTTCCCACAATATTCTTTCTTTCATTAAATTCTTATGATAGGATAAATGTATATTGATTGTTTCTTTATTCCTGCACTCTGTTAAGATCAGAAAAATTCAATTTTTATGTGTACAATTTGATTTAACAGTATAATAGCACTTGAAATAATTAAGCACTCATTTTAAGAATTAAATGCTAAGTGTAGGAAGCTCTGATCCGATGCAAGAACTAGTTTCTTTCCATGGGATCTTAGTGCTTTGAACCTGGAAAAGTTCAAGCCCTTGCATGAAGTAAAAAGCATTTAGTAAAGACACCATTTATACCTTCTTCATAAATCTTTGTTCCTGCACTAGTGCAAGCAGACTGCGATAGTGCAGGAAATATTAGCACATGAAGGAAATCTCTAAAGGAGCATGTTTAAGGGCCCATCTGATGAGACTGCTAGTGTCTCTACTAAAGAAAAACACACACTCAGTAGTTAAACAATAATTAGCTAGAGTGATTTCCTTTTATCTTTAATTCCCTCTTGAAAATGCATTCTTCCTTGTTCCAGTCTTAGATTATTTTGATGGTTTAAGTTGTCTTTTTCTCTTTTTAATTTGATTCTGCAATCTTTCCTTTAGAGAAAGTATGGATTTATATTAGGAAGATTCATACGATCTCTAGCATCGCCTGTGCTTCATCTCTAATTTTACGGATCCCCCGGGGTTGAAAAATTAAGTGTTGATGAGTTTGCTTAATTGTAATTCTTGCACCCAACACAGCCCATACAGTGCTCTCCTGAGTCTGCACACATGCGACTCCCTGTCAAAGGTCTCAAAACCTTTTGGCTACTCAATGTACACTTCTTCCTTAATAAATCCACTGAGAAAGGATGTATTTACATCCATCTAATGTATCTTCCACCCCATCTATGCTTAGAGTGGAATGATAGATCTAATCGATGAGTACCTTGAAACTGGAGCAAAAGTCTCCTCATAGTTAATCCCTTCTACCTGTGAGAATCCTCAGGCCACAAATATAGCCTTGTACTTCTCCACACTCCCATATGCGGTTTCCTTCACCTTTTAGATCCACCTAGATCCAACCACTGACTTCCCCACTGGTCTTTGGACCACTTCCCATGCATTGTTTCTGATAATGGAGTCATACTCCTCAACCATGGCATCAACCCATGTTGGCAGCTGCACTGGTTCCTCAAAAGAGGATTTTTTTGTCACAATACACTCGCTCATAAGAGCTATGTATAAAATGTACCTATCTGGGGACTTTCTCTTCTTGCACTGTGATGTAGGTTCACATACAAGCTCTGTCGCATCTAGCATCAATCTGTCAACCTCTCTAGTGTGCTTCCTACCATTTCTGGTGGATGGATTTGCATGAGTGGTTTTTGCCACTTCATGATCCTCTGCTTGTGGCTGCTCCACATCCTGAGGTTCATCCTTTGGAACTAATATTTCCTCATCTACATACAATTCAAGCTCCATCTCAAGGGAAAATCACATGGCTTTCTCCTCATCAAATTTAAGATCTCTCTTTACAGTTGTCATCTTGTTAGCCAAAAAACACACCCGATAGTTGTGGGGAGTATCAATGTACCCCAAAAATATCCAAACCTCTATTTTTTATTATAGCTTATTCCTGGCATATTTTGTCACATGGAAATAGATAGATGAGCCAAAAATTTTAAAATATGAAACATCTGGTTTCTTACCTAAAGAAGCCTCCTTTCGTGTAGTCATGCCAAGTATTCGATGGCGACTAAAGTTCTACAAAAATACCACTGTGTTGCTTTCCTCTTCCCATAGATGCAATGGTAGGCCCTAATCATGTAACATAGCTCATGCTGCTCCCACAATTGTCCAGATATTTATTTCTACCACCCCATTCTATTGTGGGTTATGAGGTGCAATCAATTATCTTCGAATTCCTTCTTTAGCACAGAAGTTCTTGAATTCATTAGAGATATACTCACCACCATTGTTGATCCTTAGAGAGTTCATATTCTTCCCTATATATTTCTCTACTAGTGCTTTGAACTCACAAAACTTGGATAAATTTTGATCTTTCTTCTGTAGAAAGAAAATCCAAAACTTTCTACAAAAATAATCAACAAAAATCTCATAATACCTGTTGTTTGTTGTTGAAGGTTGTTGGCGTGAGGGGTCCTGACCCAGGTTCGAAGGTTAATATTTTCCAACAAACCCCTATACTACTGGCCCTTTCGGCAATGACCTACTTGTGCAGGCCAAAGTCTCACCCGAAGTAGTATGGGAGGGTGTTGGAACCAGGTTTCCACACCCTGAGAGAGAGTAGGTAAGTCAAGTAGAGGTACATTCCCAGCCTATCAGCTTCGTATTTGATAGATCTAGTTACGAACTGATATCGCAGAGCTCATACCTACTGATTACCTTCGCATCCACGTGCGTAGTACCAATATACCAGTATAGAAACTATAGTCACATTGATCAGCATGTCATAGATTCATATAACAGGAACAAGGATACTCTTCACAGCTATAAAACAGATCTATTCGCAGGTTCACTAATCATTATAATCCACAGTTAACAGATCTACTATCAGACATAGATCTACTCAGCATTCTCGCATCAGCATTATCATATGTGATATCATACACGCATGAACAATAGTAAATAAAGACAAGTCCGCAGCAACAATGGATAACCAACAGAAAGTGTAACAGATTCAATAGTAGTACATAACTCAAATAACGTAGAGGTACTATAACCAGATTCACATATATTAGCCTTCAAAACATAATACAATCTAACACAACCTACGCACATAGCCAACATGTGTCCTTACCTAGCAACCCCAATAGATCTAACAATTCACAGCTATCATTAATCTCTATTCTTTCCTACCTATGACTAAAAAAGGTTTATCTATTTATACCAATTTAGCCTACGCATCCAATGGTCCGCAAACCGTGGTTTATGGACTCTTGGTCTACCCTTGACTCGTTACAATGCATTAGGGGCTTTGACCCAACCAAAACCCCTGCTTTAGACTAAATATTACAAAAATATACAAAAATGGACAAAATTCATAGCTTTAGGAGACCTTGCTCCAACAGTACCCCAACACAATATTGTGACTCATCCCGAGTCACTGTGATGGTGGGGTCTTCACCTACGCCTGCAACAATCTGATCACCTTAGCTAATGGAGGCAGCATGCCTTCACTCTGAGCAATGACATTCTGTGTGATGTCAACAATTTTTTTTGAAATCGGGCCTTCCGTTGCAGTGGTGAAACTCTACAAATTCTGGTTCAGCTGCTTAACCACGATATCAACATCTTGTGAAAGCTTGAGGGCCTTAGCAGCCCAAGGCTTCAGGCAATCGCCGAGGGACTTCTTCTTCTGCCGGAGTTCATCAATATTAGCTTGGAGGGTATGGCTGGTGTGCAACTGTGTCAAGCGCTGATTAGGAACTAAAGTGAAGCCGCAACATCTTGAATTCTTCTTCCTTCTGATACAGGTCCTAGTTGATGCCATGCAGGATCAGGTTGTGCTAGACCTTGGTCCATAGCTGCATGGCCATTTCTAATAATTTGGCACCTTACACAATTTTCCATGTAATGGAGTTTGTAGCCACAGTGACCAGTGCAGTTCGCTGGGCCCATACCTCCGGAGGTGTTTCAGGATGCAACTTAGCCTGGAGGTTGACAATCTGCTCCTCCATTCATGCCTTGACCATCTGAACTTCCTCCTGGGAGGTCTTCAGTCCTATATCTAACCTTTCAACCTTCACCCTAGGGGTGGCTATGGCCGGGATCTCTGTGGTAACATCTACGCAAAGTTGGTGAATCATGTTTTCGAGCTCTGTGTGTTTTGCAATGGTGAGGCACACTTCAACGTTATTTGCATCAATTGTCTATTTGGCCACTCTGAGCTGTTGGTGCACTTGCTGGTCTTGATGGTGAATCTCTTGAAATACAGAGGTGTGGAGACCCTGCAAGGCCTCATGAGGTAGCCTAGCTAAATTCAGTTGGACTTCTGTACTGGCCTGGTCTTGGATTCCCAGGTCGGTTGGAATGATCACAAGGGTTGCACTAGGTAGAGAGCAGAGGCAGTTTTTGTCTATAGCTAATGTTGCGCTACTTGTTAGTATGAATATTTATTCGAAGTGTACGAAAAAAGACCACTTTAGCCACACATAACTTATAGCCCTAACAGCAGAAATGACTGCTAATATCTTCAGATCTGTAATTAGATGATCAAGAAAAATGCTGCAAAAATATAGATCTATGCGTTAGAAGACATTAAACAGTAGAAAAATGAGACTTAATCCATAGATCCAATAGACAAGACAAGAATATATCCAATGAATATTTTTATTAATGGCACTTGGGAGGAAAACACAAGGGGGTGTTCCTTGTTCTCCTCAATAAGATGGGTTCTTGTGAGTCCTCAGTACTTCAAATTTAGAACTTCTCTCCCTTGATGGTGTAGAAAACCCAGACAAAAATGGAAAAGTATGGCTATGATTATGGATCAATAGCCAGACCAAGTGTTGAGATCCAGAGTGATCTTTTAGGCAACAAAAGGTGACAAATGAATGGGAAAACCCTTCTATTTATAACAAAATATTGAGTTAGTCTAGATATTGGTGCATAATTAAAATATTATTAACCGAATCTAGATCCAACTTTTATGGAATATTTTATTATATTTGTTGGAGGGAAAATGAATTTGACTTGATTCAAATCCCCTTATAATAAATAAATAAATGATTTATTTATCATTTTAAGGATGTGATTAAGTAATAATAAATAAATAAATGATTTATTTATCATTTTAAGGATATGGTTGAGTAATAATCAAATAAATAATGATTTATTTAATTATTTAAGTGTGAATTAGTAATATTTAAAAAAAAATATTATTTAAATAAGATTTAAATAATTATTCTTTAGAAAATAATAAGATAAATAGTGATTTATCTAGTTAATTTCTTTGTTTTGGGTTAAATATAACCAGAAATATTAATTAAACTACTGTTTAACTAATTATTTCTTCAGGAAAATCAAACAAATATATATTTATTTAATATTTCCTTATGGGGTTTCCTGTTTATACCATAAACAACTTAATAAAGGTGATTTAATAAGTTATTTTCATAGTGAAAGCAATTTTACTTGGAGTAAAATTGGTCTTACATGATGTACTTGGGTCCATCTAATGATAATAGGTTAGATGACCAAAAAATGATGTAACAGATTTCCCCCCAGCGTGCGAGCGTTAGGAGCCAATCGTATGACCGAAGTACGTTGTAAGAACTCAATCACTAGACATCAAAGGGGAAGTCAAAGAGAGAGAAGTATAAGGTAAAACAAAGTGCTGAAAGAACTAGAACCTGAGGAGGCGACTTGCAGGTGCGACAAGTATTTTTAAGTGAGTACCTACTATAGGCGGCAGGGGAGGCATACCTATGCCTTCTGAGGCAATAGTAAAAACAATAAAGTGCCCAGAAAACCACAGAACGCAATAATAAAGCATATGCTGGCATAAACATGAGCCAGATAAATAACATGATAATGAATCCCATATACATATTGTGCCTAGGATAACAGCCAGGACTTGTACAAAAATAGCTAAGTACACAAGATATAACTGCAACCCAGATGCCCCTGAAAACAGGAAAAGGCTCTGAAAATCTGACTGATACATGCAAAAAAAACAGCGCTGCAAGTAGCTGAGGCCGACATCATCAAATGTATGGAGATGCATCGAAGGCTATGATGAAGAGGTCGTCCAAGTGTGTGGGGGGATACCTGTAGGGCCACACCCTCATGAGGGTTGGGACATCTCACACACACTCGAGAATCATCGATGTCAGATGCTGCATCACTGAACCATTGAGTATACCAATCTCAATCATGCTGAAAGGAGCTGGAGCTGAGAAAAAATCAAGTCAAAGGGAAATAATGAGTCCCTTCGCCTGATCCAAGGCACCGAACTGGAGTGGAAGCTGGAACCCAGCTACACCACCCTTTAGACCTGTCTTCTGGAATAAATGAGCTCATGTCGACAGAAGGAGGTCCACCATAGGTGAGGCAATAAGGGATCCTCAACTAGGGCACGAGAGTAAATATTAGAGTGACTGATAGATTGACACCAATGATGATGATGAAATTGAGGGGAAAAAGTAGCGAACGGATGACTTCCCTTGTTAGAGCATAAAGGGCATGGATGACCTGGCAGCGACTGACACAGCATCATGAGGGATGGGGGGAAGCTAGACTGAAGGTCATACTGTGCGACACGAGAGATGGACCAAGAAATGAATGATGGGGGACTGTGGCAAGATGTAAAGGGACTCGGGATAGACTCCATGAAAGCAATGACGACTCAACTCGGATGCTCTAAAAAAGGGTGACTCGATGGTGTTGCCACATGTGTAAAGGGTCCAATGGGGACCATAAAATCATGAGTACAAGATGGTAATTGACGACGAAAGTCAACACGAGCGTGGAAATGTATGGAGGCAACACAGTGCCCCCAGTACAAGTGTTGCAAGTGAAGAAATTCGATTTTGAGGAAGGGTGAAGTGGCACTTCTTGGAAAAATTGTGTCCTGGTGAAGTAGCAAATAAAACAAAACTAATATATACCCATTTGAGGGCTTGGTGAGATCTTTCCAATGGTATATATGTTTCATAAAATTGAGCTACATTTTGGTCACAGTAAACGAAAGAAAAATCAGGGGTTTTCTTTTAATAATGCATTTTCTTTCCAGATTCACTTATTTGCTAGTGGAGATGTGGTGAATGTCGTGAAGAGAGGAGACCTTAAATCTTGCGAAAATTGTAGCGGATAAACCGACCGTTGGAATTTGAGATCTATCAGTTCTAGGTAAGAGGCCTAATCCTACTCTTTCAGTTCTTTGGATTGACAGTTTAGTTTAGGTATCCAGAGCTCGTGAAGAGGCTAGGTCACACTTTTTGGGGTCTGTTATGGGTCTTGGGTAGCGGGTACTAGGAAGAAAAATATGACCTGTCCTAGGAAATGACCTGGAAAATGCGACCTATTAGAGAAAGGGGTTTTCAGTGTTGTTTTGGCTAATATCTGAGATTTGTATGGTTGAGGGGTATAGGTGCCCCCGAGCATGCTGTGGGCATGCAAAAATGTATTTAGAAAAAAGGGGAATCTAAACACATTTTGATGATGTGGTGTGCCATTTTTTCTTGGTGTGTTTATGCAGTTTGAGAGAGAAAATAGATTACCAATCTCTTTTGGTACTACATAGATGAATCAAATTGATTTTTTAAGTTTTTGGGTTGGCATACATGGTGTTATTATCCCAAAGAGAGGATTTTGAGATAATGAACTGATGTTCTCCTAGAAAAACGATAGGTTGGTCAACCACATTGTCTATGAGACTGGGTTGCTTATGAAATATGAAGGAATGATGAGGGGTATCATTCCCAGAGTGATCTTGAAGTGATATCGGACTCTACAGGTTCTTCTAAATGTGGAAGAATACAGGGACTAGAGTCATCACAACTAGATTCACTAGGAGAGTGGTGGAGAACTACTTCTCCTGGGCTCTCCAATATGGGTGGCCCCCTTAACCAAACATTGGATGTCAATGTAATGGCCACAAGGTGCATGTGATTTGAATGCATGAATTCGATGTAAGGGGGAATAGATAAAGTCAGGAGTGGTGGCTACTTGCATAATGTCAGCATTGTAATAGAATATGGGGTGACTGATGGAAGAAAGACCACCTAACGTGGTGAAGTGACCTTACTCGTCCTCATGAAAGGAGAGGTTTGCATGCGCATCATCACTAGGGGTGACAGAGGAGGAAGCAGACAAAGGATCTGCTAATTTTGAGACTAGGGAGGGTACCGAGGGGAGGTCAGGCGAAACATCAGGGGAGGTTTCATCGGGGACTTCTGACCAAGGACCTGTGATCTAGACATCAGAAGGGGGAATAAAAATGGGAGCATATGTGTCTTCTGGTGTTGCCGAAGCAAGATGAAAAAATAAGGGAGTGGGTGACTCATGGCGCTCAGCCTCAAATTAGTGTAAGGCTTCTAAAGAGGAATGATACTCTTTGAGGAAAGGACACAGTTGAGTGTAATGGCCATGGAAATCGCATAAAGCACAAGGGTGATTTGTGTGTAATGATTTGAGTTTCGGGATTGAATCAGGTATAGTGACATATACCTCTAGGATATCAAATTTTGGGAAGGACTCATTGACCATGGACTTGAGGTGAAGCAATTCGGGGAAAGTATGGGTGGCGTGGCTGACACCATCACATAAAGCACACTAGATGGTATGCTTTGGAGGTCGAGAGGGGGTAGGGTTTGTCGGGGTATCCTTATGCTTTGATGCCCCCTTGTGAGATTTTCCCTTCTTACATGAAGCGGCCGCAACGGGAGGTGGTTCCTGTTGAGGTGAATGAGGCACTGTTGCAGTGGGAGAAGTCATAGGGACCAGTTGAACCGAGGTCAAAGCAAGATAAGGTTTGGGGTGACCAGGAGGGGTAGCGGCTGGAGGATCGAGGTACCAGAGGAGAATCCCAAGGGTCAGGTCAGGAAGAGAGAGCGTGGCCATAACAGGTACCTTGTATACTCCTAGTGGGGGAGCTAGGAATGGTATCTGACCAAAGGGGTGATGACTAGGTGGGTTAGCTCCAAAATGGTTAAGGCTTGGAGGAACTGTTCCAGAAGGGTAAAGGGGGTCATGAGTACCAAATGAAGATATAGGGCTAGGATAAGAAGGTTCAGAAGGATGATCAGAGGACATCATGAAAATATGGTAATCTAGGGAACCAGATGGAAGAGGTTGAGTGGCCACCTGTCCTTTAGGTGGTTGGGTAGCCACAAATCCCTGCTGAGGGAAAGGATTGGTAAGCACAACTAGTTGACTAGGTGTAGGAAAAGGAGGAATGGAAGGAATGGCTTGCTATCCTCTCAATGTTTCTTGAGACTGCCATAGTTGTTGCATCTGTGGTAGAAGGGGACAATCATATGCATAATGAACATAAACACCACAACACGAACAGGGCTTGTTTGTACAAAGAGGCCTATCCTACTTGGGCTGAGGGCCTTGTTACTGGTTTGTAGTGTTAAGAGCATTACCTTGATTAGGTCCATGATTACTAGAGGCAGCTTGATTTTTATTTCCTTTCCTTTTTTAGGGAGGAGGATTAGTCGTGCCCTGCTGTGCATACACCTACCCCAGAGGGGGTGGTGGTTGTTTTTGCAGGGGTTGAGAAGGCAAGGGAGGAGGAGGTGCTAATGCTGGAGGAGCTGGAGCACCAGGTTGTGAATACGGATAGTAAGGAGGTTGGGTAGTAGTGTGGTAAACATGAGCTTGGGAAAAATGAGGAGGCATGTCGTATCCTGGATATGTGATACCGGGCGGGGGGAAAGTGTTGGAGGTGTTGGCCCCGCCCTGAGAGAAACCATATCCCATGGGAGGTTGAGCATAGAGATTAAAGGGAGCTCCAATGATACCATTGACAGTGTGAGATGCCCCGGGTGCATTGGCACCACCAAGTCTGGGAATTTCAGGTAGAACGATATAAACATAACCTGACTGAGCGTAGATCAGGTCATATTTTAACGCAATTTGGAGAGCGACTTCTTCGGTTTGAGGAAAGTGCAATGTGACGTCTTTCCTTATAGGTGGCAAGAGAGTCCTAAGGAACCAATCCATATAGACATGGTCTTCAAAGGGAGGGGCTTGACATAGGCTCCTTCTTCTCTGCCATTCCTGAACATGGTCAGATAGGCGGGTCACAAATGATTGATGGAAGGAGGTCAAGAGCTCGGTCCCAGTGTCGTAACGAAGAGGGAGCTGGAAATAAGTCAAAAATGCCCAAGAAAGAGTTGCAAAGGTGGTATGAGAGGAAGGGGCCTGATCAAGATACCACTTAGGAGCTTCACCAGTAATCGTTTGTTGGAATAACCGAAGACGAACAGAGTCATTTGTAATGGAATTGGATGAACACCACATGTGGAAAGATCTAACATGATTTGAGGGATCTTGTCCAGCAAGACCTTCAAACTTTTGGATGTCTGAAGGGAGCTTTGTTGCCATAGTGGGCCAACTAGCGTCATGGTGTATAGGGTCGTTTGTCAACTGGTCGAAGTCAGGGAGGCTGAGGCCTACCATGAAAGGGAGCAAGGGTGCATCCAGGGTAGTGTCCGTTGTGGTCCCATTGGTGGTATTCCCGGTGGGAGGACCAGGGTTACCCCCATTATTAGGTCCTACACCAAAAATGGTGAAGGTGATAGGGGGAGAACCGAAGGTGGAAGGAGAAGGAAAACCCAAAGGACCAGAAGAAGAGTTGGAGTGAGGACTCGGTTGAGGACTAACTCGAATCCTATGTGGAGGAGTAAGTCTCCCTATCAAAAACTGAGGATGAAGGCCAAGAAGTCTCCAGGATGAATGCCTTGGTGGTGCAATGGTGACGACACAAACACAGCACAATGGAAAAAGAGATCAACAAGGGCAAGGAGTTGCAGGATCAACTGATTACAATGTCGAAACAAGGGCAGAGAGGTGCAGGATCAATTGATTTCAATGTTTTAGAGTCTTTGCTTGGCGGTCTTAACCAATCCCTTTTTCACTTAGGGTGTGTGTGTAAAAGTGTGTAAATTTTAATTTTTAAACCCAAACATTTGTAGAGAAAAGAAAAAATGTGTTGTAGAGTTGTGAATAAACCTGCAAATGACAGTATATAGGCCTGCAAAACATAAAATAAACAGCTAAAAATGCAATAATCTAAACCCAATGAGGCGGGTCTCTCAACAATTAGCTATAGGTGAGAAAAAAACCTAATTTAAACACACTAAAAAAGGATAATAGATCTTGGGTCAAGAGGGACAGATATCTAAAAGACAAAATCTGCTAGAAAGTGGTGCAGAAAACAACAACAAATCAGAGGAATATTGTTGTAAAAAGAGGTGGCAAAAGACTATCTCCAGGAGGGAAGTGGAGTGCCCCCTAATGGAAAACCAAAATAAAGCTAAATGGGAATATTTGGATGGATAACAAGCCGATCTAAAGTGGATCTGGAGATGAGGTATCAAATCTAAAAAAATGGCTGAAGACTCTGAAATTTCAGACAACCTGCAACAACAAACACTCTTCCACAAACAGTGGAGGGTACTAAAGCCCTAGGGGGTTAGGTTCCCACTTAGTTGAGTGAAACAAAACAAGTACAAGTCCAAAACGGGTAGAGACAGAGGTCAGACATTCGTGAATAGAGGCTCAGCAAAACCCCTAAAACTTTCAGAAAAATCCCTATAGAAAGTCCAGGTAACATTTTTTGGCCTGTTTTCAATAGAGGTCGCACTTTTTGGGCTGTAAAGTGCGCCCTGGAGGTCCAGGTTGTAGGTTTTGGGCAGAAATGTGTGACCTGCACTTCCGACACTCTCAGTGGTAGGTTTCAGAAAAATTTGTCGTCTCAGCTGCGGCTGATGTCTGTCACCCGCGCAATGGGTCCAAAAACAGGTGGATGTTAGAATTTTTATCGTTTTAGGGTTTTATGGATTAAAAACAACATCAAGAATAAGAAAAAAAAGGGGTTGAAGAGAAATCCTAGGGTTTGAAGCATCTGGATTTGCAAGGATCAGAAAAACATCAGTGATCGTAAAGGTAAACCCGTGTGGAGTTTCCAGTTGTTAGTATGAATCTTTATTCGAAGTGTACGAAAAAAGACCACTTTAGCCACGCATAACTAATAGCCCTAACAACAGAAATGAATGCTAATATCTTCAGATCTGCAATTAGATGATGAAGAAAAATGTTGCAAAAATCTAGATCTATGCATTAGAGGACATTAAACAGTAGAAAAATTAGATTTACTCCATAGATCCAATAGACAAGAAAATAATATATCCAATGAATATTTTTATTAATGGCACTTGGCAGGAAAACACAAGGGGGTGTTCCCTGTTCTCCTCAATGGGATGGGTTCTTGTGAGTCCCAACACTTCAGATTTAGAACTTCTCTCTCTTGATGGTGTAGAAAACCAGACAAAAATGGAAAAGTATGGCTATGATTATGGATCAATAGCCAGACCAAGTGTTGAGATCCAGAGTGATATTTTAGGCAACAAAATATGACAAATGAAATGGAAAACCCTTCTATTTATAACAAAATATTGAGTTAGTCTAGAGATTGGTGCATAATGAAAATATTATTAACCAAATCTAGATCCAACTTTTATGGAATATTTTATTATATTTGTTGGAGGGAAAAGGAATTTGAATTGAGTCAAATCCCCTTATAATGAATAAATAAATGATTTATTTATCATTTTAAGGATGTGATTAAGTAATAATAAATAAATAAATGATTTATTTATCATTTTAAGGATATGGTTGAGTAATAATCAAATAAATAATGATTTATTTAATTATTTAGGGGTGAATTAGTCATATTTAACAAAGAATATTATTTAAATAAGATTTAAACAATTATTCTTAGAAAATAATAAGAAAAATAATGATTTATCTAATTAATTTCCTTGTTTTGGGTTAAATATAACCAGAAATATTAATTAAACCTCTTGTTTTAACTAATTATTTCTTGAGGAAAATCAAACAAATATATATTTATTTAATATTTCCTTATGGGGTTTATTGTTTAGACCATAAACAACTTAATAAAGGTGATTTACTAAGTTATTTTCATAGTGAAAGAAATTTTACTTGGAGTAAAATTGGTCTTACATGATGTACTTGGGTCCATCTAATGATAATAGGTTAGATGGCCAAAAAATGGTGTAACACTACCGGCGGCTAGGGGTGTGCGTACCTGAGCTACACTGGTCTGCAATGTATCTGTCTTCAACTGTAGAGGACGGAGCTCGGCCTAAATTGTGTCGATAGAAACTTTTTTTTGCTCCTCTAAGGCTACCCACATGTCCTCCATGGCTAGAGTGACTGCATCAGTGATTTGTTCAAGTTCTCCGTCAGTCAACGTGACTGTCTCATCTCGTTCCGCCCGCTGAGAGCGCTAATTCTTACTGGACGTTTTGACAGGATTTCTTGTTCACTTTGTGTCGCGGGGGGAGGTAGGCCCTCCTACCTCCAGTCCTTCTGTGCCCAGGTCTGGCTACGAATCTACCTGAGTCTCCGCCTCGACGTTCTTCTTAAGGGTCTATTTCTGCTGCGCATCCTGTTGTGCAGCCATGCCTGTATCTTGTTTGGTACTTTTTGTCGCACCTCTGGTATCCTTGATGAAGATAGGGGGTGAATTTTGATGAGTTGGTTCCTTTGATTCCCTTCACGCTCATTCTGAATTCGATCTTCCAATTAGGAGGCCAGAGCTAATGGAATTTTCAACTTCCTCATCCGCCACCATATAAGGGAGCGAAGTCCAGGCTTTATCCTTGTGTGATCTAATATGGACGTTGTGCATAGTGATTTGAAATTCCGCAATGCCCTTGTATCTATCATACACAGTAGGGGACAATCGTGGTTGGGAGTTAATGGCTGCAGCCAAGCTACTTTAAAAGAGGACCCAAAAAACTTGTTTGTCCTTGAGACGTTGCAAATATTTAGAATCCCATTAGTGTGCATAGCAAGCCCCTTCACACATGTCCGAGGTAAGCTCAGGGAGGACTGAATCCACAGGGGCTTCCCAGGTAACCAACGCTATGAGGAATAGTAACAAGGAATAACAAAAGGTGCGGCCTTGCTCCCGGGACTCGCAGACATTAGTCAGAAACTCATCACACAAATACTGGGCCCAGTTAAAACATACTCCTTTCCCACATTGACTTGCTAACTGAATTACGTAGGCTGGGATAGGGGTGAGATGACATTTTCTCATCAATTTTCATGCCAACAGCATTGCACCCAACTGCGTTCCTTGGTCACTGGTAGAATTGATTATAAAAGCCCGAGTATTGCGCTCCACATGGTTGGTTTTGCGCACATACTCAGCAATTTCCGCCTCATAATTTTTACCCATGCGTTCCAGAGGGTTGGGGCCATGCATGGGAAGGCCAGTAATTATGTGAACTAGCGTAGCGTTGATGGGGATCCTGTCCTAGATCCACAGGCAACCATCATGAATTAGGGTAAGAAATTATCGGGCTAGCTGGTCCGTGACGTCGTAGTGACCAAATTAGGGCATCCTTAGCAATTTCAAGATCCCAGACCCGACCAATTTGTGCCCAACACTGAGGAAAAAGTTTGGTTCCATCGTTTGCCTAAATTTTGTCAAGGTATAATTCGGGCACCAACTCAAGAAAGGCCTCGACACTAGCCAAGTCGTGATCATCAAATTTGATCTCGTGAAGCTTCCCAACAGGTTCACCAATGAGAGGGACCTCTCCTGAGGTCAGTAGCATCTGCAAATGAGTGATCAGGCCATCGAGGTTCTCTAGCGTGTGCATCAAGGTCCTGCGCGGCTAAATGAAGGGAGGTAACCAGTTGATCGGGTCGGCAGGCTGGGCCTCCTCCTGAGAAACATGCGCCTGGGGTGTCGCATTTGGGGATTTTAACATTCCGCAGGGAAGTACTAAGCTTCCCCCCCACCCAATTTATGGGTTTCAGGGGCTTCCCTAAGCCTTCTGCTTTTTCCTTGCAATTATTTGTGACTGGGGTGGAGAAAATTTCTTCTACCTCAGACTCAATCTCCACCACTTCCTCAGTGCCTTATTCCACTGAGATTGATGGTTTAGCAGGATTCATCACCGTAATATTGGTGCGAAAGGAAAACTCAGGATTTCTACTGTCAAAGGGAGCAAGTTTCTCAGACATGAGAGAGATGCTATAGGTACAGAAATTCTTACAACAAAAATTCGTCCAGGAAAAACATACCGAGTACGAGCTAATCAAGCGATACGGAACCCTTGTCTGATCTAACCCACCTATTTTATAGCTTTGGCGATCATCCAATGGTAGTGTAGATTTCACGTGGAACTTACCATCAAGTAAACGGTAAAAAATATCCCAAAATCGCCTCATTAAATGCCGACCGCCCGCCCCATCCAATGGTAATTGTTTAATTTTACCTAATTTGACTGTTCCAATGGCTAGTTTTCATACCATAGGTGCGCTCAAAGTACCCCTGTGCTCCCAGCATGACCCTGCGCTTTGAGCATACCTCCTGTGCCCCTAGCGCACCGACTGCAGTCTGAGCCTATTCCTTCCAAATGTAATTCTATGTCACCATAGCCTAACCCACGAAATATTTTGTGTTGTTTCCTTTCCTGTGTAGTGAACTCCTCTTATGCCTTCACGAGCGTCTACCAAGATATCGTGCCTTTCATGCCCCATAACATATCTGCACAGTACCTCATCAACACCTAGTTTATATAAATGATCTACGATAATGGTACAATTTGTCGCCCAGGTACCCAACTCCTTCTTTTGTTGTACCGAATATTCTGTCGGTGCCATGCCTGTAGTCAGGAACTGAATGATATTAGCGAAGTGTGCATCAACGGCCTTAATGGTGAATAGTTGTGCATCAGGAAATCCTTCCTCCAAGTTAGTAGGTTCCGCGCCCATCTCAATTTGGGACAAGTGATCCGGCATAGCATTCAACTTCCCTGGCTTGACTATGATTTAAAAATCGTATTCCTGAAACATCAAAAACCATCTGCAATTTCTCCCCCACAACACAGTCTTATGCACCAGGTACTTTAAAGCCGAATGATATGGAAACATCGTAAAGTGTTCTTTTAATAAATAGTGTAGATACTTTTGTAGTGCATAGACCCTGGCCAACCCTGCCCTCTCCATGGTGTCATTATTGTGCTCCTCACCCGAGAGTTTCCGACTAGTAAATGCGATGGGGTGAACATTGTTGCCAGTGCCATGCTGTGTGAGGGTCACTCCCAAGGAAATCCCTAAAGCATCAACGTGAACATGAAATACCTTTTCCCCATCGGGAAAATAAGAATAGGTTTATATTCCATCTTTTCCTTGAGTAGCTCAAGTTCTTCTAGCACTCATCATCCCAAAGAATGAAACATCCTTCTTAAGAATATTTTTCAAAGGTGTTGTGATCAATGTGTATCCCTGAATGAAGTTTTTGTAGTAGCCCATGTAGCCAAGGATCGAACGTAGCTGGTTCTCAGATGTAGGTACTGCCAGATTGATGATAACAACCATTTTCGTAGGATCCCCCATCGGACTTACCCAATCCTACTGCTTGACTGGCTCGATAATACCTGCAGCGAGCCTTTTATCAGTTTCTTGTGTAACTTTCTGCTTATACTTTGGATCCAGCCAATACAGTCACTACTTGACAAGGCGCTCATCTGGGTTGAGCGAGATGCACATAACCCATAGGTCCCCCGTGATCCCTTTGAGCTCCGAAAACTTGGTGAAGAATGAGTCTTGATATTTTGTGAGCATTTTAGCAACTTTTCTTACAATGTCATCTTCCCAGTAGTCCCCAATTTTAGCTAACTTAGTTTGCTCGGCCATGCCAATGTTGTCCTCCCGTAGTTTCAAAGGCTTCATCGCATCCCCAGTCGGCAATGGAGGTTCCGCAACTGCGTGCCCCCCTCTGATTCTGGAATAGAGAGATTGCGTGGATCCTCATCGCACTCTCCTATAGTTATATTGCGACAATTGAAAATGTCCCGCATCTACATTTTCCATGTGGGTGTCCCATATTCTACGTAGGGGCTGGATTCACCAATTACAAAGGTATCTATGTCCTGCAGAGCTTCATCAACTACTTCTGACTCCCATGTTAACCCGAATGTCCCCAAAAATTCATCCTTTAAGGTTTCCCATTGACGGGTGCATTGATGTAGCTCTGCATCTAGGTACCATGTGGTGGGAATTGGTCCCAATGCATGAATCAACAAGTGAACCCATTATTCTGTATTATGATCACACCATTTCTCCATCCAGGTAGACAAATGTCCTTGCAGATCCCCTGGGCAACGGAATATCTTAACGTGCACATCATCCAGAGGCTTAAATCATAGGACCATCATATCCCAACATTCCTCCCATTCCTGGAACACCTCCTTATGTGTGTCCCACCATCTTGCAGGTGTTGCGTGCAGAGCGAGGTTAAGGCCCAATAGCCTTCGTTCCCTTGTAACCTCAGCCTCCAATGTCCACATAAATTCTCTTATACTACCAGAACCATCAAAGTAGGGTAGTTATCTTACCTTGGAGGATATGCAATGGAAGTACCTGGTGATTCGTAGGCAGCACAACGCAGAGACATCATGCAGCCGGTTTTTCAAATTTTCCATTTCCTCATCAGAGTCAGAGAAGCATTAAATATCTCTTTCCCAGCAAAGCACACCATCGGCCGTAGGATTGATCCAATCTTCGTCTCTCATAGTTAACTTATAGATGTGATCCACTTCTTCTTTCCCGTGCACTAGTTCTGTATACCTTTCTCCTTCTGCGGGGTCTAGTGGTACAATCACTCGAGTTCCTTCATTTTCGAACACCATGCTTCTTTTTTTCAAATTGATAATACTGCCCATATCGATGGCCCAATCCAATCCTATGAATGCATGATAGGGTTTCGCATATTCTACGATATAAATAACCTAAAAATCAATCTGAACTTTAACCCCTGCGATGTCTACCACGATCTTTGATAATATTCCTAAAGGTATGATATTCTGTTGATTAGCCATGCGCAGCTGGATAGTGGACCATTCTAACTTAGGTTCCCCCATTTGCTATTAGGTTTTCTTAGGTAGTACATTCGCATCTGAACACAAGTCCAGAATAACCTGATCCATATCATAGTCACCAATCTTCGCGGTTAACCGCATCTCCCTGCCAGCGTGTCTCTTATGCTTGTATAGTTTGTGCACATCCTTAACTTCCCCAGTTGGGATTTTCTTTTCTGTGTAGTTATCTATCAAGGCTTGGAGGTTTGCCATGGTCCTTTGGTTGCACAACAGCTTCATACATGCATGCAAGAATGGTTTGACCTCATCATCTTCTTTAGGGTTCGCCAGGGCATGAAGAGTAGGTGCCTTAGCTTTAGAAAAATATTGGTGGGTTGCGACAAAGGTTTCCTTTTCTTTCTGTAAGTCCAAACCTTCTTGTTTAATAGCCACTTTGCAGATGAGAGGCTCCACCTCAGCTTTCTCCACAACTCCTTTGGTGGCCATGCCGCTGCATGTTATAACATTAACACATGGTCCTTCATCTCAGGGTTCCGCCTTGACCCTTTGTACATTCTGCGTAGGTGTCTACTGCTTCTCCTACATCTTGGCCATCAAAATTGGACAATATTCAATCACATGATCTAGCTGTCTACAATATCTACATGATTTTCTCATAGGGTTCACGCAGTCCCTTGCAAAGTTCCCTATTTCCCCATAGTTATAGCAAATCATTTTTCCTCTCCCTCTACACATGCTTCCACCTCATCCCCCTCCCCTGACCCTAGCTGGGGAGACACCTATGCCTGAGGGGGATCTTGGCAAGGATGGATCCGACTATACCCTATATATATTTCCTTGATCTATCATCAGATCATATGTCTAGCAGTTATTTTCATCATGGCCTACAGATCTACAGAACCTGCACCATTATTGCTTGATTTCCGGGACATAGGTAGCAAGGCTGGGGAATTGATTGGTATCGTGCAGCACAGCAATGCGACAATTGTCACACCAAAGCACTGATCCACTGGGCCCTACAGCTTCCCTAGGTCACAACGGATTGGGTCCCCCATCCTGTATGTAGTCTACTAGAAGAGGACAATTGTCCTTGGTATGTCCATTCACCCTACATCGTATGCACCATCTTTCAGGGCTAGCCTCCGTTCATCACTCCTTCCATAGATTCTAGATCTCCATATGCATTTCTTCTAGTTGGCCTTGTATCTATTGCACTCCTAACTGGGTATCATCTCTTGGCACAACTTCTAGATTCATCGTAATTTCTAAGGCCTTTTTCTGCGATTCAATGGCTTGATGTTCCATTGGCACATGAAAGTGGGGCAGCAGCATAGAAATGAACAATTCCGTGTGCTACCTATCATCATACAAAAATCCTCCCTCCCTAATTTCCTTCTTTAACCATTGGTCAGCCTCCCATACAGATTCATATGGTCCTTGCTTGATATCCTTCAGGTTGTTCACTATCTGAGAGTAGGAAATTAGGCTTATTGAACTGTTGTTTCAAAGAATTCTTAATTTCTTCAATGGTTTCATTTGCATGCCGGTTGATATACCCCATATACCAGTCTAAGGCCCTTCCTTCAAAGGCAAGAGATAGCTATGCTCTTTTCACCATGCCACTAGCTACATTCTGCGTAGTTCAGACTGATCGTGAAATAAACTAGAACTGATGCATATCTTAATCTCTTACGTCTTTGAAGTTGGGTAGCTTCATGTACGAGGCCATATCGTCTTCTAGTGTTGGAGACGATGAGTTCTTACCCCTATGAGGGGTTGTCAATGGCGTAGACGGAGAACTCTGCGCAACAGAATTTCTTACTAGAATGTAGACATATCGATCTCCTTCTTGATTAGTTCTATAATACTTACCACTACGCGTTGTTCCCTCACTTTGATAGGAGCTCATTCACTTGGTGTGGCTGGACAGAATGCTCTTTTTGCACAGTAATATCTTAATTAGCAATGGTAAGGTTTTCAAAAACTTACCCTAGAGACCCTTGAAGAACCTTCGCTCTGCTTCAGAATAGGAGACAAATTAATCGATGGAAAACTCTGTCACAAACCCTCCTAGCACATTGTCCACCCAGTGATCTACCATATGAGTGATGGTGTTATCAGTCTTTTCTAACTACTGGATCAACTCTGGAGTCCACTGCGTGACTCGTTCATCCTTCCAACACTTCTAGAAATCTATGAGTCTTGCAAGCCACTCCTAGAGCTTGGTTGCAAATTTCACAAAGAAAATTTCGTAGATCTCTGTAAAAATGTACTTATTCTTCCACTTTTCCGCCGTCAACCTTGTGCTGCGATTCTCTTTTATCACAAATTCTTGATTTTTTTTTCGAACCACTCTTCAATTTCTTTCTTCTCAGGTTTCCAATATTCTCTTGGAATTACCCAATCTCTCTCAAAATTATCTTGGTCCTAGCAACAAAACCATTTGTTGGCGCGAGGGGTCCTGAACCAAGTTCCAAGGTTAAGGTTTTCCAACAAACCCCTATACTACTGGCCCTTTCGGTAGTGACTTGCTTGCGCAAGCCAAAGTCTCACCCGAAGTAGTATGGGAGGGTGCTGGAACCAAGTTTCCGCACCTTGAGAGAGAGCATCTAATTCAAGCAGAGTTGCGTTCCCAGCCTATCAACTTCATATTTGAAAGATCTAGTTACGAACTGATATCGTTGAGCTCATACCTACTAATTACCTTCACATCCACATGCATAGTACCAATCTACAAGTATAACAACTATATTCATAGTGATCAGCAGGTCATAGATTCATATAACAGGAACAAGGATACTCTTCGCAGCTATAAAAGAGATCTATTTGCAGGTTCACTAATTAGTATAATCCATAGTTAACAGATCTACTATCAAACATAGATCTACTTAGCATTCTCGCATAAGCATTATCATATGTGATATAATACACACATGACCAATAGTAAATAAATATAGGTCTAACAATGGATAGCCAATAGTAAGTGTAACAGATTCAACAGTAGTACATAACTCAGATAATGCAGAGGTACTCTAACCAGATTCACATTTATTAGCCTTCAAAACCCAATACAATCCAACACAACCAGCAGGGTCTGCACACAGCAAGACTGAGGATCTCCGTGCACACAGCCAGTAGGAGTCCTTACCTAGCAAACCCAACAGATCTAACAATTCGTAGCTATCATCAATATCTATTCTTTCCAACTGATGACTCAAAAAGGTTTATCTATTTATACAGATTTAGCCTATGCATCCAATGGTTCGCAAACCGTGGTTTATATACTCTTGGTCTACCCTTGAATCGTTACAATTCATTAGGGGCTTCTACCCACCCCAAACCCCTGTGTTAGACTAAATATTACAAAAATATACAAAAATGGACAAAATTCGCAGCTTTATGAGACCCTGCTCCAACAAAGGTGTAGAGAATGGTCCACACACATATGAGTGAACTCTCTCAAGGATTGTCGATGCTCGATTCTCCTTCTCATGAAAATTTTCTTTAGTATACTTCCACATGGTACATCCCTTGCATGTGTCTATCTGCGCAAGAGTACCCTTTAGAAGACCTGTAGAATTCTGCGGCATGATCCTCAAAGCACTATGGTACAGATGACCCAATCTCTTGTGCCATAACTCACCCGTATCTCGGCTCACCACCTTCTCTTCTTTACTGCTCAATTCTACGCAACCATCTATATCAAGTTTGTAGAGGTTCTCCACATGAACCCCAATATTCCTTTTCTGTGTTGTGGCTTTATGATGAAGGAACACCTTTCCTTCACTGAAAACCACATCATATCCAAGATCCTCCAACATAGCAACTGAAACTAAATTATTTTTCAATATGGTACATGCATGACATACTTTAATATGAAAGGTGTACCTGAATGTCTCTAGAAAGTAACTGTACCAATCTCGATAGCGTTATATGTCTCTCCATCACCCATCTTGATGTGCATCTGAATATCCTTCTCCTCCAAGCTACTAAAGAGTTCTTTGTTTCCCGTCATGTGGAAAGATGCTCCACCATCCAAGTAACACATATATCCCATCACATTTGACTCCATGCATGTGATGATAGAGAATTCCAACTCAAAATGTGAGGCCAAAGCTTCACTTGCTGCAGCTCTCGGAGCCTTCTTGTTGTTCTTCTTATTTTTTGGAAAATTTGTGGCATAGTGTCCATGATCATGACAGTGAAAACATTTCACCTTTGACATGTCATGCTTCTTGCCTTCTTTGCTAGTCTCATATTTGGAATAGGAATTCTTTCCTTTCCCCTTCTTTGCCTTACCAGCCAAGGCACAATTTTCCTCATCATCAGTCTTGGATGAGGATCCATCCCTAGTATTCCACTAAAACTCTTCTTGTACAAAATTTGACCATATTCGCTCCCAATATGGTAACTTCTCCCTCCCATTCACAGAGCCTTGGTAACTATGCCAACTCTTGGGAAGGCCTATAAGTTCTAGGCTCACCAAGTCATCATCAGCTATAGTAATCCAAACACTTCCAAGCTCATCTCGTCATTGGGTGAACTTGGTCAAGTATTTCTGGATTATGTCACCCTTCTCCATTTTGATTTTTTTGAGCTTGTACTTGAGTGCCAATTTTCTTTGGTCACTACTGCTTTGAAATAGATTTGTCAAGGCCTTCCACAAATCATATGGAGTTTCCTTGCCATGGGGACTCGAGACAATATGATCTCAAACTCCCTCTAATAAGATCCTCCTCGCCTTTTCTACCTTTTTCTGGCATGCATCAAAAAGTTGGGTATCTACTGTTGTGGTCTTGGTAATATCATTACCAATGAATTCCTTCAACCCATTTTCCTCCAAAACTGCCTCCATCTTGTCCTTCCATGCAATAGTTAGAAATTCCCTCGAGTTCATATTTGAGTCTCGAGTCATTGAAAGACATCTTGATCTTCTTCTACCTCCAAAGAAAGTATCTGCAAATTTGAACATTATTGAACACAAAATCAATTTATTCTCCACTATTGTGATTCTTGGCGCTCTAATACCATCTCAAAATTACACCAATGGATTCAATCTGATCATAAAATGTACTAAAACAAGATATTGAATCCTTCTACAATATTTGCGGAATGTAAAACATGATCTCTCAATCACATGCAAGTAAGAGAAATAATTAAATCAAACACACAACAAAAGATTTTCCTGGGGAAAGAAACTACTCAAAACCCCTCCATATTTATTTTATAATCAACTAAGGAATCATGAAATAATACAATGCATGTGTGCTCGCCATAACCTCATACACTCTACCAATTGCTTCACAGTGATCTAGGAAACATTGGACAAACACATAGCCAATTTCCTACCTACCCTTAGCCTGCCTTGCTCACGCAGTCCCTAGAGAAATAAACCCCTATTAAATAGGAAACCGAGCCTTCCTTTATTGCGCAATCCATCATGGTCTTCCTTTGGTTTTATAACTGCACCTGGGCATTTTTCTAAAAATACAACTGATATTTTACCTACCTTGAACCTTTGTCTCAACTAGGTCTCCATCAAAATTTACATGCATGCAGCTATTAATAGTGAATCATCAGTTACTTAGTATATCACTACTTGTGAATTAAATCTATTTTAATTCACTTGATCTTCCACTAGCTCATCAAACAGTTAGAACTAGTTAAACTGATTTTAACTCAATTAATGTGAGTTAACTAATCACACTCACACCACAATAGTGCTAAATGTGGTCTTGTACACGTCCTCTTATTTTATTCTTAATTGGTTATATCTCGATCTCAAGTCAATCCTATAGAACACTAATTCTCCCTTCAATTGATCAAACAAATCATCATTCCTTAGTAATGGGTACTAGTTCTTTATGGTCACTTTGTTCACCTGCATGTAATCAACGCATAGTCTAAGAGTGTCATCCTTCTTCTTTATGAACAACACTAGTACGCCTCAAGGAGATAC
The DNA here is from genome assembly GCA_034641835.2 of Pinus albicaulis. Lineage (NCBI taxonomy): Eukaryota > Viridiplantae > Streptophyta > Pinopsida > Pinales > Pinaceae > Pinus > Pinus albicaulis. Next base: position 187,549,445 of record CM076574.1, read on the forward strand.
ACTTGGCCTAATGTATCCCTTGTCAAGAATATATTTCAAATACAACTTTAATTATACCAACTCAAGTTTTCTCATGTTGTAAGGTTCCTTTTATTCTGGAGCTTCTCCTAGTACCAACTCAATAGAAAATTCTACCTCCCTATGTAGTGGAAACTCTAAAATCTTTGCTGGAGAGACATCCCAAAACTGTTGAAGAACTGTATACATGTTCAACACATATGCATCCTAAAATTCCTTACCTTTGTCACTAGATATATGAAATAAAAATAGTACACACCCTTTCTTGCAACTGTGGTTGGCTTGCATGGTTGTCGCCATCCTAACTGATGTGGCCTTCTTCTTTAACTATAGGACTCTTGGTTCCCTATTGTCATCCAAGCACTCAATAGCTTTGTCATAGAAATATACCTTGTTCCTATGAAGATATAACCAATCCATACCCAATATCATATTGTATGATCCCAGTGGAAATATGTTCAAGTGTGTTGCTGTAGGCATACCATTTAACTCAAATGCACAAGATCTTACCCGATGGTGGACTGTTTTCTTTGTACATGTAGAAAATTTCACTAACCAATATTTTGCATGCATCTATTTATTCAAGACACAATTATTCACCAATTTAGGACTAACATAGCTATAATTATATCCATGGTCAATCAAAATATAAATAACTTGATTAGAAAGCTTATTGTCCATCTCAATGATAGAAGCCTTGTGATATGCTTGTCTATTTTCTGCAGGTGATAAATATGAGGAATTATTTGCCCAACATCCCAAACAATATGCGCCTCTTGTGCACTATATATTTGAGGAATACCACTTTGATTTTGCGTACAATATATCCTAAGGTGCTCCTCACCGCCTGTCCAACACTCTAACCATCTAGTACCATTACCTCCATGTTGTTGTTTTTATCTATGTCCATGTATAGTAGCATTAAACTTCTTTTGTGGTGCCACATTTTCTTTATCTTCCACGTTATGAGACCTTTCTCTCTTAGGCTGCCATTTATCTTTACCTTTTTCCTTCCCTTTCCATCCTTGCTAAGACTCATTCTTGCACTTTGACTATTCATAGAAATGCTTCAGCTTTCTAATGACTTCCTCGAGTGTCTAAGGCTCATCATACTCAATATGATCTTTGAATGATAATATAAAGCCACTAGAAAATCATTGAAATTTATCCTTATCATCCTAAATATATGGTACATACATCAATAGCTCCAAGAAATGTGTTGTGAACTCCCCATATGTCATTGATCCCATATTTATCTCACAATTTTTTTTGGCCTTGTTGTCGTAGTACCTCTCTAACAAGTAAATATTCCCGAAAAATATTTTGAACTCATGCTAGCTCAATTCCTCTATCTGAATGTGCCTAACCCGCTTCATATATTCCCACCAGATGTTTGCTTTAACTCTAATGTTGAATATATCTATTATGGATTTCATATTATCTGAGTACTCATGCAACTCAAGTAACTTCTTCATCCCAAGTATCCAAGCTTCTGTATCTTATAGTTTCTTCAAGTCCCCATCAAAAGTAGGTGGCTTTTATTTCTTAAATTCATCTAGAAAGTATCACCTGTCATCCCTCATGTAAGGATGATACCACTGGTGATAATGCTATCTATCTGAACCATAACTAGAATGGTACTTATACTCATCACCCCTCATATTCGGACTATTCAACAACCTGCCACCCCTCATTTTGTCAACTCTATCTGACCTCTCTCCTTCAGGAGACCTACTAACATATGCCCCATTAGTTTTTTCTTCTTGTCCATTGTTGATCCAAAGTGGCCCTTTCCACTGAAACTCTAAAAATATCTGAAGGAGTATTGCATTTAACTATGCTTGTTTCTCTTGTGCATGTATGACCATTTCATTGTCTGCCTTACAACTCCTTATTTATTCCTTTTGGCTTCTCAATGTGTCTGTCAAATCAAAAGAGTGCCCACCATGCTGCTTTTTGGGTCGAGGGGTCCTGACCCAGGTTCAGAGTTCAAGGTTTGCCAACAAACCCCTATACTACTGGCCCTTTCGGCAGTGACTTGCTTGCGCAGGTCAAAGTCTCAAAGTAGTATGGGTGGGTGCTGGAACCAAGTTTCCACACCCTAAGAAAGGATAGGTAATACAATAAGAACTGTGTTCGGCCTTGTGATACCCAAGTCGCCTCTTTCTGCACAGGGTTGATAGGTATCTTTTCGCATCCACGTGCGCTAGATCTATAATTATATATTTCTATGATAACAACACAATATTGCATAAAATAGAACAAAACAGATCCAGATACAACAAACACACTTACACAGATATTTTTCAGCTTGAATACAGAATGCACATAATGCAGTAATTACCAATGATTCGCACAAACAGTACACATAGACTCAATTTTCAAGCAACATTTCTTATTCATCAATTCATCAATTCCTTCTTACAATACCCATCCCAGCCTCTGCACACAGCAGCAGGGTCCGCACACAGCTAGATTCTGGATCTCCGCACACACAGCCAGCAGGAGTCCTTTCCCCCAAAAACCCAAACATATATCTTAAACCACAGTTCGCATCAATAGCTCTTCATTTCTTACCTTACAATTCAAAATTTTCCTCTATTTATAATAATCTAGCCTAAAATTTCCTATGGTCCGCAAACAATGGTTTTCGAACCCCCGGTTTACCCTTTTACCCATTACAATGCTTTCGGGGCTTTGAACCACCCCAAAACCCTTGCACTAGACTAAATATAATCAAAAGTATTCAAAATTGGACCAGTTTTGCAGCTCGTAGGAGACCCTGTTCCAACAGTCCCCCAACACAATCTTGTGACTCGTCCCGAGTCACAGCATTGGTGTGGTCTCTATCTATGCACGCAAGGTATTGAAAGCGATGATGAGTAGAGGGAGCACTTCCTGACTTTAGGCAATAGCTCATTGTGCGATATTGAAAAAATTCCAGAAGGCAGGGTCTTCCAGAGCCGTGGTGACCTGCTCCAATATCCTGTGGAGGCGCACGATGGCGTTATGAGCACCCTGAGATATCTGGAATGCGGCATCACCCCATGGTTTCAAACGCTTCCTGATGACGTGCTTGGCATGGTGGAGATCCACAAGCATGTCTATGAAGACGTTGCGGGTTTTTAAGAGGGCTAGACTCTACACAGGGACGAGGGAAGGCAAGGTAGCTTCGACCTGATCGAAAGCATCCTCTGTCTGTTGTAAGTCTTCCTAGACATGCTGAAGCATGGGGTTTAACCAGACTGCTGTCCAGAGTTGCATAGCCACCTCGACCAACTGAGTACCCAGAATAAGTTGTTCCTTAATAATATTCATTACTTTCGTGATCAATGCAAACCATTGTGCTCAAACTTCCGGGGGTATTTCACACTGTTGCCATGTAGTCCAGTCACGGTTATGGATCTCTTACAACATAGCGATGTATAAATCCTGTAACGCTTCACAGGGTAGTTGCGCCAAGTCTATTTATAGGTCCGTAGCTGTCGGGGCGTGGTCTCCAACCATGATAGTGCGACGTAGCGAACAAATATGTTTTTTGTCGGTCGGTATTCTGGAACTACAGAGAAGTCACGACTTATCCCCATATCGCTTTGTCCCTTCTGTGCGCAGGACTAGCTGTGACTTGACTATGTAAGTGTCGGTGGCGAGCTGTGGAAATTGTGTACCCATCTTCGTGGTATCGCCCGAGGCCATCTAGCTGGGGCCTGCGCTCATTCCAGGATTGTAAAGGTCGGGAACTCCCGTCATGCAGCTGTGGTGCCCCTCTGCACGGGGTTCAAATTCAATTCTCCCTACCAGGAGCTAGAGGCCAATCCTCTTATCAATCTAGGCATCCCCAGACCTGCTCAACATGATGTCTGCAGGTGCTGAACTGGTAGGTGCTGAAGCATTCGATGGGTTAGGGACTGCCATATCAACAAAAGGACAGGCTTCCCAGAAATCGTTAAAGATCCTAATAAGAAAGCAGGAGAATAACAGAGGCAGGGTACAGAGACAATATGGAACCCTGAGTGAAGCTACCTTCTTGACCTTATACTATCGGGAGCTATCCAACAGTAGAGCACACCTCACTTGAAACTTACCATTGATCATCTGAAACAAACACACCATAAATTGTCGTATTGATGACTAGCCGCCCATTTTCTTTAATGGTAAGGTTCCCTTCTCACCAAAGTGCAGTGGTATGATGGTCGTTATTCGTACCTGAGGGCTTTCCCATGGATTTACATATTTTGGATGACACCTACGCACTGCTCGCGTACCCCGAATTAAGGCCGGTGCCAGGTGATTTGTAATGTGGTCCAAGTACCACTCTAGCAACTTGGCCACCATACCTCTTGACAGGCGTGATTTTCCCTATTTCAGGGCATCCGTGTATGGAATAACTACGTTGAGCATCCTTGTGCCATCTGCCACCTTAGATGTTCGCTGAAACTCAGCTCGCCAATTCTCCCAATTGCGCATGCACTGGTGCGGCTCCGTATCTAAATACCATGCAGTTCGACACAAGCGTAGGTCATGGATAACCAGGTGAAATTGTTCGTTTGGCGTTCTATTGCACCATTGTGGTTCCCATGCCAGAAAATATTTTTGTGGGTCCTCTAACCCAAGGAACCTCTGGATCCATCTTCCAGCTGGGGCTCCAAATCACAAGATCATCTTATCCCGACACTCCTCCCAAGTGCGGAATACCGACCCATGCGTATCCCACCAATGTGTAGGCGCTCCACGCAAGGATAGCGGAAGTGCCCCTAGCCTACGTTCCTTGGGAACTTCGGCTTAGAATGCATGTAAAAACTCCTTAATTTCACTCGCGTCCTCAAGGTAGGGTAGGTCTCTTACCTCGTCGGAGATGTAGCGGAAGTTCCTTGTGACTTGAAGACATCGTAGTGCTGAAACCTCATGCAACCAGCCTTGCCAATTCTCCAGTTCCCCATCAGAGTCAGAAGAGAATTCAATGTCCTTTTCCAAGTAGAGTACTCCTTCCACTGTGGGGTTAATCCAGTCTTCGTCCTACGTAGTCAATTTGTAAATGTGATCTATTTCTTCCTAGTCGCATGCTAGCTCTGTATACCGCGCACCTTCTATGGGATCTAGTGGTAATATTACATGTGTACCATTATTTTAAAACACCATGCTACGCTTTTTGAGATTGATGACACCCCCCATATCTATAGCTGAGTCTAGTCCTAGGAGTGCAGGGTATGGATCCACATCTTCCACAATTTCTATTACTTCAAAGTCAGCTAGGAATTTTACCCCTGTGATATCTACCATGACTTTTGGTAGCCTTCCCAGAGGGATGATATTTTGTTGATTTTCCATGCGCAGCTGGATGGTGGACCCTTCCAATTTAGGCTCTCCCATCCGTTGCCATGCTTTCTTTGGTAATACATTCGCATCTGATCCAAGATCTAAAATAACTTGATCCATCTCGTAGTCACCAATCTGCGTAGTCAACCACATTTCTCTTCTGGTGCATTTTTTATATCTGTATAGCTTCTGTACATCCTTGGTCTTGGGAATCGTATCGGGCCGAGCTGTGTAGTTATGCATTAATGCTTGAAGGTTCTCTACAGCCTGTGGGTTACGTAGCAGCTTCAAACATGCCTGCAGAAAGGGCTCAACCCTCTCCCCTATCTTGAGGTGTGTCGACATCTACGTAGTAGCTACCCTTGTTTCTTGTCCCTTGTGTTATAGGTCAATTTGGGCACCATTCCCAATGACCTGGTTAATTGAGCATCATCTCCAGGACCGATGATCAAGGGTTTATCATTCCCTATCATCTCAGTTGCTATATGCCCTAAGACAGGAAACAACATAAATCAAACAAGACTTTCATCAAGCAAGGGTTTCCATGGTTTGAAGCTTATTATTTAACATATGAGAGCTCACCAATGCAGACTCTAAGGGACCTAAGTGCATTGCATATGCAGGTAGCCCCATTCAAGGCTGCTCTGCAGAGCACTTCCCAACATTCAAAGGTGCGTTGATCACATTGGGAGCGAAATTATCATTGTTCTGGAATCTCCACTTGGCCAGTTTCTTCTAGAAGGGTGCACATGTGTCAAGCTTCGGATCCAAGTGTCCATTTGACATATACATGAATGGAAACATGTATTTCCTATTTTTGGAATTCTATTGATTTCAAAACAACCTACAGTTCATCTATAAATTGAACACGGATCTAAGTGTTTGAGGAGGAATAATTTGAGTAGAGAAATGTTGGATAATTTTCAATAGAGAGTTTGATTTGTGGAGTTGCTGCTAGAGAGATTTATGTTGTGATGAGACTTGGGAACTCTGTTGGAAGGTCACTTCAAATCAGTCACTAGGTTGTAACCTCTCCTTCTATCATCAATAAAGAGTACTTCTTGTTTTTCCCTACATGCATCTATGTTAACTTTGATTTTCCATATTGAAAGATCTTGGTTATTGAATGTAGTTTATGCTTAACTGATTTCGCTAACTAGCTTGAATAAATATCTATATTATTGCATCTCCTACTGTTTTAGTGTTCTTTCTTGCAAGAAGCATTGAGCCAACAAAACTTCTTGAATTTGAAGCTGTATCAGAAGCAATAGAAAGGAGCCATTTGGATGCGATTGAAACAAGTAAGCATCCAATCCTCTTTGTGTATCTATTCTGAGTTAGGAGAAATGGTAGTATAGTATTTCACCTATTGTTCTAGGCTAACACCTACCTAGGGAAGCGTAATTTATCCGTAGATTACAATTCTGGCCCAACAAACTGGCGACTTCGCTGGGGAGAATTTATCTTGTTTCTAGGTGTTTTAGTCTCTGATTTGCTTTCTAAATCCACCCAGTAGCTATTTCACATAAATATTAGACTTTTTCAAAGCTTAATTTGCAAATTTAGTGAGCCAAAGAGTAGTTTTTTCTTTTTTTACTGCACCCAACACACCCTTATTCAGGGCACAGTGCTTTGCAGAGCATTGTCTCCCTTCCAAGACTACATTGCAGAGCACTGTCTCCCTTCCAAGACTGCGTTTCAGAGCACTGTCTCCCTTTGGAGACTGTGTTGGCTCCTGAAAGGGACCAAATTCCCTTGAATCTGACTTTGTACTTTGCTTCAGTTTTTTTTGTTGTTGTGTTCTAAAAATTTTGATGCTCAATTGACCAGTAACTCTATATACTTCTTCTCCTTTGACTGAAAATTTGTTCAATTTTGTTTTAAAAAGTTTTTCATTATCATTGAAAAGTTGATTTCAAAGTACTTTTTATGGTTGCATTAAGAATCGTTTGCTTTCTAAATAGGAAATTGTCATAAAATCTTCATTTCCTTGATAGGATAAATTGTTGTTGAAATCCTCATTTTATCTTCAAAAGAGAAATTATTGTTTGTATTCTTTGTTTCTCGAAAGTAAAAATCATTTCGATTATTGATCTAGTGCACCTAGTTTCTTTTCTGCATTCATAAAATTAAGGAAATTGAAAAGAAAAACTTGCATTTGCATGTAGGATTGTGTGTTTTTTGCAAAAGGAACATTAGGAAATCCGCATTTAGTTTGTGATTCATTGATTTTTTTTTCTTCATTGATTTGTTTTCTCACAAATTATTTTCTCTCTTCCAAAAAACTAGCGTTCTCTTACCTTAGTAGCTAGGTTCTTCATTGAAAAGGCTGAAAGTGAAAGTTTGTTTATCATTGTTAGCTTTCATTTTAGGAATTTTCATATAAATCATCGTGGTGAACCTGAAAGGCAAATTGTTAGGAAAGATCAACATAAAATAAATCTCAATTTACTTAACAATGCATTGGAACATTAATGATAACATTCAAAAGGTCTAGGCTAGAGACGTGTTCCGACATCGTAAAACATAGCAGTTGTCTTTAACTTGTCTGCGATACATTCCGAGTGTGATACCTCACTCCACGTACGTAAGTATATCGTAACTCATCCACGTACTCTCGGGTATATCAGGTGGTGTTACAGTACGATAAGTATAAAGGGGTGCTCTCACTGTGCGGTTTCACATCAGACAAAGCTAATACGGACTTGGGCCTCCACATACCTTCGGGTATATTTGGGAGGACAAATTTTAGGTGATATCCATCCATATTGAACTGATTCGACCGCCCTGAAATTGTGATATACCGAACACAACATTCAGAGAGATTACCTACCTGTACTTCTTGGTTCACCAGGAGGTATTCTGTAGTTCACAGTTTCTTGGTAAAACTTTTTGTCTAGCATTTCCCTCTTTTTGTTTATTTCTTTTTGGATAAAATAAATCAGTAATCATGGAAGAACACAATCGTACCCCCCGCCGTTCACGTAGATTATCTTTAAAACCACCTTTACTGCCAGAAGTTACTTCTGGTAGGCGAAGGTGATCACGATCTGCCGAATCAAGTACAATTCGTACCTTTGGCGAAACATCATCATTTAAACCAGAGTTAGCTCAAATTTTTTCCACACATCTAGGTTCATTTACTGTTGTCGAAATGGAGTCTACACAGCTACCTGTGGTCACAATCCATTAAATCGTTGAGACCATACCTCCTAGGCCCAACATTTTTCAATCACAAATTGATCCAGATCCTATCTTTCTTTGCCAGCAAATTTGAATCCTCAACAACTGGAAGTTGTTCCTACCTTGGTCACTCCACAAATATTTGTAGCCACTGAAACTCCTATATCACACATTCAATCGTCTAAAATATATTTTGGGCCTGACGATGAAGTTATTCCTCCTGGTTTAATTGTGATTGAAGAAATCTCAGAACCCGATACACCTTTAAGTCAAACCCATTTTGGGGGAGACCTTTACCTGTACCAGTATTTTCCTCAATCATTTCCATCTGATTTTGTTGATCCCATTTCCATTCAATCTCCCATTGATTTTGGAGAGTATACATTTTTTCATACAACCATGCCTAAACCAACATCTTCGGTTGGGTCTGCTATTCCAATTACATCAGCTACTACCCTCACTACTTTGTCGATGTTCACAACCTCACCAGAGTCATATTTTCACGGTGGCCCTTCAGTCCCAATAGGCTACAAATCATTTTCTGGCACTTTCTATGGTCAATCTTCAAGACCATGGTCGTTACCAATGTCATCATCTAGTGTTTTAACTAGTAGTCCTATAGTTAGTACTGAACGACTTGAATCATTACATCCATCATCAGGGCAATATCAATCCGGTCCTTATGGGTCAATTCCATTAAGTACCCTATCAACTGGACTCCCAGCATTTGGAGAACAATATTTTTAGTCTTATTATCCTCCCTATGCTATGGGGAAACCTATGGCCACCCAATACGATAGTACTCAGTCACATTTTGGTCAAACTAATGTTGACATGAATCTTTGTCAATGACAGCCCACTTTTCCTATCTAACCACAAACGGTTTTCCAATCGTATCAAAAAATTCAACCTATTACACCCACTTCGCTTGTTAATACATCTATACCCCAGTTACAAAATCAAAATATTGTACATCAACCTTATCAGGAAAGTTCTTCGACTCAATATCATCAAATGTTGGGTCAACAGACTCAAAATCCTTTGGTTAATTTACAACAATCTGTATCAGGGATCATTTATTCACAAGTTGGTGTACCATTTTATGGGGTTTCACAAACGAAATCTAGTTATACATATCAACTGAATCCAACTTACATTAATTTGGGTTATAACATTGGTGGACAGAATCCTTGGGAGCCACAGGCACAAATTCCTCAAACTTCATATCAACAAGTACCATATCCAGGTTTTGGTCAACAGAACTCTCGAGTGTTTGCTATGCAAAACAACCCCTATCTAGGTTACCAGCATCAAATCCCATATGCTGGTGCTCAAAGACCTGTTGCCCAAGCAATTCCATCTTATCCTATCTATGCTCAACCTGACCTTAACAGAAAATTTCCTTTTGTTACAACCTTGGAATTACCATATTTAAACCAGTTCACCAATGATCCTGTCAATTATGCTCCTTCGTGGCCAGTGATACCACATAAATTACCCTTCGACATTCCTAAATTCAATGGAAACCCTGGAGAAGATCCATCAACTCATGTTATGACTTATCATTTATGGTGTTCATTAAACTCCCTAATTGATGATTCTGTTAGATTACGTATTTCCCAGCGAACGCTCATAGGTCCAACAGCTAAATGGTACATTGAATTACCTAGAGCTTCTTTCGACAATTTCACTTCTTTAGCTGCTATCTTTTTGACCCATTTCTAGTTACCGATCATATACGAAACTGGATGGGAACTCTTGACCAATTTCAAATAGAGTAATGCTACTCACATTTCATATCATATTCATGAGTGGCATCACCGTCAACAAAAGGTTAAGAAATTTGTTCTCGATCATCTCCTTGCTGAATGGTTCATCAAATCCCTATTACCATCTATAACAGAGGATGTGGCTAAAGGTGGCGTCTTCACTGTTACACTGTAATTTGTCACCGTCCCTGCAATCCCCCGTCCCGCACATTGGAGGGCCTCTTTCGTGACCTGTGAGCAGTGACATAACCTGAAACCACTTTCATGGCATCCCCCTTGACAAGGATAATCATTCCTCTGAAGAAATTTTCCTTTGAAAAACCCTAAAAACTGATCTTTTGGCCTTGGCGTGACTAACCAGTTCAACCCTCACACCAATTGGGAAAATCCACCAAAGAGGGTGCGCCAACTGGCACTCTGCCCCAGTGTATTGATCGCGCCAAGCTTAATAAGGATTTAAAAAAAAAAAAAAATGGCAGAAGTTTGATTTCAAAAAACTCCTAAACGAGTCTCTAAAATGAGTTGGGAGGTTTGGCTCCGGATCTCCATGTATGGGAGGTGGTTTTCCACCATCATGGAAGCTTCCTTGAGGATAGGGCCAATCCCACAATTGTAGGGATCCCAACTCCCCTTCCACCATCTATATAAGCTTGCCATTTTCCCTTAGCAAGCTAGTAGTCCTAATAACACTAGAGAAGCAAGAGCTGAATCTGTAGCAAGGAGACTATCGCTAGACAGCCTTTGAGAGTCAAGCCTAAGAGAGAGAGCTTTGTCCCATTTCTGACAAGCTTCATTGAGATGTGCTCTGCTGTCAGCATCGCCGAAGGAAGATCCAGCGTCAGATAAGTGACTTTGATTATGGTTTCATTCATGTGTCTTTGTCTTTGATGTAATGAATTACATCCTCTCTGACTGATGTATGGTTACAAGATTTAGATTCTATGTTGTGTATCGTTGTGTTTCTTTGCATGCATGCAGGTGTCTGGACATGTTAAGCAGAAGGATCATGATCTTCCAAGCGAAGGACGGGAAGCGTCATCCTCTCTTCAATGACCATTGCGTAGGACTTGAGGTAGGAAACTCATTATGTTTTGTCATTTTTGTAACTAGAGATCTGTGTTACTGTGTCACTGATTGTTGCTAAACCCGATCTGGGCTAGTAGGGATCACCTCTGTCCACAGAGGGGATTTACCTCTCTAACAAATTGGTGACTCCAGTGGGGAAGCACCTCCTACCTGGAAAAATGAGAACTGAAATGATGCCCTGGATCGTCCACGATCATCGTCACACGTTTTCATAGGAAAAACTCACTATTGCTCTCCACAAGAGGTAAAAAGTAAAATTAAATATGTTTTACTATCTTTGTCATATTTATAAATTTTCAAGACCAAATTAGGTTTTGAAGCTTATTTTTCCCATATTTTATTATATTTTTTTGAAAAATGGGTTTTACGCTTGCTTTATTTTGCAGCAACAGGTTTTCACACGACTAGGACAATGATACAAGTTGTATTTTATACTTTTTCGAACTCGGTAAAAACACCAAAAAGTCACCACTGGATTCATATTTTATCTCTTTTCTGACTCTCTAAACATGAAAATATTGCCGAGTCGCTTGTCATTTTGATCTCGTTAAATTGGCTGTGAAACGACATCTACCCAGTATACGTTTACCCCTTTTTCGGGCTGGGATATATTATTTACGAAAAAGGAATACCCTAACCTATCATGAGTAGGAGATTTTCTCAGACATAGTTTTCTACCTTTTCAGATCTGAGGAACTACCTACGAAAAGGGACTGTTGGAGTTTACTTTTCCGTTGTCTTTTCAAACTCTCTAAACATGAAAAGACGTCGAGTTCTTCCTTTTTCAAACTCGTTAAAACCTGATGACATCAGACTTCGTCGCAATGAAGTTACTCGAGTTTCTCCTTCCTAGGGCTCGTTAAATGTACTAGGTTGGATTTGTTCGAAGGAAAAACTTATATCACAAGCATATGCTATCCCCTTCACGCTTGTTTTCAAAAATAATTGGGGTAATCGCTGGAAATGGTGGGGAAAAATGAAACCATTATAATCGTCGTGTCGGCAGTATGTCGCTCTTGAACATGGCACTTGTCTACATTCGAGTCAGGTTGGGGACATCTCATCTCATTTTTTGATTGCCTCCATGGGTTTGGGTTATCTTTTTTTGACCTCTCATCTGCTCTTTTGGTCATCGTCATGACCTCAGATCTTTTGGTGTCAAATACTGCCAAATCTAGTGTCGTGCTGCTGATATGTTCAAGAGAAGTTGACCTCTGCAGTTCTCAACCCTCCTCTGATTCTCTAACTGATCCTGATTAACAAAAATTATGTTCCTCTGTCTCGCATTGATGATGTGGTAAATACTATGGCCCACCTTCAATCAAGTTCACTTCCTGTCGGCTTCAGCTCATTATCCAGGAAGATGATCTAGAGACTCTCTTCAGGTACCTTGGAGCTTGCATGCCTCAATGGCAGGTTCTTCGCATTCGATGCAAGGTTTTCATCATTGGCCTTCAATCGAATGATTCTGCGGGTGTTCGACACCAGATCACTGTTCACATTCCGTGGATTGTACTTATAGTACCTTGAGGGCCGTCATCATTATTGGTGGTTCCTCTCGTGTCTGTTAACGACTTTCATCATTGGCTAGTAATTAGACGATGTTCTTGCATGTTTGACTTCAGCTCACATATTCACATGCTAGGACTTGTACTCTGTGCGGGTCGAGATGGAGCGCAAGACCCTAGGATTTTCTAATGGAATCTAGGCTTCAAATTTTATGGATTATCATGATTGGTCACATGACTCATTGATTGGATGGCTATGACCATACCTGAGTTTGCTTATTGATCCTTTCTGGATGGCTGTGCCCATACCACGTATCATGTATTTGAGATATCAGTTGTATTTGGCTATGCAGGTTTCTGATGAAATTGTTTTCAATTGGGCATGTTCTCATAAATAATTTCACCCCTCTCTCTCTCTCAAACCTCATGCTTTAGGGGGCATCTGTTACATAGTAATTTTTCACCATCCCTGTAATCTCTCGTCCCGCACATTGGAGGGCCTCTTTCATGACCTATGAGCAGTGACATAAACTGAAACCACATTCATGGCATCCCCCTTGACAAGGAAAATCATTCCTATGAAGAAATTTTCCTTTGAGAAACCCTAAAAAATAATCTTTTTGCCTTGGCGTGACTAGCTAATTCAGCCCTCGTGCCAATTGGGAAAATCCACCAAAGAGGGCATGACAACTGGCACTCTGTCCCAATGTATTGATCGCACCAAGCTTAATAAGGATTTTTTTTAAAAAATAAATGGCGGAATTTTGATTCCAACAAACTCTTGAACGAGTCTCTAAAATGAGTTGGGAGGTTTGGCTCTAGATCGCCATGTATGGAAGGTGGTTTTCCACCTATCATGGAAGCTTCCTTGAGGATAGGGCCAATCCCACAATTGTAGGGATCCCAATTCCCCTTCCACCATCTATATAAGCTTGCCATTTTCCCTTAGCAAGATAGTAGTCCTAATAGCACTAGAGAAGCAAGAGCTGAATCTATAGCAAGGAGACTATCGCCAGACATCCTTTGAGAGCCAAGCCGAAGAGAGAGAGCTTTGTCCCATTTCTGAAGAGCTTCATTGAGACGTGCTCAGCTGTCAGCCCCGCCGAAGGAAGATCCAGCGTCAAAACTTTGGGTTGTATCTTTCCTTTGTTATTATTAATGATAAGCGACTTTGATTATGGTTTCATTCATGTGTCTTTGTCTTTGATGCAATGAATTACATCCTATCTGACTGATGTATGGTTACAAGATTTAGATTCTATGCTGTGTATCATTGTGTTTCTTCGCATGCGTGCAGGTGTCCAGACGTGTTAAGCATAATGATCGTGATCTGCCAAAGTGAAGGACGAGAAGCGTCATCCTTTCTTCAACGACCATTGTGTAGGACCTGAGGTAGGCAACTCGTTATGTTTTGTCATTTTTGTAACTAGAGACCTGCGTCACTGCGTGACTGATTGTTGCTAGACCCGATCTGGGCTAAAATGGATCGCCTCTATCCGCAGAGGGGATTTACCTCTCCAACAGTCACAGAAGAGAAAATTATCTTTCGTTCCTAGTATTTAGACTCGATTTACACTCAGTCTGGCACGCTCTATGAAAAAATCCCAAATGCGCCGCGATCTAATTTCAATGTTCCTCCTCAAATAAAGGACTCTCATGCTAGAGACGGCTTGATAGGTACTGCAAACACACACAACGCTTTTGCATCTTATCCTGCTCCTACTTCCAAAATCAATGCCATCTCATTTGACAAAGGAAAAACTTATAAGAAACTAGGAAGTAAGAAAAATGGGAAATCAAAGAAAAAGCAAACTTCTGACCCGCAGGAACAATCATCTGATCAACCGTCAGGACCACAGAAACCTCGTTATCCATGCATAATCTATAATGAGGAAAATTTTGTTAGGTATTTTCCTCACCGTGCTGAAGTCTCAAAAATCATCAAGACTTCTCATGCATCAGCTGTGTTGAGAGACCCATTTCCAAATCCAGACACAAATTTGGTTTCTACAGATCCAGATCCTAGTTCCCAAGTGTTAATGTTATCCACTACAAAACCTTCATAAGATATTTTGGTGTCGACGGGGAATAAATACTATGGTAGTCCGGCCACTGATCAACCTACTACCTTGACAACGAATCCATCTAATGAATCGGTACCACCTCCTATTATTCCTGAATTGACAATTAAGCCACCAAAGGGAGTAATTCATAAATCGACATATAATCCTTGAGCAAGAGCTGCACAAAATTATAATATAATTGAATATTTGGCTCAATCCCCTTCAACTATGTCTGCTCTTGAGGTATTACAAAATTTTCCCTCCTGGAAGCAGGCCTTATTGTCGGCAATTGGTGGAATTGATCCAACTGATTCTAATCTTGTCATCTTTAATCATATGGGCTATGTGCCACAATTACCAACAGAATTGGCATTATCCATCCAAGTAAATGTTCTCAATCACCTTGTTCATCGCACTATTATTGATGAGGGAGAATCTACGTGGATTATGTCTCTAAACTATTGGAATTCACTTGGCTCGCCATGATTATCACAATCATCAACAACGTTGAAGGCTTTTGATGGAATAACATATAAACCTTGTGGTATTATCAATAACTTGCAAGTTGAATTAGGGGGAAAAACAGTAAGTAATGATTTTTAGGTTGTTAACGGACCCCTTAAGTATAATATTTTACTCAGAAGACCATGGGTATATGCAATGACTTCCATTGTTTCTACATATTTTAGAATGGTTTCCTTTCCTCATAAAGGTACAATTACAGTGATTAATCAGTTATCATTTTTTGCCTCTGCTTCGAAGGTAACTGGAAGCGTTCTATATATTCACTTACCCCAACTAGAAATCCAAAACATTGGTGTAGGACTCTTAAAGGATTCCACTCTTATGGGAACCTTTGCATTACCACCGACCGCGACTTCAGCAGAAATTGCAAGCATAGAGACCTGCTACATGATCTCTTCCACTCTATCTGGCTTAAGGAAGAGTACGGGTGATTCTAATATTTCTACGTTGGATGATGTTTTACCGTTCAGCCTCATTGAGCTACAATAGAAATCAATCTATTCGGCTTGGGCGGAAAATCCGAAATCAGCGTCGCCAAGTGTTTGTGTTAATCATTCATTAGATTTTGGTACTCCATTTGATCCATTTTCCTCAAAATTTTTGATAGATGAAAATATTTTGGAAACTATGATGGCAGAAGGAGAACCATGGGAAGATTATCATCATTGTTCCCATCTTCTAGATTATGAAGAAAATAATCTTTGTGAACTATATCACCCATCCATTCAAACTTTATTTTAGAATTCTTTTCCGATTAATGCAATTGAATCTGAGCGAAATTTATCAAATATTGAAGAAACGATTTATATCAATATTTTTGACTAAACCTGGCGTTGTAGAAAATATTCATGTCAGTGTATCTTGTTCTCCATCATAACTTGATTCATATCACTCTCTTTTTTGCGAATTTCGTGATGTATTCGCTTGGTCTTACAAGGAAATTCCAGGCATAGATACTAGTGCAGTTGAACACACTATTAATATGTATCCTAATGTCAAACTGGTGCGTCAAAGGATTCAACCTGTTCATCCGAAGAAAGCCACTGCCATCAAAGTAGAAGTTGAAAAGATTTTGCGTGTTGGTTTCAATTACCCTTTTCCGCTTACTGAGTGGGTTTCCAATATCATTCTTGTTATAAAAAAAATAAGGAACCATTAGAGTGTGCATCGATTATCGGTATGTTAATCAGGCTTCTCCAAAAGATAACTATCCTACTCCCTTCATCGACCAGATTATTAACTATTGTGCTGGATGTGAAATATTTTCTTTCATGGATGGATTTTCTGGCTACAATCAAATCAATATCTGCCCAGATGACCAACATATGACAACATTCATCTGTTCCTGGGGCACATTCACATATCGGAAACTTCTGTTTGCTTTAAAGAATGTTGGGGCAACTTTTCAGAGAGCAATGGATTATGCTTTCAATGACATCAAGCACATTTTTCAACCATATCTAGATGATTTACCAGCGCATTCACGAAATTAGACTGGTCACTTGATGCATTTGAGAGCCATTTTCTTACGCTTCCGACACTACAATATACACCTCAATCCACAAAAATGTGTGTTTTTTTTTTGTTCTGGTTGATTTCTTGGATTAATAGTCTCAAAATAAGGAATTAGAATAGACCCACTAAAGGTACGGGACATTCTTGATTTTCCTACACCATCAAACTTACTTCAGATACAAAAAATTCAAGGAAAATCTAACTTCTTGAGAAGGTTCATTCCAAACTACGCCAAAATGGCTAAAGGATTTACTCGATTATTGAAAAATGGGGTTCCCTTCCATTATTACCAAGTTGCGCAAGCTTCTTTTGATGCTGTCAAGGACCATCTTGTTTGAGCATCATTAATGTATCCTCCAAATTATCAAAATGATTATTTCCTATATATCACCACGACTGAAACGACCATTGCCATGTTTTTGGTCCAAGTATAAGATGGAATTGAACATCCGATCTATTATTTGAGTCGTAATCTCAATGATACGGAAGTTAAGTACTCGTACATTGGAAATCTTGCCTTGGAAGTTGTTCAAGTTGTCCAAATATTTCGCCATTATATCTTACTCCGAAAAACAAAAATAGTTTCAGATTACAACCCCATGACTTATATCTTATCACGTAAATTGCTGGGGGGAAAATATTCAAAATGGATCATCATTTTGCAGGAATTTGATTTGGAATTTATCAAATCCAAGTCAAAGAAGTCTTTAGTTTTGGCTGAGCTTCTCTGTGACCTTCCCTCTGATAGTAATGCAACTACGTCGAAACCATATATTCCAGAAGAGTCTCTGTTTCTGATCGGATCATTTGATCCCTGGTATGGAGATTTCATCATTTATCTCCAAACAAAAACTTTTTTACCTAATACCCCTCGCTCTGATAAACGATGTATTCGATACCAAGCCAAAGACTATCTTATCGTTGGCGATAAACTTTATTGTCGTGGTGTCGATACCATTTTAAGGAGGTGCCTCACTCATGAGGAGGTCGAAAAAGTATTAAATTATTTTTAGGTTGGGGCTTGTGGTGGAAATTTATCTGGTTATTCTATCGCACAGAAGATACTCCGAGCCGGTTACTTTTGGCCTACTATTTTTTGAGATTGTATCCTCGTAGTTAGAAGTTGTCATGCATGCCAGATTTATGACCCTAAAATCCGCAAACCACCAGCGCTAATGCATCATGTTATCTCTGTTGGATCATTTACGAAATTGGGTATCGATTTCATGACCTGTAACCCTCCTTCGTCTGGGGGGCATGGTTATATTATTTTCGCAGTCGACTATTTTACCAAATAGGCCGAAGCGATGCCTACATTCAACAAAACAGGACAAACAGCTACAAGTTTTTCTTCAACCATGTTATTGCACAGTTTGGGGTCCCACAAGCTATAGTTACGAATCATGGGAAGCATTTTCGCAACCATATGATGTCTGAATTGACAGCCAAGTAAGGATTGTCACATGATAATTCTACTCCTTATTATCCACAATCAAATGGACAAGTTGAGGCTATTAACAAAATTCTTAAACGAATGCTTCAACAAATGATAGGATTTCGTAAAAGGATCTGGCACTTGATCCTGTACTCCGCCTTGTGGGCGTATCGAACCTCATTGAGAAATGCGACCGGATTTACTCCTTTTCAATTGGTGTATGGTCTGGAAGCTATCTTACCAATCCAATGCGAAATATCATCATTAAAACTCGAGATAGACTTGTTACTTGACACCTCAGAAGAAGAAGTCATCTCTTTAACCTCATACATCTAGATGAAATGCGTCGTGAAGCCAAATTTCCCAACAAAGCGCATAAGAGACGTATAAAGGCGCAATATGAAAAAAAATTCCAGCCTCGCATCTACTCAGAGGGTGACTTGGTCCTTCTTTACAACCAAGAAGCTGATGTAATAGGTACAGGGAAATTCGAGCCATTATGGCATGGTCCCTATATTGTCAAAAGAGTTCTTGCTAAGGGTGCCTATGAGTTAGTTGATTATGATGAAATTCCATTGGCACAACCTAGAAATGGGTTGTATTTGAAATGTTACTATGCTTAATCATGAGCGTAGTAATATTTTGTATTATATTTTTTATATGTTGTTGATTTTCATTCACTATCTTAATTTGTTTTTTAGAGTTTTCTTGACATTATTAATCCTCTTTACATTTCATCGCAGATGACTGAATCTTCGAAACCATTTGTTGGATATGCTGATGGTGCTAGTCGTAGTACATAGAATATATCCTCTGCAGCGTGGGCCATTTTTGCTCTGAACAGAGAGTTAGTGAGTTTTCAAGGAATTTGTATCGGTAGATCGACAAATAATATCGCTAAGTATAACGTGTTGATTGAACTTCTCTCTGATGCCATTTCATTTGGTATTAACTGCATAATCATAAGGTTAGACTCACAACTTGTGGTACTACAACTTACTAGTATTTATTCTGTTAGAAATCCAACACTTCTTAGATTGTTCCTAAGAGTTCAAATTTTGGAGAGACATTTTGATTTCATTCAATATCAACACATTTCCAAAAATCTGAACACTTTAACTGATTCATTAGCGAATCAAGTTTTAGATAGACATTTGTGACATAGGTAAAGAAAACATTCACATCATTGAATAGGATTGCGCATTAAACATAGGAAAAACTCTAAAAACACATAGATAGATAGTTATATGGTTTTACAAAATTTGTGCCCAAGACACGTTGGTCATCTGACCTCAAAATGTATGAAAAAATCACAAGTAAACTAGTGGTGCTCATGATAGCACGCTATGGATCTAGAAATCTTACGAAGCAACTACATCCAACAGTTAGGAACCCCAATTGTGTGTCACTACAGTCGCATGGGAAGCTCTTTGATCTGGCAATCTGGAATCCCAAAGGTCAATCCCTCTATGTGATGTTGAAGCTTAGCAAGAGTCTCAGCCATATCAAGGTCCTGAAGGATTGCTCTCCCGACAGCCCTCTATGCTGGCGCATCCGCTTCGCGCTCTGGTTCCTCTATTGGTTGAACGCGACCAATATATGCATTACATTAAAATTATAGTTTAGTATTGGAAAGAAATTAAAAAAAAAATTGTATAAACCTTATAAAAATAAAAAAACATGGTCAAATCTTTCTTACCTATTGCACCCCATTGAGTGCCTTCTGGTCAAACTAGATCTAGATCTCCTCGGAAGTCGACGCCTGCATATGCATACTCATAGATGGCGATGATCTGTCACCGGAACCAGGCGAAGAATGCAGTTGAGGACACAACGGTCGATTGGCCTGAATGCCGACCCATGAGTTCTACCCATCCTTACATTCGAGGATCTCTAGGAATAGATATATCCAATGTTACATGTTGTGGCTACATCAGTGGAATCCGTTCCAAAGAAAAGGAGATAAGGATGGAACCATAACTGAAATTTTTCTTCCTTCCTCCCTTTGCTTTATTCAGTTGTTCCTTTATCTGAGATAAAAGAGCTTCAAACCAGTTGAAGACTGTTGGCTCTAAGCACTCTAGCGCATACTGCATATATGATTTGTTCGCTACATGGAGTGTAACGGTGCCAGCTAGTTTAGCGATCTTGAATAGGATGGTCCTCAAAGGAAAATCCCTAACATCATGGATGTTTATTTTTCCATATTTTCTAGGTTCTGACCCCAGATAGAAATACTGCATAACATAATCCCTCATTGTTTCTTCTCCAGCGATAGATCATGTGAGTGAAATGGGAAAACCTCTCCTCAAAAAACCTGTGAGAAAATACACATCCTCAACTCTTATGGAAAACACTTGATTTTTTATGTGAAATACCTCTATCGCTGAATCCCATGCCCGAACAAGGAATTCTAGGAGTTCTATCTATTGCCTCATTCCCGATAATTTGAAGTACTTAAGTAGCCTGCAATCTTTTAAAGCTCTTACAGTACCCGGATCATTCAAGGAAATCATATCTTCTTCTTCATGTTCTCTTTCTCTCCATTTAATCGTCATTATAATCCGATGGAAACTTGAAAATCAACCATAAGATCCATTAGATACCATTCATTGCAAAAAACTAGGCAAATTTTGGACACAGCATGAAAATAAAAAACTTCAACTGCGCCCAATGGACTCCCTGGGCTAAGACAGTGCATTGCACATGCAGGTACACTTCACTGTACCTGCTATGCAATGCAGGTTTCAACATTCCGGGGTGTGTTGCCCTCAATTTGGTTAGAATTTACTCTAGGGGCCTTAAAACCCTAAAAAACTGCAAGGAATGGTAATGAAATGAATACTGAAAGAAAGAGGAGGTTCATGACACTAACCTGGATCAAACGGCGATGAAATACATCCACAAAAATGACCGCAATTGATGACTAAATTTTGGGGGAAAAATCAGGTTCAGAGCTCCAAAATGCAAATGGTAACTATGGAATGGTAAAAATGAATTGTGAAACTACTTTATATAGTCATTTAATTACTTGCAAGTTAAATTTACCGCTATGACTATGGTTTTATTATGTTTTTATCATGAAAAATGTATTTTTAATCCACTTGATGTTGTTCTGAACAAGAAATACAACTGATGAACAGATTAGTCATGCAGATTTATTTCAAAGAAAGACTTGACCACAAAGCATGCTTTTTCTCCTTATTTTTCAAGCTTTGTTAAAAACGAAAAAAGATTTGAAGAACACTTTTATCTCTTTTTTGAGCTTCGATAATAGTGAAAAAGGAACCCCTGGAGTCTTCTTTCAGCTCTTTTCAGACTCCGATAATGTGAAAATATCGTCGAGCACTTGTCATTTCGAGCTCGTTAAAGTAAATGAATTGATATATACTCAGTATAAATTTAACCCTTTTCTGTACTGAGATGGATTATTTACGAAAAAGGAATACCTTGGTTAAACATGACCAAAGAGGTTCTCTCAGATATCATTTTACACTTTTTCAAATCTGAGTGAAAAATTTACGAAAAAGTGCTTTTGGAGTTCTCTTTCGTCCTCTTTTTCAGACTCTCTAAATATGAAAAAGGACCAAGCTATCACTGTCATTAAGCTCGTTAAAACATAAAATAGTGACGGGCTTGTCAATCATGGCAAGAATCGAGTTTCATTCGTCACTAGACTCGTTAAATTATCAAATAGTGATACTTTATTCGCCCAAAGGGTTGAATTATAGATCAATCAAACGTTATCCTCCTCAAGCTTGTTAAAAAATAAAGAGGTACTGGTCGACAAATGACCGAGGAAAATTTGGGAAAAGTAAGTAAAGTTTCTTTTTGGTAGCAAGTCGCTCTTGAACATGACACTTCTTTCACTCCATGTCTGTGACTGTTTGGGTTGGGTAATCATCTTGACGGTTCATACACACCTATGGTTCATCATACCTTCACTTCGGTTTTGTTCAATGCTGCCAACTCATCACAGTGTCGCCGATATGTTCAAAATAATTCATCCAATGATTAATAACTCATCCATCTAGAATACTCATAAACCTTCATTTTCATGACCGTCTTCCCTGAAAATTGCTATATCAAGTCTACCCTTGTCTCCGAAATCAGTAAATCCTTTTTTGCAATAAGGTGACTTCCTGTCGACAACAAATCAATATCCAGGAAGTTCACTTAGAAACATCAAATTCCAGTACCATGAGGCTTGTTACAGCATCGAAAAGATCCTCACTTCCGGACTTTTGACCGAAAGATTTTGTTTGGCATTCGACATCAAATCATCTATTCACGCCTTACGAAATGTACTACAGTACCTTGAGGTCCATTGACATTAATGGTGGTTCTATCGCGTTTGTTAACAGCTCACATTATTGGCTGGTAATCAAACGATGTCTTTCCATGTTCGATGACAAATCATATATTCACATGGCTAGCCTTGTACCCGAATTATCGAGTGAATGAGATAAGAAGACTCCGGATCTAGTTTCATCCATCCAGGCTATGATTTCAAGATTTTTGTACACATCATCTGTACAGTGACCTTACATACATATTTTCATCCAAACATGGGCCTATATCTATAGGCGTGTCTGCATTTGGGCAACATTCCAATGTAGACGAATTTCTGAATTATGTACATGTTATTAGATTGTTTTATGTGCTGACTATGGGAATGCCTACCCTCAGAAATTATGATCAATAGAGGATTTATCATAATGTAATGTATTGTAATATTGATGCAGGTGACCACTCCGCTTTGTTTCCAGGCTCATCACAGTGTAAAGCATCTCAATCAAATTTTATTATTATTTGGATCTCATGCTTTAGGTGGAAATTGCTGTAGGTCAATTTGGGCACCATTCCCAATGACCTAGTTAGCTAGGCATCATCTCCAAGACCGATGATCAAGGGTCTATCATTCCCTATCATCTCAATTCCTATATGCCCTAAGACAAGAAACAACATAAATCAAAAAAGACTTTCATCAAGCAAGGGTTTCCATGGTTTGAAGCTTATTATTTAACATATGAGAGCTCACCAAAACAGGCTCTAAGGGGCCTAAGTGCATTTCATATGAAGGTAGCCCCATTCAAGGCTGCTCTACAAAGCACTTCCTGACATTCAAAGGTGCGTTGGTCACATTGGGAGCGAAATTCTCATTGTTCTGGAATCTCCACTTGGCCAGTGTCTTCTAGAAGGGTTCACATGTGTCAAGCTTCGGATCCAAGTGTCCATTTGAAATATACATGAATGGAAACATGTCTTGCCTATTTTTGGAACGCTATTGATTTCAAAAAAACCTATAGTTCATCTATAAATTGAACACATATCTAAGTGTTTGACGAGGAAGAATTTAAGTAGAGAATGCTAGAGAATTTTCAATAGAGATTTTGATTTGTGGAGCTAATGCTGGAGAGATTTATGCTATGATGAGACTTGGGAACTCTGCTGGAAGGTCACTTCAAATCAGTCACTAGGTTGTAACCTCTCCTTCTATCATCAATAAAGAGTACTTCTTGTTTTTCCATACATGCATCTATGCTAACTTTGATTTTCCATATTGAAATATCTTGGTTGATGAATGTAGTTTATGCTTAACTGATTTAGCTAACTAGCTTGAATAGATATCTATACTATTGCATCTTCTACTGTTTCAGTGTTCTTTCTTGCAGGAAGCATTCATCCAACAAAACCGCTTGAATTTGAAGCTGTAGCAGAAGCGATAGAAAGGAGCCATTTGGAAGCGACTGAAACAACTAAGCATCCAATCCTCTTTGTGTATCTGTTCTGAGTTAGGAGAAATGGTAGTATAGTCTTTCACTTGTTGTTTTGGGCTAACACCTACCTAGGAAAGCGTAATTTATCCGTAGATTAAAATTCTGGCCCAACACCTTGCTGATCCTCGATCCTTCCTGAGAGGTCGTAGGATCCTTGGCAGGAGCTTCCTTTGCTCCCTGGGTGACCATCCCGCTACGTGTTATGACTTTCACACTTGGGTCTATGTTTCTTAGCTCGGATTTAACTCTTTGCACATTTTGCGTAGGAGTGGGTTGTTTTTCCTGCATCTTGGCTATTAAAATTGGGCAATATTCAACCACATGGTCCAGTTGTCTACAATATTTTCATGATGGCCTGGTGGGATTTGGGAAGTCCCTGGAAAATTCTCCTACCTCCTCGTAGTTATAATATATTAGCTACCCATGTCCCCGTCCTGCGCTTCCTCCCCGACCTCCTTCGCCTCTTACTGGAGAGCCTCCGAAGCTTGTGGAAGTTCTTGGCGATGCAGGGTTTGATTGTACCATATACAAGTTCCCACGATCTATCATCAAGTCATAAGTGTGACAGTTCTGCTCATCATGTCCCACCGACCGGAAAAACCTCCACCACTGCTACTTTAGTTCTTGGACATATGCACCTATTCGAGGGCAATGGTTCATATCATGCATCCCCTCTACATGGAAATCATCACACCACAGCGCAGGTCTGCTCGAGCCTGGTCGTGACAGGATGGGTTACCCACTTACTCCCAGACGTACCAGACTAGGTCCTCCTACCTGCATGTAATATTCCAATAGAGGGCACTGATCCTTCGTATGGCCAGATACCCAACATCGTATGCACCATAGATCTGCACAAACTTCTTTTCCTCAATCCTTTCGCGGGTTTTGAATTTCTATGTGCATAGCTCCAAGTTGCTCTTGAATTTTCTATACCCCTACTAAAGTATCTTCTCTGGGTGCAACTTCTAGTTTCATAGCGACTTCCACAACTTTTTCCTGCGACTCAAAGGTTTGGTGACTCATTGGCGTACGCAGGTGGGGTAATAGCATAGCGATGAACCATTCCGTATGTTGTCTATCATCATACTCAAACCCTCCTTCCCTGATTTCTTTCTTCAATCGTTGATCAACCTCCCACATAGATTTATATGCACCTTGCTTGAAGTCCTTTACTTCTGCTACCAACTGAGAGTAATATTTTGGCTTCCAGAACTATTGCTTTAGAGTGTATTTGACATCTTGAATAGATGCACTCTCGTTCTAGGAAATGTATCGCATATACCAGTCCAATGCTCTTTCTTCAAATGCCAGGGACAGCTGCACCCTCTTCACCGTATCGTTTGTCACATTTTGCGCAGTCCAAAAAGAGTCTGCAACAAGCCAAAATCGGTCCATATCCTCATCCCCTACCCCCTTGAAGGTAGGTAGTCTCAGGTGTGCATCCATATCATTGTCCGGAAGGGGTGGTGGTATGGGTGAGTTCTTACCTTTGTGCGGCCTGGGCGGCGGTGTAGCCGGGGGGTCTTGTGTAGCTGGTTCCCATAAAAGGTTATAGGTGGATCTCCCCCCATCGAGGTTGGTTCAATAGTATTTACCACTGTGCGTCGCGGTCTCGTCTAGATCCGAGGTCATTGAGTCGGTATGACTACACAGAATGCTCTTTTCACACAGTAATATCTTAATCAGCAATGGTAATGTCTTCAGAAATTTTCCCCCGAACCCTTTAGAGAATCTTCGTTCGGCCTCAGAGTAGGAGACAAACTGATCAATGGAAAATTCTAGCACAATCCTCCTAGCACACTATCCACCCAGTGATCTACTGTGCGTGTGATAGTATTATCAGTCCTCTCCAGCTGTTGGATCAGCTCTGGGGTCCACTGAGTGAATCGCTCATCCTTCCAACATTTCTAGAATTCTACAAGCTTAGCTAGCCACTCCTGAAGCTCAATTTCAAAGGTTACAAAGAAGATTTCGTAGCTTTATGTAAAAATGTACCTATTTTTCCACCTTTCCGTCGTTAACTTCTCGCTGCAATTTTCTTTTACCGCAAATTCCTGGATCTGCTTTTCAAACCACTCCTCAATTTCCTTCCTTTCAGGCTTCCAATAATCTCTTGTCATTACCTGATCCCTTTCTCAAAATGCTCCAAGTCCTGAAAACGGAATCATTTGTTGGGTCGAGGGGTCCTGACCCAGGTTCGGAGTTCAAGGTTTTCCAACAAACCCCTATACTACTAGCCCTTTCGACATTGACCTGTTTGCACAGGTCAAAGTCTCACCTGAAGTAGTATGGATGGGTGCTGGAACCAGGTTTCCGCACCCTAAGAAAGGATAGGTAAGGCAAGCAGAACTGCGTTCGGCCCTGTGATACCCAGGTCACCTCTTTCTACGCAGGGTCGATAGGTCTCTTTTCACATCCACGTGTGCTAGATCTATAATTATATATTTCTATGATAACAACACAATATTGCATAAAACAGAACAAAAGAGATCCATATATAGCAAACACACTTACACAGATATTTTGCAGCTTGAATACAAAATGCGCATAATGCAGTAATTACCAATTATTCGCACAAATAGTATACATAGACTCAGTTCTCAAGCAACCTTTATTATTCATCAATTCATCAATTCCTTCTTACAATACCCATCCCAGCCTGTGCACACAGCAGTAGGGTTCACACACATATGGACTCTGGATCTCTGTGCACATAGCCAACAGGATTCCTTTCCCCCAAAAACCCAATTAGATATCTTAAACCGCAGTTCGCATCAATAGCTTCTCATTTCTTACCTTACAATTAAAAATGTTCCTCTATTCATAATAATCTAGCCTAAACTTTCCTATGGTATGCAAACCATGGTTTTAGGACCCTTGGTTTACCCTTTTACCCATTACAATGCTTTTGGGGCTTTGACCCACCCCAAAACCCCTGCGTTAGACTAAATATAATCAAAAGTATTCAAAATTTGACTAGTTTCACAGCTCGTAGGAGACCCTATTCCAACACTGCTCATATGACTCATAGGGCAAGTCCTTGTATTCTAACATCTTTATATATATGTTGATATTTCTCTTGCAAGGCATAATATGTCAGCTAAACCAAATAAAAATAAACTAGGGTACCTTAGTGTAATTTTGGGAGGATACATCTTGCAAGATCAACCAATGAACATAGTACATGTATACACATAATCATAACAACATCTAAACTTGTAACACAAGGTATATTAGTGCATGGCATCATTCTAGTTGAATTAGAGTCATCAATGCATGACCATACCAAATACACACCATGACCTAATGCATGCCAACCTCAACCATAACAATGCAACTTGAACACACACTATCACAAACATGGATAACACAAAAGCATAAGAAAAATGTAACCAAACATGAACGACCAATACAATTTCAACATATAGCATTACGTAAGAAATCATACACATACAATACACAAGCATGACCAATATGTAACCTAGCATAACCAAGCAATGCATATACAACATGTAGCAACATGTAAGAAAGTGTGTACGCACAATGCACAAGCATGAACATTACATAATCAATCATATACTCATGAAAACATGTTGACATCAACACCATCAATCCTTCCATGGCGACACTACTACCACCATGGAAAAAAAAACATGGATGAAACAAGTACATACACCATATTATAAGAAACACATATGCAACCAAGATAAAATCATGACCAACACACTGCCAATCTAGTCGAAGGGTTGAATCATGTGCTGATACCACTCTATAACACCCCCTTCCCACATCTACCCAAGCAACCAGCCAACTAGGGTAAATATGTGACGAGAGACTACTATGGTGAGATTCAACCTCCTAGGTGACCTTAAGGAGGTGGAATCGACAAAAAAATCTTCACACAAACCTTGTACATCAACAATGACACCCCCAAGAGCTAACCCAACCATTCAGGGAACCTGCCCCTAGGTCCCACTGATTAATTTTATTATTGACCTCTGGCCACATGTACAGGCCTACAAGCCAGTGTCTATGGGTCTTTGGATGCATGCATAAGCCCACAAGCCAGTGTCCAGGGACTAAATTCCTCAGTGTTGTGCTAACATCCCTGATATTTTAGCCACTTTTCAGGCCCAGAATCCAATGCTCTGCCCAAAAATTCAATACAAGTTTAGAGTTGAATTATAATTATCAAAAATGGATTTATTTACAAAAATACCCAAAAGGATTAAACTGGATTCCCACTATCCATGACAGAAATTTTGTCAATAATGTCAAAAACATGAAAGCTACATGTATAAACAACATAACTGAGAATAGAGGTCTCATACTTATTTGAGAATCACTAAGAATAATTTCTCCCCTACATCATTAGTTGAAATACAATCTATTTGAAAATAGATACATTGTGCATTCATTTACAAGTAAAAACACAGATAGAGCCATATATCATCACTGTCAACATACATGCTTATAATCAGCATAATAACAACAAAAATATAGTGGATACAACAAAAATATATTCCACATAATGACCAGTACATTTATACATCAACTGCCAAATGAATGAGCTTCTCATTTATGAATTTAAAAACAAACCGGAGATGGGACTTCCACATTCCACCTGACCATAGATTGGTTGAGCCAATTCACTCTTCAGTGAGTCAGCCCCCGATCCAGACTTATGAAGGAACACAATAGAATACATATATAACCATAAATACAAATATGAAATGGAAATAACACTTCATTTCATTAATATCAAAGAACTTAAATTTGCTTACAGACAGAATGGAAATAAACTAGCTAGGCCATTGGTAGCTTATCTCTGAGAAGAGATGTGGCGGCTATAGGCCTATGAACTCTATGTTAAAATGAGGCTCGAAGGCCTATATATTATTTCAAAATAATGGAAAACCATAAACATCCAAAACCCTAACCCTAGGATATTAAACACTAGACTATGGGCCCCGTTGGGGTAAATTGGTACATCAATTTCCCGAGGTCATAACTTTGGCATACTATCTTCGTTTGATGCACATGATACATCGTTAGAAATATCTATCTGAGGGATACAAATACCGATCGAAAATGTAGATTCCAAAATGAAATATTATTTAATGGGCAAAAAACGCCCAAAAAACTTCATTTAGGGCCTCAAAACGGCTCCAGAAGTTCAAGACCCGAAAAAGTGATAAAAATAGTAAGTTGTGCCGAAACTAAAAAACATAAAGAGACAATAGTGGGGCCCCAAATGGAATAGGTGGGTGGCCACCAATATCCACCTAGATCATTCCTCCCCCCTTAGGAATAAATGGTCCCCATTTCATTAACTTCCTCCATGAGGTGAGGAAACTTCTACTAAACTTGGTCCCTGGTGAACCACTTGCCTTGGTGCAGGAGTTGGCCAGCTTTGACAACCCAATATATTTGGATCTTCTCTTGGCAAGTGTTCTTGATTTTAATTTCCATGATACAATCTATGGTGTCCTGTTCCATGCAGTCTAGGTTTAACTCTGTTGGTGTGAGTTGTTCTACAATGACAGAGGTGTCTAGTAGAGATGGGAAGTAGGGACGAAGGCAGCCCAAATTGAATACTGGGTGTAGACTAAGGAATGGTGGAATATTGAGCTTGAAGGCATTTTTCCCTATAGCCTTGGTGATGGTGTACAACCCATATCAGAGCAAGCGAAGCTTGCAGTGGGGTCCATTGAGGAGCTCCTTCTGCAAATGTAGCCAAACTTTTTCACCCACATGGAAGTTGTGTGGCACCCGATGTTGATCATGTCATTGCTTGTACTTAGCACTGGCTCTATCCAATATGTCATGAACCTATTGTAAGATTTTTTGAATGCACTCAATGAAGTTGTTCTCCTTGTCATATTTATACTCGACATGATATGAAACAGCCTGAGTAGCTTCAAATGGCATGGCTACATCAATTGGACATAGTGGCTAGAATCCCAAGCCCACCTGAAAGGGGTTGTGGCCCGTTGAGATGTGGAGAGCCTGGTTATAAATGTGTTGTACATAGGGGAGGCTCTCATCCTAGGTGTGTGGATGCTTTGAATTGTACATGTGCAAAATGTGTACAATCATCTTGTTGACGACCTCTGTCTGGCCATCCATTTGGGGATGGAAAGCTGTGGAATTGGTGAGCTTGGTGTCAAGCATTGACCAGAGGTTGGACCAAAATGTTCTGAGGAACCTACTGTCCCAATATCAGATGATAGACTGTGGGATCCAAAAGTTCACCCACACTCATTCAAAGAATGTTTTAGCAGTGGCTTCTACTGTGATATTCTTCTTGCAGGTTGCCATAATGGCCATCTTCGAGAATCTGTCGAAGACCATGAAAACACAATCATTTCCATGCTTAGTAGAAGGAAGGCCTGACATGTAATCCATGGAGATAGATTCCCAAGGTCAATTAGGGGTAGGTAGCAGAGTATAGAGGCATTGCTTCTTGATGATCGGTTTGGAAATGGTGCAAGCAGTGTAGAATCTAATGTACTTCCCGACATCATATCAAAGGTTCAGCCAATAGAAATAATTTTGTAGTACTGCCACTATTTCTCAACCTCGAAATGCCTAGTGACTCGACTGTAGTGTGCTTCACATATCATCTTGGCACACTCGCTTGAAGGAACACAAAGGTGTCCCAAGTGACATAACAGTGCATCTTGGAGGTGAAAATTTGGAACTTGTGTACCCCCCAAGAGTGCCTTGTATGTGTGACCGAATTCTGGATTGCTCTTGTAGAGAAGTAGCAAATCAGAAGCCTCATTCCTACAAGATTTAAGAATTATGGTTAGCGCCATGATCATTGGTCAGCTGAGGAATTTTGCAACATTATTGGTGCTACCCTTCTTGTACTTGATGTTCAAATGAAACTATTGCAGATATGTGGACCAGTTCTAATGGTGATCACTCTACAAATTCCCTTGTGTCTGTATGAACTGCAGGGGTCGATGGTCTGTGTGGATAATTGTTTCCTTCCCCAAAATGTAATGCTTCGATTGTCAACAAGCCTGCGCAATGGAATAAATTTCTTTGTCATAAGTGGGATACTTGCGGATTGTGTTGGACAATTTATCACTGTGATATGCCACTGGATCCCACTGTTGAGTAAGAACTTCCCCAATAGCATAGTCAGAGGCATCCATCTCGATCTCAAATGGTTGTTGCAAGTCTGGTAATGTGGGCACTTGGGCAGAACAAAGGCAATGTTTCAATTCTAAGAATGCCTTCCGTTGAGATTCTGAACAAAAGAATTTATCTTCCACTCCTCCCTTGGTTACTTGACTCAAGGGCCAAGTGATATGAGAGAATCCCAACATGAACCTGCAGTAGAAAATAGTAAGACCCAAAAAGCTACGAAGCTCTGTTAGAGCGGTTGGGGCTGGCCAATCCCGAATGACTTGGACCTTGGTTGTATCCACATGCACCCCCATTTCATCAATAATGTATCCCAGATATTGAACCTGGGTCATGCCAAAAGTGCACTTCTCCAAATTGGCACACAACTTGTGTTGCCGCAGTGTTTGGACTTATCGGATGTGGTGGAGCTGCTCTTCCCAAGTTTGGCTGAAGATCAGAATGTCATCCAAGTACACCACTACAAATGATTTGGTAAATGGCTGCAAGATGTCATTCAACAACCTCATGAAGGTTGCGGGAGCATTCGTCAACCCAAAATTCATGACCAACCATTCGAAAAGGCCCTCCTTGGCTTTGAAGGCAGTCTTCCACACATTGGAGGGTTTGATTGGTACCTGGTGATACCCAGACTTGAAGTTGATCTTGCTGAAATATTTCACCCCTTTGATTTGGTCCAGAAGGTCATCAATCTGTGGGATTGGGTACCTATTCTGGATAGTGATCTTGTTCAGCACACGATAGTCAATACAGAGTCTCCAAGTCCCATCCTTCTTTTGTACCAACATGATCGGGATCCCACAGGGTGATGAACTCAGTCGGATGTGACCTTTCTGTAGCAACTACTGAATCTTCCTCTTGATTTCATTGTTCTCCATAACAGAGCATCGATAGATCAGTCCATTGGGTAGTGGCACACCTGGGGTCTGATCAATGGGGTGCTTGACCTCACAGTGCAGAGGCACCCCTATGGGTGAGGTGAAGATGTCCCTGTACTCCACAACCTTGTCCATTTGTTTTTGTTGTGCAGAGGAGCCCTGTCTAGAGGTCATGGCCACATTCTTCTTCTTTCGATGGGGTGGATCATTAGGAAAACAAATTTTCTAGTTTTGGAAATGATCTTACTACATTTTTTTGACGTAACCAAAGAGATAGCGGCAAGCGATGGTACCTCTGGTATCTTTTACAACTTATTTCCCAAAGTAACAATAACAACACAAGGTCAGGACTCATACACAACATGTCGCTTCCACAAGTATGGTTGGCCTAATAATACATCACAAACATCAAGAGGAGTAATGTCACATAATACCTCATCTGTGAAGGGCTTGATGCTGTAGGGAAGGCGGCACTGCTGGCTGACGTGGAGATCTCGTCCTTGGTGAAGCCACCCGATGGTGTATGGATATGGGTGTATTGTGGTCAGCAAACCCAACCACTTCATGACATCTTCTGAAATGAGGTTCTTTTAGCTCCCATTTTCGATAATGAACTATAGCGATGAACCCTTTACCCACGTCTAGGAGTGGAAGAGACACTCCTCCTCCTCTGGATATTTCGGTTCCTCCTTCTAGATATTCACAGTGGCAATAGTGGCGTTGGGCTCCGCATCAATAATTTTTTCCTTTTTTCATTCCCCTTGTCAGGTTCTGATTCAGAGTCGAAGCATGCATCTGCTTCAGAATCCCTCATCTTGGCCACCAACGATTGCTTGACCTAACACTCACTTGTGTTCTGAGTGGAGCTCTTATGGAACTCACACCAATTTCCCATGTCCTTCAAGTTTTTATTTGCTTGTGGCTTTGACAGGTTCTCTTGAACTGCCATGCCTTGGCTTTGTCCTTTGTTTTGCGGTTTGGGGGCACCTTTCCCTTGTTTTTTATTCACAGATCCAAAGTCTCGCTTCTTCTATTTGAATTTTTGCTCAATCTTAGCAGCATAATGGTATGTCGTACCAAGCGAGGAGATGTCGAGGAAATCCATTTACTCCTAAATATATCTGTGTATACAACTTTGATACTTAAGCACCAAATTTTTCTTTGAATCTTTGATGCCCAACTTTGTGTGCAAGGTATGGAACAGATTCGTCATCTCGTGCACATCTTAATCCCTTTGTTGCCGCAGCGTGGTCAATTGTATGTACTTCTCCTCATAGCTCCCCATGGGATGGTATTGCCCCTTGATGGCGTCTCAGAAAGAATTCCAAGTGGGTACGGCTGAGAACATAGAGGGTTTTGTCTCATCGTTTTTCTCACAGTAGGTTTCCCACTAATACTTGACATGGGGGCTAGCTTTCAGGAGTACAAAAATAATCTTCTCCCAGTCGCAAAATTCATGAAATGAGAAATACCCTTCTAATAGATTCAACCGTATATCTACGATGTCTACATCTATTTTACCCTAAAATACAGGAATGTAAAATTTTACTTGTACCTTAAAGGGAGTTGCACTTCTAGAGTGGCTGCTGGATGAAGATGTGTCGTCGGTGGGTAGTCATTGAAGGATCTGGGCAAAGTTATACATCATCGTGTTCCTTTGTTTCACAATGGCCTCCTCGAGAAATATTTTTATAACATCTCCTTCTCCCTCATCTTTCATTTCACCCCCCATGGGCGGCCTTCGGGGTTTGTGAGGTTGATCTTGCAAAGGTTCAACTAGATTGAGCCCTAACTCCTTATACCCCGACCTCGTTGGAGACATGCAAAGAAGGGTCGAGAAAAAGTAGACCGCTATGACACCACTAATCCAGATTTGTGCAGGAATGTAATATAATACACATATAACCATAAATACAAAGATCCAGTGGAAATAACACTTCATTTAATTAATATCAAAGAACTGAAATTTTCTTACAGACATAATGGAAATAAAATAGCTAGGGCACTGGTAGCTTATCTCTGAGAAGAGATGTGGTAGCTACAGGCCTCTAAAACCTATGTTACAATGAGGCTCAAAGGCCTATATATTATTGAGAAACAATAGAAAACCCTAAACATCCAAAAACGTAACCCTAGGAGATGGAATACAAGACTATGGACCCCGTTGGGGTAAATTGGTACATCAATTTCCCGGGGTTGTAACTCTGGCATACTATCTCTGTTTGACGCACATGATACATTGTTAGAAACATCTATTTGAGGAATAAAAATACTGACCATGAATGTATATTTTAGAATGGAATCAGATTTTCCGAACAAATGATGCCCAAATAACGTCGTTTAGGGCCTCAAAATGGCTCTAGAAGTTCAGGACCCAAAAAAATGCTAAAAATAGTAAGTTGTGCTGAAATTGAAAATATGAAAGAGACAATGGTGGGGCCCCAAGTGGAATAGTTGGGTGGCCACCAATATCCACCTAGATCACCCTTGTGCCATATTTTAAGCATGAATGCTACCCGAGTACTCTACCTACACCATGAGGAATTTTCCTATCTCTTAGTCTCTCGGGCTTTATTGCAATCCACAGTTTGAATCAGTGATCACTAGGCCCTAAATCGAGACATACTCTCCAGGATTTACCATATCCCATCCTGAGACTACTAGGCCCAACAGAGAGCACCCACCTCTCAGGATTTACTGCAATCCAAACTTGAATCACTACAACCTAAACTGAGGCAAACAACCTATAGGATTTACAGTATATCCCTCCATTCACAGGTCAATGATTCCTAGGCCCATCGAGGTAACACATTATCCAGATTTACTGTAATCCATAGCCTAGTTTAGGGGTTACTAGGCCATGTGTTATATCAGTTTAGAGATCCACCTCACTCAGCTTCAAATCCATCTAGAAATCCAACTCAACCAAAGTATGAGAACCCATCTCATCAAGGCTATCCAGAAATAGCAAGGCTAGGATGAAAACATTGTCACACCTGGAAAAACCCATGCCATGAAATAAAATAACCACATGCATTACCATGCAAGTCTGATCTAGAAAGAAAATCACACATGGGAATAAATACTTGAAAAATAATCTTGATGTAGTTGCTTGACCCTATTCTTCCTTGCTTTCTCCTTCATTCTTCTTGATTTCTTATCTTTCTTACTCTGATTTCAAAGTGCTCCAAGAAAAATCTAAGTGTTGAAGAGAGAGAGAGAGAGAGAGAGAGCTCCAAAACTGAAATGACAAAAGGTACCAACTGATCCACATATGCATTTTTATAGATGAGGTCTCTAGTTTCTTCACTTTCCATTATTTTCCTTCATTCTCCTCCTCACATGCAACCTATGACCTTTCACCTCCCTTTTCTCCTAATTTCAATTATTTTCATAAATAAATGTGCCAAAAATACTTTTTTCCTCTTTAATGCCTTTGCCTTTGCCAATTTCCATAGCCATATTAAACTAAATGAACACCCACTATGATGTTTTTCCCAACATTCAGCTTGGAATAAGTGTCCCATCAACCGTGGTTATTATTTTTAACTTTTATTACATGAAATTTCCATCAAGGCTCTTACATCATCCTGAAACCATTTTTGGATGAGACCTCAAGTTCTCCCACTTTATACCATCATCTCAAAGAGAAAATTCAACTTAATTTTGTCATGCATTGTTGTATTTTTGTATTATAACTCTCTTCTTAGACTCGTATATACCCCTTCAGATTAAGGGTGTAAATGTTGGACACATAATCCACTAAGAGTTTGTGTGGAATGTGAACAATCACCAGATTACAAGAGACTTGGTATGTGAAGAACAAGGGTCACAAGAAAATGTATAAATGTATATATTTGTGAATTGAAATGCAATTAATTATTTATCCTATTTGTTTTCCACATTCCATGTGTGTTTAACATGACCATACAAGTAATTTTCCGTCCACAAAATATACTTTATATCCTTTATCTTTTGAACACGAAATAGAGACAAAATCATTCTTCAAACCTAGTACATACAAAACATTGTTGAGATGCACATTATTACTAGATTCAGGGTCAATGGATGCATTTCCAACTCCTTTGACTACATAGTTGTGATTGTCTCCATTATTTACCCTTTGACACAACCTATTTTCCTTCATGGTTGTAATATTTCCATGATCTCAAGTCATATTATTGATGCACCGCTATCTACTAGCCACATATCATCATCATCTAGAATAGAACTTGTTAGATTAAAAAATTAAAAGTATCTGTCGCGTTTGGGCTTCTTTGGGTATTCATATTCAACATCAGTTGTGGAATCATTTTTTTTTTCGTTTCTCTTTTTTTTGTTATCCAACTCAGGAAATTCCTTATTATAATGTCCATATTTATGACAACCATAGAATTTCATTCTTAACATGTCCTTCTTCTTTCCTAATTATTTTCCTTGAGAGTTACCCTTCTTCTTTCCTCTATTTTCTTGAAGTGACTTGGAAATACTTGAGTAGATTATTCCTTCATATCTCTTGATATGATCCCTTATTATTCTTGAGCACAAGAGTTCCATTTTTATTCAAATGTAAGAACTTCTTTCCAGCTGCTTATACCTACTGAAAATGCATCCCATGATCTAGGTAGACCATTGAGTGTTGTAGCCACAAGCTCGTTCTCATAAATATTTTCTCCAATTTGTAAAATATGATCTCTTAATTGAAATTCTTACAAAATATGAATCCATGGTGTCATCATCAGTCATCCTTACACCACGAAGCTCATTCTTAGACTCATGGCTTGACCATCATTCTTGATAGTGAATATATTAGTTAGGGATTCATACATATTCTTGGAAGTATCAAGTTTTTCAACGTATAGTATTAGATGATATCTATTGGAGTTTATAATAAGAATTATGGCAGTGATTCCATCTTCCTTGAAATTTTTCTTTCTGGCAACATCTACTAGTTCTACAAATTTTTCTGTTACAATATATTCAAGACTTTGTTCTTTGCAAGAATAAAATCAATCCTAAGTTGTCAAGCTTTGAATTTCCAGGCTCTTTCCAACTTGTTCTTAGACTTCATAGAGGAAGGTATGGATGTGAATCAACAATAAGGAATTCAACAATAGAATCTCAAAGTAGGGTTTCTTCAGAAGTGATATCAATGTTCCTTCCTTCACCAAAGCTCTGATACCATGTTGATTTTCTAAGTGAAATGTGGGCTAGCATTTTATTTACGAAATACTGATAATTAATTTTGATGTAGATATTATTTTAAAATTATTTCAATATATAATTAAGAAATTATACTTCATAAATTAAACCATACAATAATAATAGAACAGTAGAGATCAAAATGCACAAAGAGAAGACAATATTTACCTTGGGAAAACCCACCAAGGGGAAAACCCCAACAACCTTTTCAATAGAGAAATTATTATTTTCAACAAGATACACACCTAGAACTATAGTCAAACCTGGTCTTCCCCTCCAATTCAAGCCTCACAATATGATCCACAATTTTTCTCTGCCTGTCTTGACCTAGAATTTCGACCCTCCTACAATTTCCAGTTGCCCTAGAATTTTGGTCCCCGCAACTACCCAAAATGTTGACCCATTTCAACAAAAAATCCCCAAAAAATGTGAATTGTAGAGACAGAGAGAGGTGTTCCACATGTGCGAGTTAGGAGAGAGATAGAGAGAGAAGATAATTTTTTCCTTATTTTCATTCTTCTCATTCCTTGTTATCCTTCACTTTATTTCTCAAAATATGCTTCTTGAGATAAAATATGAATTTTCCTTGTGGAGGAGGTCGAGTTGCCTTTATATAGTGATCTCTCTTGGATGAAGGGGTGTGTCTTTTTCCTTGGATGACTTGACTTGGAGGGAGGCTGAATTAACAACTTTTGGAGCCAAAAATTATAATTAAAAAATTAAAATTTTCTACTTTTAAAATTTTCAATGGGACATTGACTCAAAATAAAATTTATCTTAAATCTAGCATTTAAAATATGCTTTACAATAATCATTACAAGTACATCAAGTAGAAAAATATACAATATGAAGACCGACCATAGTAACAAATTCAACAGATATAACGTTAGGACTTGTACATTATTCTTTGAGGACCTCATATCAAGGATACAATTGTTTGAATTTTATTATTAATGAATGTGATAATAATTGTGATATGGCAGGTTGATGATATGATAATAATGGATGTGATAACCCTGTTTGATGACTGTGTGTAATCATGTGATGGATTCATTATGTTGTGTTGTTTAGATATCCTAAGGATTAGAATCTTGCTTAAAAATAATGATTATTTTAATGATTATGTGATGATTATATCGACGATTAACATTATTAATAGATGTGACCGATGATTATTGATTTGATAGGAAACCACTCGGATGCACTTGTAGTTTTTTATTGATTTTCTTACTATTGTCTCAAAAATTTAAATTTCAAACTTATGTTCTAATATTAATGCTAATGACATGCTAGTGGCTACAAGTACAAGTCAGTTTCTTGGTTGAATGACTCACACATGTGTGATGAGGTTGTATAGAAAAATTGAAATTCATGGGATGGGTGGGACAACATCCCTGATTTAACATGCTATCACTCTCATCGTGCTTGGGATAGAAGGTGTTGGTATAACTTCGCCTTAAATATCATAATGTCATGAGGGAGGACCTTGAATTGGGTCGCTT
Source organism: Pinus albicaulis (assembly GCA_034641835.2). Taxonomy (NCBI): domain Eukaryota; kingdom Viridiplantae; phylum Streptophyta; class Pinopsida; order Pinales; family Pinaceae; genus Pinus; species Pinus albicaulis. Next base: position 187,588,386 of record CM076574.1, read on the forward strand.
GTGAGGATTTACTAGTGGACATGCATCAAGGTGGATTCCTCAATCCCCAACACCATCAATCTCACTATATAGGGCGACACATGAGATGATAGTGGTCTTCGTCTTCGCACTCATTTTTTTTCCCCTCATAGTCATAGGATGCTTGAAGGGAAAGTGATGTGGAACCCCTAAGACTTAAAAGATAATTTATTAAAGGACACAATTGACTTGGAACCCTGGGAATCAAGAATAAAAAGTTGAAAAATAATAAATATTTGATAATCACACAATGATGATCATTAATTCACATCATGTAGTAAGATAATTGTTAGAATTATATTAAATAAATCCATACTAAACCTTGGGATAAAGGGAGAATATGAAGAATTATAAAAATTGGGCAAATTGAGTGAATCTATCCTTCTCACATTTGGAAAATCGTAGGTATATAATGTCCATTAAAATAATTCCAAAGTATGTAATTGTTCTAATAACAAAAAGGGACATGGACATAAAGCTTAATTAGAAACATTAACACAAATATATTTGAACCTCATTCAAAAATAACGGTGGTGTATGAAATTGAATAAGAATAATATAAAATTAGAGAAATTTAGTTTCATGAGATAATCTCCATGTGGCAAGACAACAGCAAAAATATCTACATCTAAGAGTTCAACTTGAGATAAACTAAGGTGTAGTTGGGGGAATAAATCTAAGACCCACCAGTTGATTTCAGTAATGAAAAAAAATTAAGGAGTATAAAAGGGGTATCAAGGGACAACTACAAGAAGAAATAAGGATTCATGTTTGGGTCAGAAAAATTATGTTTTTTAATAATAATTTAAGTAAATAATTTATGAGATTCTTGGTGAGAGGCTAACACGCGGATGGGTGAATAGTCAATTTTTTAGATTAATAAAAATATTTTTTTTCATAAAGTGACAAATATCACCTATGAAGCATAATATAAAAGGAGAAAGTTATGGGAGAAGATTATTTTTTCCTTATTATTGGATGAATTATAATGTTATTGTGATAGTGAATACTGAATCTAGTGAGTTTGGTGAAGTGGAGGCCATTAGAGGGAACTATTAATTTAGGACTGATCTTCTCCACTTGTTAGGTTTTTCCTCTACTCTACAACCCCGTTGCAACTCAGGGGTCTGTGGGGAAGAAGAGTACCCAAGGAATAGTTTAAGAGGTCAAATGGTGAGCTAGTAACGTTTGTTTAGGACATAACAACATTAACACGTGTAGGAAGACATCAACACGAGAGCACAAGAACCAATGAAGATGAAATCAAGGCTCCACCCCTTTGGTGCATAATATCGTGGGTTCTCGTAAATTTCTCTTACATGATTATTTATTGTATATAATTATCATTTTGTAAATGTGAAGGATATGATATATAGTTATGATTTCTAAATTGTTGATGCATGTTACTTAAAATTATTGTGTGATTCTCATGTTATATGTGCCTTTAATTATTATTTGATTCTCATATTGGATCTTGCTAATAGACAACCAGTTTTAAAAGGAAACCTTTATTTGATTATTATTTGAATTACAATAACTAAGACTACACCACTTATTTGATTAATCAAATATGAGAATTTTTTCTTGCATCTAAGGAATTTGTGTTATTATCTTGTGTTTCAGTTGAAAATTAAAAATTATCAATATATACATGTGTAAATGGTATCATAGGGAAGGTCCCTACATAAGAAGCCTTCATCCTCCAAATTTCTAGCTTATGGAATCAAAGAGTTTAATTCTCCTAATAAATGGAGCTAGTTATTATTCTTAGTCGAATAAAATCACTACCCTACCGTAAAGCAACGGTCCTTGGATGTACTTGGTTAGGCCACTTCTTATTAAATATGATGATAATTATGAACTTCTATACTTGAATAAGGATGAATCTCTTAGGTTGATCACTCTTTATGTCGAGCCTAATCTCATTCATTATATCAAGGATAGTAAATTTGCATAAGAAATCAAGCACACCTTCAAAAATCTCTTTCAAATGGTGAAAATGAAGGCAACCGACTTGAAATTGAACTCTCCAACCTCAACATGGGTGACCTTGACACACATTAGGTTAAATTTGGGGTCTAAAATTAACCTCTTAATAAAATTCTCTTATGTTTATACCAACAGGATTTAAAATGGTGTTTTAAACCCCATGAGTGATTATTATTATAGGGAAATAAAAAAACTACATTTTCACATATTTTCAATTTATCTCTTTATGTCTTTACTAAACTATCGAGTGTAAGTACTTGTTGGATGTGGAATTAAATTCTACATCCAAATGATTAAACTGTCTTGGTAAATTTAATAAACCTATCATGAATTAACTCAAAACATTGTCAAAACATGTTTCTAGCGCATGGGTGAATAATATTAGAAGGAAAGAAATAAAACTTTTTTGACATATTTTCAATTTGTATTCTAGCATGTTTGCTAAAATTATCATGTAGGCATAAATAAAGAAAAACATTTTTTGACATATTTTCAATTTTTCTTTATGTGTTTATTAAAATATTGAGCGTAAGTACTTGTTGGATTTGGAATTAAATCTTGCATCGAACAAATACCTAGCCTTGATAAATTTAATAAACCTAGCATGAATTAACTCAAAACATTGACAAAACATCTTTCTAGTCCATGGGTGAATAATATTAGAAGGAAAGTAAGAAAATGTTTTTTGACATATTTTCAATTTGTCTCTACATGTTTTTTGTAAAAGTATCATGTAGGTGTACATATTCATTGGGTATTCTACATCCAACATGTACGTCACCTACACTTGATACTTGTAGAAGACACGCGGGGAGATAAATTGAAAATACATGAAAAAAAAACAATTTTCTTGTTTTACCTCCACAAATCATAACTCTTATATTATTATTTTCTTTTAAAGACACATTATATGCCCAAATTTTCCCTTATTATTGAGGATTATATTTCAAGGTTACACCTTAAATGATAACAATATTCAAGCAAGAAGAAAAGGAAAAACATATCCAAAACTGGTAATTATTGTTAATAATCTCCCTCTGGTGTTTAAATTTTTTTCTCTAATATTTTTTAACAATCATTTACTTGTTAAGGGTCATGTAACTCCTAATCTTGAGGTTTTTCTCTAATATCATTTAGCATCAAGTTTCTTTGAGGAACATGTGTGAATTACACTGACCCCCCCCCCCCCAACCTAAATTTAGATCAAACTGAGATAAAGGGGAGTATTCAAAGTCCTCAAAAAATAAAATCATATGTACCTACTATTATGAGGAGGGCCATTGCTTCGTATCTTTCCTTTCTCACCTTAAAAAAATTGAAGATATTTCAAGATTTAGAGTGGGCACAATACTATATCTCTTGATAGTGCACATTTGGTATTATTCATTGTACTTTGGTCCTCTTCTTCTCAATAAGAGTTGACTATTAATTCTAGAGTGTAAACATGAACACATTTTCTCTAATTATATACAATAGGGAAGTGGAAACTGGTTACTGGTGAAAATTTGGCCATAAAAATTGCAAATTGTGGTGGTTTCATCATTAATACAACTATGTTAAGATATGTTCTTCTTGATCTAGGTGTTGGACAATTTTTTTATATATATATTTACTACATTACACATGTCAGTGTAATTTATTGAATCCTGTCACCAGTGAACAAATGGACTCTTATCATGCTATAATAGGGTCCTTAAGTCAATTTTTTTTCATTTCATTAGGTCATCATGCAAAAATTTGGTCACTGAATGTAGATCTACATCTATTTTTACTCCTTCCAAAATTTTACTAATTGCTAGTTCATTTCACCTCACAGCTGAGTGTACCATAATTCAAAAGTTGTCATCATCATTACATTCATATTCATCATGGTTTCATTTAGTCCAGGGTCTCCATTAGGTTTTTCAGGTTCCAAGGTCATCAACTCATCATTCCATGCATAAACTCCAACAAGTGGAGGAGTGACAATAAGGTAATTTCATCAATAAATTTGATTTCAAAGAAAAAATGTAATTTTATGTTCTTAATTTGTATTAAGTACTTCAGAGTTCCAAGTAGTTGCAAATGATCAACTTCCACTAGCAAATTTTCAAGGTTCCAAGAAGAAATTCAATGTTCCTAAGCCACCAAAAGTTTAAATTTCAAATAATCAAGTTTCAAGGTTCCAACAAAAAGAAAATAAAAGGTTAATTTTGAAAAGGAAAATGTGGGTCCATGTTCATTTAATGATTTTAATCCAAGTTTAAAAGGCCCTAAAGGACCAAAATACTTTCATTCTTACTCTTCATCATCGAGCTCCCAACTTTCCATATTAAAAAACAAAATTTTTTACTTCAGGAAATTGAATTTATTGTGCAACAATGCACTTTTCCTTAAGGCATTGTGCTTTTCTGAAGAACGTTGCACTTTGTCTAGTGAAGCTATTTTTTGTGCATTGGATGTCAAGATATATTTCAAAGGGTTTCTTCAACTCTGCTACGGTCTTCACATGGCTGCAAATAAGTAAGTATAGTCATTTCACCCCACCTTTCATCAGTTCTTTCATGATTATGGTCAAAAAATAATTCATCCCTCCATCGCTACACTTTTATCAAAAGCACTACACTTTATGGTGTACATTGTTTTACTAGCCTACAAACCCTAGGCTCCTCACCCTAACTAATTTACATCTAAAATAATCCCTAAGAGCCTAATTCCCATCCCAATTTCAACTCCTAGACCCTATTCCCTAAAATCCTACCCCTATGCTGTGATTTTCTAGGCAGCTAAACTATACCCCTGTAATTAAATTCCTTAGCCCATTTCCCCTGTTATTACCCCCCTCCACGTCCCTAAGGCCCCTAACTCCCCTACACCCTTCCCTAAATTTTCCCATACCTATCCCAACTCCCTAACCCCATCATCCCATTCCCTTTTCCTTTACTCTCTCCCCTAGGATTTCTAGTAGACTAAAAACCATGGGGGAAGAGAGAAAGACCTACAACAAAGGAGGGAGAATCTCAAGGTTTGAGCCATTATACACCAGGGAGTTGATTTCATCACCCCTAGCAGTCAAATACTTCCAACATGTGGGTTGTTATGAGTTTTTTGAAATGGTTTAAAGAGTGCAAAGCCATCTATATTTGACTAGAATCTTCATCACAGGCCTCTAGAAATACCAAGTCACCATTGTAGGGGGGACATTCACCATTTCAACAGATATTATTGCAGCAGCAATAGTGATACCTAATGTAGGTGAAAAGTGGTTCAAAACTCAGGAATTGGATGTCTAGTTGTATCAACCCTACCTGAAAGCACCATACAAATATAACATCAAGAAAATATTCCCTTTTGGTCTGCTACTTGATAGGTTTTCTCACATGATGAAAATCATAATGAATTATTTCACTTGCGAGGGAATATTCTCTAGAATCTACAGTTACCACATTAGATTACTCATGCATTTCACTAGGGTAAAGATTCTCAACATTCCCTATTATTTTTATAGGAGTATTGACAAGATGGCCTACAAGGTACAACACAGAGAATATGAGCTCCAAATGAACAGTCTTTTCCATCACTCACTTATCAAAATCATTGTTCTTCACCATCTCAAACGGTTGAACATTGCATGGGAAACTTTCATTGAGGTAGAGGACTTAACATCTCCATCCAACCATCCTGCTATACCTATTCCACCATCAGCACTAGTTACACAAACAAAGGTTGGGTCATCTAGCAGGGATACAGTTAAGAAGAGAAAAAAATATAAAGAGGTCAGAACTTATCAGAGAGGAAATAGGCAAGTGTTTTCTCCACAAATTATGGAAGGGGCCTTGCTTCTACATCAGTAAAGCAAGATATTATAAGCAACAAGAAATAGTTGTCCAAGAGAAATAAGCCCTTCACCATGACATTGTGATGGTAAAATTAGAGTCTCAAGATGAACAGGAAACCCTAAACCTAGTCATCAAATAAAAAGATGCCAAAATCATCGAGCTACAAGACAATTTAGCAATGTCCAAGTTTGTTATTTCCTTCCTTAATTAAGAGAACAAATAGTTAAAGGAAAACCAAATACTCTTGGAAAATGACCTATTTAAGGCTACTAGGAAATAGTTGAAAGTAAAATCAGTGATTGGGAATAATAACTCTGATGAGCATGAAGAACAAATAGCAAGGAAAAGACCAAGAACAAGGGGCCTAAAAAGAGTATTGGAGCTAGAAAGAATACAGGAGGCACTTCTTGTAGAGGAACACACTTTTTAGGAGAATATTGTCATGGAAATACATGAAGATAGGGAAGTTTGGCTTGATAGAGTAAACACACATCTAGAGAAGCTCCTTAAAAAATCTAACAGGGATAATAATATGATGGGGCACATAGCCCACCACTACTACACTAGAAACAAGGTCTGCAATATCAAATACAAGCAAATGCAAACCAAGCTAAAATAAACCCTAATCACCAAGAAGAAGAAGGGAAAACTCCATTTTCTAGCTGATGCATCATTGATTGCATAGAAAACCTAATTTTAACCTCGAACAAAAATTTTGAAAGTTTTGGAGAAGTTTTTGGCATTTTTGACATTTTGGCCAAATTTCACTAGTTTTTTCATAGTCATACTGCAAAAAGCGTAGTGTGGGAAACACTACGCTTTTTCTGGAGGCCTTCAAATGATGCAAACTCAGTTGGGATGGACAGATACTATCTTCTACATCACATTTTTACTCTTGGAAATAAAAACATCTCAACTTTTGACAGGAGGAAAAGCTAAAAAACATCATAAAAAACACCTTTCTGCCAATTTTTTCAGCCACACACTACACATTTTGACCAGTTTTAGAAAAAGTGGTTTTTCAGGGGCTTAACTCCATCATTTTCACTACTTAAGGACATTTTGGATAACTAAATAAGAACATATGTCCAATGATCTCTCTTGAGATCAATTTGGACTTCAGTAAGTTAGCCAAAAATTAGCTTGAAGGTCACATTGCGCTTTTCTCAGGGTCACGTTGTGATTTTTCCAGTTTGCCTGTTATCTTCAGAATTTCGAGTTTTTCTCAGTTGGTTGATAAATTTCATGAAATTTTACTGAATTAAATTTTTAAATTAAATGTAATTATGTGTATTATAGTTACTAAATATAGATACATCAATTAAAATTTGTATTTTTGGGTCAAGTGAATCAGTTTCATAAAAGAGGGAGAGTTTATTGATCTCCCTAGTCATCAGGATTCTAGTTGAGGATTTTGGGGAACAGCTCCACAAGTCATGGATTAGACCCCTGAGAGTGGGGAGAAGGTTTTTTTGGTCTATTATTTCATTTTATTTTCCATTGGAAGGGTTGGATGTTAGGTAATTGAGCTTTGGAACACTAGTGTATTTACTGATTTTGGCAGGAACTAATAGATAGAGTTTGGAGCTATTGTGGTGGGATTCATGTGGTATGTGTTTTAGCATTGTTTCTTATTTTTTTTTCATATGTTTTAAATTATTTTACTTTCCATTTTCATTTCCATGTCTTAATGTGATTGATTTCTAAGTTTTATAAGCAGAATTCATTGATTTCAATGCTCCATTTTGGAGAAGTTATCACATTTATTTTCACTTTCTTCTGATATAAAAGAATTCATAATTACTATGCTCATTTTGAAACCCTATCAGTCTATCACACTCACTAAGATACCTTAAAGTGATAAACTGTGTGCCTACCTTTCCCCGTCACATCTCTGTGAGTCTGATTTGCAGTGCCCTAACCTAGTCTTTCCTAGACCTAACTTACCATCCAGCACATAATCCAAATAAATCAAACCTTATATCCTACTATACCTAGCCTAAAATATCCACGATTCAGTCAATTTGGTTGTGATGCTATTGAGAGATCCCTCTCAGCCTTGTAGCGCTAGCTACTAAGTCAAACTGGTTTGTGGTTACCTTTGTTAGTCTCCTTTTTAGCCTTTGAAGATCCTGTGGAGTGCTAACATCTTGGTGACCATACTAGGGATGAAATTGACAAATATGCTACCATTATTTCATCAAATTCTAGGCCTGTGGGTGATAGGTCTTAGTCTTCATGAAGGCTGATATGAAATTTTCAAGGAACCGAGTTGCAGAAACAAAGAAAATTATGGCTTCGAAAAGATACACTAGATCAAATAAAGATCATCATCTAGCTTCTCCAGTTGAAGATCCAAAGAAACTTGTTCAGAAGCAGAGATCCCAACACTCAGAATTTTAGTCAAATCCTTCTCCATTGGTAAGATCTTCCTCGTTACTTGTAAAAGTTATATCTCAAAGATATACCTTTTGATTTGAATTTTGAATTGTCTCTATTTCAATCAAAGTCTGAAACTTCACTATATAAGATAGTATTTGACCCATTAAGACTATCTGAATTAAAATCATTGTCTGAGGTAGATTTTGATTCCTTGAAACTTGAATATAGTTTACTTTTTAAAGAATCTAAATCCGAATCATTCTTTGACAGAAAATTCTGGAGTCAATTTAGTAGGATTGAAAAGTTAGCTAATTAGCTTCAATACACATCCAAAAAATCCATCTTCCAATACTAGCAAGATTCATTGTTCATTCCGACATAATCTTAATCATAATCCCAATCATTTTTTTCCTTCTCATCTACACCTTTTACTTCATTACCTCCTCAATCAACACTTTCCATTGTTACTCTCTCACTTCACTCAACAAGATTCATGGACAGATTTTCACCCCTGATTCTACCTACTCAACCCAATTCCTTGCCACAAGGATATGGCTAGAGACCCTCTCTTTGATGAGAATTATGAAGTTAGTGCCAAGCAACACTTAGTCAAATTTATTTATTTCGTTGTCTTAGAAGAGATAGATTTTGACGATTCCAAGATGAGAATAATTGCCCAAAGCTTTTTTAGAGATGTTAAAACTTAGTTTAGATCTTTGAATGAAAATTATATAGCCACTCCAGACCAGATGATTGATGCATTCATAGCCCGATGGGTGGTGAAGAAGAACCCCTTGCAGATTCTTTCTGAGTATGACAACCTAAAAAGGAATCCAAATGAATTAGTTCATGATTTCACTGCACATTTCAACCAAGTGTACAATTCAATTCCAAATGAGATCAAACCTCCCCCAGGTTTGGCTCTCTTGCATTATCCGGATGCCTTTGACCCGGGCATGGCATACCATATTCAAGAGAGAAATCCTGCAACACTAGATTATATGAAAATAAATGCAATTAGTGTGGAAGCAAACTTGTCAATTAAAAACTCAAAGAAGAAGGGCGAGAGAAAGGTAACAATCAAAGAAGACACATCCTCATCCTCAGAGGTAAAATTGGATACTTTAATAAGGACAATGGAAATAATGGTTGAAATATTGTCCATTACAGAAAGATAACTGGAAGCACAGGTTAGAAATCCTAATTTCAGAGGACAGCAGCAGCAGCCTCAGTTTTGGATCAAACAAAGAGATCAAAGGGCTCTTGAGTAGCCATCACAAAAAAAAAAAATTGGACACCCTTACAAAAAAATTATGCTCAAGGGGTTGAAGAAGAAGAAGATCATATTCTGGAAGAAAATAACTTCTTTATAACAGATGGAAAACCTATATTTTTGATAGAGGGCGAAGAATATGTTGAGAACACATCTGTGCCTAAAAACGAAGATTACACACTTTCTATTAGTCATCAGTATTTTTCACTTGTTGGTGATGACTAGTTGTAACAGCCAAGTTTTCTAGCATCTGATCTAAAAATTTCCAAATTTCCCAGCTGGAAAACACCCATAAATTTTTTTTTCCCTCCTACCTTTTCAATCCACCCATGACGAGATGAAACCTCATTATCAAGCCCTATCTAGCCTCATCCATACTAGCTTGTCCATCAGCCCCAAAGAAAGCAATCCAAATCTGTCCAAAGAAGTCTCCCCTAAGTTAGGTAGTGGCGCTTTAGGCATTTCTCCCTTGGCAAACTATCCTAAAGCCAAAGAACCTATATCTGCTACAGACCAGTCATGACATACCTTCCCATTCTGCAAATAAAGTTGGTTACACCCTTAAGTCGCGCCACTAACAAGCCCTAAAGTCTCGGCAATGCACATGCCCTAGGTCAAAACTGATATTAGGTGGTTTTACAGTGTTTCAATGGATCTTTCAAAGAGTAGAAATGTACCAGCATCCTAGAAGACAGTATTTGGCTCAACATGAGAAGACCGCTGCTTCTCATGTGATTTTGAGCTTGGGATGCAGCTACAGGGCAGAGAGTTGTTTCATTAAGCTCCTGCGATCACAGTCAAAGAATGAAAAGGTAGTGAAAGGAAAAATAACACTGTTAAAAGCTGATGAAATGGCATCACTGAGAAAACCTCCTTCATTTTATAAGCAGAGGGTTTGAGGATTGAGATAACCTCCTTCATTTTTTAAGTAGAGGGTTGAAGACTGAGAGCGCCTCCTTCATCTATAAGCAGAGGGCTAAGGATAAAGTTTGATTTTAAGAATTGCACTGACTGTAAGGCAATTTTTTGGGTATAGTGAGATAGAAACTAAGGTTTTCTAAAATAAAAATGATGATTAAAAACAGAGGCAAAGCAGTGGGCTTTTAAAATTGGTTTTCATGAGTTTCACTATTATCTGAATTACAATGTGAAGCTAATGGGTTGATCATCAATGAAGAAATATTATTAAGAAAATGGCCAAAAGAGTCAAAAAGTCATGGTCTCAAACTAACTTCTGCCATCATGCATAAGGGAAACCATTATCAGTATGTTCATCAAACATTCTTCATTTGGTTGAGACAGAGGTTGAAAGGAAACCAAGCATTTGTCAAAGTAGGCCTCCTTCATCTATAAGCAGAGGGCCAGAGCAGTGATTGATTTTAGGTTTTTTTTTACTGACTGAGAGACAAATTGTAAGAACAGTAGGAGACAGTTGAAGGCTTCTGAACAGAGCAATGATTTCAAAAACAAAGGGAAAGCATGAGTACTATAACTATCAAAGAAGCTGACTTATCTCCTATCAGAGATTTCTTTCAAAGGCAGTCTGGAGCCAAAAATGAACAAACCTTGCTGAGGGATGTAATTTCCTTAAAAGTTACAAAGATCCATCTCCTTGATAAATAGGCTTGACATTTAGTCTCTGTTCCTTTAACAAAACAAAGTTGAAAGTAGTTGAAATCAGCTAGGCTAAGCACAAGCCAAAAAGTGATGATTACTTTTCAAAAGGTTCTTTTCTTCCAGTTCATAAGGAAATTTCTTTCAATAACTCATCATAGTGGACAAAAGGCAATTTGAGCTTAGTTTTCCCAAAAAGGAATTGCATCTAAACACATAGGTTCATAAATGTACAAGAAGGATTATGACATGTGTTTCAGGTTCTGGAACAACATTCAAAGCCAATAATGCTTGCCACTGTTACAAATGAAGGCATTTTCCTTATGAAAATAGGTCAAAGGTACCTTGTTGTTGCATTTTGAGTAAAGGAGAGGTTTTTAAAAGAAATTCTCTTTTGATAAACAAATGATATTAAAAGCCTAGGTGAGGTCCTTTCACCCATACTAAAAAAGGCTCAAAATAGCACCTGCCAGCTCAATCAGTTTCACAATGGGCATAACCACCTTCAAAGCATCAGGTGCAGAATTTCTTTCTATAGTCCAGATATCAAAGAGGAAACAATGTTTTATTCCTTAGTAAGAAACAGTGGAAAGTTTTTATATTCTTAAAAGGGCTTCTTTACTTCAAAAAATGTTATGGCTGTAAAAAAATAGTTCTTGCCACTATGTCATTTATTTTGAGCAAAAAGAGTCTTGGTTGTGTTTTAAAAAGACATGAGCTTCATGTTCTGTTTTAACCCAAAAGCCTTTTCAAAAGTTTTCAAAAACCCTCACCAAGCAAATGTAGAAAGGGTAATTGAATTTTTTTCTTTCTAAAGAAGTTAAAGGGACCATTGCAAGCTCATTTGAAATTTACAAAGCGCAAAAAAAGCCTCCCCTTAGCTGCTCATTGGACCAAATAAGTGTTTTCGAGCAAGTTCACAAAGTTTTCAGGCTTTTTAGACCGCGCGGTGTGCCTGGAAAAACGCGCGGCGTGTTTAGGTGAAATTTTGCAAAGGAGTTGTATTGTTGTGTGGCGCACCTGTAGCGGTGCGCGGCGCGCCTGTAGGTGTGGTCACAACTGCCCGAAGGCCAACCCGACACCATCATTTTCAACATGCCATGCATATGTTAATAGTCCAAACGCCTTCAAAAAGTCTCAAAGTTGCTCAAACTCTTCAAACAAAGGCCACCATCGATCTTCGAGGTATTTTTTTGTGCCTCCTTGGTATATTCAAATTTCTAAAAGGGTGATCAATGCTGTGTTTTTCAAAGACTAAAATGTGGTGAAAAAATGAAACTCTTGGTGTAAATCAAGGTGTGTTGGGGTAAAATAGTTCAAAGAAGATGGTCACAGTTGGATGAAAGTGGAGTGGTCATTATTGGTGTCTAAAGGCCTAAACACTGCCCTCAAAATAGTGCTAAAACATAAACCTAGAAGTCAAAATATACACAGTAGTAGAGGTTTTGTCAAATTGTGAAGGTAACCTAACTATGATAAGACAAAGCTGAATCTCTGTCAGCAAAGTGTATTGGTGAAAACAGTGTTAGAAGGTGAAACAGTGAAACAACTGCTGCCTCATTTGTCCCATCTTTCAAACTCAGTCTGGAGGTTTTTTATCTACTTGTGAATGTGAAACAGTGAAGTACAAGAGAAGTGTTTTGTTTGCTGCAAGGTTGTTTTTTCTTACACCAAAACACAAAGAGCTTTGTGACCTTACCCAAAACAATGATCATTTGACTGTGTGTACCTTTCTATTTGTCTATGTGCTTGTTATTATAACTACTTGTTGATTGGCATACAAAGGGAGACAGATAGTGTTTTGGAAGGAGCAGAGAGTTTTGTGTTAAAGAATCATTTCACATAGCATTTGAAGAGATCTGCCTTGGTCAAATAGTGACTAACAAATAAGATAGAGTTATGTTTTAGAAAGCATTTTAAAAACCATTTTGAGGCAGCTTGTTGTTGCAGAGAGAATTCAAAACAAGATGCCTCTCAGGCAGGATAGTAGGAGTGGCTTGCATAAGAGATTTGAACCTACTTCCACTGAAGAGGTGAATTCCCACCCATCAGTCTTGTTCAATTTCCATGAGGTTGGGTGTTTAGATTTTTTTCAAAGAGTGCAAGAGGTGAAGAGATTTTCTCCTTTGACACACCTTTGCGCTTTGAGGTTTCAAGACAAGCATTTCTAGCTGGTAGGCCTTGATTTCAAATTCTCTCCAAGGTCCATCTCCAAGGCCACTAAAAAACCCCTATATTGGGGAGAAGTGGTTTAAACAAAGCCATTTGGACTCAGAATATTACAAGCCCTTTCTAAAGCCTAAGCACATAGATTCATGTCCTTCTATTTTCCCTTTCTCATATCTCTTGACTAGCTACACCCCCCTCATGAAGATCATCATGAAATACTTCACTTGTGAGGGGAGATTCTCCCGAATCTATGCCTATCACATTTTACTGCTCATGCATTTCACTAGGGCCAAATTTCTAAATATTCATTTCTTCTTACACAAGGGCATTGAGAAAATGGCCTCCACTATTCAGAAGAAGCCTCTTTCATAGAAAACAGCCTGCCTCTTCCATCACTCTCTCATCAAAGTCATTATTCTTCATCAGCTTGAAAAGAGGGAGGTCTCTTGGGATACTTTCATCACCCATCCGGATTTCTCCACTGTTCCTCTAGTTCATACATCCCCTACACCTCCAACTCACCATTCTTCGCCTTCTTCTAGCAGACCTATTCCAAAAAAGCTCAACTTTACCATAGAGCAAGCAAAAGAGCCTGAAGAGGGAGAAGAGCATGACCATGATGAGGAGGAAGAGCATGAACAAGAACAGGGGAATGATTATGAGCAGCAGTAGGATGAAACAGGGCAGTAAGGGGATGATGAGGAAGATGATGAAGGGCAGCAACATGCAGAAAAGCAACACAGTGAGGGTGAGCAGACTTTTGATGATACACAACAGACTTATGATGAGGGGCAGCCAAAAGAGACTGAACAGGGGTAGCCAAAAGAGACTGAACAGGAGCAGCATGAAAGTGTTGAACAGGAGCAGCATGAAGATGATGAACAAGGGCATGAAAGTGATGAACAGGGGAAGCCAAAAGATGATACATAGTAGCTACAACAGTATGAGTAGAGGCAGCCTTAGGGTGAAGAACAACAGCCTCCTCAAGAGGAACAAAAAACTAAAAAAGAAGAGGGCCAACAGGATAAAAATTTACAGCACAGTGAAGAGGACAGCCCTCAAAGGGAAGTGCAAAACGACAGCCAAGACATCCATAAAGAACTCCAAGACAGTGGCAAAAGTGAGGGGCAAAGTGACAAGGGTAAAGAGCCCATGGAGCATGTGCTAGCTGCCTCTCCTAGGCAAGGGGCCATGCTCTCTTCTCCGAAAGTCACCAAGCCCCGGACAGCAAAGAAAAGGGTGCCTAGAGTCATAACTCCAAATGTGACTAGGGCCCTCCGAAGCAAGGGAAAATTTCCAAAGAAGCCCATGGTCGAATTTCCCAAGAGGAAGAGTACTAGAAGAGCCACCCAAAGCAAAGGGAAGGGCAAGGAAGAAATCAGTCATGAACAGGAAAGGGAATTCGACATCATCCAAATCCAAAGTGATGATAGTGATAATGAAGCTCGGATCCTAGAAAATATCTTGATCCATAGAGAAATCCAAATTGATGCCTTGAGGGCTGATCTTCATAGAGCTAGGAATTTCAATCAATTTTTGCAAATCCAAAATAAGCAAATGAGTGTCCATATGGATCTTTATGAGACACGGGCGATCAAATACAAGAAGGAGGCCTCCAAAGCCCAAGTGAGGTTGGAAGAAATCGTGGGTGAGTTCGATGAAATTGAAGGCGAAGATCAGCCTAGGCAAAAGAGGCCAAGAACCATGGGGCTAAAAAAGGCCCTTGAAAAGCAAAAAGAAGAGGAAAATGCCCTTCTCCAATCTACCCCTCTCACTGCATTGTTCGAACAAGAGATAGAGAACAATAGGGAGGCATGGCTTGAGAGAGTTAATGAACACTTGGAGAAGAAATTGGAGAAGGAAAATAGGGACTTGGACCTTCAAAGGAGAATGACGGGGCATTATAAAAAGCTAAATTAGTTTGCCCGACGGAAGTTGAAGGTTGCTCAAGAAAAACTCAAGGAGGCCAAAGGGAAGCGCCCAGCACAAAAATTGAGGAAAGACACCTCAAGAATTCACATCTTGGCCTCCGCTTCAAAAAATGTTGCTAAGAACCCTTGAGGGTCATGCTCGCCAATTTTGGGCAAAATTCGACATATTTTGGTTTTTTGTCATTTTTGGGTTTTTGGCCAAAAACCATGGGCATCGCCATTTCAGTTTGGGGCTCATCAAAGGATGAGAATGGTCTCATTGGATGCCATATTTTCAGGAGCATATACTCAGTGATTTTTAGGACATTTGAAGTTCATTTTCTCCCTGAAATGGTGAAAAATGCTCACTTTTTCTACACTCTGCCCGGTTTATCAGCAAGGTTTATTTTTTGGTTTTTTAAACTCAAGCCTATTTTTGGAGGAATTCCATTGGTCAGTTGGGAGAAAAATAAACATTTTCAGAAAGTAGACACTCAGAGCTTTCCAACGAGCTATCATGAACCTCATTTTGACATCGGGAAGGTTGCCAAAAGTTGCCGGCAAGTCAGGGGACCTTTTGCTGATGTATTTTTTGAGTATTTTTGTAAAAATTGAACCTTTCAAAACTGCTTTTTCCTCATGTGCGTTTAGCTATTTTTGCACATGAGAAGTTATGAAAAGTCAATTTATTTTCCTTTTTTAGCATTTTTTAGATATTTTATGAGATATTTTGTGCCTTAGGCTTTGCAAAGCCTCAAGGACAAAATAAGATATTTTGGATAGGCCAATGAGATTGCATGTTGAACTAAGAGGTTTTCCTCACTTTGGCCTATATATTCCAAAGGATTTCATTGTAAACAAGGCTGAACTTGTTGAATAGAAGCAATATATGGTCATATAAGCTTTGGAAGAAATACTTGTCTCATGCTTTTGGATAGTCTCTTGGATGTTCTTGGATGATGAAAGAGGATTGTTGTTGGATTCCATGACTTGGTAGAATGGTATAGTGTCTCTCTCTTTGTTTTGTTTCCTATTTTTCATTCATAAATCCATGTTCTTTCTTTCTATAGGATAGTAGAGAACAAATTTGAGACATGCCCTTGGAGGCACCTCAAATTTCTTGTTTCTTCATAGCTTCCATGTTTTCTTCATTCTTAGTCATATTAAAGAATTCGTGATTGCTCTTTAATAACTTAAGGATATTTTTGCTTGTTTTATTCATGTTTTTATGCATGCTAAGTATGATTTATGGTATGCCATGCTTACTCATGGCTATCCATAGCTCCATCTATGAAATTTCTCTTTGACTGATTAGATTGTCATTTGTTGAACCAAGGAGGTCTTGTTCCAATCTTTCCCTTTGCCTAAGACTATGCAATCTTGTTTTCAAAGTGCCCAATAACTTGAAATACTGTGTTTAGGCATTCTGGCATAGTGATTTGACTTTTTTGTTTGTCTTAAGTGTATTTCCCAAAGTTTGATAGCCATTTCCTAAAGTTAGAGAGTTATATATCTCTATGCATGGCTTGAATGTTTATTTCTATGCATTGATTAGCTTAAAGTTACATTTCTCATGATTAATGGTTTGCCCTACCATGTTTATGCTAGCTATTAAACTAGTTATGCTTGGAATCCTTTGTTATTAACAAAATTGATGTCCATCTTACTACATTTTTCCCAAAGATCCATTTTGCCTCGAATCAAATCGGCCCTTCAACAACCTTGTATCACCATCTGATAGCTTTCTTTACCTCTTCGACCCCATAGCCCAATTGATATGACATATTTTTACCTATCTTATATCTTTGATTAGTTTCATCCCTCACAAATTAAAAACCAAAACCAAAAAACCTACTTCATAACTAGCCTAAAATCAGAACATAATAAACAAACACACAGATATCCCTTACACAAATAGAGAGAGCCCTCTCTGAGTCCAGGAAGGCTAGGTCCTTGGGCTCCAAAGATTGGTTTGATGTTACACTATCATTTGGCTTGCCAATCAGCCAAATCACGGGACCCTAACATAATGGTGATCACGGTGGGACTCTGAGTGATAAACAAACTTAGTTTCCCTAATCCTTTAGAGACCTTTGAAAATACTATCTTGTTGACTTATCCCACTGCTCACTAACATAATGGCGATCACGGTGGGACTCTGAGTGATAAAAAAACTTAGTTTCCCTAAACCTTTAGAGACCTTTGAAAATACTATCTTGTTGACTTATCCCACCGCTCACTAACATAATGGCGATCACGGTGGGACTCTGAGTTAGTGAAAATCTAAGTACACCTTAGGACTCCAGAAAATCCCTTATCTTCAAGAATACCTGCCATTTAGACACCTCATCTCCACACTAACATAATGGCGATCACGGTGGGACTAACTGAGTACATAACAGTCTATCAAACTCTTGTAGATTCATTAGTCTTTAAAACTTAAACAGGAAAGCAGTCCATAGAACCATTTAGAGTAAACTCTTTTTGTTATCGCCACCCTAGCAAAGTGATGAAACATGTTTAGAATACTTTAATAAACCATAGGCTACACAAAAGAACTCAGAAAAACCCAAAAACCTCCCTTAGATTGGTTTTTGTCAGTACTGGTGGTGGACCATACCAATATCCCCTCAAAACAACTAAAATCCACCTGACGAATCCACTAGCCTCCAGTAGGCCTTACTACCTTGCTAAAATTTAGAATACTATCCGATTGACCTATCCCGTTGCTCACTAACATAATGGCGATCACGGTGGTACATTGAGTCAAAACATCCTAGGTATCCCTTGGGAACTCTCCAAATCTCAGTAAAACTTAGAAGAGTAAAGTCTGGTTGTCTCACCATCCTAGCAAAATGATGACTCAGTTGTAGAACACTCTTACAAACCTTAGGATCACATAAAACTCAAAAAACCCAAAACATTCCCAGATTGGCTTTCTCCTAGTTACTGGTGGTGGACCATAGCTACGCCTTTACAAAAACAACCAAGTTCCACCTGGCGACTCCATTAGCCTCCAGTAGGCCTAAAAACTCCATAAAAAAACCAAAAGATTCATAAACCATACCTTTCTGCTAAGTCATCCTTCCAAAAATTTAAACTTAGGGTGGAAACTCTGTAATCAGTGACAAACTAAGTATAACTTAGCAATTCAGAAAACCTCACCTAAACATAGGAGATAAGAAAAAGTCTTCTTGCCAAGAGAGCCATTAGCTTGTCCATGCAGCCTAGCAAACTGTCAAAACCAAGTGAATCACTCTTCTTTGCAAGTTTCCATCTCAAAGTTTGCTATAAAACTTTTTCCCATAAGCATCTTTGATAGTATTGGTGGTGAACCATAGTTCTCATATAAATCCATCTGGCGACTCCACTAGCCCATCATTTTTGTTTTGACCATCCTTCACATTAGTAAGGCCCTAGAGAGGTCATCCATCCAAAACAATCACAAATACCATCCTCTCTAAACTCTAGACCCGAAATCTGGCTTCACGAAGAATCAACACCAGATCTCATCCAGACCCAAATCCCCCTATCATAGTAGATGACCCAAAGAAGATTCTGTGGCAAGCTTCTGAAACTGGAAATTTAGCTACTGATAGGTCCATCCGTAAAGCAAGATCAGTACCTGAACATCTCACAGCCTTGCAGGACTCCCCTTTTGACTTTTGACTCCGTAAATCAAGTCACAAAGTAAGATATACTTTGACGATCTTGAGCACCTAGATCTGCCATAGAGTCCTAGTAGAGAATCCTCCCCTACCACACCTCCTGAATTTCAGCTCCTCCATCACTTTGGCTCCTACCATCCCAGATCTACTCAAAATTTGATGACTAGTCCAAGTACGTCCGCCACACCAATCCAAACCACTACTGTTCAAACCACCTCAGCTCATCCCGCAAGCCCTCATTTGGTACATCATCCATTAGCTCCTGTCATGGTAGCCTGGTACACACCTTTGGTGTTGCCACAGCCTTTGACTCCCTTACAAAATTACTATCAATCCAAAATCCCACACTTTACCAAAGTTGAGGCTACCACAACTCAACAACATGTATATAGGATTAGCGATGCCTTTGAATACATGGAAATAGAAGACGAGACCATTAGAATGAAGATGTTCGCCAAAAGCCTAGGAGGAGAACCCAAAAAATGGTTTAAGATCTTAAGTCTAAATAGCATCCAAAACCTCCCAGAACTCTCCCAAATCTTCATAAACAAGTGGGAAATCCGAAATAACCCCATTCAAATCCTCTCAGAGTATAACAATCTAAAACGGGAAAATGAGGAAAGTGTCCAGGGATACTGCACTAGGTTCAACAGTGTGTATAACGCCCTCCCACCTCACTTCAAACCCCCACTTGGTTCAGCCTTGGCAAAGTTCCCCGAGGGTTTTGACACATACATGACTTATCAGCTAAGAGACAGGGACCCCCTTACCTTAGAGGAAATGCAAAAAGTAGCCATAAGGGCAGAAGCCAACTTAGCAGAAAAAAGAGCTAGGACTAGATCAGAAAGGAAAGTCACATACTGGGATGAGGTCTCCACTTCAGCCCCTTCCTTAGATCCTAGAATAGATGACTTGGTTAGGTCCATGGCCAAAATGTGGGAAAAGATAAGTGAAAATACCCCTCTTAGGGACAACCAAACAAACCCTCCAAACGGAAACTGGAACCAAAATTTTAGGAGGGAACAGCCTCAAAACAAACCAAGGGAAAATGACCAACAAATTAGGCCACCATTTAATGAAAATTATGTGGAAGAAGATGATAGGGATACAGAATCCATTGATGAAAATCATTTGAACCTCATAGGGTCTGATAATGAGAGTGAGATGTACCTCATAGAAGAAGAACAAGCATTCTTCTCTTCGAATCAGGATGAAACCAACTATGAAGATCCCGAGGATCCTGCCATAGATTTTCAGAATTCCATAGTGGAAGCTCATAGGCAGTATGACCTTAGAAGTAGAAAAAACCAAGGAAACTCCAAGAAAGACAGCTCAGACACTGCTAAAACCCCTGATACCATCCTTAAAAAAGCAATGGATAGCAACAAAATCATGGTCAAGAAAACTGACCAAAAAAAATATAAATCTATTCAAAAAGGTCTTAGCTCAGATGCTCCTAGTACCTCCACAAAGATTCCTGAGATGGCTGTGTCAAACAAAATCCCGAAACAAAGTCAACAAACTCAGAACATAGAGAAATTCATGGCTGAAAAATTTGAAGCAAACATGTCTAAACTACAACTACCTTTCAGTTTTGAGGGTGAAATATCCAAAATAAATATCACCATGCCTCTTACCAAGATTATCACCCAAAACTCTTACAAATCCCAAGTGTTAAAGGTCTTGAATATAGGAAATGATGCCAACACCCTTAATCTAGCTGATGACAATCCCGAAGTATTTTTTGGTCCAAATATAGAAGGGAAATTCCAAGAGGGAACCACTCTTCCCTTTTACATCAGTTTGAATATCCATGACCAAATCCTTCACAATGCCATGCCAGACTTCGGTGCCTCGCATAATATTATGCCTAAGTTTGGAATGGAAAGATTAGGCCTAGAAATCACAAGACCATAGAAAGACTTATATTCATTTGATTCTAGTAGAGTCAAATGTCTAGGCTTGATCAAAGATATTTGTTTCAGTTTGGCCCAAGTACCTGCAAAACATCTGATCATGGACATAGTGGTAGCAGACATCCCTCCCAAATATGGAATGCTTTTATCCAGATCTTGGGGAGCCAAGCTCCAAGGAAATATCCAACTTGATATGTCCTATGCCACTATTCCTGTGTTTGACAAAACTAGAATACTATATCAAGAGTCACACATGAAATACATGATCAGTAGTCAAGAGAGGCCAGAAAACATCCCGACCTATTCCTTGCATTCCGATCTAAACTCTTTCATTCTAAACACTAATGAGGACATTGAAGAACAGTCAGAAGAATTTGAAACAAACTTAGACCCTCCACATCAGTTGCCCCTAGTTCTCTATGATGAACTAGACACTCAAAACTACCATGATCATGAACATCTATTGTTAGTATGAATCTTTCGTCGTAAAAGATCACTTTAGCTACGCATAAAAAATAGCCCTAACATCGATTATGGCTGCAAAATATATTTAAGTCTGCTGCACAAATCCAGTTCTAAGCACAAAAGACATTAAGTAGATAAAATACAATATGGCTCCATGCATCCAATAGACAAGACAAGAACAATGTGTTTAAAAGAATATTTTATATTATATTAATGTTGGCAATATGATGCAATATGTTGTCCTTGATGGCAACCCACTTGATGAAGAGGATGGCAACCTTCTTGATGAAGTTATTCCTGACTTGATGGACTTGGTAAAGATGTAATTATGTGATATGATGTACCTACAGAGCAACTCAGATGTAATGATGAAAGGAATGATGAAAAAATGTATGTCACAAGTAATACGCGGGTTAGCTTAAGGAAGTTGCGTATGCACACGGAAAAGTACGTTCCAAGTCGCGTATGGGCTTTTGCGCTCCAAAATTAGAATACCAATGGGCTTTACCATGGTATTGACCCATTGTATTGAGCGCTGGGTTGTCTATGTGGTCCCGTCCAGGAATACCATCGGAAGTAATGTGGTTTTGACTCATGGTATTGAAAAAGGCTAAATCTATATAAGGAGAAGAATTTCATTGTGCAAAGTGAGAAAAAAAAGGGTCTGGGCTTTAATGAATACTTAACTCTAAAGTATATATGCATGGTGGAACTTTCCTCTTAATTGATAGATCTGATTCTAGAATGTATCTATGAACATAATGAAGCTTCAAGATCTCTAGATCTTGAAATGGAAAGACTCTTGGATGATCTGAAAAGAAGAGATGAAGACCTGGCGCAAATCTGATAAAAGAAGTTGAAGAAATCTGGGTAAGTTCATAGATCTGGTCTGTTCTGCAAATTTTATCTTTTATAGATCTATACGCAGGTTTGGTTCACTGAAAGCGCGTATATACGCGGATATATTTCAGAAAAGGCGCGTATGACCTGTTAGGGTTTTCTTGAAAAGTTGCATGAATGAATACGCGGGTTGTCTTCAGTGAAAGCGCGTATATACGCGGATCCATCTAATAAAAAGCATGTATCATATCTAAACTGATGAATACTCAAAGTTGAATGTGTTTCTGAAGGTCTGTTCTGAAGTCTGGGTTAACTCTGATATTCTAGTTTCAGTAGGTTCACTATTCTGTTTGTAGCATTGGGAAAAGTATGTTTGTTGAAGAGTGAAGGGTTGTGTTGGAGCTGTTGGATCCAGTTTGAAAATTGATGAAACGTGGTCTGCAGTGGATCTGAGGGTTGAAGCCTTCAGTCTAATAATAGAAGCTTTCTGTTAGCAGAGGCTGGTGCTAATATCAGGGGGTAGTAGCTCCCTTCCATGTGAGACTGGTAAACGAGAGCAAGGGGTTGAAGCTCCCTTCCAGGTGAGGCTGGTAAACGAGAGAAGGTTGTAGCCTTCTGCAGGTGGGTGCCTGCATGCTGGTATAAGTCTGCACCAGTACATGATTGTAAGAATTTTTTCTCTATAATAAAATATTGAAGGCTGAGACAACGGCAGCGGTGGTTTTCTCCCGACTTGGGTTTCCACCTAAAAATCATGGTGTTCATGTATGATGCTTTTGTGTGATGTTTCATTCTGTTATTACTGCACATGTCTAATGCTATATAAACATCTGATAAATGAATACATGCAAGGATCTAAGTGAAGAATTGGTTGTTTATTGATATCTCTGTGCATACGTGGGTTAAGTGAAGGGTATCCGTGTATATACGCGAGTTTGGTTCAGTAAAGTAGCTTATGGGTTATTAAAGAATGAAAAAGTAAAAAGATCCTAAGTAAATTCTAAATACTGATTCACTCCCCCCCCCTCTCAGTATTTTTTCAACAATTGGTATCAGAGCGGGTCCTTCTTAAAAGGCTTAACCGCTAGAAGGAAGATCAAGCAGGATGAGCAATCACGAGGGAACAACATCTATCAAACCTCCGCTCTTCAACGGAAGAAATTTAATCTTCTGGAAAATAAGGATGAGATCCTATCTTCAGTCTATGGGAGAAGATATATGGGCCATTGTTGAACAACGATATCAATATCCAGCTGCTACACCAACAAATCCAACTGAAAGAAAGAATTATGAGTCAAATGCAAAAGCGGTCAATGCGATAACTGGAAGTCTAACTGAAGTAGAATTTGTCAAATTCATGTAGCTAAATACAACAAAGGAGATATGGGACAAAATCATCCTAAGCTATGAAGGTGATGCAAAGGTAAAAAGTGAAAAACTTCAATCTCTCAGAATTGAGTATGAAAATCTAAAAATGCATAGTGATGAGAATATTGCTGGTTTATTTTTACGTGTTGATGATGTTGTAAACCGTATGATAAATCTAGGAGAAACAATAACCGAATCCACTTTGGTTGAGAAAATTTTGAGATCACTAACGGCCAAGTTTGAGTCAAAAGTTTCTTCTCTTGAAGAAAAACAGGACCTTCAAATTCTTACTATGGTGCAACTTCATGGCATATTGACTGCATACGAAATGAGGAGAGGAGGACCATCTGAAGTCAAAGAAGTTTTTTTTAAAGTTTCTACAAAAGGGAAAGAAGTTCAAAAACCGGAAGGGTCAGGATATATCTCAGAAGAAGATGAGGCAAACTTTGTGAGAAAACTCCAACTAGGAACCGGAAGATTCAAAGGTAAGCTTCCTTTCAAATGTTTTAATTGTGGAAAAGTTGGTCATTATGCTGCAAAATGTCCTTATAAAGAAACATCTGCTAAAGAGAAAGAAGTATCAAGAAGAAATAAGAATAGGTCTAGCACTAAGAAAAGCTACTATACAAATGAAGACAGTGATGGGTTATCTGACAGTGAGGAAGATTGTGAACAAGATCTTAGACTTCTCATGGCATTTGAAAATAATTCTAGAGAGGATAAGGATGCTTTTATGGATGCTCTAGATGACAATGATTTTCTTGATCAAAACAATCAACTCAAAATATGCTTGGAAGAAAGTAAAATAATCATAGAGACTCTGAAAAGGCAGAATGAAGAAGCAAAGAAACATAATGAAAAATTAGAATGTGAAGTAGTAAGTCTAAGAAAATAACTTGAGAAAGTAAAGACTCTGAATCTTAGATTTGCTAAAGGATCTGAAACCTTAGATGAGATTATCAAGGTTCAACGATCTCCTCTGATTAAGACAGGTCTTCGATATACCGGATAATCCTCTCAGGCTTCAGCACCAAATTATCTAAAGGCAGCTACAACCGGTTTACTACATTCAGCCACTCAACGAGGGAATAAAGAATGTTCACAGGTAAAGCATGATCTTCACAATACAAGGAACACTAACAGGGATATCTCTCAAAGAAGCAACAATCAATAGGTAAATTCAAATAGAAGATTTCATGATCGCAGAAATTTCTACTTCAATGGACAATGTTTCTCATGTCACAATTTAGGTCATAAAGCTGTTCAATGTGTTGCATATAAAACCATCATGACAAGAGAAGCAAGAAAGAAAAGGATGGATGTTGAACCAAAAAGGAACACCTATAACAATTTTTCTCCTCTTCAAAACGAAGTTGAATGTGCTTATTGCAATAAATTTGGCCATGAAGAATCTGAATGTAGGAGCAAAGTCCAGCCAAAACAACATTTTCCTTCAAGTTCCAAAGTATGGAAAAAGAAGGAATCACAGGTTGAAAATTGTGGGATAGCGTTATTTGCAGAAGGTGAAGAAAATCAATGGTACATTGATAGTGGGTGCTCAAGACACATGACAAGTGACAAAAGCAAACTTATTTCATATAATGCTCTAGAAAAGGAAAATAAAGTTACATTTGGAAATGATAATCCTGCTGTAATTAAAGGAAAAGGGTCCGTGTTTCTAAAAGAAAAGGTGAAGGCTAATGATGTCATGTATGTGGATGGATTAAGGCATAACCTATTAAGTGTACGTCAAATGTGTGATCAAGGTACAGAAGTCGTCTTTAGTTCAAAATAATGTGTGGTTCGTGATCTGGATACAGGTAGAACTATTATAAAAGGGAAAAGAACTCCAAGCAACCTATATGTATTGAAGAACTGCAAAGATCAATGTTACTTGAGAAAATCTTCAGAAAATTGGCTATGGCATAGAAGGTTGGGGCATCTAAGCTTCTCTCTAATCAACAAAGCAAGCAGACTTCAAGCTATTCGTGGTCTTCCCAATATTACTCTACCAGAAAGTATCATATGCAAATCCTACCAATTTGGTAAGCAGACCAGAGTACAATTTAATGCCAAAGAAGGATCATCAAGTAGGCCTCTTGAACTTGTTCATACTGACATTTGTGGACCTATGAGGAAAAAGTCACCACGTGGAGAAGAATACTATATCTTATTTATTGATTATTTCTCTAGAATGTGTTGGATTGGGTTGCTTAAACACAAAGATGAAGCATTTGAGAAATTTCAAATCTTCAAAGCACTGGTTGAAAATGAATTGGATCTAAAAATCAAATGTCTTAGATCTGATCGAGGAGGAGAATATACATCAAATGAATTCTTTGAATTTTGTGGACAACATGGCATAAAGAGACAGTTCTCTGTAGCAGGCACTCCACAAAAAAATGGCGTAGCAGAAAGAATGAATAGAACAATTCAACAAATGGCTAGATCTATGCTTGATGATTCTGGAACTCCTGACATGTTCTGGGGAGAAGCAGCACATACAGCAGAAAATATTCTCAACAAGGCACATGTTCGGGTAAATAGTGACAAAACTCCATATGAACTCTGGTATGGTAATTCTCCCTCTGTAAAGCATTTTAGAATTTTTGGAAGTAAATGCTTTATCAAAAATAATGATGAAAAGATTGGCAAGTTTGAACCTAGATCAGATGAAGGGATACTTCTTGGTTACTCATCTACAAGCAGAGCATACAAATGTTACAATAAAAGGCTTCGAAAGATTGTTGAATGTATTGATGTTGTCATTGATGAGTCTCCTACAACTCCTAAAGAAGAAAAACAAGCAACAGAAGAAGATGATGGTGATTTTTGTCCTTCTACATCAAATGGAAATGATATAGACAGTGGATCCAATGAAGAACCTGAAGATAATTTATCAGAGAAAGCTCCATCCAGATATGTTCAAAAGAATCATCCCGAATCTCAAATTTTTGGAAACAAGGAATTAGGTGTACAAACAAGGAGGACTCTTGTGGGATCTTCTAGCTATTTGGCATTCCTGTCCACAATTGAACCCCAAAATGTCAATCAAGCTAGCAAAGATGAATGTTGGATTCAAGCCATGAATGAAGAGCTTGATCAAATTGAAAAAAATCACACTTGGGAATTGGTACCAAGACCACATGATAAAAATGTCATTGGAACCAAATGGATATTCAAGAACAAGTTAAATGAAAATGGGGATGTTATAAGAAACAAAGCTAGATTGGTTTGCAAAAGGTACACTCAACAAGAAGGTATAGACTTTGAAGAAACTTTTGCTCCTGTAGCTAGACTTGAAGCCATAAGAATGTTTCTTGCTTTTTCAAGTTCTCAAAAAATCAAAGTCTATCAAATGGATGTCAAATCTGCTTTCCTCAATGGTGATCTTGAAGAAGAAGTTTATATAGAACAACCAGAGGGATTCATTTTGGGAAATGATAAGAATCTTGTTTGTAAACTTAAAAAGGCTCTATATGGTCTCAAAAAAGCTCCAAGGGCATGGTACTATCGTCTTGACAAATATCTCCATCAACAAGGATTTTCAAAGGGGCCTGCTGATAGAAACTTATACACAAAAATTGAACATGACAAACTTTTGATTGTGATTGTATATGTTGATGATATCATTTTTGGGAGTAATGAAGAATCCTTGAGTCAAAAATTTGCTTCTGTTATGCAGCAAGAATTTGAGATGTCTTTACTTGGGGAACTAACATTCTTTCTTGGCTTACAAGTGCATCAAACTACGGATGGCATGTTCCTATCACAAGAAAAATATCTTAAGCAAATTTTGAAGAAGTATGGCATGGAAGAATGGAAGCCTGTAAGCACACCAATGATAACCGGATGCAATCTCAGTTCTCATGATGATTCTCCCATGGTGAATCAACCAGAATACAGATCAATGATAGGAAGTCTACTTTATCTCACCGGGACTAGACCAGACATTATGCATGCTGTTGGGATTGTTGGACGATTCCAAGCTAATCCAAAAGAGTCTCATCTTTAGGCTGTCAAAATAATATTCAAATATCTGCAAGGAACTCAAGACTTTGGACTATGGTATCCAAAGAATGCTGATCTTACTCTTCATGCTTACTCTGATGCAGATTGGGCTGGAAATGTTGATGATCGAAAAAGCACAAGTGGTGGTGCATTCTATATGGGGCCTTGGTTGGTATCTTGGTTCAGTAAGAAGCAAAGTTCTATTGCCTTATCTACTGCTGAAGCAGAATATGTGGCTGCCGCATCTTGTTGCACTCAACTCCTTTGGATGATGCAAACCTTGGGAGATTTTCAAATCAAATGTACTTCTCCTATCTCCATTATGTGTGATAATACAAATGCCATCAGTATCTCAAAGAATCCTGTTATGCATTCAAAGACCAAGCACATTCCCATCAAGTATCACTTCTTACGTGAACAAGTGCTTGAAAAAAAGGTGAAGTTGGAGTATGTTCCCTCCAAAGAACAAGCTTCTGATATCTTTACCAAACCTCTACCCAGGGAAGCATTCAAATATCTCAGACATAAGTTGGGTGTTGTCTCTTCCTCTCAGAAGATCAGATCTGATTAAATTCAGAATATTAAATTGTATACGCGGGTTTCCTGAAACAAAGTCGTGTATATACGCGAGTTTAATCACATAAATCCGCGTATTTTTGGTTGCTGGCATTTTTTGTTTGGGGTCAGCATTATTCAGCTCAGCTGCAGTGCTGTTTGGTATCTCTGATGCTGTTTGGAGTCACTGTTGATATTTCAGCTCTTATTTTCTGTTTCATTCTCTGAAGTTGTTGTTGTTGAAAGTATTCAGGATACACAAGCAAAGGGGGAGCCTTGGTCATATAGAAAAGATGCTTGGATGCACATTTTCAGGGGGAGCATTGGCTTGATGAGTATAATCCATTGTTGGTATTATGTTGGTTCTATAATATGATCTCTCTCTTGAGACCTTTTTGGTATTGGTCATAAAAGATCACATTTGTAATTTGTTGAAAAGGTCATGAATGAGACCTATGATGTAAATTTGTAATATTCAGTCATGTAAGAACTTGAGTCAAAATGTGTAAACCCTCTCGGTTGGGTATTTGCGTCTCATATGTAAATCCACTTGGTTGGATCTTTGATGTAAGTATGAGTCCTTGGTCATAGGAAGGTCATAGAGTCATGTACTTTATTGACAAATATGTTTGAACTTTCAGCATGACTTCAGGGGGAGCATGATAACTTCAGTACACTTCAGATCTATAGCGCTTTGATAAAGGATAATTACTTTGTGATGGTTTTGATCCACCCTTTTCCCTTGATGTCAAAGGGGGAGAGACATGGTGTTTGATGTTTGAATAAGGGGAGATTCTGTTGTGGTGATCAAACACCATCATGGTTTGCCATCAAGTCCGAAGGGGGAGATTGTTGGCAATATGATGCAATATGTTGTCCTTGATGGCAACCCACTTGATGAAGAGGATGGCAACCTTCTTGATGAAGTTATTCCTGACTTGATGGACTTGGTAAAGATGTAATTATGTGATATGATGTACCTACAGAGCAACTCAGATGTAATGATGAAAGGAATGATGAAAAAATGTATGTCACAAGTAATACGCGGGTTAGCTTAAGGGAAGTCGCGTATGCATGCGGAAAAGTACGTTCCAAGTCGCGTATGGGCTTTTGTGCTCCAAAATTAGAATACCAAGGGGCTTTACCATGGTATTGACCCATTGTATTGAGCGTTGGGTTGTCTATGTGGTCCCGTCCAGGAATACCATCGGAAGTAACGTGGTTTTGACTCATGGTATTGAAAAAGGCTAAATCTATATAAGGAGAAGAATTTCATTGTGCAAAGTGAGAAAAAAAAGGGTCTGGGCTTTAATGAATACTTAACTCTGAAGTATATCTGCATGGTGGAACTTTTCTCTTAATTGATAGATCTGATTCTAGAATGTATCTATGAACATAATGAAGCTTCAAGATCTCTAGATCTTGAAATGGAAAGACTCTTGGATGATCTGAAAAGAAGTGATGAAGACCTGGCGCAAATCTGATAAAAGAAGTTGAAGAAATCTGGGTAAGTTCATAGATCTGGTCTGTTATGCAAAGTTTATATTTTATAGATCTATACGCAGGTTTGGTTCACTGAAAGGGCGTATATACGGGGATCTATTTCAGAAAAGGCGCGTATGACCTGTTAGGGTTTTCTTGAAAATTTGCATGAATGAATACGCGGGTTGTCTTCAGTGAAAGCGCGTATATACGTGGATCCATCTAATAAAAAGCATGTATCATATCTAAACTGATGAATACTCAAAGTTGAATGTGTTTCTGAAGGTCTGTTCTGAAGTCTGGGTTAACTCTAATATTCTGGTTTCAGTAGGTTCACTGTTCTGTTTGTAGCATTGGGAAAAGTATGTTTGTTGAAGAGTGAAGGGTTGTGTTGGAGCTGTTGGATCCAGTTTGAAAATTGATGAAACGTGGTCTGCAGTGGATCTGAGGGTTGAAGCCTTCAGTCTAATAATAGAAGCTTTGTGTTAGCAGAGGCTGGTGCTAATATCAGGGGGTAGTAGCTCCCTTCCAGGTGAGACTGGTAAATGAGAGCAGGGGGTTGAAGCTCCCTTCCAGATGAGGCTGGTAAACGAGAGAAGGTTGTAGCCTTCTGCAGGTGGGTGCCTGTGTGCTGGTATAAGTCTGCACCAGTACATGATTGTAAGAAGTTTTTCTCTATAATAAAATATTGAAGGCTGAGACAACGGCAGCGGTGGTTTTCTCCCGACTTGGGTTTCCACCTAAAAATCATGGTGTTCATGTATGATTCTTTTGTGTGATTTTTCATTCTGTTATTACTGCACATGTCTAACGCTATATAAACATCTGATAAATGAATACATGTAAGGATCTAAGTGAAGAATTGGTTGTTTATTAATATCTCTGTGCATACGTGGGTTAAGTGAAGGGTATCCGCGTATATACGCGAGTCTGGTTCAGTAAAGTAGCGTATGGGTTATTAAAGAATGAAAAAGTAAAAAGATCCTGAGTAAATTCTAAATACTGATTCACCCCCCCCCCCCCCCCTCTCAGTATTTTTCCAACAATTAAAGAATGGGGCACCTGAGAGGAAAACAATAAAGATGTTTTCCGGTTCTCCTCAATGGGATGGGTTTTTGAAAGTCCTCAGCGTTTCAGATCTAAAATTCCTCTCTCTTATTGTGGTTGAAAACCCAGACAAACATAGAACTCAATGGGAGCTCACAAGGAAAAAATGGAAAATGGTGACCAAGAGTAGATCTAGTGTGATCTAATGCAATGGATGTGACTAATTAATGGGGAAAGCCCTTCTATTTATAACAAAATATTGGGGTGTTCTAGAACTCAGTGCATGAATAAAATATTATTAATCAAAATTCTAGAATCACCCTTTAGGAATATTTTATTATATTTGTTGGAGGGAAAAGATCTTTTGACTTGGGTCAATTCCTTTATTTATAAACAATAAATAAATAAATTATTTATTTATTATTTTAGGGAGATGATGGGAATATAATTAAATAAATAATTATTTATTTAATTATTTAAAAATGATTTAGTCAAATTTAACTAGGAATATTATTTAAATAATGATTTGAATAACTTATTCCTAGGAAGTAATTAAATAAATAATGAATTATTTAATTAATTTCCTTGTTTTGGGTTAAATATGACCAGGAAATATAGACAAATGTTATTTTACATGGTGAAATCAATTTTACTTAGGGTAAAATTGGTCTTACATGGTGTACTTGGGTTCATCTAATGATAAGGATTTAGATGACCAAAAAAATGGTGTAACAGATTTCCCCCCAACGTACGAGTGTTAGGAGAAAATCGTATAACTGAAGTACGTTGTAAGAACTCAATCACTAGACATGAAGAGGGAAGTGAGAGAGAGGAAAGTGAGGTAGTCTAAAGTGCTAAAGGACTAGACCCGGAGGAGACGAGACTTACAGGTGCAACAAGTCTCTAGGTGATGAAGTAGTACCAGTGTTAAAGGCGACGAGGGAGGCATGCCTATGCCCACCGATACAATAGTACAAAGAATAAGGCGCCCGGAAAAACACGGAATGCAATAATGAAGCATGTGCTGGCCTAAACATGAGCCAGATAAATAAAATGATGAATCCCACATACATGCGATGCCTAGAATAACCTTCAGGACTTATAAGAGAATATTTTAGTACATGAGATAAAAATATACCCAAATGCCCCCTACACACGGGGAAGGGCTCTCACAATCTGATTGATACAGGTAAATCAAAGAGGCGCTGCAAGCGGTTGAGGCCGATATCATTAAATGAGAGGAGCTGCATCATGGGTGGAAATGAAAAAGTCATCCGGGCATGTGGGGGGCTACCTACAGGGCCACCCCCTCATGAGGGTTGAGACATCTCACACACGCCCGGGAATCATCAATAGTTGCTGCTACATCACTGGACCATCAAGTGTATAGATCACGATCATGCTGAGAAGAGCTCGAACCAAGGTACACTGCCCCCTAGACTTGGCTTCTGGAGTAAATGAGCTGATGTCGAAAGAAGTAGGTCCGCATAGGTGAGGCAACAAGGGAACCCCAACTAAGGTGCGAGGGAAAATAGTATAGCGACGAACAAATAGACACTAATGATGATGATGGAATGAGGGATATGGAGGAGCGGTTAGACAACTTCCCTTATTAGAGCATAAAGGGCATGTATGGCTGGGCAGTGATTGACACAATATCAGGAGGGATAGGGGACAAGGGTGCAGAAGGCCATAATATGCGACACGAGAGAGGGATCAAGCAAGAAAGGAGGGAGGACTATAGCGGGGTACAAAGGGACTCGGGATAGACTCCATGAATGTGATGATGACTCGACTCAGATGCTCTAAACAAGGGTGACTCAATGGTGTTGCCTCATAGTACAGTTCCAATGGGGGACCATAAAAGCATGAGTACAATAGAGTATCTCATGATGAAAATCAACACGAACGAAGACGAGTAAGGAGGCAAAGTGGTGCCCCAAGTACAAGTGTTCTAAGTGAAGAAATTCAATTTTGAGAAGAGGTAAATAGACCCTTCATGGAAAAAATGTGTCCTGGTGAAGTATCACAACATGAAAAACTGACAGATACCAATTTGACTGCTCAGTGAGAGCTTTCCAACGGTGCGGACGGTGTGTCGAACGGGGCTACAGTTTGGTCGCAGCGAGCGAAAGAAAAAATAGGGGTTTTCTTCTAATAGAGCATTTTCCCTCCAAAATCATTCATTTTCTTGTGTAGCTGTGGTGAATGTGGAGAGGAGATAAGGCCCTAAATCTTGCGGCGATCATAGCGGACAAACCGATCGTTGGAATTGTGATCCGCCAGTTGCAGGTAAGAGGCCTAATCCTACTCTTTGTTTTTGATGGATTCAAATTGCAGATTAGGGTTTTAAATCTCAGTAACTGCCCCTACTTTAGCATTACGGTTGGGTCGCACTTTTTGGGGCAAAAGCTACGACCTGGGACGCAGGTTTTGGCCTGAAAGGTGCGACTTGGCCAAAGTTTTGCCCAAAAAGTGCGACCTGGTAGATGTGGTAGGTTTCAGTGCTGTTATGAGCTGAGATTTTATTTGGGTGTAAGGTAATGCAGTTTGTGGATCTAGAGACTAACAAAAATTATGGTTTTGTGCAAATATGGCAGATATACGGATCAAGTGGAGAGAGAGAGACTTAGGTACATTACGGATGGAAATCCAAGAAGATCAGGGTGTCCGTCGTGCACTGGCTAGGTATGGGGTTCTGAAATTTTTGGAGAACCCTTTGATGAGGGCTAGAGAGCCCTTTTTGGCTCGGATTATCAGTTACTAGGATCTAGATCATGAGGCGTTTATAGTGCAGGGGCACAGGATCGAGCTGATGGTCTAGGATCTGTATTTCTTGACTGGTCTCCCACCATTAGGGATAGTGGGAAATACACAGCCAGTGTTACCACGGGGGCGTAACATTATGGAGTTTGTTGATTGACATTGTCGATCAGGTGTTCGAGTTAAAGGGACGTGGATATCTATTGGGGATCTAGAGAGGTTGGAGACCCGAGCAGTAGCTGCAGTAGTGCTGCGGATCTTTGGCATCCAGGCATTCCATCACATCATTGGAGGGCAGATGATGATTGTAGAGAGTGTGTTGGGGGGTACCTACTATGGGTGGGCCTAGATAATGTTGGTGTCAGTGAAACGACAGCTGTCGCTATGTAAGCATCAAGTGAATCATGATTGTTCCTATGGGACAGTTTTGTGCTCTTTCTTCTTTGAGAAGATTCTAACCTTGCGACCTCGTATACAGTTTCCTGATGGAGGTCTGAGAGAGCCCCAGATGCATCGGTGGGGACGATTACTATGTAGAGGAGGAGGAGGGGCAATCGGACGGGTGTTCCAACCAGAGTTCTTCGCCCATTGGGATCAGATGCCACTATACATAGATGACTATCCCTACAGTGGGATGAGTTATTGGGGAGATCCGGACTTGCCGCTTCCACTTGTTCGAGTGTGGGGGGCCGATGGTAAGTGACAAGCTACTAATCTGTTATGTGCATTTTAGATTTTTTGACTAGTAATCATGGTACTAATATTAATATTTTTGGGAATGTAGATATAGCTCCGGTGAAACCGGTCGGATATATGGGATGACCTGTAGCAGCAGGAGCTATAGGTGCCAGTGGATCAAGGACAACACAGAACGAGGATATGGCTACTCTGGTGGAGGACATCCATCGTAGATGTGAGGGGCTGTTGACCGGTGTGTCGGAGCATGGTTGGCAGGATTTAGATGACCAGTACATAGAGTTATGTATTGGGATACCCTCAGAATGGCGAGGTATCATGTGACGCATGTTGATGGCCGGTCAGACTGTGCGTGATCTACGAGCTACGGGAGTAGAGCCATTGGCTCGGGACCCTCCAGAGAGTGACTAGATGTAGGGAAAGTGGTGCCCCCTAGTGTTGATGTAGGGGCAAGTGGTGCCCCCCATTTTGTAGTTTTGTTTTTTGGACCATGCTATGGGAATTTTGTATGTTTTAGAGCAGATGGAATCTAAAAACACATGTTATATAATATATATATGATTTATGTACATTTTTTTGATGATGTGAAATTTTATTGTCTTGTGTGTGATAAATGCCAGTCTAGAACATGATTTGCGATTTGATCTACGTAGTGATTTTGATGTCGAGGGATATGGGTGAAAGTAATGAATCGAAATTCATGTATCAAAAGTTTCACCCGTAGATATTGTCTAAACAAAATGGGGTTATGCACACGATAGACACCATTAAGTTGTAAGACAAGAAGCAGGGAGCAGGTAGATGCCCCCTCATCAATAATACACCGAGCGACACTGGCATTGTGGATTTTGACTGGGATTTGGAAAGAAACCGAAGGAGGAAGGGGGGGATGATCTGACTGAGGGCGTTGAAAACAATCAATTGGTCATCAACAGGATCTACAGCACCCACGGCAGATAGTAGAGCATTTTTTTGAGAAGGGCACGACTGGAGGAGTTCCAGTGTTGAAATGGTAGCAAGAGATTATGCCAGATCATCTACTATGTTGTATGAATGGGCAGCCCGACCAGAGGCAGCATTTCGGTGTAATGGTCCCTTAGAAGGCTTGGGATGAACCTAAGCTTTGGGCGGAGGGAGTTGCAAGGGACCATTGGGTGTCGATAGAGGCTCTGTAGGACGTGAAGATGGAGACTCAGAGACAGACAGAATGGGAGGTGTGGAATACTGACGGGACCGATTTTGAAGGTTGAGGTCGACAGTGATAGGTGGGTCAGAGGCCATCATGAGAATCTAGTAATCAGAGGAACCAGAAAGGGAAGGTTGAGTGGTTACCAGGGCATGAGGGGGTTGAGTGGCCACAAATCCTTGTGGAGGGAAAGGATCGGTAAACACAGCGGGTGGAGAAGTAGCTGGGGTGGGAGGGATAGTAGGGGAGGAGTGTTGTCCCCGCACGATGGCCCGAGACTCCCACATTTGATGCATTTGCGGTAATAAGGGACAATCGTGAGTGTAATGACCATAAACACCGCAACATGAACATGGCTTACTGGTGCGAAGTGGCCTGTCCGGCTTCGGCTGAGAAGCCTGTGGCTAGTTGGCAGTGTGAGGATCGATACTCGAAGGATTAGGTCCATGATTACCAGGGGAATATTGGTTTCCTTTCCTCTTTCTTTGAGAAGGAAGAGAATTGGTCGCGCCTTGCTGCGCAAATACTTGCCCTGGAGGGGGTAGTAAGTGTTGCGGCGGGGGTTGAGAAGGAAAGGGGGTGAGAGGTCAAAATGCTGGAGGAGCTGGGACACCAGGTTGTGGGTAAGGATAAGGATTAGGATGGGAAACATTGAGGTAAGAAGGAGGGTGGGCAAAAGGAGGAGGCATGCCATATCCTGGATACATGCTACCTGGAGGGGAAAAAGTGTCGGAAGGGCTGGCCCCTCCTGGAGGGAAACTATAGCCCAGAAGAGGTTGGGCAGAGGTATGTGACAGGGCTCCAACGATACTGTTGGCAGAGTGAGATGCCCCCGAGGCATTGGGGCCACCGGGCTTGGGGAGGTTAGGAAGGACGGTATAAACATAACTAGATTGGGCGTAGATGAGGTCATATTTCAAGGCTATTTGGAGGGAGGCTTCTTTGGTTTGGGAAAAATGGGATGCAACATATTTTCCAATGGGAAGTAAGAGAGAGCGAAGGAACCAGTCCATGTAAACCCGATCTTCAAAGGGGCGCGACACAAGCTCGGTCTTCGTCGCATAAGCTCGGTCTTCGTCACCATTCCTCTTCGTCGCCATTCTTGGACATGAGCATAAAGGCGGGTCGAAGAGGATTGATGAAAAGAGGTTAAGAGTTCAGTTCCAGTGTCGTATCGGAGAGGAAGCTAGAAATAGGATAAAAAGGCTTGGGTAATGGTCGCAAAGGTGGTATGGGAAGAGGTGGCTTGATCAACATACCATTTAGAAGCTGCGCTGGTAAGCGTGTGTTGGAACAAACGAAGACAGATGGAGTCATCGGTGATGGAATTGGGGGAACACCACATGTGGAAAGATCGGATATGGTTGGAGGGATCTTCACTAGCAAGGCCTTCGAACTTGGGAATGTTGGAGGGAAGCTTGGTTGGCATATTAGGCCAACTAACATCGTGGCGCATAGGGTCATTAATGAGCTGATTTAAGTTGGGGAGACTGAGGCCGGCCATATAAGGGAGTAATAGGGCAGTCGAGGTAGGTCCCGTAGTGGTTCCACTGGAAATGGACCTAGTGGTAGAACTGGGGTTAGGGCTAGGTCCTGAACTAGACATGGTGAAGGTAAGAGAGGGAGAACTAGAAGTAGGGGGACAACCCAGACAATCAGAGGAAGAGTCGGAGTGCGGACTCAGGGGAGGACTTACTCGAGGACGACGGGAAAGAGGAAGTCGACCGACCGGAAACTGAGGGTGAAGGCCAAGAAATCTCTGGGAGAAGCGCCTTGGGGGTGCAACGATGACGAGAAGAAGAAAAACCGACAGGGGCAGGGAGGGACAAAATAAAGTAAGGTCAAGGGTGGAGAGGTGCAGTGACAATTGATTTTAAAGTCTTGGCCACACAGTGTTAACCATGCTCTTCTTCACTTAGGGTCACTGTGTGGCGTGCATTAATTTTAATTGTTTAAACCTAGACGTTTTGAGAGTAAAAGAAAAAGTGTGCTGCGTAACTAAAAATAACTCTACGGTAAATAAGACTAAAAGAATAGAAAATTAACAGCTACCAATGCATCATTCTAACCCAAAAAGGTGGGTCTCTCAAAACTAGTCTATAAGAGGGAAAAAACGAAGCAAAGCACGCTAAAAATAGGCCAATAGATCTAAGGTCGGGAGGGACAGGGATCTAAAGGAGAAAGCTGCTAAAAAGAGGTGCAGAGAACAGCAAAGAGGCAGAGGCAAGGTTGCTGCTAAAAAGGGGGAGATTAGCTAAAAATAGAAGGGACAATGAGGTGGCCCTAGAAATGAACCCAAAAAAAACTATATGAGGTGATTTGAAAGGGGGAAGAGCTGATCTAAAGAGATCTGAAACTAAGGTATCAGATCTGAAAGCAATAAGGCTGAAACTCTGGAAATTCAGACTTCTGAAACAGAAAAAACTCTCCCAAAAAAAGTGGAGGGTACTAGAGCCCTAAGGGGAAATATTCCCACTTAGTTGAGTGAAACAGATCAGAAACAGGTCTAAACGGGTAGAGACGGAGGCTGGAAAACCCTGACAGAAGCTTTAGACAAACCCAGAAAAAGTTCTGGAAAATTGCAGAAAAAAGTGCAGGTCGCAGGCTCTGACCTATTTGTTGTCCAGGAAGTAGATTTAGGGCAGGAAAGTGCGACCTCAAGTCCAGGTCGCACATTTTGTGCCGATAAGTGCGACCTGTAGATCTGGCTCTCTCGACGACAGATTTCAGAAAAATTTGTCGTCTCAGCTGCGGCTGATGTCTGTCACCTGCGTAATAAGGCCAGAAACACATGGAAGTTAAAAATTTGACTGTTAGAGGGTTTTATAGGTGGAAAGCACCATAAAAATAGGAAAAACAGAAAATGGAAGAGAAACCCTAGGGTCTGAAAGAGCTAGATATGCAGGAATATATAAAATGATAGCGGTCGCAAAAGAAAACCCGTGTGGAGTCACCAATTGTTAGTATGAATCTTTCGTCGTAAAATATCACTTTAGCTACGCATAACAAATATCCCTAACATCGATTATGGCTGAAAAATATCTTTAAGTCTACTGTACAAATCCATATCTAAGCACAAAAGACATTAAGCAGATCAAATACAATATCGCTCCATGCATCCAATAGACAAGACAAGAACAATGTGTTTAAAAGAATATTTTATATTATATTAAAGAATGGGGCACCTGAGAGGAAAACAAGAAAGATTTTTTCCGGTTCTCCTCAATGGGATGGGTTCTTGAAAGTCCTCAGCGTTTCAGATCTAAAATTCCTCTCTCTTATTGTGGTTGAAAACCCAGACAAACATAGAACTCAATGGGAGCTCACAAGGCAAAAATGGAAAATGGTGACCAACAGTAGATCTAGTGTGATCTAATGCAATGGAGGTGACTAATGAATGGGGAAAACCCTTCTATTTATAACAAAATATTGGGGTGTTCTAGAACTCGGTGCATGAATAAAATATTATTAATCAAAATTTTAGAATCACCCTTTAGGAATATTTTATTATATTTGCTGGAGGGAAAAGATCTTTTGACTTGGGTCAATTCCTTTATTTATAAACAATAAATAAATAAATTATTTATTTATTATTTTAGGGAGATTATGGGAATATAATTAAATAAATAATGATTTATTTAATTATTTAAAAATGATTTAGTCAAATTTAACTAGGAATATTATTTAAATAATGATTCGAATAACTTATTCCTAGGAAGTAATTAAATAAATAATGATTTATTTAATTAATTTCCTTGTTTTGGGTTAAATATGACCAGGAAATATAGAAAAATGTTATTTTACATGGTGAAAGCAATTTTACTTAGGTTAAAATTGGTCTTACATGGTGTACTTGGGTTCATCTAATGATAATGAGTTAGATGACCAAAAAAATGGTGTAACAGCTATGTCTTGAGGAAAGTAAGTGTGTTCCTTTTGAAACAGAGATAGAGCAAGAAGCACAAACCATTAGGTGCTATCAAGCAAATTTCTCAAACCTTTGTCAAACATCAGCAGTAACATCAGGAAACTTTTTCAGAACAGAGGCATTAGAATACTTACATATCACAAACCTCTTCGGAACTTAGGAGCAGGGAAGCTTAATGTTCTTACCATACCTCAAGGATTTACCATCACATTAATCTACCATTGCAAATGAAACCTTGACTGTAGCCATAGCAGTTCCAAATCCAGAAAAAATGTCGGATAAACTTTCTATAAGCAAAGATGATGATTGCAGTCCAAGTATACCTGAGTTACTTGAACTGGCTAAAATTTTGTCACTCCATCAAAGACTTAGAACTGCTAGAATTGGAAATCTCATTCAAAATACTACTTCATACAGAGAAAACAGTGAGAGACACTATGCCACTACCATCACTCCAAGAAACAACTTCGACAAAATAAAATACAAAAATCTGAACCAATCAGTAATAGTCAAATATAAAATAGCTGGTCATAGGATTTTCTTTGATTTCAGAAACACTAATATACATCCTGGTGACAAAAATTTTATCCTTCATGCCCAAGACCATGATATACCAATGATAAGTGTTTTTAATCATATGTCTTTGCAAGATGATGTTTCAAAGTATAGCCAATTGATTCCATTGCAAAGTAGACAGCTCAAATATTTTTTCCAGTATGCTGGGAGTAGTTCCAGTTTCAAATTCAGAACTGCAAAACCACCGGATATCAAAAACATGCTCCTAAAAACCATGTTTCCAGTCCTAAATTTCTTCATATTGACATACCTTGATGATGTCATTATATATTTCAAGAATGACAAAGAATACATGCATTACTTGAAAAAGATGTACAGTAAAGTAAGCAGTGGGAATCAGAGGTATCAAGAGGTACAGCGGGAAGATACGGGTTTGTTCAGAGATTCATGAATGAATCTTTATGTCATGCTTGAAAGAGAAAATTTTCCAAATTTATCTTTTCAAGAGCTAAGTGGACCAAGAGTGGTAGGAGATCCTTATGAGGATAAGATGCTTAAGTTTCGCCATTTCCAAGATATCTGAGTTTAAAATAGTTTAAAACATTGTATATACCATTATTTGAAAAATAGATAAAAGTAGAAAAGTAAAAAACAATAGAAAAATAGAAAAGAGGGTAGTTTGAAAAATAGAAATAAGGCCCCATGTTCAAAAAATAGTCATTCGGAAAGCGTGCAAGCCTAAATGCTGCTACTAGTGCTCAAATGTCTTGTTCAGTTATCTAGCCTAATCATAGTTGAACATGTTTTAAATTTATTTGCTGATAAGTTAGTGAGTGGAAAAGATGGTCAACATTGTGTAAGCTTGACTTATCAAAGAGAGTAGATTCGGAAAATATACTAGTTCCACATGCTCAAAACAGAACCAAAGAGGGAAGCAGGGATGAAAAACAAATTGTGTATCCTAGCCCCGTTTTTCCTAGTTTTCATTTTATGAAAAATAATATTTGTGTGCAGCTTGTCTTTCGTGCCACAAGTACATGAAAAATCAGACTGTCTAACCCTGATTTGATCATTTTTCAATTTCATGTTTTAGATTAGAGAACAAAATCTTTTCAAACAGCTTAACCTTGACAATTCATATAGCATAGGTAGAGTAATGAAGGAGTTCATCAGCTTAATCTGAACTCCCAGTAGATATAAGTGTAGAACTAGATAGGTTCATTTTTCAAAAAAAAATATATTGTTAAAAGGTTGCTAGTCCAAATGCACCCAAAGGAAGAAAAAATGTTAGGAAAGATAGTGGGGTAGGTAGAAATATCATTGATGCTAATCATGTTGTCAATTTTCAGAAATAGCATCAAGGAAGAATGAAATTTGCGCCAATGGATAAGGCACTGGTCTTCATAATCCAAAGATCTAAAATTCTGGACACCTCCTAAAAAGGAGTTGCCCTCCCCAAATGAAGCCATTGTTAGTCATCAATATTTTTCACTTATTGGTGATGACTAGTTGTAACAACCAAGTTTTCTAGCAGCTGATCTAAAAATTGCCAAATTTTCCAGCTGGAAAACACCCATAAACATTTTTTTCCCTCCTACCTTTTCAATCTGCCCATGATGAGATGAAACCTCATTATCAAGCCCTATCTAGCCTCAGCCATACTAGCTTTTCCATTAGCACCAAAGAAAGCAATCCAAATCTGTCCAAAGAAGTCTCCCCTAAGTTAGGTAGTGGCGCTTTAGGCATTTCTCCCTTGGAAAACTATCCTAAAGCCAAAGAACCTCTATCTGCTATAGACTAGTGATGACAGACCTTCCCATTCTGCAAATAAAGTTGGTTACACCCTTAAGTCGCGCCACTAACAAGCCCTAAAGTATCGGCAATGCACATGCCCTAGGTCAAAACTGATATTAGGTGGTTTTACAGTGTTTCAATGGATCTTTCAAAGAGTAGAAATGTACCAGCATCCCAGAAGACAGTATTTGGCTCAACATGAGAAGACAGCTGCTTCTCATGTGATTTTGAGCCTGGGATGCAGCTACATGGCAGAGAGTTGTTTCATTAAGCTCCTGTGATCACAGTCAAAGCATGAAAAGGCAGTGAAAGGAAAAATAACACTGTTAAAAGCTGATGAAATGGAATCACTGAGAAAACCTTCTTCATTTTATAAGTAGAGGGTTTGAGGATTGAGAAAACCTCCTTCATTTTTTAAGTAGAGGGTTGAAGACTGAGAGCGCCTCCTTCATCTATAAGCAGAGGGCCAAGGATAAAGTTTGATTTTAAGAATTGCACTGACTGTAAGGAAATTTTTTGGGTACAATGAGATAGAAACTAAGGTTTTCTAAAATAAAAATGATGATTAAAGGCAGAGGCAAAGCAGTGGGCTTTTAAAATTGGTTTTCATGAGTTTCACTATTATCTAAATTACAAGGTGAAGCTAATGGGTTGTTCATCAATGAAGAAATATTATTAAGCAGATGGCCAAAAGAGTCAAACAGTCATGGTCTCAAACTAACTTCTGTCATCATGCATAAGGGAAACCACTATCAGTGTGTTCATAAAAAATTCTTCATTTGGTTGAGACAGAGGTTGAAAGGAAACCAGGCATTTGTCAAAGTAGGCCTCCTTCATCTATAAGCATAGGGCTAGAGCAGTGATTGATTCTAGGTTTTTTTTTACTGACTGAGAGACAAATTGTAAGAACAGTAGGAGACAGTTGAAGGCTTATGAATAGAGCAATGATGTCAAAAACAAAGGGAAATCATGAGTACTATAATTATCAAAGAAGCTGACTTATCTCCTATCAAAGATTTCTTTCAAAGGCAGTCTGACGCCAAAAATGAACAAACCTTGCTGAGGGATGTCATTTCCTTAAAAGTTACAAAGATCCATCTCCTTGATAAACAGGCTTGACATTTAGTCTCTGTTCCTTTAACAAAACAGAGTTGAAAGTAGTTGAAATCATCTAGGCTAAGCACAAGCCAAAAAGTGATGATTGTTTTTCAAAAGGTTCTTTTCTTCCTGTTCATATGGAAATTTCTTTCAATAACTCATCATAGTGGACAAAAGGAAATTCGAGCTTAGTTTTCCCAAAAAGGCATTGCAACTTAACACATAGGTTCATAAATGTACAAGAAGGATTATGGCATGTGTTTCACGTTTTGGAACAACATTAAAAGCCAATAATGCATGCCATTGTTACAAATGAAGGCATTTTCCTTATGAAAATAGGTCAAAGGTACCTTGTTGTTGCATTTTGAGTAAAGGAGAGGTTTTTAAAAGAAATTCCCTTTTGATAAACAGATGATAGTAAAAGCCTAGGTGAGGTCCTTTCACCCACAGTCAAAAAGGCTCAAAATAGCACCTTCCATCTCAATCAGTTTCACAATGGGCATAACCACCTTCAAAGCATCAGGAGCATAATTTTGTTTTTACAATCCAGATATCAAAGAGGAAATAATGTTTTATTCCTTAGTAAGAAATAGTGGAAAGCTTTTAAATTCTTAAAAGGGCTTCTTT
Organism: Pinus albicaulis; assembly: GCA_034641835.2. Classification (NCBI taxonomy): domain Eukaryota; kingdom Viridiplantae; phylum Streptophyta; class Pinopsida; order Pinales; family Pinaceae; genus Pinus; species Pinus albicaulis. Next base: position 187,631,519 of record CM076574.1, read on the forward strand.
ACTTCAAAAAATGTTATGGCTATAAAAAAGTAGTTCTTGCCACTATGTCATTTATTTTGAGCAAAAAGAGTCTCAGTTGTGTTTTAAAAAGACATGAGCTTCATGTTCTGTTTTAACCCAACATCCTTTTCAAAAGTTTTCAAAAACCCTCACCAAGAAAACGTAGAAAGGGTAATTGACTTTTTCGCTTTCTAAAGAAGTAAAGGGACCATTGCAAGCTCATTTGAAATTTTCAAAGCACAAACAAAGCCTCCCCTTAGCTTCTCACTGGACCGAAGAAGTGTTTTCGAGCAAGTTCACAGAGTTTTCAGGATTTTTAGACCACGCAGCGTGCCTGGAAAAACGTGCGGCACGTTCAGGTGAAATTTTGCAAAGGAGTTGTATTGTTGTGCGGCGTGCCTATAGCGGTGCACCTGTAGGTGCGGTCACAACTGCCCGAAGGCCGACCCGACATCATTTCTATTGTGCGGCGCCTTCCCTTTTCAACGTGCCGTGCATATGTTAATAGTCCAAATGCCTTCAAAATTTCTCGAAGCTGCTCAAACTCTTCAAACAAAGGCCACCATCAATCTTCGAGGTATTTTTGTGTGCCTCCTAGGTATATTCAAATTTCTAAAAGGGTTATCAATGTTGTGTTTTTCAAAGACTAAAATGTGGTAAAGAAATGAAACTCTTGGTGTAAATCAAGGTGTGTTGGGGTAAAATAGTTCAAAGAATATGGTCACAGCTGGATGAAAGTGGAGTGGTCATTATTTGTGTCTAAAGGCCTAAAAAATGCCCTCAAAACAGTGCTAAAACATAAACCTGCAAGTCATAATATACATAGTAGTAGAGGTTTTGTCAATTTGTGAAGGTAACCTAACTATGATAAGACAAAGCTAAATCTCTGTCAACAAAGTGTATTGGTGAAAACGGTGTTAGAAGGTGAAACAGTGAAACAACTCCTGCCTCATTTTCCCCATAAAACAAGTTGTGGTGACAAATGTTTCAAACTCAGTCTAGAGGTTTTTTATCTACTTGTGAATGTGAAACAGTGAAGTACAAGAGAAGTGTTTTTGATTGAGAGGGGTGCTTTGTTCGCTGCAAGGCTGTTTTTGCTTACACCAAAACACAAAGAGCTTTGTGACCTTACCCAACACAATGATCATTTGATTGTGTGTACCTTTTTGTTTATCTATGTGCTTGTTATTATAACTACTTGTTGATTGGCATAAAAATGGAGACAGATAGTGTTTTGGAAGGAGAAGAGAGTTTTGTGTTAAAGAATCATTTCACATAGAATTTGAAGAGATCTGCCTTGGTCAAACAGCGACTAACAAAGAAGAAAGAGTTGTGTTTGAGAAAGCATTTTAAAAACCATTTTGAGGCATCTTGGTGTTGCAGAGAGCATTCAAAACAAGATGCCTCCCAGGCAGGATAGTAGGAGTGCCTTGCATAAGAGATTTGAGCCTACTTCCAATGAAGAGGTGAATGCCCACCCATCAGTCTTGTTCAATTTCCATAAGGTTGGGTGTTTAGATTTTTGTCAAAGAGTGCAAGAGGTGAAGAGCTTTTCTCCTTTGACACACCTTTGCACTTTGAGGTTTCAAGACAAGCATTTCCAGCTGGCAAGCCTTGATTTCAAATTCTCTCCAAGGTCCATCTCCAAGGCCACTAAAATCCCCTATATTGGGGAGAAGTGGTTTAAACGAAGCCATTTGGACTCAAAATATTACAAGCCTTTTCTAAAGCCTGAGCATAGAGATTCATACCCTTCTATTTTCCCTTTCTCATATCTCTTAACTAGCTACACCCCCCTCATGAAGATCATCATGGAATACTTCACTTGTGAGGGGAGATTCTCCCAAGTCTATGCCTATCACATTCAACTACTTATGCATTTCACTAGGTCAAAATTGCTAAATCTTCCTTTCTTCTTACAAAAGAGCATTGAGAAAATGGCCTCCACTATTCAGAAGAAGCCTCCTTCACAGCAAACAGCCTGCCTCTTCCATCACTCTCTCATCAAAGTCATTATTCTTCATCAACTTGAAAAGAGGGAGGTCTCTTGGGATAATTTCATCACCCATCCGGATTTCTCCACTGTCCCTCCAGTTCATACATCCCCTACACCTCCAACTCACCATTCTTCGCCTTCTTCTAGCAGACCTATTCCGAAAAAGTTCAACTTTACCACAGAGCAAGCAAAAGAGCCTGAAGAGGGAGAAGAGCATGACCATGATGAGGAGGAAGAACATGAACAAGAAGAGGGGAATGATGATGAGCAGCAGCAGGATGAAACAGGGTAGCAAGGGGATGATGAGGAAGATGATGAAGGGCAGCAACATGAAGAAAAGCAACACAATGAGGGTGAGTAGACTTTTGATGATACACATCAGACTTATGATGAGGGGCAGCCAAAAGAGACTGAACAAGAGCATCATGAAAGTGTTGAACAGGAGCAGCATGAAGATGATGAACAAGGGCATGAGAGTGATGAATAAGGGCATGAGAGTGATGAACAGGGGCAGCCAAAAGATGATACACAGCAACTACAACAGTATGAGCAGAGGCAACCTCAGGGTGAAGAACAACAGCCTCCTCAAGAGGAACAACAAACTAAAAAAGAAGAGGGTCACCAGGATAAAAATTTGCAGCACAGTGAAGAGGACAACCCTCAAAGGGAAGTGCAAAATGACAGCCAAGACATCCATAAAGAACTCCAAGATAGTGGAAAAAGTGAGGGGCAAAGTGACAAGGGTAAAGAGCCCATGGAGCATGTGCTAGCTGCCTCTCCTAGGCAAGGGGCCATGCTCTCTTCTCCGAAAGTCACTGAGCCCTAGACAGAAAAGAAAAGGGTGCCTAGAGTCGTAACTCCAAATGTGACTAGGGCCCTCTGAAGAAAGGGAAAATTTCCAAAGAAGCCCATGGTCGAATTTCCCAAGAGGAAGAGTGCTAGAAGAGCCACCCAAAGAAAAGGGAAGGGCAAGGAAGAAATAAGTCATGAACATGAAATGGAATTCGACATCATCCAAATCCAAAGTGATGATAGTGATAATGAATCCCGAATCCTAGAAAATCTATTGATCCATAGAGAAAGCCAAATTTATGGCTTGAGAGTTGATCTTCATAGAGCTAGGAACTTCAATCAATTTTTGCAAATTGAAAACAAGCAGATGAGTATCCATATGGCTGTTTATGAGACACGGGCAATCAAATACAAGAAGGAGGCCTCCAAAGAACAAGTGAGGTTGGGAGAAATTATGGGTGAGTTTGATGAAAGTGAAGGTGAATATCAGCTTAGGCCAAAGAGGCCAAGAACCATGGGGCTAAAAAAGGCCCTTGAGAAACAAAAAGAAGAAGAAAACGCCCTTCTCCAATCTACCCCTCTCACTGCATTGTTCGAACAAGAGATAGAGAACAATCGGGAGGCATGGCTTGAGAGAGTTAATGATCACTTGGAGAAGAAATTGGAGAAGGAAAACAAGGACTTGTACCTTCAACGGAGGATGATGGGGCATTATAAAAAGCTCAATCAGTTTGCCCGACGAAAGTTGAAGGTTGCTCAAGAAAAACTCAAGGAGGCTAAAGGGAAGCACCCGGCACCAAGATTGAGGAAAGACACCTCAAGGCTAGAAATTTTGGCCTCTGCTTCACAACATTTTGCTGAGAACCCTTGAGGGTCATGCTCGCCAAGTTTGGACGAAATTCGACATATTTTGTTTTTTTGTCATTTTTGGGTTTTTGGCCAAAACTCATGGGCATCGCCATTTCAGTTTAGGGCATCATAAAAGGATGCAAATGGTATCATTGGATGCCATAATTTTAGAAGTACATACTCAGAGATTTTTAGGACATTTGAAGATCATTTTCTCCCCCAAAATGGCGAAAAATGCTCGCTTTTTCTACACTCTACCCGGTTTATCAGCAAGGCTTATTTTTTGGGTTTTTACACATAGACCTATTTTTGGAGGACTTCTAGTGGTCAGTTTGGAGAAAACTAAAAATTTTCAGAAATTAGACACTCATAGCTTTCCAACGAGCTATCATGAGCCTCATTTAGACATCGAGAAGGCTTCCAAAAGTTGCCAGCAAGTCAGGGGACCTTTTGCTGATGTATTTTTTGAGTATTTTTGTAAAAATTGAACCTTTCAAAACTACTTTTTCCTCATGTGATTTTAGCTATGAAAAGTTATTGTTACACAGTAATTTTCACCATCCCTAAAATCCCCATCTCGCCCATTGGAGGGTCATTTCTGTGACCAATAATCAGTGTCATGTCTTGCAAATACCATCATTGCATCCCTTTCCATGAGAACAACATTCCTTCTGTTGATCATTTCCTGAGCAGACCCCTAAAAACACCTGTTTTTTCCTTGGCGCTGGTAGCCAGTTATGTACTCGCGCCAATGAGGAAAATTAACACTAAGCCCGTGCCAATTGGTGCTCTGTTCTAGTTAAGCACCCACGCCAATCTGTTTTTGGAAAGTTTTTTAAAAAAAGAGGCGAAGTTTCGATTACAACAACTTCGTGGATGAGTCATCAGGAGTGGTTTCGACTGAATAACCACGGCCTTCCTCCTTTGGCCTCTTGTTTCCACCTTATGGGGAACCTCCCAAGGGATAAGGCCTCCCTTCCACTATTGTAGGGATTCCAACCTCCTCCTCTCCTCTATAAATATAGCCTTCATCCATTGATGAAGGGGCTGAATGGCTGAATGGCTGAATAGCTAGTCTCCAAGTTCCCAAGAGCCATCAGAGCCTTATGCTGTAAGAGCCTCGATTCATTCCCTTAAGGCCAAATTAAATCAAGGAGATCATTGTCGAGACATCCGAAGAGAGAGGTTTGTCCCATCCCCGACAGGCTTTGTTGAGACATGTTCCTCTGGCGACCCTCCGAAGGAGAATTCAGCGTCAGGGCTATGGTTGTATTCTTCTTTGATTGATTAATGATAAGCGACTATTGGTTATGGTTCCACTCTTGTTCTTGATAATGATCATGAGTTATGTCTTCTCTGACTGACATATAGTTGCATATACTGGATTTTACGCTTGCGTTTGTTTTGCTTCTTGCGTGTGTAGGTGTCCGATCACGGAGATCATGAGGATTGTGATCTGCCAGAGCTGAGGAATGGGAGTGATACCTTCTCTATGAGCGACAGTGTTGGATTCCAAGTAAGCCTTCATCGCTAGTTGGTTTATCTGCAATTAGGAACCTACACTATAGCGTGAACGATTGTTGCTAGACCTGGTCTGGGCTAGTAGGGATCGCCTCTGTCCACAGAGGGGATTTACCTCCACAAAAATTTTGCGACTCCGCTTGAGAGCGTTGGCTTGTTGTTGTTCTACTTTGTAAGCTACAGACGGAGCCTGAAGTTAGCCAGATAGCCTTCGAAACGCTTTTTCTCTGCATTAGCGAAGTAGACCAAAGCTGCTTCAGTCAATCTCCGGTTTAGTTTATGAACTGAACACTTGGAGTATTGTCTTGTCTTTTCGGTTGTTTCTCGATTCTGATTGCTTGATCGGCTCTTTTGGATGACTCTTTTCTGAGTGTTTGGATTTTGGTTCAGTCGCAGAGGATCAGATTTGACCTCTGTTTTTCCGAGTTTTCATCCTTTCATGGTTGGCTTGATTGGCGCGGTTTCTACCCTGACAGTCGCGCCAATTGGCATGGGTTTCTAGTTCATCACTCGCGCCATCCCCTGTCTGGCGCAGATTACAGCGAGACAGTCACGCCATCTCCTGTAGGTGCTAGGGTTCACCCTTGTTCAGAAGTTTCTTTTGGTCAGTACTTTGCTTCTGGGTTTGTTTTAGATTCTTCTTGAGGTGGTGAGTCTGGTCTTGGTTGGGAGAAATTCTTTGTTTTTTCATTTTCAGGCATTGGTGCTTGTTGTCAGTTAGCAACCCGTGCCAATTGGGCATTGGCGCTAGTTTTCAGTGATCAAGTCGCGCCATTTGGCACTATTTGTCAATGACAAAGTCGGGCCAATTTCAGGGTGTATGAAAATTGAGATTTTTTCCCTAAATCCTTCACCAGTGTGTCTTTCCCTTCCGGTCTTTTCACTGTATGAGCATAGATTACATTGCTCATTGTTTGAAATGTCTTATTTCCACTATTGTTTGATGTAAAAGGGAATGAATGCCTTGTTTTGATCTCTTGCTTTGGAAGTCCTCTTTGTGTTTGACCTCATATGTCTTGTCGCCTTTTGAGGGATTTCGTGACAAAGTGTTTGAAACAACAATTGCATTCTTAGTGTTTTTTTACATCTCTTTTTCATTCATCCTTCATTAAGAATATTTGCGTTTATTTAGTTTTCATCTCAAAGTGTTATTTTTGTTAAAATGCATTAGATCACATTGCATTGAAGAGTATTTTGAGATTTATCATTGAACTTAGATCACATTGTTTAATGATTGAAAGCTAAAAATCGCTTTGAGTGCATTCTCTTTCATTGAAAGCATGCATTAAGTAGATTCGCATTTCATCGAAAAATGCATTGAGTGCATTCTTATTATTTGAAAAGGAAAAAGGAAATTTTGCATAGATTACAATTGCATAGTTTTCGAAAAGAATATTTTGCATAGATTACATTGCATTATTCGCATCGTTGAATATTTGAGATTAATTTTGGATAGTGAAAGTCATCTAGTTTGGAAGAGTTTCATTTGTAGTGTTGTTTTATGTCGCATCATTGTTTGAAGTTCTTCCCTTAACTAGATAGCATTCATCGAATTGAAAAGTTTTCTTTTCTCATATAGCTACATATAGGAGATGGTCAGATGACATGCAGTAGGGCCTTGGAACCGAAACATAATTGAAGATAAACCATAAAATTTACTCAATTTACCTAAGGAAGCATTGAAACATTAAAGAAACATTTAGAGGTCTAGGTTAGAGACGTGTTCCGGCGTCGTTAAACCTAGTAGTTGTCGTTCACCTCTTGGCTTTAGATAGCGCTAGTATAGACTTGTGCTCCCCGTACCGTCGAGTATATAAAAGGAGACCCCACTAGGTTTCTATCCTTTATCCATAGGAAGCCGAGTCTGCCACCGTATACCCGTGATACACCGAACACATCGTTCGGGGAGATTTCCTGCACGTACGTTAATTCCTTGGTTGATTTTTCTTTCATTTTGAAACCAAGGTGTATATTGCAGTTCACGGTTATTTAGTACACCCTTTGCCTAGAATTCTTGAGTAGTCATTTAGATCTTTTCTGACTCTTTAAATTTGAAAAGTTCATCAAGCGCTTGTCCTTTCACGCTTGTTTCCAATCTGAAAGTGATAGAGTCACCTTTTTCCTATTTCTCGACTCTTAAAAGATGAAATGGTAGACTTTTGTTTCAATGTTTTAAAAATTAACTCCCACGAAATATTCCTGGTTAAAGTTAGTTTCCTTAGGGTGTTGTTCTCAAGATTGTTTCTAATGGCAACTTTCCCGGAGTTCACCAACCAAGGAATCCCCTCCGATGGGAATCCTGGTCCTTTTCCTCCTTTTGGAAATGTTGGTGCTCCTTATATGGCAACGTTGTCCCTTCTTGGGTTAACTGTTGGGTTGCCTGTTTGGTTGTTTTCAACCTCTGTGGTCCCGAATGTCTCAGATTCTATTCAATCAGTTCCTCCACATGAACAACGTCATGTTGATTCCAAGGTGGACCTCTCCCCTTCTTCGCCCGTTTCTGCATCCTCCTCTTCTACTTCTCCTGGTGAAAGTCTGGATTCGAGTAACCAGGTGGCTAAAAAGAAGAAGAAGAAGAAAAAGAAGAAGAATTCCGATAAAGGAGAGGCTAAATTTGCAGTTATTGCGCCTAAGAAGTCTCCTCTTGATAAAACTTCCAACCCTCCATAGAAATTCAAGTTCCCTTGCATGTTGTGCATGGGAGACCATCTTCTTCGAGACTGCCCTGGCATTCCCAAGGTGCTCGAAGCATGGTCCAATGGTCGTCCGCCGTTGCCTTTGACTTCCATGATTCAGGTTGGGGGCACATCTTCAGATAGTCTTGGTAAAGCTCCTAAGAAGCAGGGTAAGATTACCAATCCCTGTAATTTTTGTGAAGGGCACCATGCCATTCACCTTTGTCCATATATGGATGAAGCCAAGCAATTTTTGGACAACTCAGTTGTTTCTGCACCATGCCTCCCGGCTAGTTATAAACGAATTTCTTTGAGTCCTCCACCAGCTGATCCTATGATTGGTCAAGAGTCATCTTTGGTCGATCCCACTCCCTCGGAAATTCAAATTCAGGAATCCATTCCCGACCAACCATTGGTCGTGGGATCGGTTGAGCTGGTCCCTTCTACAGTGCACCAGGTCTTTTCCGTGGAGAGTGGATCTCACATCCCTTAGGTTCTTCTTGTTTCTTCAGATTCCTCTGATTTGGAGAAATATTCTCCTGTCCCCGTACCTCAAGAAGTTTCTCCTCCACCTCCCGTGATGGAGATCCCAGAGGATACCCCTCCCACCTTCGAGATGGAGGTCGTGGAGGATGCTCCTTCTTCCGTAACACCAGGGGAAGACCATATCGGTTCGATGGTAGCCCCTCCGAGTAGTTTGGTCGCTTCCTTTGATTGGAATTGATTTACAGGATACCGCCTTCCGTCTTATGTGCCTTTCGAGATAATGGTATAGGCCTTTGGTATAGTTGTACCCAGCACCATTATAGAAGAAGGTGCGTCTGTTAGTATTTTATCCTCAACTACTTAGCAAGCTTTCGGTTCGCCACCGCTTGCGCCTGTTACGCAGAATATGTTGGCATTTAACAGAAGAACTAGTCAACCCCTAGGGATCCTTCCAAAGTTACCTGTTACTTTGGGAGGCAAAACCGTCCATATAGACATGATGGTTGTTCGAAGCCCCTTGGATTTCAATCTGCTCTTGGGGCACGATTACACCTATGCCATGGGAGCGCTTGTCTCCTCCATTTTTCGTGTGGTCTGTTTTCCGCATGAAGGACGGATCGTGACCATTGATCAACTTGCATTCTTTGGTCCTGATGTGGTAACTAGCCTGCCATCATCCCTTCCTAGTTTTTATCCACCCATTGTATCTGCCCCACCATAGGTCAACTATGTGGCTACCTACCCCGTGTCTGTACTGAGTGATGGTGTCGTCGTGCATCGTGTGCTGGGGGCATTGGTCCTGACTTCCAGGATGTTTTCCTTCCATCGGGAGTGGAACTCTTGGAAGTGATGACTTCTTGTTCATTATGATGAGGTTGTCAGAGCATGGTTATTTTCCTATGTCAAGCTCCTTAAAAAATGAAACAAGGTCGTCGTAGCAAAGTTCCTTGTCTTGTGTTAAGCTCCTTAAAAAATTAAGCAAGGTTGTCGGAGCAGAGTTCCTTGTCTTGTGCCAAGAAACAAGGTGTCCTGAGGATAGTTCTTTTAATGTGTCAACCTCGTTAAAATAATGAAACACGTTCCCGTTCAATTCGAGTCTTTGTTTAGATCTCTCAAAATCCCAGTTGAGTCTTTCTTAGATCTCGTAACTTGAACCTTCACTCCATCTGCCTTTCATATGGACTGAAGCTTGGGGGGCATGTACCTCGAATTGAGTCACCATGCTGGGGGCATGCTTACTTTTTTCAAGCATAGTTTGTTTCCATTTCAAGCTTGTGTAAAAATGAAACCGGTTTCAAGCATAGTTTATCTTTGTTTCAAGCTTGTGTAAAAATGAAACCAATTTCAAGCAGAGTTTTCTGATTTCAAGCTTGTGTAAAAATGAAACCATTCCCATTTTACCTCTTGTGATTGTCATTTTATCAGCCTGTTTTTGCCAAATGAAACTTGTTTTTCTCACTCCATCGTCATTATCTGCTTGGCCGATTATATGCCTTCACTTGGTTGTTTTACCCATTCCTGAGGAACCGCTGCGATGAGTGGTCTTGTTAGCCAGCCTCTTGACCTTTATCTTGTTTTGAGTAGTTCCACCATTGCTGGAACCAGTTGCTACCCTTTATACCACTCGTTCCTCTAGGAGGAGTCATCTTTCATCTCTTTTCTGACTCTCTAAACATGAAAATATTGTCGAGGCCCTTGTCGTTTCGATCTCGTTAAAGTGGGCACGAAACGACATCTACCCAGTATACGTTTACCCCTTTTTCGGGCTGGGATAAATTATTTACGAAAAAGGAATACCCTAGCCTATCGCGACTAGGAGGTTTCCTCAGACATAGTTTTCTACCTTTTCGGATCTGAGGAACTATTTACGAAAAGGGACTATTGGAGTTTACTTTTCCGCTATCTTTTCAGACTCTCTAAATGTGAAAAGACGCTGACTTCTTCCTCTGTCAGACTCATTAAACCCTGATGACATTGGGTTCAGTCATGATGACGTTATTCGAGTCACTCCTTCCTAGGGCTCGTTAAATGTACTAGGATGGATTCGTCAAAAGGACGGATTTATATGACAAGCATATGGTATCCTCTTCAAGCTTGTGTAAAAATAAAGAGGTACTCGTGAGAAATGGTGGGGAAAAATGGAACCAAAATCATTGTCGTGTCGGCAGTATGTCGCTCTTGAACATGGCACTTGTCTGCATTCGTGTCGGGTTGGGGACATCTCATCTCATTTTCCACTTGCCTCCGTGGGTTTGGGTGATCCTTTTGACCTCTCATCTTCTCTTTTCCTCGTCGCCATGACCTCTGATCCGTTGATTTCAAATGCTGCAAAACTCACTCTCGTGCTGTTTATATGTTCAAGAGAATTTGACCTCTGCAAGTATCAACCTTCCTCTGATTCTCATCTGATCCTGATTCACAAAGACATTATGTTCCTCTGTCTCGCGTTGATGATGTGGGAAACAATATGGCCCACCTTCAATCAAGGTCACTTCCTGTCGACTTCAGCTCATTATCCAGGAAGATGATCTAGAGACTCCCTTCTGGTACCTTGGAGCCTGCATGCCTAAATGGTAGGTTCTTCACATTCGACGTGAGGCTTTCATCATTGACCTCTGATCGAGTGATTCTACAGGTGTTCGACGCCAGCTCATTGATTCACACACCGTAGATTGTACCTATAGTACCTTGAGGACCATTTTCATTACTGGTGGTACCTCTTGCGTCTGTTAACAACTTTAATCATTGGCTGGTAATCAGGCGATGTTCTTGCATGTTCGACTTCAGCTCACATATTCGCATGCTTGAACTTGTACTTTGTTCGGGTCGAGATGGAGCACAAGATCCTGGATTCCTGTCTGTTATAATCCAGGCTGCGATTTTGTGGATTCTTATGATTAGTTACATGACTTACTGATTGGATGGTTACGACCATACCTGAGTCTATTTATCGATCCTCACTGGATGGCTGCGTCCATGCCTCGGATCTAGATTATTACATACTCTATTATGGATGGATGTGCCCATACCACATATATATCATGTATTTGAGATATCAGTTGTACTTCTCTACGCAGGTTTCTTGATGGCGGTGTTTTCAGTTGGACACGTTCTCGTAAAGCATTTCACCCCTCTCTCTCTTTCGGGCCTCATGCTTTAGGGGGCATCTATTACACAGTAATTTGTCACCATCCCTGCAATCCCCATCTCGCCCATTGGAGGGTCTTTTCTGTGACCAGTAATCAGTGTCATGCCTTGCAAATACCATCATTGCATCCCTTTCCATGAGGAAAACATTCCTTCTTTTGATCATTTCCTGAGCAGACCCCTAAAAACACCTGTTTTTTCCTTGGCGCTGGTAGCCAGTTATGTACTCGTGCCAATGAGGAAAATTAACACTGAGCCCGCGCCAATTGGCGCTCTGTCCCAGTTCAGCACCCACGCCAATCTGCTTTTGGAAAGTTTTTAAAAAAAAGAGGTGAAGTTTCGATTACAACAACTTCGTGGATGAGTCATCAAGAGTGGTTTCGACTGAATAACCATGGCCTTCCTCCTTTGGCCTCTTGTTTCCACCTTATGGGGAACCTCCCAAGGGATAAGGCCTCCCTTCCACTATTGTAGCGATCCCAACCTCCTCCTCTCCTCTATAAATATGAATGGATGAATGGCTGAATGGCTGAATAGCTAGTCTCCAAGTTCCCAAGAGCCATCAGAGCCTTATGCTGCAAGAGCCTTGATTCATTCCCTTAAGGCCAAATTCAATCAAGAAGATCCTTGTCGAGACATCTGAAGAGAGAGTTTTGTCCCATCCCCGACAGGCTTTGTTGAGACGTGTTCCGCTGGCAACCCTCCGAAGGAGAATTCAGTGCCAGGGCTATGGTTGTATTCTTCTTTGATTGATTAATGATAAGCGACTATTGGTTATGGTTCCACTCTTGTTCTTGATAATTATCATGAGTTATATCTTCTCTGACTGACATATAGTTTCATATACTAGATTTTACACTTGCGTTTGTTTTGTTTCTTGCATGTGCAGGTGTCTGATCACGAAGATCGCGAGGATTGTGATCTGCCAGAGCTGAGGAACGGGAGTGCTACCTTCTCTACGAGTGACAGCATTGGATTCCAGGTAAGCCTTCATCGCTAGTTGGTTTATCTGCAATTAGAAACCTGCACTATAGCGTGAACGATTGTTGCTAGACCCGGTCTGGGCTAGTAGGGATCGCCTCTGTCCGCAGAGGGGATTTACCTCCACAACAGTTATGAAAAGTAATTTTGTTTCCCTCTTTTAGAATTTTTTAGATATTTTATGAGATATTTTGTGCCTTGGGCTTTGCAAAGCCTCAAGGACAAAATAAGATATTTTGGATAGGCCAATGAGATTGCAAGTTTAACTAAGGGGTTTTCCTCACTTTGGCCTATATATTCCAAAGGCTTTCATTGTAAACAAGGTTGAACTTGATGAAGAGAAGCAATATATGGTCATATAAGCTTTGGAATAAATACTTGTCTCATGCTTTTAGATAGTCTCTTGGATGTTCTTGCATGATGAAAGAGGATTGTTGTTGGATTCCATGACTTGGTAGAATGGTATAGTGTGTCTCTCTTTGTTTTGTTTCCTATTTTTCATTCATAAATCCATGTTATTGCTTGCTATAGGACAGTAGAGAAAAAATTTGAGACATGCCCTTGGAGGCACCTCAAATTTCCTATTTCTTCATAGCTTCCATGTTTTCTTCATTCTTAGTCACATTAAAGAATTCTTGATTGCTCTTTAATAACTTAAGGATATTGTTGCTTGTTTCATTCATGGTTTTATGCATGCTAAGTATGATTTACAGTATGCCCTGCTTACTCATGGCTAGCCATAGCTCCATCTATGAAATTTCTCTTTGACTTATTATATTGTCATTTGTTGAACCAAGGAGGTCTTGTCCCGATCTTTCCCTTTGCCTAAGACTATGCAATCTTGTTTTCAAAGTGCCCAATAACTTGAAGTATTGTGTTTAGGCATTCCGGCATAGTGATTTGAGTTGTTTGTCTGTCTTAAGTGTATTTCCCAAAGTATGATAGCCATTTCCTAAAGTTAGAGAGTCATATATCTCTATGCATGGCTTGAATGTTTATTTCTATGCATTGATTAGCTTAAAGTTACATTTCTCATCATTAATGGTCTGCCCTACCATGTTTATGTCAGCTATTAAACCAGTTATGCTTAGAATCCTTTGTTATTCACAAACTTGATGTCCATCTTACTCCATTTTGCCCAAAGATCCATTTTACCTCAAATAAAATCGGCCCTTCAACAACCTTGTATCACCATCTGATAGCTTTCTTGACCTCTTCGACCCCATAGCCCAATTGATCTGACATCTTTTTACCTATCTTATTTCTTTGATCAGTTTCATCCCTCACAACTTAAAAACCTACTTCATAACTAGCCTAAAATCAGAACACAATAAACAAACACATAGATATCCCTTACACAAATAGAGAGAGCCTTCTGTGAGTCCAGGAAGGCTAGGTCCTTGGGCTCCAAATATTGGTTTGATGTTACACTGTCATTTGGCTTGCCAATCAACCGAATCACGGGACCCTAACATAATGGCGATCACGGTGGGACTCTGAGTGATAAAAAAAATTAGTTTCCCTAAACCTTTAGAGACCTTTGAAAATACTATCTTATTGACTTATCCCACCGCTCACTAACATAATGGCGATCACGGTGGGACTCTGAGTGATAAACAAACTTATTTTCCCTAAACCTTTAGAGACCTTTGAAAATAATATCTTATTGACTTATCCCACCGCTCACTAACATAATGGCGATCACGGTGGGACTCTAAGTTAGTCACAATCTAAGTACACCTTAGGACTCCAGAAAATCCCTTATATTCAAGTATACCTGCCATTTAGCCATGTCATCGGCACACTAACATAATGGCGATCACAGTGGGACTAACTGAGTACATAACAGTCTAGCAAAATCTTGTAGATTCATTAGTATTTAAAACTTAAACAGGAAAGCAGTCTATAGAACCATTTAGAGTAAACTCTTTTTGTTATCGCCACCCTAGAAAAGTGATGAAACATGTTTAGAATAATTTAATAAACCATAGGCTACACACAAGAACTTAGAAAAACCCCAAAAACTCCCTTAGATTGGTTTTTGTCAGTACTGGTGGTGGACCATACCAATATCCCCTCAAAACAACTAAAATCCACTTGACGAATCCACTAGCCTCCAGTAGGCCTTACTACCTTGCTAAAATTTAGAATACTATCCGATCGACCTATCCCACTACTCACTAACATAATCGCGATCATAGTGGGACATTGAGTCAAAACATCCTAGGTATCCCTTGGGAACTCTCAAAATCTCAGTCAAACTTAGAAGAGTAAAGTCTGGTTGTCTCACCATCCTAGCAAAATGATGACTCAGTTGTAGAACACTCTTACAAACCTTAGGATCACATAAAACTCAAAAAACCCCAAAACATTCCCAGATTGGCTTTCTCCTAGTTACTAGTGGTGGACCATAGCTACGCCTTTACAAAAAAAACCAAGTTCCACCTGGAGACTCCACTAGCCTCCAGTAGGCCTAAAAACTCCATAAAAAAACCAAAAGATTCATAAACCATACCTTTTTTCTAGCTTATCCTTCCAAAAATTTAAACTTAGGGTGGAAACTCTGTAATCAGTGAAAAACTAAGTATAACTTAGCAATTCAGAAAACCTCTCCTAAACATAGGAGATAAGCAGAATTATTCTTTCCAAGAGAACCATTAGCTTGTCCACACAGCCTAGCAAACTGTCAAGACCAAGTGAGTCACTCTTCTTTGCAAGTTTCCATCTCAAAGTTTGCTTTAAAACTTTTTCCCATAAGCATCTTTGATAGTATTGGTGGTGAACCAAAGTTCTCATAGAAATCCACCTGGAAACCCCACTAGTCCATCCTTTTTGTTTTGACCATCATTCACATTAGTAAAGCCCTAGAGAGGTCATCCATCCAAAACAATAACAAATACCATCCTCTCTAAACTCTAGACCCAAAATCTGGCTTCACGAAGAATCAACATCAGATCTCATCCAGACCCAAATCCCCCTATCATAGTAGATGACCCAGAGAATATTTTGTGGCAAGCTTCCGAAACTGGAAATTTAGCTACCATTAGGTCCATCCGTAAAGCAAGATCAGTACCTGAACATCTCACAGCTTTGCAGGACTCACCTTTTGACTTAAAATCAGCAAAAACCCTTTTTAGAAGAAAGTCACAAAGTAAGATAGACTTTTACGATCTTGAGCCCCTAGATCTGCCACAGAGTCCTAGTAGAGAAGCCTCCCCTACCACACCTCCCAACTTTCAGCTCCTCCATCACTTTGGCTCCTACTATCCCAGATCTTCTCAAAATCATATCACTAGTCCAAGTACGTCTGCCACACCCATCCAAACCACTACTGTTCAAACCACCTCATATCATCTTGCAAGCCCTCATTTGGTACATCATCCGTTAGATCTCGTCATGGTAGCCTGGTACGCACTTTTGGTGTTGCCATAGCCTTTGAATCCCTTACAAAATGACTATCAATCCAAAATTCCACACTTTACCGAAGTTGAGGCTACCACAGCTCAACAACATGTAGATAGGATTAGCGATGCCTTTGAATACATGGAAATAGAATATGAGACCATCAGAATGAGGATGTTCGCCCAAAGCCTAGGAGGAGAACCCAAAAAATGGTTTAAGAGATTAACTCCAAATAGCATCCACAACCTCCCAGAACTCTACCAAACCTTCATAAACAAGTGGGAAATCCAAAAGAACCCCATTCAAATCCTGTCAGAGTATAACAATCTAAAACGGGAAAATGGGGAAAGTGTCCAGGGATACTGCACTAGTTTCAATAGTGTGTATAAGGCCCTCCCACCTCACTTCAAACCCCCACTTGGTTTAGCCTTGGAAAAGTTCCCCGAGGGTTTTGACCCAGACATGACTTATCAGCTAAGAGACAAGGACCCCCTTACCTTAGAGGAAATGCAAAAATTAGCCATAAGGGCAGAAGCCAACTTAGTAGAAAAAAGAACTAGGACTAGATCAGAAAGGAAATTCACATATCGTGATGAGGTCTCCACTTCAGCCCCTTCCATAGATCCTAGAATAGATGACTTGGTTAGGTCCATGGCCAAAATGTGGGAAAATATTAGTGAAAACACCCCTCTTAAGAAAAACCAGACAAACACTCCAAACAAAAACCGGAACCAAAATTTTAGGAGGGAACAGCCTCAAAAAAAACCAAGGGAAAATGACCAACAAATTAGGCCACCATTTAATGAAAATTATGTGGAAGAAGATGATAGGGATACAGAACCCATTGATGAAAATCATTTTAACCTCATAGGGTCTGATAATGAGAGTGAGGTGTACCTCACAGAAGAAGGACAAGCATTCTTCTCTCCGAATTAGGATGAAACCAACTATGAATATCCTGAGGATCCTGCCATAGATTTTCAGAATGCCATACTGGAAGCTCACAGGAAGTATGACCTTAGAAGCAGAAAAAACAAAGACAACTCCAAGAAAGACAGCTCAGAAATTGCTAAAACCCCTGATACCATCCTTAAAAAAGCAGTGGATAGCAACAAAATCATGGTCAAGAAAACTGACCAAAAAAAGATAAAGCTATTCAAACAGGTCTTAGCTCAGATGCTCCTAGTACCTCCACAAAGATTCCCGAGATGGTTGTGTCAAACAAAATCCTGAAAAAAAGTCAACAAACTCAGAACATAGAGAAAGTCATGGCTGAAAAAGCTCTAAGCTACAACTACCTTTTAGTTTTGAGGGTGAAATCGCCAAAATAAAGATCACCATGCCTCTTACCGAGATTATCACCCAAAACTCTTACAAATCCCAAGTGTTAAAGGTCCTGAATATAGGAAATGATGCCAACACCCTTAATCTAGCTTATGACAATCCCGAAGTATTGTTTGGTCCAAAAATAGAAGGGAAATTCCAAGAGGGAACCACTCTTCCCTTTTACATCAGTCTGAATATCCATGACCAAATCCTTCACAATGCCATGCTAGACTCCAGTGCCTCGCATAATCTTATGCCTAAGGTTGTAATGGAAAGATTAGGACTAGAAATCACATGACCATACAAAGACTTATATTCATTTCATTCTAGTAGAGTCAAATGTCTAGGCTTGATCAAAGATATTTGTTTCAGTTTGGCCCAAGTACCTGCAAAACATATGATCATGGACATAGTAGTAGCAGACATCCCTCCCAAGTATGGAATGCTTTTATCCAGATCTTGGGGAGCCAAGCTCCAAGGAAATATCCAACTTGATATGTCCTATACCACTATTCCTGTGTTTGACCAAACTAGAATACTCTATCAAAAGTCACACATGAAATACATGATCACTAG
This sequence comes from Pinus albicaulis, assembly GCA_034641835.2. NCBI lineage: Eukaryota > Viridiplantae > Streptophyta > Pinopsida > Pinales > Pinaceae > Pinus > Pinus albicaulis. The sequence continues at coordinate 187,649,270 of CM076574.1, forward strand.
CCAAGAGAGGCCATATAACATCTTGATGTATTCCTTGCATTTCAATCTGAATTCTTTCATTCTACACACTGATGAGGACATTGAAGAACAGTCAGAAGAATTTGAAACAAACTTAGACCCTCCACATCAGTTGCCCCTAGTTCTCTATGATGAACTAGACACTCAAAACTACCATGATCATGAACAACTATGTCTCGAGGAAAGTAAGTGTGTTCCTTTTGAAACAGGGATAGAGCAAGAAGCACAAACCATTAGGTACTATCAAGAAAATTGCTCAAAACTTAGTCAAACATCAACAGTAACATCAAGAAAAGTTTTTAGAACAGAGGCATTAGAAGACTTACATATCACAAACCTCTTCAGAACTCAGGAGTAGGTAAGCTTAATGTTCTTACCATACCTCAAGGATTTACCATCACATTACTCTACCATTGCAAATGAAACCTTGACTGTAGCCATAGCAGTTCCAAATCCAGAAAAAATGCCGGATAAACTTTCTATAAGCAAAGATGATGACTACAGTCCAAGTATACCTGAGTTACTTGAACTGGCTAAAATTATGTCACTCCAACAAAGACTTAGAACTTCTAGAATTGGAAATCTCATTCAAAATACTACTTCATACAGAGAAAACAGTGAGAGACACTATGCCACTACCATCACTCCAAGAAACAACTTCGACAAAATAAAATACAAAAATATGAACCAATCAGTAATAGTCAAAGATAAAATAGTTGGTCATAGGATTTGCTTTGATTTCAGAAACACTAATATACATCCTGGTGACAGAAATTTTATCCTTCCTGCCCAAGACCATGATATACCGATGATAAGTGTTTTTAATCATATGTATTTGCAAGATGATGTTTCAGAGTATAGCCAATTGATTCCATTGCAAAGTAGACAGCTCAAATATTTTTTCCAGTATGCTAGGAGTAGTTCCATTTTCAAATTTAGAACTGCAAAACCACCAGATATCAAAAATATGCTCCTAAAAACCATGTTTCCAGTCCTAAATTTCTTCATATTGACATACCTTGATGATGTCATTATATATTTCAAGAATTACAAAGAATACATGCATTACTTGAAAAAAATGTATAGTAAAGTAAGGAGTGGGAATCAGAGGTATCAAGAGGTACAGCGGGAAGATACGGGTTTGTTCATAGATTCATGCATGAATCCTTATGTCATGCTTGAAAGAGAAAATTTTCCAAATTTCTCTTTTCAAGAGCTGAGTGGACCAAGAGTGGTAGGAGATCCTTATGAGGATAAGATGCTTAAGTTTCACCATTTCCAAGATTTCTGAGTTTAAAATAGTTTCAATCATTTTATATACCATTATTTGAAAAATAGATAAAAGTAGAAAATTCAAAAACAATAGAAAAATAGAAAAGAGGGCGGTTTGAAAAAAAGAAATAAGGCCCCATGTTCAAAAAATATTCATTCGAAAAGCGTGCAAGCCTAAATGCCGCTACTAGTGCTCAAATGTCTTGTTCAGTTATCTAGCCTAATCATAGTTGAACATGTTTTAAATTTATTTTCTGATAATTTAGTGAGTGGAAAAGATGGTCAACATTCTGTAAGCTTGACTTATCAAAGAGATTAGATTAGGAAAAGCTATTGGTTCCACATGCTCAAAACAGAACAAAAGAGGGAAGCGGGGATGAAAAACAAATTGTGTATCCTAGCCCCGTTTTTCTTAGTTTTCATTTTATTCAAAATAATATTTTTGTGCAGCTTGTCTTTCATGCCACAAGTACATGACAAATCAGATTGTCTAACTCTGATTTGATCATTTTTCAATTTCATGTTTTAGATTAGTGAACAAAATCCTGTCAAACAGCTTAACCTTGACAGTTGAACTAGCATAGGTAGAGTAATGAAGGAGTTCATCAGCTTAATCTAAACTCCTGACAGATATAAGTGTAGAACTAGATAGGTTCATTTTTCAAAAAAAAAAATATTTTCAAAAGTTTGCTGGTCCAAATTCACCCAAAGGAAGAAAAAATGTTAGGAAAGATAGTGGGGTAGGTAGAAATATCATTGATGCTAATCATGCTATCAATTTTCAGAAATAGCATCAAGGAAGAATGAAATTTGTGCTAATGGATAAGGCACTGGTCTTCATAAGCCAAAGATCTGAAATACTGGACACCTCCGAAAAAGGAGCTGCCCTCCCCAAATGGAGCCACTGTTAGTCATCAGTATTTTTCACTTTTTGGTGATGACTAGTTGTAACAGCCATTTTTTCTAGCAGCTGATCTAAAAATTTCCAAATTTTCCAACTGGAAAACACCCATAAACATTTTTTTCCCTCCTACCTTTTCAATCCACCCATGATGAGATGAAACCTCATTATCAAGCCCTATCTAGCCTCAGCCATACTAGCTTGTCCATCAGCCCCAAAGAAAGCAATCCAAATCTGTGCAAAGAAGTCTCCCCTAAGTTAGGTAGTGGTGCTTTAGGCATTTCTCCCTTGGCAAACTATCCTAAAGCCAAAGAACCTCTATCTGCTACAGACTAGTCATGACAGACCTTCCCATTCTGCAAATAAATTTGGTTACACCCTTAAGTCGCGCCACTAACAAGCCCTAAAGTCTCAGTAATGCACATGCCCTAGGTCAAAACTAAGATTAGGTCGTTTTACAGTGTTTCAATGGATCTTTCAAAGAGTAGAAATGTACCAGCATCCCAAAATACAGTATTTGGCTCAACATGAGAAGACAGTTGCTTCTCATGTGATTTTGAGCCTGGGATGCAACTACAGGGAAGAGAGTTGTTTCATTAAGCTCTTGCGATCACAGTCAAAGCATGAAAAGGTAGTGAAAGGAAAAATAACACTGTTAAAAGATGATGAAATGTCATCACTAAGAAAACCTCCTTCATTTTATAAGCAGAGGGTTTGAGGACTGAGAAAACCTCCTTCATTTTTTAAGTAGAGGGTTGAAGACTGAGAGCGCCTCCTTCATCTATAAGTAGAGGGCCAAGGATAAAGTTTGATTTTAATAATTGCACTGACTGTAAGGAAATTTTTTGGGTACAATGAGACAGCAACTAAGGTTTTTTGAAATAAAAAAGATTATTAAAGGTAGAGGCAAAGCAGTAGGCTTTTAAAATTGGTTTGCATGAGTTTCACTATTATCTGAATTACAAGGTGAAGCTAACGGGTTGATCATCAATGAAGAAATATTATTAAGCAGATGGCCAAAAGAGTCAAACAGTCATGGTCTCAAACTAACTTCTGCCATCATGCATAAGGGAAACCAATATCAGTATGTTCATAAAACATTATTCATTTGGTTGAGACAGAGGATGAAAGGAAACCAGGCATTTGTCAAAGTAGGCCTCCTTCATCTATAAGCAGAGGGCCAAAGCAGTGATTGATTTTAGGTTTTTTTTTTTACTGACTGAGAGACAAATTTTAAGAACATTAGGAGACAGTTGAAGGCTTATGAACAGAGCAATGATGTCAAAAACAAAGGTAAAGCATGATTACTATAACTATCAAAGAAGCTGACTTATCTCCTATCAGAGATTTCTTTCAAAGGCAGTCTGGAGCCAAAAATGAACAAACCTTGCTGAGGGATGTAATTTCCTTAAAAGTTACAAAAATCCATCTCCTTGATAAACAGGCTTGACATTTAGTCTCTATTCCTTTAAAAAAATAGAGTTGAAAGTAGTTGAAATCAGCTAGGCTAAGAACAAGCCAAAAAGTGATGATTGCTTTTCAAAAGGTTCTTTTCTTCCAGTTCATATGGAAATTTCTTTCAATAACTCATCATAGTGGACAAAAGGCAATTCAAGCTTAGTTTTCCCAAAAAGGCATTGCAACTAAACACATAGGTTCATAAATGTACAAGAAGGATTATGGCATGTGTTTCACATTTTGGAACAACATTCAAAGCCAATAATGCATGCCATTGTTACAAATGAAGGCATTTTCCTTATGAAAATAGGTCAAAGGTACCTTGTTGTTTCATTTTGAGTAAAGGAGAGGTTTTTAAAAGAAATTCCCTTTTGATAAACAAATGATAGTAAAAGCCTAGGTGAGGTCCTTTCACCCATAGTAAAAAAGGCTCAAAAGAGCACCTGCTAGCTTAATCAATTTCACAATGGGAATAACCACGTTCAAAGCATCAGGAGCAGAATTTCTTTCTACAGTCCAGATATCAAAGAGGAAATAATGTTTTATTCCTTAGTAAGAAACAGTGGAAAGTTTTTAAATTCTTAAAAGGGCTTCTTTACTTCAAAAAAGGTTATGGCTGTAAAAAAATAGTTCTTGCCACTATGTCATTTATTTTTAGCAAAAAGAGTCTCAGTTGTGTTTTGAAAAGACATGAGCTTCATGTTCTATTTTAACCTAAAAGCCTTTTCAAAAGTTTTCAAAAACCCTCACCAAGCAAACGTAGATAGGGTAATTGAGTTTTTCGCTTTCTAAAGAAGTTAAAGGGACCGTTGCAAGCTCATTTGAAATTTTAAAAGCGCAAACAAATCCTCCGCTTAGGTGCTCACTGGACGGAAGAAGTGTTTTCGATCAAGTTCACAGAGTTTTCAAGCTTTTTAGACCGCGCGGCATGCCTAGAAAAACGTGTGGCGCGTTCAGGTGAAATTTTGCAAAGGATTTGTATTGTTGCGCAGTGTGCCTGTAGCGGCGCATGGCACACCTGTAGGTGTGGTCACAACTGCCCGAAGGCTGACCCGACACCATTTCTATTGTGCGGTGCCTTCCCTTTTCAACGTGCCGCGCATATGTTAATAGTCCAAACGCCTTCAAAAAGTCTCGAAGCTGCTCAAACTCTTCAAACAAAGGCCACCATCGATCTTCGAGGTATTTTTGTGTGCCTCCTAGGTATATTCAAATTTCTAAAAGGGTGATCAATGTTGTGTTTTTCAAAGACTAAAATGTGGTGAAAAAATGAAACTCTTGGTGTAAATCAAGGTGTGTTGGGGTAAAATAGTTCGAAGAAGATGGTCACAGTTGGATGAAATTGGAGTGGTCATTATTGGTGTCTAAAGGCCTAAACACTGCCCTCAAAACAATGCTAAAACATAAACCTGCAAGTCAAAATATACACAGTAGTAGAGGTTTTGTCAAATTGTGAAGGTAACCTAACTATGATAAGACAAAGCTAAATCTCTGTCAGCAAAGTGTATTGGTGAAAACGGTGTTAGAAGGTGAAACAGTGAAACAACTGTTACCTCATTTGTCCCATAAAACAAGTTGTGGTGACAAATCTTTCAAAATCAGTCTGGAGGTTTTTTATCTGCCTGTGAATGTGAAACAGTGAAGTACAAGAGAAGTGTTTTTGATTGAGAGGGGTGTTTTTTTCGCTGCAAGGCTGTTTTTGCTTACACCAAAACACAAAGAGCTTTGTGACCTTACCCAACACGATGATAATTTGAATGTGTGTACCTTTTTGTTTGTCTATGTGCATGTTATTATAACTACTTGTTGACTGGCATACAAAGGGAAATAGACAGTGTTTTGGAAGGAGCAGAGAGTTTTGTGTTAAAGAATCATTTCACATAGCATTTGAAGAGATCTTCCTTGGTAAAACAGTGACTAAAAAAGAAGACAGAGTTGTGTTTGAGAAAGCATTTTAAAAACCATTTTGAGGCAGCTTGGTGTTGTAGAGAGCATTCAAAACAATATGCCTCCCAGGCAGGACAGTAGGAGTGGCTTGCATAAGAGATTTGAGCTGACTTCCATTGAAGAGGTGAATTCCAACCCATCACTCTTGTTCAATTTCGATGAGGTTGGGGGTTTATATTTTTGTCAAAGAGTGCAAGAGGTGAAGAGCTTTTCTCCTTTGACACACCTTTGCGCTTTGAGGTTTCAAGACAAGCATTTCTAGCTGGCAGGCCTTGATTTCAAATTCTTTCCAAGGTCCATCTCCAAGGCCACTAAAATCCCCTATATTGGGGAGAAGTGGTTTAAAGAAAGCCATTTGGACTCAGAAGATTACAAGCCCTTTCTAAAGCTTGATCATAGAGATTCATGTCCTTCTATTTTCCCTTTCTCATATCTCTTGACTAGCTACAACCCCCTCATGAAGATCATCATGAAATGCTTCACTTGTGAGGGGAGATTCTCCTGAGTCTATGCCTATCACATTCGACTGCTCATGCATTTCACTAGGGAAAAATTGCTAAATCTTCCTTTCTTCTTACAAAAGAGCATTGAGAAAATGGCCTCCACTATTCAGAAGAAGCCTCCTTCACAGAAAACAGCATGCCTCTTCCATCACTCTCTCATCAAAGTCATTATTCTTCATCAACTTGAAAAGAGGGAGGTCTCTTGGGATACTTTCATCACCCATCCGTATTTCTCCACTGTCCCTCCAGTTCATACATCCCCTACACCTCCAACTCACCATTCTTCGCCTTCTTCTAGTAGACCTATTCCCAAAAAGATCAAGTTTACCATAGAGAAATAAAAAGAGCCTGAAGAGGGAGAAGAGGATGACCATGGTGAGGAGGAAGAGCATGAACAAGAAGAGGGGAATGATGACGAGTATCAGCAGGATGAAACAGGGCAGCAAGGGGATGGTGAGGAAGATGATGAAGGTCAGCAGCATGAAGAAAAGCAACACAGTGAGGGTGAGCAGACTTTTGATGATACACATCAGACTTATGATGAGGGGCAGCCAAAAGAGACTGAACATGGGTAGCCAAAAGAGACAGAACAGGAGCAGCATGAAAGTGCTAAACAGGAGCAACATGAAGATGATGAACAAGAGCATGAAAGTGATGAACAGGGGCATCCAAAAGATGATACAAAGCAGCTACAACAGTATGATTAGAGGCAGCCTCAGGGTGAAGAACAGCAGCCTCCTCAAGAGGAACAACAAACTCAAAAAGAAGAGGGGCAGCAGGATAAAAAGTTGCAGCACAGTGAAGAGGAAAACCCTCAAAGGGAAGTGAAAAAAGGACAGCCAATACATCCATAAAGAACTCCAAGACAGTGGCAAAAGTGAGGGGCAAAGTGACAAGGGTAAAGAGCCCATGGAGCATGTGCTAACTGCCTCTCCTAGGCAAGGGGCCATGCTCTCTTCTCCGAAAGTCACCAAGCCCTAGACAACAAATAAAAGGGTGGCTAGAGTCATAACTCCAAATGTGACTAGGGCCCTCCGAAGCAAGGGAAAATTGCCAAAGAAGCCCATGGCCGAATTTCCCAAGAGGAAGAGTACTAGAAGAGCCACCCAAAGCAAAGGGAAGGGCAAGGAAGAAAGCAGTCATGAACAAGAAAGGGAATTCGACATCATCCAATTCCAAAGTGATGATAGTGATAATGAAGCCCGGATCCTAGAAAATCTCTTGATCCATAGAGAAAGCCAAATTTATGCCTTGAGGGTTGATCTTCATAGAGCTAGGAAATTCAATCAATTTTTGCAAATTCAAAACAAGCAAATGAGTGTCCATATGGCTGTTTATGAGACACGGGAAATCAAATACAAGAAGGAGGCCTCCAAAGCACAAGTGAGGTTGGGAGAACTTATGGGTGATTTCGATGAAAGTGAAGGCGAAGATCAGCCTAGGGGAAAGAGGCCAAGAACCATGGGGCTAAAAAAGGCCCTTGAGAAACAAAAAGAAGAAGAAAATGCCCTTCTCCAATCTACCCCTCTCACTGCATTGTTCGAACAAGAGATAGAGAACAATCGGGAGGCATGGCTTGAGAGAGTTAATGATCACTTGGAGAAGAAATTGGAGAAGGAAAACAGGGACTTGGACCTTCAACGGAGGATGACGGGGCATTATAAAAAGCTCAATCAGTTTTCTCGGCGGAAGTTGAAGGTTGCTCAAGAAAAACTCAAGGAGGCTAAAGGGAAGCGCAGGGCACCAAAATTGAGGAAAGACACCTTAAGGCTCAAAATTTTGGCCTCTGCTTCACAACATGTTTCTGAGAACCCTTGAGGGTTATGCTCGCCAAGTTTGGGCGAAATTCGACATATTTTGGTTTTTTGTCATTTTTGGGTTTTTGGCCAAAACTCATGGGCATCGCCATTTCAGTTTGGGGCATCATCATAGGATGAAAATGGTATCATTGGATGCCATAATTTTAGGAGCAAATACTCAGTGATTTTCAGGACATTTGAAGATCATTTTCTCCCCCAAAATGGTGAAAAATACTCGCTTTTTCTACACTCTACCCAGTTTATCAGCAAGGCTTATTTTTTGGGTTTTTACACACAGGCCTATTTTTTGAGGACTTATAGTGGTCAGTTGGGATCAAACTAAAAATTTTCATAAATTATACACTCATATCTTTCCAACGAGCTATCATGACCCTCATTTTGACATCGAGAAAGCTTCCAAAAGTTGCCGGCAAGTCAGGGGACCTTTTTCTGATGTATTTTTTGGGTATTTTTGTAAAAATTGAACCTTTCAAAACTGCTTTTTCCTCATGTGCGTTTAGCTATTTTTGTACATGAGAAGTTACGAAAAGTCAATTTATTTCCCTCTTTTAGCATTTTTTAGATATTTTATGAAATATTTTGTGCCTTGGGCTTTGCAAAGCCTCAAGGACAAAATAAGATATTTTGGATAGGCCAACGAGATTGCAAGTTGAACTAAGAGGTTTTCCTCACTTTGGCCTATATATTCCAAAGGATTTCATTGTAAACAAGGCTGAACTTGATGAAGAGAAGCAATATGTGGTCATATAAGCTTTTGAAGAAATACTTGTCTCATGCTTTTGGATAGTCTCTTGGATGTTCTTGGATGATGAAAGAGGATTGTTGTTGGATTCCATGACTTGGTAGAATGGTATAATGTCTCTCTCTTTGTTTTGTTTCCTAGTTTTCATTCATAAATCCATGTTCTTTCTTACTATAGGATAGTAGAGAAAAAATTTGAGACATGCCCTTGGAGGCACCTTAAATTTCCTGTTTCTTCATAGTTTCCATGTTTTCTTCATTCTTAGTCACATTAAATAATTCTTGATTTCTCTTTAATAACTTAAGGATATTGTTGCTTGTTTCATTCATGGTTTTATGCATGCTAAGTATGATTTATGGTATGCCCTACTTACTCATGGCTAGCCATAGATCCATCTATGAAATTTTTCTTTGACTGATTAGATTTTCATTTGTTGAACCAAGGAGGTCTTGTTCCAATCTTGCCATTTGCCTAAGACTATGCAATCTTTTTTTCGAGGTGCCCAATAGCTTGAAGTACTGTGTTTAGGTGTTCCGACATAGTGATTTGAGTTTTTTTCTGTCTTAAGTGGATTTCCCAAAGTCTGATAGCCATTTCCTAAAGTTAGAGAGTTATATATCTCTATGCATGGCTTGAATGTTTATTTCTATGCATTGATTAGCTTAAATTTACATTTCTCTGATTAATGGTTTGCCCTACCATGTTTATGTCAGCTATTAAACTATTTATGCTTGGAATCCTTTGTTATTCACAAACTTGATGTCCATCTTACTCCATTTTTCCCAAAGATCCATTTTACCTTGAATCAAATCAGCCCTTCAACAACCTTGTATCACCATCTGATAGCTTTCTTGACCTCTTCGACCCCATAGCCTAGTTGATCTGACATCTTTTTACCTATATTATATCTTTGATTAGTTTCATCCCTCACAACTTAAAAACCAAAACCAAAAAACCTACTTCATAACTAGCCTAAAATCAGAACACAATAAACAAACACACAGATATCCCTTACACAAATAGAGAGAGCCCTCTCTGAGTCCAGGAAGGCTAGGTCCTTGGGCTCCAAAGATTGGTTTGATGTTACACTGTCATTTGGCTTTCCAATCAGCCAAATCACGGGACCCTAACACTTTCCAATGATCATGAGTTGGAGTTTGAGTCCGATGATTATCAGCGGGGTTATTTAAATGCACTCAGCTCATAGTAGAGGCAATACTCATTGAGAAGTAGAGATGTCTCTGTCAACCCTATTCATAAGAGGGCATCCCAGCAAAAATATACCCAACCTAAGGAAAATCCTTAAGGTAATCAGAACAAAGGAAAGTAATCTACAGTTGCAGATCAGAGCAAGATCAATCTACCATCTACAAGCACACCAAGAAAATAAAAATAAAGTCAGAAGAGGGAAATTACAACAAATGATCAACCCAAAAAAAGAGACACTGCCGTTAAAGAGGTAGATAAGTCCAATATTTTTAGCTTAGAAAATGAAATATCTAAGTTAAAAGTCTCTATCCCTTTAACCAAACTTGTCAAAAAAAATCAATATAAATATCACGTGGCCACAGTGTTGAAAGTAGAGCCTTTTTCTGATATGATAAATGTTGAAGATGACCAACCTGAACTCATTCTTGGTCTAGCCATAGATGGTCAGTTAGAATATAGTGAATTTCCCCCATTCTATATGATTCTGAGAATTCATCAATGTATCCTTCTCAATGCCATGTTCGACTCTAGAGATTCCCAGAACCTGATGTCGAAGGCCATTTTGGAGAAATTGGGCTTATATATAATGAATCCTTACCATGATATATATTCCTTTGATTCTGGTAGAGTTCGTTGTCTTGGTATCATAAAGGATTTGGTAGTTTCCCTTGAAAAATCCAAACAAAGAATGTCTTGATGGATGTGGTGGTAGTTGATATACCACCACGGTTTGGTATGTTACTATCAAGGTCTTGGGGAGAAAACTTGAGAGGTACTTTGCAACTGGATTTCTCTTATGCCACCATCCCAGTTTTCGGACAGTTGAGGAAGTTGTACCGGGAAATGAAGAGGAAATACATGATTACTAGAAAAGAGAAACCCAAAAATAATCCTATTAATGTTTTACATATATATCTTGAATTCCTTATATTGTTTAATGATAGTGGTTTGAATGATGTAGATAGTCAGCTCATAGAAGTAAAAGAGATTCCATAAATTTCCAATAGTGTCAAAGAAGATTTAGATGAGGGAAAAGGAAATCTACCTAGTTCTTCAGAGCAGTCATCAGATAAGTAATAAAAAGGTTCATAACAGATTGAAAAAGTGGCCCGAAAAGATGAGACTAAACAGAATACAGATTTCCAACATTTGGATGATGAGAATGTTCTTTTAACCATGGATTTTGATGGTGCCATAGGGAAAGATGGGGCAGGCGTTGGAATTTGGATCTTTAGTCCTCTTCATCAGCTGGGTGAAGTTGAGATTATATTCACATAAGTTTTCTTTCGATTGTTCTAACAATGAGGTTGAGTACGAGGCATTGATCACCGACCTCAAAATCCTGAAAAAGTTGGGTGCAAGAAGAATTTTTGTTTACGGTGACTCTGAGCTTGTGATTAAACAGGTAAAAAGGGAATGCCATGCCAAGCATCCACAAATGACAACATATAGAAATTTTGTACCATATATCCTAAATATGTTTCCTGAATATACATTTTTAGTAGTACCAAGAAGTCAGAATCTTATGGCAGATTCACTTGCTAAAAGAGCGAGTAATTTCAATATTCCCATATGTTCTAATAAGAAATTTGAAATTAATGTCAAACATCGGCTAACTTTCCCTGACAACTTGCGGTATTGGGAAGTGTTTTGGGATGAAAAATAGGTAAACAATTTTTTGCAAAATGAAGGTGAATTTAAGAATTCTTTTATTGATGAATTTTATGACAAAGATGATCAAGTCATTGAAGCCACTCAGGTTGATGCATTAAATTTGAAGGATAACAATATTCCAAGAGGTCTTATACCTTTGGAAGAATTTTTTGATCAGGATGATGTTGCTAGGAAATCGACCTTGGTTCCTACAGAGAAAGGTGTTGAGGATGTGAACATCGGAATAGTGGTATGCCTAAGATGGTCAAATTTTCCAAATCTTTATCTCCTCAGGTAAAACACAAGTACATTGCTTTATTTTCTGAATTTTGTGATGTATTTTGTTGGGATTATGCAGACTTGAAAAATTATGATAAGAATAGCATTCAACATACCATTCCAATCAAGCTTGATCAAAATCCCTTTAGATAAAAGCTAAGAATAATTAACCTGAGGTTGTTGTCATCGATAGAGAAGGAGGTGAACAGAATTTTTAAAGTTGGCATTATTATTCCCATCAAATTTTCTGACTGGATGTCAAATATAGTTCCTATAAGGAAGAAAAATGGAGAAATCAAGCTTTGTAGTGATTTTAGAAACTTAAATAAGGTGTCTCTAAAGGATAATTATCCCCTTCCCAAGATGGATAATATCCTACAGAGAGTGGTTGGGGCTTCCTGAATGTCTCTTCTTGATGGATATTCGGGATACAATCATATTTTAGTGCATGAGACGGACCAAGACAAAATTTCCTTCACTACACCTTGGGGCACATTCAAGTATGCTAAAATGCCATTCAGACTCAAGAATGCAGGGGCCACCTTTTAGCAGGCGATGGAAATAGCCTTTGGAGATAATAAGGATGTTTTCTTAGTTGTATATCTTGATGATTTGACAGTTTTCTCTCATTTCGATAGTGAGAATTTGTATCATTTGAGAATTGTATTTCAGAAATGCAGGAAATTCAAGATTTCTCTTAATCCAAAAAAGAGTATTTTTTCCATGGAGGAAGGCAAGCTTATCGTACATATCATCTCCAAAGATGGTATCTGGATTGATCCTTCTCGGGTTCTGGCTATTCAAAAAATTGACTTTCCACAGATTAAAAAAGAGATTCAAGCTTTCAATGGTAAGATGAACTTCTTAAGGAGATTTATTCCAAATCTGGTCGAGCATCTTCGAGAAATGACCAACATTATAAAGAAGTAAAATTAGGTAAAGTGGTCTGAGGATGCCAAAAATTCTTTTAATTCAGTGAAGTTTTCTTTAACTATAGCTCCTATTCTAATCATCCCATATTACTCAATTGATTTGTAATATTCCCAAATTTTCACCTGATATGTGGAATATTAGAGTTCTTAATTTTCTTAATGAATTAAGTAAATAAAAGGGTGGAGGGACCCATAATCCTCAATATGAATAAATATCCACTTTTGTGTGTGAATGTGGATTAATTGATCCTAGATCTGCATAATGAGGTATTTGAGCAACTACTAATGTGAATGGAATTGGAGATCATGTCTCATTAATGAGATAGATCACGGAGGTTGACACAGTCAACTAAGACCTTAAAGAGATCAAACAGAAGATCATGGAGAATTCATGATGAGATGACGGAGGAATTTGTGCAATTAATGCACACATGATGGAGAGGGTGTACATTGCACCTAGACATGATGGATGACTTGACTAGACAGCGCAATCAAACATGGGGGATCTTGTCCATGTGCACAACGCAGTTTAGATGAGGGCCAAGGCATGGGAAGGCTCAAACTCTATATATTGAAGATGAAGGCAATAATGAAGGCATGCTTGAGTTTATTGATGTTGTGGATCTGTCTAGATCTGGAATTGTCATGTGACATTCCATTGCTTTCTTGGGTTGTTTAGCAGAGATTGCAAGTGTTGTTTAGCACAGGGTGTTCTTGGTCAGGAATCCCACCTCTTTCTTTGAATAGCTCTATAAAGAGTATTGTACTTAATTCTACATTAGGCATTGGTGCCACATATCTTTTCCTACTTTCAGCAGAACATTCATATTCAAAAATTGCAGATTTCTGAAGATCAGTTTCGAAGGTGGAGGTTGTCTTTAGTATTTCAGCTGGAGAACTGGTGAAGGTTTATTCCTATCACCTTGGGCTTAAATATCAACATTCCCAGATCTTCACATCAGATATGGCATCAGGCCAAAAGTTATTAACCTCCTAGCAGCAATAATACCTTGAGGAATTACGATGTCCATTTTACAGATCCAAAAAGGAGGAAGGAAATTGCTATCATTTCAGCTAGTAATCCTGTGAGGGACCATTCCCTCACCTTGCCATCAATATTTCCATCAGCCTGGAGTTTATTGCAAAAATTTTCAGCAAGAATAAGGCCTCTCTTTCCCTCATAGAGTAGTTTCTATGAGCAGTTGTGATGCAACATTTGTAATCATTATTGGAGGATTAAGAAGCTAGATCTAGAGCTTCTAGCTTGTATATCTGAAGGAGGGATCAGCCCTTCAAGACTAGATCTGATTGTGTGACATATTTCAGCCATCTATTTTTATATCTAGCTTCAGATATATAATTACAGTAGATTAAGGATCAAGCCCTATGAGGGTGATTTTCTAAATTTTTAGATCTAGAAAATCCTTTCTGGGTTATCTTGGGAATCCATCACATTGGCCAGATATTGAATCTTGGCATCATTAGAGCTTCAAATTTCAATATATCTGCATTTCAATTTTCAGCCTGTAGTCATATATTCATATTTTTTTGAAGTGACAGTGCATTATTTGCTTCAGTGGCTCTCCATTTACGCAGTGCCCACTTTGGCATGTTTTCAGGGTGTTTCTAGGCCATCTCTTTGGTTAGATCTACTCATATTGTGTACATTGTGTAACTAAATCATCTCCATATAATAAAATGGCTCAGCTTCTCTGTAAATTCTAATGTTGTCTTGATATTTAATGTTTACTTAGTTTCAATTCTTATATTGTGTCTAAGTATTACTGCATTTTCCCTTTTGGGATATTATAGTGGTATGAGAGCATGATCTTTGGCTCAGCTTGTGGACACTTCATCTTTTGCGTCAAAAGAAGAAGCAAATAGATGAGATCTATCATGAAGGAGGATAATTTTTCCACTCCTCTCTTTAGATACATGCAATATCTCTCCAAGTAGGTCTATCAAATTAATAATTAAAGGCAAATGAAGGATCCAAAAAGAAGATTTGAAGAGGAAGGTCCAAGCAATTCCTATCAGCAGAAAAGAAGACTGGAGAAACATAGATCTCCTCATAGATCTACTATGATCACTTTATTTGAAGAAGGTGAGAGGTATAGAAATGAAGGAAGAAGAGAACCTGAGACTCACGAGACTCTCAGTTTTTATCTTGAAGAGTACAAGGAACAATCTAGAGCATTCAAAGAAATTCTAACTCTCCAAGAATTCTTTGAAATCAAGGAAGAAAGAAGATCCTATAGCAGCAACAGAAGGAAGAGGCACAATAGATTCTATTTGCCTACATTTGATTGGTCTTCCTCAAGCACTGTTAAGTATTGGAGAAAAGAGTTAGATACATTTTTCATGTTACATCCTGTGGCTGAAAAGGAGGTTGTCCAAATTGCAGCACTTCATCTCTTAGGTGAAGCCAATGATTGGTGGTTTAGTCACATGGAGCATGCAAAAGTGACTAAATATTCAAATTTATTTCACAAGATGAGGAAGAAGTTTTATGTGAAGAAGAAAGAGATGGACCACAAGGATTCATTTCCTAAGGAAACAAAGGAGGATGTCATGCTTGTCACTTTGGACAAGAAGTCACTTCATTCACCACCAACTACATAAGTACTTGCATCTAGAGAAGAGACGCTTGCAACCTTGCAAGCTAGTCTTGAGCTCTTGAAACATAGAGTCTCATGCATTATTTAAGAGATGCATGAGGAGGAGGAGGAATATTCTAGCACTAGTACATTGGCAGAAGAGCAACCATCTATCTTACCAGCAATTGGATACACCACTGTCCCGGTTGGAGGAACTCTTGTGTTCTGTCAAGAGGTTCTCACATATCAATTGATCCAAGGTATGCATACACATTCATCACCTATTGTTTCATTAGATCTTATTGAAACTCATGGGGACATGCCATCAGGGCCAATGCATGACCAAGGGTTAGATCAAAATGCTGATTTGAAGCAACCAACTATCACAGTGCAGAGGACCCTTGATCTAATCAAGGAAGAGATGAAAATCTACCCTAGTTTGTCATGGATGGACTAAATTCAACCTCTTGAGTTGAAGTGTATAGTTTCAAAAGAAGGGATGAGCATGATCCTATGTAAAATGATTGGTTATGAGATCAATATTGTACCTTGCTTTGAGACAGTATATGTATTACCTTGCAAATATACAGTGCTGTCACTTATTAGCAGTGATAATGATGAGGCCCCATTATTATTGGAGAATTCTGAATGAAGCTTCACTCATGAAGCAATGGAGGATAAGGTGATGAATGGTAGACATCTTGAGATGAGAAATCTTTTCTCCTTTCTTGATGACACTTTCTCAATGAGCATCTCACGGCTCAAAGAGAGACTTCTACATGCAGTAGATCCAAAAATTATTTGGTTTTTGAAGGCCATGGATGAGAATAAGGTCTCATTAAGATATCTCATTGGAGGTGCACTTCAATATTTCATGGAGTGAAAATTTCTTCCTCGGTTTGAGGAGGTTGGTGTCCTACAATAGGAGGATACCAAGTATTTGCAGAATGAGATCTATCATCCACATTGGGATGAATGGTTGACATTATGGAGCAAGGGGTTACCAAACCAATTGCAGATCTATGATACAGGCGAGAAAGAAGCATGGTTGTGTTGGTTTCTCTTGGGTGAGTATGGTTACTACCCAAATATTCATATTTTCTTGCCTCATGCCTTATGTCTCAATAATAGAATGCATAAGAAGAAGGCAAGGTTACTATGGTTGTTGAGAAGAGAGTTTGGACATCACATGTTCTATCTTATTTCCATGTATTTACTCTTGTTTGGGATATGTCTCATGTATTTACACATATTTATGTTTGGGATGTATCTCATGTTCATGTATGTACTTGGGTTTGGGAGAAGGTATTACTCTTACATGATGTGGCATAAAGGAGCTTGTTTGTATTATGTTGATGAGACATCTCACATGTCCATTAATTTATTGTTGCTCCATGATTTTCATCATGATAATGAAAGGAGGTAGCAAGAATCCTTGTTGCTTTGGTTACTATTGGGAGAGTATGGGCAGAATTCTTCCCATACATTGCGTGATATTGCTGGAGGATGGCAAGAGGATGCCTTACAATGTTGGGTTATGTTAGGTGATTATGGTCATTGTACTTGGTATAATTATGATGTGATGGGGCAACAAGATGACTTATTGAGGTGGCTTCTCTTGAGAGAATATGGCCACTACATTTGTTACAATGATGATGTGGTGTGGTAGCAAGAGGAATTGCTGAGATGGCTAATTTTGAGAGAGTATGGATTTCATACACTCATTGATGATTTGGCATGGCAAGAAGAAGCATTGTTGTGTGGCTTCTTTTGAGAGAGTATGTCTCTCTTAATTTTTTTCATGATGATCTAGCATGGCAACATGAGGCTTTGCTGTGTTGGTTATTGTTAGGAGAATATGGTTTGAAATTTTTTATGTTTTTCCATATGTCTCTACTTCTTGTTTTTCACTATGTTAATATGATGTTTGATTCCTACATGGCCAACATGGCTGATGATGAGAGAATTGATGTATGTAATCTACTCTATGTATCATGCGTTGGAGAGATAGTTCATGAATTGGGACTTTCCACTTTTGGAATGAACCACTTTATCTTATGTCTCTCATGTATAGAGGAAAAATTTATCCATCACATGATTTTGACTTCAAAATTCATTGATGGGGATGGGTATCTAACTTTTCAGTTGGAAGCCATCCTAGACATTATAGAGAGGCAGCTTTGGAGTTGGACATACATGACACATGGTGACAGATGGGGAGGCCTTCCACATGAGGATGCCATTTGGAGGGAGGATGTTTTCTATAGCATCCACTTTTGCAGTTGCTTGAGGACAAAGAACACTTTGTCGGGGAGGACTTTAATATTCCCAAATTTTCACCTGATATTTGGAATATTAGAGTTCTTAATTTTCTTAATTAAGTAAGTAAATAAAATGGTTGAGGGACCCATAATCCTTAATATGAATAAATATCCACTTTTTTGTGCGAATGTGGATTAATTAAGCCTAGATCTGCATAATGAGGTAGTTGAGAAACTACTAATGTGAATGGAATTGGAGATAATGTCTCATTAATGAGATAGATCATGGAGGTTGACATAGTCAACTAAGATATTGAAGAGATAAAACAGAAGATAATGGAGCATTCATAATGAGATTATGGAGGAGGTTGTGTAATTAATGCACACATGATGGAGAGGGTGTACATTGCACCTAGACATGATGGATGACTTGACTAGACAGCGCAGTCAAACATGGAGGATATTTTCCACATACACAGCGCAGTTTAGATGAAGGCCAAGGCATGGGAAGGCTCAAACTCTATATAATGAAGATGAAGGTAAGAATGAATGCATGCTTGATTTTATTGATGTTGTGGATCTGTTTAGATCTGGAATTGTCATGTGACATTCCATTGCTTTCTTGGGTTGTTTAGCAAAGATTTCAAGTGTTGTTTAGCACAGGGTGTTCCTAGTCAGGAATACCACCTCATTCTTTGAGTAGCTCTGGAAAGAGTATTGTACTTCATTCTACATCAGGCATTGGTGCCACATATATTTTCCTACTTTCTACAGAATATTCATATTCAAAAATTGCAGATTTTTGAATATCAGTTTGGAAGGTGGAGGTTGTATTCAGTATTTCAGCTGGAGAACTAGAGAAGGTTTATTTCTATCACCTTGGGCTTAAAGGTCAGCATTCCCAGAGCTTCATATCATATTTCGCATCAGGCCAAAAATTATTAACCTCCTAGCAGCAGTAATACCTTCAGGAATTACACTGTCCATTTTGCAGATCCAAAAAGGAGGAAGGAAGTTGCTAGCATTTAAGCTAGTAATCCTGTGAGGGACCATTCCCTCACCTTGCCATCACTATTTCCATCAGCCTAGAGTTTATTGCACCATTTTTTAGCAGGATTAAGGCCTCTCTTTCCCTCACAACGTAGTTTCTATGAGTAGTTGTGTTGCAGCAACTGTAATCATTATTAGAGGATTGAGAAGCTAGATCTAGAGCTTCTAGCTTGTAGATCTGAAGGAGGGATCAACCCTTCAAGCTTAGATCTGATTGTGTGACATATTTCAGCCATCTATTTTTTTGATCTAGCTTCATATCTGTAATCCCAGAAGATTAAGGATCAAGCCCTAGAAGGCTGATTTTCCAAAGTTGTAGATCTGGAAAATCCTTTCTGGGTTATCTTGGGAATCCATCACATTGGCCAGATCTTGAATCTTGGCATCATTAGAGCTTTAGATTTCAGTATATCTACATTTTTATTTTCAGCCTGTAGTCATATATTCATATTCTGCTGAAGGAAAAGTGCAGTATTTGCTTCAGTGGCTCTCCAGTTACGCAGTGCCTACTTTGGCATGTTTTCAGGGTGTTTCTAGGCCATATCTTTGGCTAGATCTACTCATATTTTGTACAATGTGTAATTGAATCATCTCCATATAATAAAATGGCTCATATTCTTTGTAAATTCTGATGTTTTCTTGAGATTTAATGTTTACTTAGTTGCAGTTCTTATATTGTGCTTAAGTATTACTGCATTTTCCCTTTTGGGATATCACAGTGGTATCGGAGCATGATCTGTGGCTCAGCTTGTGGACACTTCATCTTTTGCATCAAAAGAAGAAGAAGATAGATGAGATCTATCATGAAGGAGGATAATTTTTCCACTCCTATCTTTATATCCATGCAAGATCTCTCCAAGGAGGTCTATAAAATGAATAAGGAAAGGCAAAGGAAGGATCGAAGAAGAAGATTTGAAGAGGAAGGTCCAAGCACTTCCTATCAGTAGAAAAGAAAACCGGGGAAACATAGATCTCCTCATAGATCTACTATGCCCACTTTCTTTGAAGAAGGTGATAGGTATAGAAATGAAGGAAGAATAGAACTTGAGACTCATGAGACTCTTAGTTTGTACCTTGAAGAGTACAAGGAACGGCCTAGAGCATTCAAAGAAATTCTAACTCTCCAAGAATTCTTTGAACTCAAGGAAGAAAGAAGATCCTATAGCAGCAATATAAGGAAGAGTCACAATAGATTCTATTTGCCTACATTTGATGGGTCTTCCTCAAGCACTATTAAGGCTTGGAGAAAAGAGTTAGATACATTTTTCATGCTACGTACTATGGCTAAAACGGAGGCTGTCCAAATTGCAGTACTTCATCTCTTAAGTGAATCCAAGGATTGGTGGTTTAGTCACATGGAGAATGCAAAAGTGACTAAATATTATAATTTCTTTCACAATATGAGGAATAATTTTGATGTGAAGAAGACAGAGATGGGCCACAAGGAGACATTTCCTAAGGAAACAAAGGAGGATGTCATTCTTGTCACTCTAGATAATAAGTCACTTCATTCACCACCAGCTGCAGATGTACTTGCATCTAGAGAAGAGACACTTGCAACCTTGAAAGCTAGTCTTGAGCTCATGACACAGATTCCCATGCATGATTCAGGAGATGCATGAAGAGGAGGAGGAAGATTCCAACACTGGTACATTGGTAGAAGAGCAACCATCTCTCTTACCAGCAGTTGGAGACACCATTGTCCCGTTTGGAGGAACTCTTGTGTTCTGTCAAGAGGTTCCCACATATCAGTTGATCCAAGGTATGCATACACATTCATCACCTATTGTTTCATTAGATCTTATTGAAACCCATGGGGACATTCCATCAGGGCCAATGCATGACCAAGGGTTAGATCAAAATGTTGACTTGAAGAAGCCAACTATCACAGCACATAGGACCCTTGATCTAATCAAGGAGGAGATGAAAAGCTATCCCAGTTTGTCATGGATGGACTACATTCAACCTCTTGAGTTGAAGTGTAGAGTTTCAGAAGAAGGGATGAGCATATGTGCAATAACTGGTTATGAGATCAATATTGTACCTTGCTTTGAGACAGTTTATGTATTACCTTGCAGATCTACAGTGGTGTCACTTAGTAGTAGTGATAATGATGAGGCTCCATTATTCTTGGAGCATTTTTAAGGCAGCATCACTCATGAAGCAATGGAGGATAAGGTGATGAATGGTAGACATCTTGAGATGGGAAATATTTTCTTCTTTCTTGATGACACTTTCTCAATGAGCATCTCACAGCTCAAGAGAGACTTCTACCTGCTGCAGATCCATAACTTCTCTGGTTTTGGAAGGCCATGGATGAGAAGAAGGTCTCATTAAGATATCTTATTGGAGGTGCACTTCAACATTTCATGGAGTGCAAAGTTCTTCATCAGTTTGAGGAGGTTGGTGTCCTACAATGGGAGGATACCAAGTATTTTCAGAATGAGATCCATCATCCACATTGGGATGAATGGTTGAAAGTATGGATCAAGGTGTGGCCAAACCACTTGCAGATCTATGAAACAGGCTAGCAAGAAGCATGGCTGCGTTGGTTGATCTTGGGTGATTATGGTTACTACCCAAATATTCATATTTTCTTGTCTCATTCCTTATGTCTCAATAATAGAATGCATAAGAAGAAGGCATGGTTACTATGGTTGTTGAAAAGAGAGTTTTAACATCACATGTTATATCTTATGTCCATGTATTTGCTCTTGTTTGGGATATGTCTCATGTATTTACACATATTTCTATTTGGGATGTATCTCATGTTCATGTATGTACTTGGGTTTGGGAGAAGGTATCACTCTCACATGATGTGGCATAAAGGAGCTTGTTTGCATTATGTTGATGAGACATCTCACATGTCCATTACTTTATTGTTGCTCCATGACTTGCATCATGATAATGAAAGGAGGCAGCAAGAATCCTTGTTGCTTTGGTTACTATTGGGAGAGTATGGGCTAAATTATTCCCATACATTGCATGATATTGTTGGAGGATGGCAAGAGGAGGCCTTATTGCATTGGCTTCTATTGGGTGATTATGGTCATTGTACTTGGTATAATGATGATGTGATGGGGAAGCAAGATGCCTTATTGAGGTGGCTTCTCTTGAGAGAATATGGCCACTACATCTGGTACAATGATGATGTGGTATGGCAGCAAGACACATTGATGAGATGGATACTTTTGAGAGAGTATGGCTTTCAAACTCTCATTGATTATTTGGCATGGCAACAAGAAGCATTTTTGCGGTGGCTTATTTTGAGAGAGTATGGCTCTCTTACTTGTTTTCATGATTATCTAGCATGGCAGTAGGAGGCTTTTCTGCGTTGGTTGTTGTTAGGAGAATATGGTTTTACATTGTTTATGTTTTTCCATATGTCTCTACTTCTTTTTTTTCACTATGTTCATGTGATGTTTGATTCCTACATGGCCAACATGACTGATGATTAGAGCAT
The DNA here is from genome assembly GCA_034641835.2 of Pinus albicaulis. Classification (NCBI taxonomy): domain Eukaryota; kingdom Viridiplantae; phylum Streptophyta; class Pinopsida; order Pinales; family Pinaceae; genus Pinus; species Pinus albicaulis. Next base: position 187,671,375 of record CM076574.1, read on the forward strand.
TGATGTATGTAATATACTCTATGTATCATGCATTGGAGAGATAGTTCATGAATTTGGACTTTCCACTTTGGGAATGAACCACTTTATCTTATGTCTATCATGTATAGAGGAAAACTCTGTTCATCATATGGTTGCCACTTGCAAATTCATTGATGGGTATGGGTATCTAACTTTTTAGTTGGAAGCCATCGTAGACATTATAGAGAGGTAGCTTTGGAGCTGGACATACATGGCACATGGTGACAGATGGGGAGGCCTTCCACATGAGGATTCCATTTGGAGGGAGGATGCTTGCTATAGCATCCACCTTTTCAATTGCTTGAGGACAAGCAACAATTTGCTGGGGAGGACTGTAAAATTCCCAAATTTTCACCTGATATTTGGAATATTAGAGTTCTTAATTTTCTTAATGAATTAAGTAAATAAAAGGGTGGAGGGACCCATAATCCTCAATATGAATAAATATCCACTTTTTTTGTGTGAATGTGGATTAATTAAGCCTAGATCTGCATAATGAGGTAGTCGAGCAACTACTAATGTGAATGGAATTGGAGATCATGTCTCATTAATGAGATAGATCATGGAGGTTGACATAGTCAACTAAGATATTGAAGAGATCAAATAGAAGATCATGGAGCATTCGTGATGAGATGATGGAGGAAGTTGTGAAATTAATGCACACATGATGGACAGGGTGTAAATTGCACCTAGACATGATGGATGACTTGACGAGACGGCGCAGTCATGGAGGATCTTGTCCACATGCATACTGTAGTTTAGATGAGGGCCAAGGCATGGGAAGGCTCAAACTCTATATAATGAAGATTAAGGAAAGAATGAAGGCATGATTGAGTTTATTGATGTTGTGGATCTTTTTAGATCTGGAATTGTCATGTGACATTCCATTGCTTTCTTGGGCTGTTTAGCGGAGATTTAAAGTGTTGTTTAGCACAGGGTGTTCCTAGTCAAGAATCCCACCTCTTTCTTTGAGTAGCTCTGGAAAGAGTATTTTACTTCATTCTACACTAGGAATTGGTGCCACATACCTTTTCCTACTTTCTGCAGAACATTCATATTTAGAAATTGCAGATTTCTGAAGATCAGTTTGGAAGGTGGAGGTTGTCTTCAGTATTTCAGCTGGAGAACTGGTGAAGGTTTATTACTATCACCTTGGGATTAAATATTAGCATTCCCAGAGCTTCATATTAGATATGGCATCAGGCCAAAATTTATTAACCTCCTATCAGTAGTAATACCTTCAGGAATTACGTTGTCCATTTTTTCAGATCCAAAAAGGAGGAAGGAATTTACTAGCATTTCAGCTAGTAATCCTATGAGTGACTATTCCCTCACCTTGCCATCAGTATTTTTATAAGCCTAGAGTTTATTACAACATTTTTCAGCAGGCATAAGGCCTCTCTTTCCCTCACAGTATATTTTCTATGAGCAGTTGTGTTGCAGCAGCTGTAATCATTATTGGAGGATTGAGAAGCTAGATCTAGAGCTTATAGCCTGTAGATCTAAAGGAAGGATTAACCATTCAAGCTTATATTTGATTGTGTGACATATTTCAGCCATATATTTGTCAGATCTAGCTTCAGATTTGTAATCCCAACAGATTAAGGATCAAGCCCTAGGAGGGTGATTTTCCAAAGTTGTAGATCTAGAAAATCCTTTCTGGGTTATCTTGGGAATCCATCACATTGGCCAGATCTTGAATCTTGGCATCATCAGAGCTTTAGATTTTAGTATATCTGCATTTTCCTTTTCATCCTATAGTCATATATTCATATTCTGCTGAAGGGACAGTGCAATATTTGCTTCAGTGGCTCTCCAGTTACGCAGTGCCTACTTTGGCATGTTTCCAGGGTGTTTTTAGGCCATCTCTTTGGCTAGGTCTACTCATATTTTTTACATTGTGTAACTGAATCATCTCCATATAATAAAATGGCTCATCTTCTCTGTAAATTATGATTTTTTCTTGAGATTTAATGTTTACCTAGTTACAGTTCTTATATTGTGTTTATGTATTATTGCAGTTTCCCTTTTGGGATATTATATGATTTTATCATATTTTCATTTGCCTCTGAATATACTTTGGTTGCGACTTTGTTACAAAAGAAGGATAAGACCGAGAAACCCATTTCATTATTCAGTCGTACCATCAGGGATGCAACCCTTAGATATAATATAATTGAGAAGAAAACCTTGGCCCTGGTAAAGGCATTGAAGGACTTCCATGTATATGTCCTTCATTCACATATTCTAGCTTATGTCGCCAATGCACCAGTTAAGGATGTTCTTTTGTAGACTGATCTGAAAGGTAGAATAGGGAAGTGGATAGCAGAAATGTTAGAGTATGACCTCGATATCAAGCCCACAATGCTGATCAAAGGTCAGGGATTAGCCAACCTCATGGCTTAATCATATTTACATGCTCTAGAGTCTAGATATCAATGTCATTTAAGTTTTATCCAATGAAAAAGAGGAAGGCACACTTATACATGTATATGATATTTTCTCTGTCATCTCCTTGGTATTCTGAAATTATATATGTTCTTCAGCATCTAAATCCTCCTCCAGGCATGTCTAAAATTAAGGGAAGGTCATTAAAGTTTAAGACTTCCAAATACTACATTTTGGACAATGCTCTTTATTGGAAAGACCCGGGAGGTGTCTTGCTGAATTTTTTAGTAAAAGATGAAGCCAAAGCGGTAATAAATTATTTCAATAAGGGATATCGTGGAGGTCACATGTTTTGGAAAACCACAACTAATAAGGTGTTGAGGGCTGGATATTATTGACCAACTTTCTTTCATATTTATATAAAACAATGATGAGTTGTCACAAGTGTCATATATTTCAAGGTAAAATAAAGCTTCTCCCTTTACCTTTGAAGCCTATTTCCATGCAAGCACCTTTTCAGTAGTGGGGCCTTGAATTTATCGGAGAGATTCACCCTGCATCATTTGCACAACATAAATGGATTTTAACAGCTACAGAAGACTTCACCAAATGGATCAAAGTGATCCCAACGAGGCAAGCAACAGATTTAGTCATTATTCAGTTTATGGAGACTAACATTTTGTCTTGTTTTGGTTGTCCTCATAATATTATTATGTACAATGTGGCTGCATTCAAGTCAAAGAATATGGCTAATTTTTGTGACAAGTACATCGAATTGGGGCACTCAAATACATATTATCAACAAGGTAATGGATTGGGAGAATCTTCTAATAAATCCTTGATCAATATTATAAAGAATATGTTGGAGGAAAACAAAAAGAACTGGTATAAGAATATTATTAATGCTTTGTCGAAGGACAAGGTGAGTAGTAAAAAATCAATAGGAATGTATACTTTTCAATTGGGATATGGAGTAGATATTGTTTTTCCTACATCACTTGCAGTCCCGGTTATGAAGTTGTTACAAGGAGTAGGAATAGAAGAGAATGATGTACAACACCGGATCAATCAAAAAATCCATCTTCAACAAACAAAAGATGACATATTTCAAAACACCTCAAAGCTTCATGAAAAGATAAATAAGGTATATGAACACAAGACACATGCAGATGATTTCAACATTGGAGATGTGGTTCTCTGTTGGGATGTTAGAAACGAGGAAAAAGGGCAGCACATAAAATTTCAGAACCTGTGGAAAGGACCATACAAGATTTCAGCCTCTTGTGGACAACATGATTTCCTATTGGAAGAGATGAATGGAGAAGATTGCTTAGGAGGACCAGTCAATGGTAGGATCCTTAAGAATTATCTTTTTTGATGCATATTTTTGAAAAATTCCCAATTCTATTGTATATATCAGTTTAATTTTTCTGCAAAGTGCTAAGCGGAGAATCATCGAAGCTTGGAGCCCAAGGTGAAGGCCGTAAAGTTTCACTGGTTTTTTTTTGTTTTAAAATTTTAGTCAAAGTCAAGTAAGTCTAGTTTTGAGTCAGTTTATTATATCAAGTTTTCAGTATTAAGTCTGGTTTTTAGCTTTTGACTCCATGCCCAATGGTTAGGCTACTTGGTCTACAGTGTTCTTGACACCTCCAAGGAGCTTCCATCCCCAGTTGGAGCCAATGTTAGTGTTAGTTTTTTCATCTTCTCACCAATGATAAAAAAAAATCTTATCATGTTCTAATAGGGTCCTTAAGTCAATTTTTTGTAATTTCATTAGGTCATCATGCAAAAATTTGGTAATTGGATGTAGATCTAGGTGTTTTTTTACTCCTTCCAAAATTTTACTAATTGTTGGTTCATTTCACCTCTCAGTTGAGTGTACCATAATTCAAAATTTTTCATCATCATAACAGTTATATTTATCATGGTTTCATTATGTTATCACTCCGCCAGATCTCTAAGGCTGAAGAATAAATCCAAAAAGAGGTAACCACTGACCAATCTTTTGGCTTGGTATCTAGCCCTACCAAACCAAAGAGGGATCTCTCCACAAAAATCACAACCAAGAGAGATATATTAAAAAAATTTAGGCTATCTATGAAATGCATAAGCTTTTGTTTTGTTTTGATTGGTTTTGTTGGATGAAAATTAGGTCAAAGAGGCTAGGTCAGGGAAAATAAGATGGGAATTGCAGTCCATTCAATAGGGCAATGTAGGTAGAAATATTAGCACTTTAAGGTGATTTTGTGAGATGGTTTCAAACTGATGAGGAGCTATAAAGAGCATAAAATTTGTATTCTTCCTAAACTGAAGAAAATGGACAAATTATGAAGTCTTTCCCAAAACAGAGCATGAAAGAATAGGTATTCTTCCTATCAACTTGAAAATCATCATCTAATAGAAATGAGATGGTTTATGAGCTTAAAAAAAAATCATACAAATGAAACAAGAGAATAAACAAGGCTAAACATCCATACCACAGGTATCCCAAAGAAATACCTACAACTCTTCATTAAAATCTAGCCAAACTGATTACACTATAGTCCTTGATTAAAAAAAACATCCAACTGATTCCAACCTCTGAAAATGAGTCAAAATTTACATGATATAGACCTCACAACCTCTCCCAACCTCAGGGATCGAATCCATGAGAGGAGGAGCTGATCCACCAAATTCTGAAGTGAAAGCTAGAGTGTAGGTTGGTCAAACTGACTCATTCCTAATTTTAGTGAAACTGGTTCATTTATCCCAAAAATACACTTTTACCCAATGTATCTACCTCTAGTAACTAAAAGTGACATAATTACATTTACATGAATCAATTTCATCAGTAAAATCAATCAAATCCATTGACCAACTGAGAAAAAGTCAAAATATGGAAAATATTAGTGAACCAGCAAAATCACAGTGCCAATTTCAAGTCAAATTTTGAGGGGGTTTCCGATGTCCAAATTGAGCTCCAGATAGCTCATTGGAAATATTGTCTTGTCTAGTTTCCAAAAACTTACTTATTTTCCAAAAATTATTATTTTTATCCCTCAAAAAGTTAAATCTCCCAAGACTAGTTAGGTGCGCAGTGCCAATGTCAGGTGCACCCTAAAAATGCCAGGAGCCCCCTCCCAATGCCAGGTGCACCCTCCAACTTGTAGCTGCGTTAAAGTTCTTGAAAAGTGGAGTCGACATGAAAATTCTAAAGCTTTGGATTCTTCCACACTGGAGTCACTAGGTGAATTATGCACAACCTTCTTGTGTCTGATTGTTGTTCACCATCAACAATAAGATATGATATTTTTCGTTCTTTCCCAGGGAAGATTTGTCTTTTCACCTCCCCCACAACAGTGCCAGTATGTTATCACTCCGCCCGATCTCTAAGGTTGAAGAAGAAATCCCAAAAGATGTAACCATAGACCAATATTTTGGCTTGGTATCTAGCTAAACCAAACTGGAGAGGGATTTCTCCACAAAAATCATAGCCAAGAGGGTTGGATGAAAATTTTTTAGGCTAGCTATGAAATGCAGAAGGGTTTGTTTTGTTTTGATTGGGTTTTTTGGATGAGGATTAGGTTAAAGAGGCTAGGTAAGGGAAAATAACATGGGAATTGCAATCCATTTAGTGGGGCAAGGTAGGTAGAAATATTATCCCTTTAAGGGGATTTTGTGAGATGGTTTCAGACTAATGAGGAGCTAGGAAGAGCATAAGAGATGTATTATTCCTAAACTGAAGAAATCAGACAAATTATGAAGACTTTCCCATAACAGAGCATGAAAGAACATGTATTTTTCCTACCAACTTGAAAATCATCATCTAATAGACATGAAATAGTTTATGAGCTTACAAAACATTCATACAAATGAAACAAAGGAAGAAACAATACTAAACATCCATACCACAGGTATCCCAATGAAATAGCTGCAACTCTTAATTAATTTCTAGCCAAACTGATTATACTATAATCCTTGATCAATACAAGAGCATCCAACTAATTCCAGCCTCTTAAAATGAGTCAAAAAGTACATGATATAGATCTCAAAACACCTCTCCCAACCTTAGGGGTCGAATCCATGAGAGGAGTTGATCCACCAAACTCTGAACTGAAACCTAGAGTGTAGAGTGGTCAAACCGACTCATTCCTAATTTTAGTGAAACTGATTCATCTATCCCAAAAATAAACTTTTAGCCAATGTATCTACCTCTAGTAGCTAAAAGTGGCAATTAAATTTACAAGAATCAATTACCTCGGTAAAATCCATCAAATCAATTGACCAACTGAGAAAAAAGTCAAAATCTGGAAAATATCAGTGAACTGGCAAAAGCGCAGTGCCAACTTTAAGTCAACTCTTGAGGGGGTTGTCGATGTCCAAATTAAGCTAAGGATAGCTCATTGGAAATTATTTCATGTATATTTTCCAAAAATGATTATTTTTACCACTCCAAAAGTTAAATCTACAAATACTGGTCAGGTGCGCAGCGCTAGTGTCAGGTGCACCCTCAAAATGCCAGGTGCAGCCTCCTAATGCCAGGTGCGCCCTCCAACTTTCAGCTGAGTTTTGGATGGGTTACCAAACTCCAAATTGAACTCATTATAGCGCGTTGGAAGTTTATCTCTCTTGGATAGACAATGGACCTATCAAACACTGAAAATGATCAAGTATAGCCCGTCAAAAACCAATTCGACCAAGACTGGTCAAAAAGTGCAGAATGAGGGTGCAAAAATGCAGTATGATTGTGCAGGAAACTTTTTGAGGTTTTCCTCAAATAAAAATTGAGCTCATGATAGCTCATTTTAAATATCTTCCAGTATAGTTATCATTTGACTTATCAAGAAATTCATTTGGACACTCCATCATGGAGAAATTTTGATTTTCCCAAGGTGACCCCAGAAGTGCAGCAACTCTCCTATAGCAAATGTATTTTTGAAATTTATCCAAAACCATGACACCTATGTAAAAATTAAAGGATTTTTTTCTTCCTTGACCTATAATGGAATAAAATTCCTTTCACTTTTGTAAAATTCATCACCATTTGGTCATAAACATAGTTTGAATTAAAAACTGGCCCTATGTGTGGCAAATAATTTTTCCCTTGGAATGATTTCTTGAAAAATGATGGAGACATGATGTTTATGAGCTAGAATGGCCTCATAATTTCTGATACAACCTCCCTTATGCCTCCTCTGCTAAGATGTCTCTTATTCTATAGAAAACCCTAGCTCAATGGGAGAGGATATTAGGGTTTAGTGTATGCAAAACAGGGTATTTGGGAAATTTATAAGAATGAAGGGAAATAAAGGGGATAGGGGGATTCTAAATTTTTAGGAAAATATTAGGAGGTAGGGAGGGATGTTAAGAAGTAGGGGAAAGTATAATTTCAAGGATTGAGTGAGGGGAAGGGATCGAAAAGGGGAAAACACGGGCCTAGTCTTGAAAAGTGTGAAATTGTAGCAATAGGCTAGGGCTTGTGGAAAAATGATAATATTGTGGGATAGGAGTGATGAGAAGTGTTTAGGAAGGAATTTTAAGGATAGGGGAAGGTGTAAGATCATCAAGATACAAGTCTTGTTGATGATTTAACCATGGAAGTTATGAAACCAAGAAAAATGTCCTCAAAACCCTAGGAGAGGGAAATGATCTTTCCAAGCACAACTGAGAGACAAATATGGTAAACACAAAACCACTTACTTGGAAATGATAGTTTGGAACTTGAAATTTTTGAAGACTTTGACTATTAATACTCCTTCAAAAGCTGAATTTGATGGTGAAATGACCAATTTTCATGATTTTGACCATATGACCTAATGATGACACAACATGGAAGAATGAAATGAATGATGACCATGATGACTATGGGAATATTTAAATAATGAATGACCTGACCATGATTATTTTTATTGACCATGGAAATGATAGGAGTAGTAATGATCTCAATACCCTAATCAGTGACCAACTTTTTGCATGACCTAGTGGAACGATAAAAAAAAATTGAGTAAGACCTCTAACATGATATGAAAAGAGGATTTTTAATCACTAATGGCAGGATGAAAATACTGACACTAACATATGCCCTATTGGGGATGATAGATTTGAAAGAGGTGTCAAGAACCACAAAACTCTAGATTTTGTATATCAATGCCTTATCCATTGGGCCAATACTGTCAAAAATTAAACTAATAAGCCTAACTGAAACATGATAACTCAGAAAAAATAGACTGACTCATGACAACTCAAATGACTGAAAATTGACTTAGTACTAACTTACTTAACTGAAAACTAAACTTTTTGAAAATGGAAGAAAATAAGTGAAGCTTCATGGCCTTCACGGGCTCCAAAATCCAGTGATTCTCTACTTCACACTTGCAAAAAATGTAAGTTGAAAGAAACTCACCACTGAAAACAAAATAAAATCAAACTAAAATGATACCAACCTACTCTAATATCCTGCACAATTGTTGATTAGGTGTAATGATCCTTCCAGTGTAACCAATCCAACAGATGACTACTTAATGAAATTATGCTCTCACTTTCCTCGAGCAGGAAAAATGATGTACATGTAGGCAACTCACGATAAAAACTGAAACCAAGACTTATGTTGATAAAAAAGACAACATTCATCCCCTCCAATTCTTGCAAAATATTTCCCAAGGGATCTTGAAAATCACAAAGCATTACCTTTTGTAGATCAAAAAAATGAGATGAGTAAGCATTATTCCCATTTAGCTGTAAAAAATTAGCAAAAGGATCCTCCATAATATTTTTAACAGCATAAGTTTCCACATCTACAGGATCCAGGAAAAACTCCTTTTCATCAGCAAAATTATCATTTTTTGAACCTTGAGGAAGATTTGTATCTGCGAGGGGCTCTAAAACAACTTCTTCTTTATCACTTCTCTCCTCTTCATAATCACTTGGAAACTGACAAGACTGTACAATAACATCATCATTCTTAAAGGATGGAATATGGATTTGCAAATTTAGAATCTGATTTATTTCTTTTTCCGTCAAAGGAGCAAGTACTTTTTGTTTCTTCGGTCAAAGGAGGAAGTAATTTTTGTTTTCTTCGGATGAAACAGTAATTGTCTTCTTTCCCTCCTAAATATTCACAAGGATACTGAATATATTATTTAATCTCAAGAAAAGGAGAATATAAATTTTCATCAAACTATTGATTTACTTCATGTGGTTTCATTTGACTATCAAGATGAAAAATTCTTTCATCTTCAAGCAAAGGGGAAGCTACTATATGCTGAATATGATCTTGTGTATAGAAGTGACCATGTTCTTCAGATTTTTGTTGAAGGGAGAAATCATAAAAGGCTTCAATGATCTCTTCATCATTCATGCATCTGATAGCATCAATACACTCAAGATATGCAATAAAACCTTCACTATAATAACAACAAATTTTTAAGAGAGATAAAGAAATATTAGACTTCACATAATGTTTGGAGAATGTATTATGTAAATCTTTAAGAGAACATAAACTTCCTTCTAGTAACCCTTCATACCATACCCTAGCTTTATCTTTAAGAGTAGCCATAAAAACCTTCATGAGACATTCTTTAGGAAACTCAACTCTCAGACTACATACATGTACATGAAACTTTACTAAATGCAGATCAGCATCATATTTCTCTTCATCTTTGAATATGGGAAGATGTGTAAACCAATCAACATAAGGCATAGGATTTGGAAATCCAGGGATTTGAGATCGATCCATAGGAGCATACCTGGGATTTTTTCTTGTAGTAGAACTCATATCAACAACAATGAAGTCACCAAGAAGTCTATTCAAATTACCAGTTCTTGAAAAGTGGAGTCGACATGAAAATTCTGAACCTTTGGATTCTTCGACACTAGAGTCTCTAGGTGAATGATGCACAACCTTCTTGTGCATGGTCATTGTTTACCATCAACAATAAAATCTGATATTTTTCGTTCTTTCCCATGGAAGTTTTGTCTTTTCGCCTCCCTGGCAACGGTGCCAGTATGTTATCACTCTGCCAGATCTCTAAGGTTGAAGAAGAAATCCCAACAGAGGTAACCAGAAACCAATAATTTGGATTGGTATCTAGCCCTACCAAATCGGAGAGGGATATTTTGATCTGAATTTATGTAGGAACACAATAAAATACACATATAACCATAAATACAAAGATGTCACATAAATAACACTTCATTTCATTAATATCAAAGAACTAAAATTTGCTTACAGACAGAATGGAAATAAACTAGCTAGGGCACTAGTTGCTTATCTCTTAGAATCGATGTGGCAGCTACAGGCCTCTGAAATCTATGTTAAAATGAGGCTCGAAGGCCTATATATTATTTAGAAATAATGGAAAACCCTAAACATCCAAAAAACTAACCCTAAGAGATGAAATTCCAGAATGTAGGCCCCGTCGGGGTAAATTGGTACATTAATTTCTTGGGGTCGTAACTTTAGCATACTATCTTCATTTGACACACATGATGCATCGTTAGAAACATCTATCTAAGAAATACAACTAATAAATGGGAATGTATATTTTGAAACGAAATCAAACTCATCAGATAAGCGATGCCCAAAACAAGATCGTTTAGGGCCTCAAAACAGCTTCGGAAGTTCAGGACCCAAAAACCTGCTAAAAATAGTAAGTTGTGCAGAAACTAAAAAAATAAAAGATACAATGGTGGGGCCCCAAGTGGAATAGGAGGGTGGCCACCAATATGCACTTGGATCATTCATCCCCCCTTAGGAATAAATGGTACCCATTCCATTGAGTTCCTCCATGAGATGCAGAAACTTCTGTTGAACTTGGTCCCTGGTGAACCACTTGCCTTGGTGTAGGAGTTGGCCCACTTTGACAACCTAATACAGTGGAATATTTTTTTGGAAAGTTTTCTTTATTTGCATGTCCATGATACAATCTATGGTGGCCTATTCCATGCAGTCTGGGTTTAACTCTGTTGGTGTGAGTTGTTCTGTAATGTCAGAGGTGTCCAGTAGAGGTGGGAAGTAGGGACGAAGGTGGTCCACATTGAATACTGGGTGCAGACCAAGGAATGGTGGAATACTGAGCTCAAGGGAATTTTTCCCTATAGCCTTGGTGATGGTGTATGACCCATATCATAGCTAGCAAAGCTTGTGGTGGGGTCCAATGAGGTGCTCCTTTTGCAAATGTAGCCACACTTTGTCGCCCACCTAGAAGTTGTGTGGTACCCAATGTTGATAATGTCATTGCTTGTACTTAGCATTGGCTATGTCAAATATTTCATGAACCTATTAGCAGATGTGTGAATGCGCTCGATGAAGCTGTTCGCTTTGTCGGATTTAGACTGGACATGAGCCAAATCGGCCTGAGTAGCCGCAAATGGCATGGCTACGTCAATGGGACATAGTGGCTGGAATCCCAAGCCCACCTAAAAGGGGTTGTGGCAGTTGAGCTGTGGAGAGACCAGTTATAACTATGATGCACATAGGGGAGGTTCTCATCCCATGTGCATGGATGCTTTGTATTATACATGTGCATAATGTATACAATCATCATGTTGACGACCTTTTTCTGGCCATCAGTTTGGGGATGGGAAGTTGTGGAATTGGTGAGCTTGGTGCCCAACATTTACTAGAGACTGGACCAAAATCTGTTAAGTAAATTTCTCTCCTGATCTGAGATGATAGACTATGGGATCCCAAAGTGCACCCACACTCGTTTAAAGAAGAGTTTAGCAATGGTGTTCACTTTGATATTATTCTTGCAGGCCGCCATAATGGACATCTTCTAGAATCTGTCGATGACCACGAAAACAAAATCATTTCCATCCTTAGTAGAAGGAAGGCCCGACATGTAATCCATGGAGATGGATTCCCATGGTAGACTAGGGGTATGTAGTGGAGTATAGAGGCCTTGCTTCTTGATGGTCGGTTTGGCAATGGCGCAAGCAGTGCAGGATCTAACATACTTCCCAACATCCTGTCGAGAGTTCAACCAATAGAAATACTTCTACAGTACTGCCACTATTTTTTTGACCCTGAAATTCCCAACGACTCGACTGTAGTGTGATTCCCATATCATATTGGAACGCTCACTTGAAGGGGAAAAAATGTGTCCCAGGTGACATAACAATGCATCTTAGAGGTGAAAATTTGGAACTTGCGTACCCCCCAAGGGTGCCTTGTATGTGTGACCGAATTCTGGATCACTCTTGTAGAGAAGTAGCCAAATGAAACTATTGCAGATATGTGGACCACTTCTGATGGTGATCATTTTGCAACTTCCCTGCTGTATGTATGAACTACAGAGGTTGGTGGTCTGTGTGGATGATTGTTTCCTTCCCTAAAATGTAATGCTTCCATTGTTGACAAGCCTGCACAATGGAATACATTTCTTTGTCATAAGTGGGATACTTGCGGACTGTGTCAAACAATGTATTACTTTGATATGCCACTGGATGTCCCTGTTGAGTAAGAACTTCCCTAATAGCATAGTCAGAGGCATCCGTCTCGATCTCAAATGGTTGTTGCAAGTCTGGTAATGTGAGCATTGGGGAAGAACAAAGGAAATGTTTCAATTCTACGAATTCCTTCTATTTAGATTTCGACCAAAATAATTTTTCTTTCGCTCCTCCCTTGGCGACTTGACTCAAGGGCTAACTGATATGAGAGAATCCCAACACAAACCTGCGGTAGAAATTAGCAAGACCCAGAAAGTTGAGAAGCTCTATTAGAGTGGTTGGGGGTGGCCAATCCTGAATGACTTGGATCTTGGTTGGATCCACATGCACCCACCTTTCATTAGTAATGTATCCTAGATATTGAACTTGGGTCATGCCAAAAGTTCACTTCTCCAAATTTTCACACAACTTCAGTTGCCGTAGTGTTTGGAGGACTTGTCGAATGTGGTGGAGGTGCTCTTCCCAAGTATGGCTGAAGATGTAATATCCAAAAAGGGATAATGCAGTAATACTTAAACACAATATAAGAACTACAACTAAGTAAAAAATAGATCTAAAGACAACATCAGATTTTACAGAGAAGCTAAGCCATTTTATTATATGGAGATGAATCAGTTACACAATGTACAGAAAATGAGTAGATATAGCCCAAGAGATGCCCTAGAATCACCCTGCAATGGTGCTGCAGCTAGCACTGCCTAACTGGTGAGATTACAAGAAGAAATATTGTGTTATCCCTTCTGTTGAAGATATACATGAACTTCTGCAAGAGGAAATGCAGATCTAGGGAGATTAGGAGCTCTGATGATGCAAATATTCAAGATCTGGCCAATGTGATGGGAACCCAAGATAACCCAGAAAGGATTTTCCAGATCTACAAATTTGGAAAATCACCCTCCTAGGGTTTGATCCTTTGACTACTGGGTTATACAGATCTGAACCTAGATCTAATCCAAATATGGCTACAATATTTTCTACAAACATATTTGAGCTTTGAGGGCTGATCTTTCCTTTAGATATACAAGCTAGGAGCTTGATATCTTGTCTCCTCTTCTTCCTCCTTCAATTTGCAGCAACTGAATATGCAGCTTCTAAAAAAATTGTGTTGTACAAGAGGGATAGGCTCTATTCCTACTGAAATATGCTGCAATACACTCAAGGCTGATGGAAAAAGGGATGGCAAGGTGAGGGGATGATCCCTCACAGGATTACTAGCTGAAATACTAGTAACCTCCGTCCTCCTTTGGATATGAAATGATGGATTGTGTAATCCTTGATGGGACTGCTACTGATAGGAGGTCAATAATGTTTGGCCTAATTCCAAATCTGAAATTAAGCCCTTAGAATGTTGATCTTCAAGCCCAAGTTGATAGGAATAAACCTACTTCAGTTCTCCGGCTAATATACTGAAGACAACCTCCACCTTCCAAACTGATCTTCAAAAATTGCATAATTCCTGAACGTAGATGTTATGCAGATGATGGAAATAATAAGTGGCACAAATGCCTGATGTAGAATGAAGTACAACCCTCTTCCAAGATATCACTCAATGAAAGAGGAGGGATTCCCGACCAGGAACACCCTGTGCTAAACAACACTTATAATCTTTGCTAAATAGCCCAAGAAAGCATGGAATGTCACATGAAAATTCTAGATCTAAACAGACCTAAAAATCTATATTCAATAGTCTGCCTTCATTTTTTTCTTCCTCTCTTTTATATATTTTATGAGACTTCCCATTCCTTGGCCCTCATCTAAACTATGTTGTGCATGTGGACATGATCCTCCATGTTTGACTGCACTGTCTCTCCAAGTCATCCATCATGTCTAGGCAAAATTTACACCCTCTCCATCATATGTGCATTAATTGCACAACTTCGTCCATCATCTCATCATGAATTCTCCATGATATTCTATTTTATCCCTTCCAAGATCTTAGTTTATTGTATCAACCTCCATGATCTATCTCATTAATGAGACATGATCTCTAATCCATTCACATTAGTAGTTGCTCCATTACCTCATTTATGTAGATATAGGCTTAATTAATCCACATTCACACATAAAAAGTGGATATTTATTCATCATGAGGATCATGGGTCCCTCCACCCTTTTATTTACTTAGTTCATTAAGAAAATTAAGAACTCTAATATTCCAAATATCAAGTGAAAAATTGGGAATATTACAGTCCTCCCCAGAAAAATGTTGCTTGTCCTCAAGCAACTACAAAAGTGGATGCTACATCAAACATCCTCCCTCCAAATGGAATCCTCATGTGGAAGGCCTTCCCATATCTCACAATGTGTCATGCATGTCCAACTCCAAAGTTTCCTCTCTAGAATGTCTATAATGGCTTCCAACTGAAAAGTTAGATACCCTTCATCATCAATAAATTTCCAAGTGGCAACCATATGAAGACCAAATTTCTCCTCTATACATGAGATACATAAGATGAAGTGGTTCATTCCTAACTCCCAAATTATGAACTATCTCTCCAACCCATGATACATATAGTAGATTACATATATTAATGCCCTCATCATTAGCCATGTTGGCCATATAGGAATCAAACATCACATCATCATAGTGAAAAACAAGAAGTAGAGACATGTGGGAAAACATGAACAATGTAAAAGCATATTCTCCTAATAAAAACCAACGCATCAAAGCCTCTTGTTGCCATGCTAGATCATCATGAAAATAGTTAAGAGAGCCATACTCTCTCAAAATAATCCACCGCAACAATGCTTCTTATTTCCATGCCAAATCATCAATGAGAATATGAGAGCCATACTCTCTCAAAAGAAGCCAATGCAACAATGCCTCTTGCTGCCATACCACATCATCATTGTACCAAATTTAGTGGCCATATTCTCTCAAGATAAGGCACCTCAATAAGGCATATTGATGCCCCATCACATCATCTTTATACCATGTACAATGACCATAATCACCCAATAGAAGCCAACACCATAAGGCATCATTTTTCCATCCTCCAGCAATGTCATGTAATGTATGGGAAGAAATCAGCCCATACTGTCCCAATAGTAACCATAGCAACAAAGATTCCTGCTGCCACCTTACATTATCATGGTGCAAGTCATGGAGCAACAATATAGTAGTGGACATGTAAAATGTCTCATCAACATAATACAAACAAGCTCCCTTATGCCACATCATGTGAGAGTTATACTTTCTCCCAAACCCAAGTACATACATGAACATGAGATACATCCCAAACAGAAATACATGTAAATACATTAGACATATCCCAAACAATAATAAATACATAGAAATAAGATATAACATGTGATGTCCAAACTCTCTCAACAACAACTAAAGTAGCCATGCCTTCTTCTTCTGCATTCTTCCAGTGATGTGTGAGGCATGAATCAGAAAATTATGACTCATTGACTGGTAGCCATACTCACCCAAGAGAAACCAGCGTAGCCATGCTTCTTGTTGGCCTGTACAATAGATCTTCAAGTGGTTGGGAAACCCCTTACTCCATACTATCAACCATTCATCCCAATGTGGATGATGGATCTTATTCTGCAAAAACTTGGTATCCTCCCATTGTAAGACACCAACCTTCTCAAACTGATGAAGAAATTTAAACTCCATGAAATGTTGAAGTGTGCCTCCAATGAGATCTCTTTATGAGACCTTCTTCTCATCCATGGCCTTCCAAAACCAATGAGGTTTTGGATCTGCTGCAGATAGAAGTCTCTCTTTGAGCTGTGAGATGCTCATTGAGAAAGTGTCATCAAGAAAGGATAAAATATTTCTCATCTCAGGATGTCTACCATTCATCATCTTACCCTCCATTGATTCATCAGTGAAGCTACCTTCAGAATGCTCCAAGAATAATGGGGCCTCTTCATTATCACTGCTACTAAGTGACAGTGTTGTAGATCTACAAGGTAATACATATACTGTCTCAAAGAAAGGTACAATACTGATATCATAACCAGTCATTGTACATAGGATCATGCTCATCCCATTTTCTGAGAATCCACACTTCAACTAAAAGGGTTGAATGTATTCCATCCATGACAAACTAGGATAGATTTTCATCTCCTCCTTGATTAGATCAAGTGTCCTCTATGTTCTGATATGTTGCTCCTTCAAATCAGAATTTTTTTCTAACCCTTGGTTATGCATTGGCCCTAATGGCATGTCCCAATAAGTTTCAATAATATGTACTGAAACAATATTATATGAAGATGTATGCATACCTTGGATCAACTGATGTGTGGGAACCTGTTGCAAGGACACAAGAGTTCCTCCAACTGGGACAATGGTGTCTCCAACTGCTAGTAAGAGAGATGACTGCTCTTCTACCAATGTACCAGCACTGGAATCTTCCTCCTTTTCCTCATGCATCTCATGAATCATGCATGGGACTCTATTTCAAGAGCTCAAGACTGTCTTGCAAAGTTTCAAGTGTCCCTTCTCTAGATGCAAGTACTTCTGCAGCTGGTGGTGAATGTAGTGACCTCTTGTCTAGAGTGACAAGATTGACATTCTCCTTTGTTTATTTAGGAAATGTCTCTTTGTGACATATCTCTGTCTTCTTCACATCAAAATTCTTCCTCAACTTTTGAAATAAATCTGAATATTTAGTCACCCTTGCATGCTCCATGTGACTAAACCAGCAATCATTGGCTTCACCTAAGAGATGAAGTGTTGCAATTTGGACAACCTATTTTTCAGCCACAGGTTGTAGCCTGAAAAATGCATCTAACTCTTTCCTCCAAGCCTTAATATTGCTTGAGGAAGATCCATAAAATGTGGGAAAATAGAATCTATTGTGCCTCTTCCTTCTATTGCTGCTATAGGATCTTCTTTCTTATTTTAGTTCAAAGAATTATTGGAGAGTTAGACTCGCTTTGAATGCTCTAGATTGTGCTTTGTACTCTTCAAGATACAGAATGAGAGTCTCATGAGTCTCAGGCCCTATTATTTCTTGATTTTTATACCTCTCACCTTCTTCAAAGAAAGTTAGCATAGTATATCTATGAGGAGATATATGATTCTCCAGTTTTCTTTTCTGCTGGTAGGAAGTGGTGGGACCTTCCTCTTCAAATCTTCTTCTTGGACCCTTCCTTTGTCTTTCTCCCTTCTTTTGATAGAAATCCTTGGAGAGATATTACATGGATCTAAAGAGAGTAATGGAAAATCTATCCTCCTTCATGATAGATCTTATCTATCTGCTTCTTATTTTGATGAAAAAGATGAAGTGTCCACAAGCTGAGCCAAAGATCATGCTCTGATCCACTGTAGTATACCAAAAGGGAGAATGCAGTAATACTTAAACACAATATAAGAACTGAAACTAAGTAAACAATAGATATAAAGACAACATCATAATTTATAGAGAATATGAGCCATTTTATTATATGGAGATGAATCAATTACACAATGTACAGAAAATGAGTAGATCTAGCCCAAGAGATGGCCTACGATCACCCTGGAATGGTGCTTCAACTAGCATTACGTAACTGGTGAGCTTACAGGAAGAAATATCATGATGTCCCTTCTGCTGAAGATATACATGAACTGCTGCAAAATGAAATGTAGATCTAGGGAGCTTAGGAGCTCTGATGATGCCAAGATTCAAGATCTGGCCAATGTGATGGGAACCCAAGATAACCCAGAAAGGATTTTCCAGATCTATAACTTTGGAAAATCACCCTCCTAGGGTTTGATCCTTTGACTGTTGGGTTATACAAATCTAAAGCTAGATCTGATCAAAATATGGTTGCAATATGTTCTAAAAACAGATCTAAGCTTTGAGGGTTGATCCCTCCTTCAGATCTACAAGCTAGGAGCTTGATATCTTGTCTCCTCTTCTTCCTCCTTCAAGTTGCATCAACTGAATATGTAGCTGCTACATAAAATGCATTGTACAAGAGGGAGAGGCTCTACTCCTGCTAAAATATGCTACAATAGACTCTAGGCTGATGGAAATAGGGATGTCAAGGTGAGGGGATGATCCCTCATAGGATTACTAGATGAAATACTAGTAACTTCCTTCCTCCATTGGATCTGTAATGATGGACCGTGTAATCCTTGATGGGACTACTACTGATAGGAGGTCAATAATTTGTGTCTTGATGCCATATTTGAAATGAATCCCTAGGAATTCTGAGCTTCAAGCCCAAGGTGATAGGAATAAACCTACACTGGTTCTCCAGCTGAAATATTGAAGACAACCTCCACCTTCCAAACTGATATTCAAAAATTGCGTAATTCCTGAAGGTAGATGTTCTGCAGATGATGAAAATATTAAGTGGCAACAACTCTTGATGTATAATGAAGTACAACCCTCTTCCAAGGGATCACTCAATGAAAGAGGAGGGTTTCCCAACCAGGAACACCCTGTGCTAAACAACACTTGCAATCTTTGCTAAACAACCCAAGAAAGCATGGAATGTCACATGAAAATTCTAGATCTAAACAGACCTCAAAATATATATTCAATAGTTTGCCTTCATTTTTGTCTTCCTCTCCTTTATATAGTTTATGAGCCTTCCCATGCCTTGGCCCTCATCTAAACTACGTTGTTCATTTGGACATGATCCTCCATGTTTGACTGCGTTGTCTCTCCAAGTCATCCATCATATCTAGGTGCAATGTACACCCTCTCCATCATGTGTGCATTAATTTCACAACTTCTTCCATCATCTCATCATGAATGCTCCATGATCTTTTGTTTGATCCCTTCCAAGGTATTATTTGATTGTATCAACCTCCATGACCTATCTCATTAATGAGACATGATCTCCAATCCATTCACATTAGTAGTTGCTCCACTACCTCCTTTATGTATATCTAGGCTTAATTAATCCGCATTCACACATAAAAAGTGGATATTTATTCATCATGAGGATTATGGGTCCCTCCACCCTTTTATTTACTTATTTCATTAGGAAAATTAAGAACTCTAATATTCCAAATATCAAGTGAAAATTTGGTAAATATTACAGAAGATCAAAATGTCATCCAAGTACACCACTAAAAATGAGTTGGTGAATGGCCATAAGATGTCATTCATAAACCTCATAAAGGTTGCAGGAGCATTCTTCAACCTGAAAGGCATGACCATCCATTCAAAAATTCCCTCCTTGGATTTGAAGACAGTCTTACACATATCAGAGGCTTTGATTGGTACCTAGCGATACCCAGACTTCAAGTTGATCTTGCTGAAATATTTCGTCCCTTTGAGTTGGTCCAAAAGGTAATCAATCCATGGGATCAAGTACCTATTCCAGACAGTGATCTTGTTCAGTGCCCGATAGTCAATACAGAGTCTCCAAGTCCCATTCTTATTTTGTACCAACATGATCGGGCTCCCATAGGGTGATGAACTCAGTCGGATGTGACCTTTGTGCAGCAGCTCCTAAATCTGCCTCTTGATTTCATCATTCTCTAGAACAGAGTGCCGATAGATCGGTCCATTAGGTAGCGGCACATATGGGGTTAGATCAATGGGTTGCTTGACCTGAGAGTGTAGAGGCACTCCCGTGGGTGAGGTGAAGATGTCTCCATACTCCTCCACAACCTTATCCATTTGTTGTTGTTGTGCAGAGGAGCCCTGTTTGGAGGTCGTGGCCATAGTCTTCTTCTTGCCCTGGGGGTAGATCATTAGGAAAAAAAATTTCCTGGTTTTGGAAATAAGCTTACTACATTGTTTTGCAGTAACAAAAGAGATAGCGATAGGCGGTGGTACCTCTGGTATCCCATACAACTTATTTCCCAAAGTAACAATAACAGCACGAGGTCGAGACTCATACACAGCTTGTCGCTTCCACAAGAATGGTTGGCCTAATAATACATCACAAACATCAAGAGGCGAAATGTCACATAATACCTCATTTTTTAAGGGCTTGATGTTGTAGGGAAGGCAGAACTATTAGCTGACGTGGAGATCCCATCCTTGGTGAAGCCACCCAATGGTGTATGGATGTGGGTGTGGTATCGTAGACAAGCCCAACTGCTTAACGATGTCTTCCTAAATGAATTTCTTTTGGCTCCCATTGTCAAAAATGAATTGTAGCGGGGAACCCTTTACCCACATCTAAGAGTGGAAGAGACGCTCCTCCTCCTCTGGATCTTCCGGTTCCTCCTTATAGATCTTCGCAGTGGCAATAGTGGAATTGGGATCCGCATCAATAATTTGTTTCCCTTTTTCATTCCCCTTGTCAGGTTCTGATTCAGAGCATGCATTTGATTCAAAAGCCCTCATCTAGGCCACCAACGATTTCTTGGCCAGACACTCACTTGTGTTGTGATTGGAGCTCTTATGGAAATCACACCACTTTCTTGTGTCCTTATTTGGCTTTGCGATGTTTTTATTTGCTTGCATATTTGACAGGTTGTCTTGGGCCACCATGCCTTGGCTTTGTCCTTTATTTTGCGGTTTGGAGGCACCTTTCCCTTGCTTTTGATTCACGGATCCAAAGTCTCGCTTCTTCTGTTTGAATTTCTGCTCAATCTTGGCAACATACCGGTATGCCGTACCAAGCAAGGAGATGTCGAGAAACTCCATTTCCTCCTTAATGTATCTATGCAGAAAACTGCGATAATTTTGCACCAAATTTTTCCTTGAATATTTGATACCCAACTTTGTGCACAAGGTATGGAACAGATTTGTCATCTCATGCGCATCTTGATCCCTTTGTTGTCGCAGCGTGGTCCATTGTATGTACTTGTCCTCATAGCTCCCCACGGGATAGTATTGTTCCTTGATGGTGTCTCGGAAAGAAATCCAAGTGGATACGGCTAAGAACAGAGAGGTTTATGTCTTGTCCTTTTTCTCACAGTAGGTTTCCCACCAATCCTTGAGATGGGGGGTAGCTTTGAGGAGTGCAAAAATAATCTTCTCCCGGTAAGAAAAGTCATGAACCGAGAAATATCCTTTTAATAAATTCAACCATCTATCTATGACATATACATCTATTTCACCCTCAAATATGGTAATTTAAAAGTTTACTTGTACCTTAAAGGGAGTCGCGCCTCTAGAGTGGTTGTTGGATGTAGATGTGCTGCCAGTGGGTAGTCGTTGAAGGATCTAGGAAAAGTTATCCATCATCGCGCTCCTTTGTTTTTCGAGGGCCTCCTCGAGCAAAATTTTGATAGGATATTTTTCTCCATCATATTTCTTCTCATCCCCCATGGGCGGCTGTCAAGGTTTGCAAGGCTAATCTTGAAAAGGTTCAACCAGATCGAGCCCTAACTCTCTATAACCCGACCTCGTTGGGGACATGCAAAGAAGGATATAAAAAAATCAAACCACTCTGATAACACTGAGTTGGATTTATGAAGGAATGCAATAGAATATACATATAACCATAAATACAAATATGAAGCGGAAATAACACTTCATTTCATTAATTTCAAAGAACTAAAATTTGCTTACAGACAGAATGGAAATAAACTAGCTAGGGCACTGGTAGCTTATCTCTGAGAAGAGATTTGGTGGATACAGGCCTCTAAAATATATGTTACAATGAGGATCAAAGGCCTATATATTATATAGAAACAATGGAAAACCCTAAACATCCAAAAAAATTAACCCTAGGATATGAAACACCAGACTATGGGCCCCGTCGGGGTAAATTGGTACATCAATTTCCTGGGGTTGTAACTTTGGCATACTATATCCTTTTGATGCACATGATACATCGTTAGAAATATCTATCCAAGGACTATAGCTTCTAACCAAAAATGTAGATTTTGTAACAAAATCAGATTCATCAAAGAAATGATGCCCAAAAAATGTCATTTAGAGACTCAAAATGGCTCCGAAAGTTTAGGACCTGAAAAAATGCTAAAAATATTAATTTGTGCTGAAACTGAAAACTAAAAGAGACAATGGTGGGCCCCAAGGGAATGGTTGGGTGGCCACCAATATCCACCTGGATCATCTCTCCACAAAAATCATAGCCAACAGGGTTGGATTGAAAGGTTTTAGGCTAGCTATGAAATGTAGAAGAGTCTGTTTTGTTTTGATTGGGTTTGCTTGATGAGGATTAGGCCAAAGAGGATAGGTCATGGAAAATAAGATGGGAATTGAAGTCCATTCAATGTGGCAAGGTAGGTATAAATCTTAGCACTTTAAGGTGATTTTGTGAGATGGTTTCAGGCTAGTGAGGAGCTAGGAAGAGCAAAAGAGATGTATTCTTCCTAAACTGAAGAAAACAGACAAATTATGAAGACTCTCCCAAAACAAAGCATGAAAGAACATGTATTATACCTATCAACTTGAAAATAATCATCTAATAGGCATGAAATGGTTTATGAGCTTATAAAACAATCATGCAAATGAAACAAGAGAAGCAACAATGATAAACATCCATACCACATGTATCCTAAAGAAATAGCTACAACTCTTCATTAATTTCTGGCCAAACTGATTACATTATAGTCCTTGATCAATACAACATCATCCAAATTATTCCAACCTATGAAAATGAGTCAAAAATTACATGATATAGACCTAAAAAAAACTCTCCCAACCTCAGGAGTCGAATCCATGAGAGGAGGACCTAATCCACCAAAGTCTGAACTAAAACCTAGAGTGTACAGTGGTCAAATTGACTCACTCCTAATTTTAGTGAAACTGATTCATTTATCCCAAAAATACACTTTTACCTAATGCATATACCTCTAGTAACTAAAAGTGACATAATTACATTTACATGAATCAATTACATCAGTAAAATCCATCAAATCCATTGACCAACTGAGAAAAATCCAATATCCAGAAAATATTAGTGAACTAGAAAAAGCGCAGTGCCAACTTCAAGTCAAAGTTAGAGGGGGTTTTCAATGTCCAAATTGAGCTCATGACATCTCATTGGAGAGAGTGTCCTGTCTAGTTTCCAAAAATGTACATGGGTTCCAAAAAATATTATTTTTATCCCTTTAAAATTTAAATCTCCCAATACTGTTCAGGTGCGTAACTCCAATGTCAGGTGCGCCCTCAAAATGCTAGGTGCGTCCTCACAGTGTCAGGTGCTCCCTCCAACTTTCAGTTGAGTTCTATATGGGTTACCGAACACAAAATTGAGCTCATGGTAGCGCTTTGGAAATATCTCTCTCTTGGCTACAAAATGGATCTATCAAGCACTAAAAATGGTCAAGTATAGCCTCTCAAAAATCAATTCACCCAAGACTGGTAAAAAAGTGCAGAATGAGGGTGAAAAAATGCAATATGCTTTTGCAGGAAACGTTTGTACACCTTCCTCAGCTCCAAATTGAGCTCATGATAGGTCATTGGAAATATATTCTAGTATATTATCAGTTAGATTACCAAGAAAGTCATTTGGAAATTACATCAGGGAGCCAAATTGATTTTCCCAAGGTGACTCCAGAAGTGCAGCAACTCTCCTGTAGAAACTATATTTTTTACATTTCTCCAAAATCATGACACTTGTGTAAAAACTGAAGGATTTTTTTCTTCCTTGACCTATAATGTAAAAAACCCCTTTCACTTTTGTAAAATTCATCACCATTTGGTCAGAAACATAGTTTGAACAAAAACTAGCCCTATGTGTGGCAAATGATTTGTCCCTTGGAATGATTTCTTGAAAAATGATGGAGTCATGATTTTTATGAGCTGGAATGGCCTCATAATTGCTGATATGACCTCCCTTATGCCTCCTCTTCTCATATTTATCTTATTCCATAGCAATACCTAGCTCAATGGGAGAGGAAATTAAGGTTTAGCATATGAAAAACAGGGGATTTGGGAAATTTATACGAATGAAGGGAAATAAAGGGGATAGGGGGCTTTTAAATTCTTATGAAAATATTTGGAGGTATGGAGGGATGTTAAGAAGTAGGGGAAATTTGAATTTTAAGGATTGAGTGAGGGGAAAGGGTCCAAAAGGGAAAAACACGGGCCTAGTTTCGAAAAGTGTCAAATTGTAGCAATAGGATAGGGCTTGTGGAAAAATGATGATTTTGAGGGATAGGATTGATGGGAAGTGTTTAGGAAGTTATTGTAAGGATAGGGGAAGGTATAAGAACATCAAGATACAATTATTGTTGATGATTTAACCATGGAAGTCATGGAACCAAGAAAAATGTCCTCAAAACCCTAGGAGAAGGAAATGAGATTTCCAAGCACAACTGAGAGACAAATATGGTAAACACAAAACCAATTAATTGGAAATGATAGTTTGGAACCCAAAAGTTTTTAAGACCTTTGACTATTGCTACTTGAAAAGATGAATTTCAAGGTGAAATGGCCAATTTTCATGATTTTAACCCTATGACCTAATGATGAGACAACATGGAAGAATGAATTGAATGACTACCATGATGATTATGGGATTCTTTCAACAATGAATGACCTGACCATGATGATGTTCATTTACCATGGAAGTGAAAGGAGTAGTAATGATCTCAATACCCTAATCAGTGACCAAATTTTTGCATGACCTAGTGGAATGATAAAAAAAAAAATAGCAAGACCTCTAACATGACATGGAAAGAGGATTTGTGATCACTAATGGCAGGATGCAAAGACTGACACTAAAATTGACCTTATTGAGGATGATAGATCTGAAAGAGGTGCCAAGAAACATAAAACTCTGGATTTTGTAGATCAATGCCTTATCCAATGTGCCAATACGGTCAAAATACTCAAACTAATAAACCTGGTTGAAAACTGATAACTCATAAAAAATAGACTGACTCAAGACAACTCAAAAGACTGAAAATTGACTAAATAATGACTTATTTGATTGAAAACTGAACTTTTTGAAAATGGCAGAAAATAATTGAAGCTCCATGACCTTCACGAGCTCCAAACTCCAGTGATTCTCTACTTCACACTTGCAGAAAATGTAAGCTAAAATAAACTTGTTGCCAAAAACAAAATCAAATCAAACTGAAATGATACCAACCTACTCTAATCTTCTGCACAATTTCTGATTAGGTGAAATGATCCTTCCAGTGTAACCAATCCATTAGATGGCTACTTACTTAAATTCTGCTCACTTTCCTCGAGCAGGCAGAATGATGTACATGTCGGCAAATCACGATAAAAATTGAAAACGAGACTTATGATGATAAAAAAGACAACATTCATCTTCTCCAATTCTTGCAAAATACTACTCAAGGGATCTTTAAAATCATGAAGCATTACCTTTTGTAGATCAACAAAAGGATATGAGTAATCATTATTCCCATATGGATGTAAAAAATTAGGAAAAGGATCCTCCATAATATTTTTAACAACATAATGTCCACATCTACGGGATCTAGGACAAACTCCTTTTCATCAGCGTACTTTTCATTTTCTGAACCTAGAGGAAGATTTGTATCTACAAGGGGCTCTAAAACAACTTCTTCTTTATCACTGCTCCCCCCTTCATAATCACTTGGAAACTGACAAGACTGTACAATAACACCATCATTCTTAAAGTATGGAATATGGATTTGAAAATTTAGAATCTGATTTATTTATTCTTCGATCAAAGAAGGAAGTACTTTTTTTTTTCTTCAGATCAAACAATAATTGTATTCTTTCCCTCCTAAATATTCACAAGGATACTGAATATCTTCTTTAATCTCAAGAAAATGAGCATATAGATTTTCATCAGACTGTTGATTTATTTCATGTGGTTTCATTTGACTATCAAGATGCAAAATTCTTTCATCTTCAAGCAAAGCAGAAGCTATTATATGTTTAATATGATCTTGTGTATCAAAGTGTTTCTTCATATTTTTGTTGAAGGGATAAATCATAGAAGGCTTCAATGATCTCTTCATCATTCATGCATCTGATATCATCAATACTCTCAAGATATGCAATAAAACCTTCACTATAATCACAACAACTTTGTAAGAGAGATAAAGAAAGATTAGACTTCACATAATTTTTGGAGAACATTTTATGAAAATCTTTAAGAGAACATAAAATTCCATTTCGTAACCCTTCATACCATACCCTAGCTTTATCTTTAAGAGTAGCCACAAAAACTTCATGAGACAGTATTCAAGAAACTCAACTCTCAGTCTACATACATGTACATTAAACTTTACTAAATGTAGATCAACAACATCTTTCTCTTCATCTTTGAATATGGGAAGATGTGTAAACCAATCAACATAAGTTATAGGATTTGGAAGTCCAAGGATTTGAGATCGATCCATAGGAGCATACCTGGGATTTTTTCTTGCAGTAGAACTCATCTCAACAACAATGAATTCATCAAGAATTATATTAAACTTACGAGTTCTTGAAAAGTGGAGTCGACATGATAATACAGAACCTTTGGATTCTTCGACACTAGCGTCGCTAGGTGAATGATGCACAGCCTTATTGTGCATGATCATTTTTCACCATCAAAAATTAAATCTGATATTTTTCGTTCTTTCCCAAGGAATATTTGTCTTTTCGCCATCCTGGCAATGGCGCCAATATGTTATCACTCCGCCAGATCTCTAAGGCTGAAGAAGAAATCCCAACAGAGGTAACCATAAACCAATATTTTGGATCGGTATCTAGCCCTACCAAACCAGAGAGGGTTGTCTCCACAAAAATCAGAGCCAAGAGGGCTGGATGAAAATTTTTTAGGCTAGCTATGAAATGCAGAAGGGTTTGTTTTGTTTTGATTGGGTTTGCCGAAGGAGGATTAGGTCAAAGAGGCTAGGTCAGGGAAAATAAGATGGGAATTGCAGTCCATTCAATGGGGAAAGGTAGGTAGAAGTCTTAGCACTTTAAATTGATTTTTTGAGATGGTTTCAGATTGATGAGGAGCTAGGAAGAGCATAAGAGATGTATTCTTCCTAAACTGAAGAAAATGGACAAATTATGAAGACTTCCCAAAATAGGGCATGAAAGAACATGTATTCTTCCTATCAACTTGAAAATCGTCATATAATAGACATGAAATGTAATATCCCATTTCGGGGATATCTCTAAAACACAAACAAATTCCAACCAGAGATGGACTGGGAGGGAATTTACCAGATATTTCACCTCTGTGAAGAGAGTGAGATCTGGAGGCTACCTGGCCCTTTCCAGGCTCTGTCTAAGAGTATAAAATAAACACACCAAGTCGAATAGAACTATAATTCCTGAAAATACATAAAGATAACAGTAAAGCAGACATACAATAGCATAGATAGAATGTACGACAAATCATCCAGAAATATAGAGAGAGAATGCTAACCATTTTATTATACTAAGAAATATAATGAAGTACAATAGGTGATCAGAGTGATGGCACCTAATATTTCTCAAGGCAAGTGAAGAAATACTCTCAGAACATCAAGAAATGGCTGCTCTCTGAACTGTGTCCCATCTGCTTGGAAACTGTCGTGTAGCTGCTACTACTGAACTGAACTGATGACTTGGGGCTAATCCCCTCACTGGAATGAGCTGAAAATCTGGAATCCACCTCTACTCATCAACCACAGCAAAACCCAGAAATCATATCTGAAATGGCTGACCCCTGAAAATCACCCCCCTTGGGGAATTATGCTGCCCTCCAAGGCTCTGCGCAGAGGCTGAATAGGAACAACTGAAATATGGCCTCAAACTCCACCAAAAACCTCCCAAAGGAAAATACTAATCCTCTACTTGATCTCCAGGCTCAAAACCCCTGCAAGAAACTCAATCTGGAGCTCCTCATAAATGGACTGCATCCTCCCTCTCAGTGACTGCACAGTCTCTGAATGCACAGCTTTGCAAAAAAACCCAAACACCAATCCTCCCACCAAACACTGAATAAAATACCTTTCCTGAGCAGGCACTCGAATTCCCCTAGGGCTAAGGGCGAGATCTCTGATCGGAGACACTCAACGCATTAAACAGTGCTGCAGATAGGCTAAACAGCCAGCGTGCTCAAGAAGTTAAAACGACCAGCTCAATATCATCAAAAACGAATGAATAAAATGAGGAGGCTCTCCCCTCTATATAGAATGAGCCCCTCTCAACCCTAATTCTCACCTCCTCCAACATTTCCACGTGCTCCCTCTTGGCCTGC
This sequence comes from Pinus albicaulis, assembly GCA_034641835.2. Taxonomy (NCBI): domain Eukaryota; kingdom Viridiplantae; phylum Streptophyta; class Pinopsida; order Pinales; family Pinaceae; genus Pinus; species Pinus albicaulis. The sequence goes on from CM076574.1 coordinate 187,700,220, forward strand.
ACAGTCCCTCCATGTGTCTACGTGGGCCCCCCTCTCTGCGTGGTCTCTTGGCCCCCTCGACTCACTTAAGTTACAACGTTGTGCTACTAGGGAGTGAAATTTTATTTCTAAAGTGAGTTGTGTCTCCCCTACTCACCTTTTTATTCATGAATAAACTATAGACGACAAAATTGAGCAAAATCAAATATTCCAATTAGCCATAGCTAATCAGGAATATTACAGTCTCCCCTGGAAAAATGTTGCTTGTCCTCAAGCAACTGAAGTGATGGATGTTGCAAAATCTTCTCACTCTCCCAAGTGGCATCCTCATCAGGCAAATTCTTCCATCTCACCAAGAATTCCCGGACAGTCCTGCTCCGTAGTTGCCTCTCCCTGGTATCAATAATAGCCTCTGGCTGAAACACCAAATGCCCCTCATCATCTGTGGGTGGTAGCTCATCTGTCACTGTCACCTGCTGCCCCAGTGCCTTTTTCAAGCATGACACATGAAAAACAATATGAATCTTTGGTCAGCCCTTTCATTCAAAGTTTTTCCTAATGATGGATCCCCGTTGGGATTCGAAACGTCGACACTCGTTTTCTAGCAATGTGGATAATCCAAAAAGCTCCTTAAAAAATGATCACCACATGAGTTTAAAACCCAAAATTATGAATCTTGCTGCCTTGGGGCAGCTCCAACTCATATGCAACCTGTCCAATCCTGTGTATCACCCAGTATGGTCCATAAAAGCAAGGCTTGAGATTCTCAGCTCCCTTCTGCTTCAGTGACGACTATTGGTATGGCTGCAATCGTAGGTAGACCAAGTCCCCTACCTCAAACTATCTCTCCATTCGACCCCTGTCAGCATACAGCTTCTGCTGGTTTTGTGTTGTAGCCATATTGTCCTTGAGAGCTCGGAGTATATCCTGACTCTCTTGGATCCAAATCTTGGCTCTCGGAGCCTTGCTAGCACCAAACATCACATCAGCAAAGGATAAAGAATGATACCCATACAAAGCATAGAATGGTGACATACCAATGGACATGTGATGAGTAGTGTTGTAGCAGTACTCCCACAGATGCAACCACTTCAACCATGCTCATTGCTGCCCACTAACATAGTTACGCAAGTAGCCCTCTAGCCACTTTTTAACTATCTCCGTCTATCCATCCGTCTGTGGGTGATAACTGGTACTCGGTGTCAACTCCGTCCCCACCAACCGGAAAAGCTCCTACCAAAATCTTCCCATGAAGCGGTTGTCCCTGTCACTGACGATGGTCTTAGGAAGACCGTGTAGCCTGAAAACCTCTTTGAAGAACACCTTTGCCACTTTTGCTACTATGTAGTGCGCGGATATGGCGAAAAAATGCACATACTTTGTCAGTCGATCAACGATGACAAAGATACAATCCTTGCCCTGCACCATGGGAAACCCTGTGATGAAGTCCATCGAAATACTCTCCCATTTCCCCTCCGGAATGGGAAGAGGCTGCAATAACCCTGTGGGATGGCTCATCTCCCCCTTGTTCCTCTGGCAAACATCGCACTCCCTGATGTGCTGGAGTACATCCTCCTTAAGGCCCTTCCATGAGAACCTCTCTCTAATGGCCCTGTAGGTTTTGGTAAACCCATGATGGCTGGCCAAAGGTGAATCATTTGATGCCTGAAGTATCTTCTTCTTGTGCTAAGATCCCTCAGTCAAGAAGATCCGGTCCCTGTAGTAGATGATCTCATCGACCACCCTGTACCTGTCATCCGCCACCTTTCCATCTAGAACCTCACATGAAAATTTTTCCTTGGAGTACTCTACTAAAAGTCGAGCCCTCCAATCTGTATCCAAGCTCATAAGAGACAACGTGGCTGGTCTACGTGAAAGAGCATCTGCTACCATGTTGTTCTTACCCTTGACATACTCAATGTCAAATTCATATGCCTAGATCTTACTAATCCACTTCTGTTGCCTCTCCTGTAGCTGCTTTTGCTCCAAAAAGAACCTAAGGCTGTTGTGATCAGTCCTCACCCTAAACCTGTTACCCACTAAGTACTGCCGGAATTTGGCCAATGCATGCATAATGGAAAACATATCCTTGTTGGATATAGAATACAACCTCTCGTGTGGAAGGATCTTCCAGCTCTCAAAGGCTATAAGGTGTCCTCCCTGCATCAATACTGCGTCGATCCCCTCTCCCGATGCATCACACCCCAAAACAAATGGCTACGCAAAATCTGGAAATGCAAGCACTGGGCAGCTGCTCATCACCTCCTTGAGCCTGTCAAAGGCTCGCTGCATTGTATCCGACCAACTGAATGCCCCCTTCTTCATAAAATTCGTAAGGGGTACAGCAAGCTGTGAGAAACTCCTGATGAACTTCCTGTAATAAGTACAAATACCAATGAATCCTCGAAGCTCTGTCACGTTCCTCGGCTCCAACCAATCTCTGATGGCCCTAATCTTCTCCTCATGGACTCTCACTCCGTCCACCCCTATGATATGTCCCAAGTACAACATCTCTGACAGCCCAAACTCACACTTGGAGAGATTTTCATAGAACTGCTGCTCCTCCAAAATGCGCAACACTGCCTCAATGTGCTGGAGATGCTCCTCCCAAGTCCTACTGTAAATGAGGATATCATCAAAGAACACCAACACAAAATTCCTCAAGTGACTGCGGAAGATGTGGTTCATGCAAGACTGGAATGTCGCTGGTGCGTTGGTTAGCCCAACAGGAATCACAAAAAACTCAAAGTGCCCATAGTGACACCTGAAGGTGGTCTTGGGAATGTCCTGTTCCCTCACGCGAATCTGATGGTACCTCGATCTCAAATCAATATTTGAGAAGAACCGGGCTCCTCTCAACTCATCCATCAACTCATCGATCCTAGGTATAGGGTACCTGTTCTTCAGGGTCTTCTTGTTCAAGGCCTTGTATTCAATACACATCCTCAAAGTTTTGTCCTTCTTCTTCACCAACACCACGGAAGAAGCAAAAGGACTCATACTCGGCCGGATGTGCCCAAGAGCCAGCAACTCCTGGATGGCCCGCTCAATTTCATCCCGATAGGCTTTGGGGTGCCTATAGGGTGTGGTAATCACTGCCTAAATACCCTGCTCCAACTCAATAGTGTGCTCAAACCCCCGATCCGGTGGTCGGCCTGGTGGTATATCCCTAAACACTGTGTCATACCTGTCAAGGATGGCCTGTATATCAGGATGAACGACCTAACCGGTAGTCCCTGCCTTTGATGCCCGCAAATCAACCGCCCACTCTATGTCTCCCTTCCAGAAATCTGCCTTCATCCGGTGAGTCGAAACAGTATGAGGTGGGTAAGTGTGCATCCCACAAATATTCTCATGCTTCCTGGTATTCTTATCATCCCACTCCATCTCCAAGGCCTCCCAATCTGTGGTGACCTTCCCCAGAGTAATAAACCACTGAACACCCAATACCACATTAGTATTCGGTATGTTGACCATGAAAAAATGGTCGGTCACGGTGTAGGTACCCATCGTCACTGTCAACTCTGGAACATATTGGGCACACTGCATCGTCTGAGCTCCTGGGACTAAAACTGAAAATCCATCAAAGCTCTTGGTCGGTATACCTCTCCGCTCAACCATCTGTGCATCGATGAAGTTGTGGGTTTCCCCACTGTCAACCAAAACTAATACTCGTTGAACATGTACTATCCCCCGTACACGCAGCGTCAAATACTTAGGAACTCATCGCAATGTTGCAAGGGTCCCCCCTGTGGGTGCAAAAGCTGCACCTCCTGCTCCTGGAGGTGGTGGTGGCAACTGATCCTGGGTTTTCTGACTGTCTCCTACCTCCACGTCATCCTCCTCATCCTCTTCCCCGCTACTCTCGGAGAAGACCTCAATGAAGTGTGCTTTGCCAGCAGCACATCTATTCCCGGTGCCCATGGCTCCTGACAGGTAAAGCACAACCGCTTCTTCTTCAGCTCTCTCATGGCATCATCATCCATCTGTGCCCGTCCTAGATTCCCTTTTGGAGGCAGAATCCTCACATCCTTCCCCTTGGGCTGGAAGCCCTGTCTCTGGGGGTAAGGTGTCCAAGTCCTGGGCAATGCATCCTGTAAATCCTGGGTCCTACTAATAGCATCCTGGAGTGTGGCTGGTCTAGTAGATCTAACTAGACCCCGAAGTGGCTCTGCTAACCCCTCCACAAACATATAGATCATCCGTGCCACAAATAGATCTGGCACCATCACTAAAACCCTCAAGAAGTCTGCAGTGTATGTCTCTGGGCTCCCGGTCTGTTTGAGCCTCGTCATCTCAACAAAGTGTTGTTCCAGATCCCTCCGGTCAAACCTCTCTATCAACCTCCTGGTAAACTCGGCATATGTCGTCACTGAAGAATGTCTGAGTGTAACCATCCCATGAAACCACCAGTCCTGGGCCTCACCATCCAAATGTAAAGTCACCACCTTGATGGCCTCCATCTCCGACATCTGGTTAAGCTATAAATATATGTCCAACTTCTCCACCCAAGACTTCATCGAACTGTTTGATGAGCCATCAAATGTAGGCAAGTGGAATCTGCTAGCTGTGCAGTGGGTATCTCTGTCATGATAATGTCAGTGCCCTCTATGATGGTCGCGGGGTCTACTGTCCCACTAAAGCTGAACAAAGTCTCTAAACAAGAGAGCATCACTGAAATCCTGCCCATAGGCCTGATACTTTTCAAAATAATCACCCATATGTCTGGGCTCTGCCTCCTGCTGGGCTCCCAAGAAAGTGGGCATGGTAGAGAATGTAGGTGCATGTGAAGCCAACAGTTGAGTAGTATCACGCTGAGTAGCACCATGCTCCGGAAAATGGTGGGATGTACTCAGTCCCTCTCCTACCTGGAAAACCCGTGGGGTCTCACGCTGTCTAGCCTCCATAGCGGTGAATCTCTGACCCATCACCTCAATCTGTCTCGCTAGATCCTGCACTGAGTTGAGGAGTGCCTCCCCAAACTATTTTGCCTCACTATCATCTGCCATTGGCTCTCTCTACTCTGAATCTAGCATAGGCTCCTCCTACTCTGCATCTGTCACAGGCTCCTCCTGTTCTGTGTCCACCACCCGAACACAGTCTCCCTCTCCGTAGGTGTTCTCCAACCTATGCTCATGATCTATGTACTTTCTTCCTCTATAAAAAATGTAGGGCCTCTTTCCCAGTGTCATAGACAACTAGCTCCACAGGTTGAGCCAGAACTATGCTCTGATACCACTATAATATCCCGTTTCGGGGATATCTCTAAAACATAAACAAACTCCAACCAGAGATGGACTGGGAGGGTGTTTACCAGATATTTCACCTTTGTGAAGAGAGTGAGATCTGGAGGCTACCTAGCCCTTTCCAGACTCTTTCTAAGAGTATGAAATAAACACACCAAGTGGTATAGAACTAGAATGCCCAAAAATACATAAAGATAACAGTAAAGCAGACATACAATAGCATAGATAGAATGTACGACAAATCATCCAGAAATATAGAGAGAGAATGCTAAGCCATTTTATTATACCGAGAAATATAATTAAGTACAATAAGTGATTAGTGTGATGGCACCTAATCTTGCTCAAGGAAAGTGAAGAAATACTCTCAGAACATCAAGAAATGGCTTCTCTCTGAACTGTGTCCCAACTGCTGGAAAACTGCCATGTAGCTACTACTACTGAACTAAACTGATGAATTCGGGCTGATCCCCTTTCCAGAATGAGATGAAAATATGGAATCCACCTCTACTCATCAACCACAGCAAAACCCATAAATCATATCTGAAATGGCTGACCCCCGAAAATCACCCCCCTTGGGGAATTATGCTGCCCTCCAAGGCTCTACGCAGAGGTTGAATAGGAACAACTGAAATACGGCCTCAAACTCCACCAAAATCCTCCCAAAGGCAAAGGCTAATCCTCTGCTCAATCTCCAAGCTCAAAACCCCTGCAAGAAACTCAATCTGGAGCTCCTCCTGAATGGACTGCGTCCTCCCTCTCAATGACTGCACAGTCTCTAAATTCACAGCTCCACAACAAAACCCAAACACCAATACTCCCACCAAACGCTGAAGAAAATACCTTGCCCGAGCAGGAACTCGAAGTCCCCCGGGGCTAAGGGCGAGATCTCCGATCGGAGACACTCAATGCACTAAACAGTGCTGCAGACAGGCTAAATAGCCAGTGTGCTCAAGAAGTCAAAATGACCAGCTCAATATCATCAAAAATGAATGAATAAAATGAGGAGGCTCTCCCCTCTATATAGCATGAGCCCCTCTCAACCCTAATGCTCACCTCCTCCAACTTTGCCACGTGATCCCTCTTGGCCTGCGTAGTCCCTCCATGTGTTTACGTGGGCCCCCCTCTCTGCGTGGTCTCTTGGTCCCCTTGGCTCACTTAAGTTACAACGTTGTGCTACTAGGGAGTGAACTTTTATTTCTAAAGTGAGTTATGTCTCCCCTACTCACCTTTTTATTCATGAATAAACTATAGACAGCAAAATTGAGCAAAATTGAATATTCCAATTAGCCGTAGCTAATTAGGAATATTACATGAAATGGTTTATTAGCTTACAAAAAATTCATAAAAATGAAAAAAGAGAAGAAACAATGCTAAACATCATACCACAGGTATCCCAAAGAAGTTGCAAATCTTCATTAATTTCTGGCCAAACTGATTACATTATAGTCCTCGATCAATACAATAGCATCCAACTGATTCAAACCTATGAAAATTATTCAAAAATTACATGATATATACCTCAAAAAACCTCTCCCAACCTCAGGGGTTGAATCCATTAGAGGAGGAGCTGATCCACCAAAGTATGAACTGAAACCTAGAGTGTAGGGTGGTCAAACTGACTCATTCCTAATTTTAGTGAAATTGATTCATTTATCCCAAAAATACACTTTTACCCAATGTATCTACCTCTGGTAACTTAAAGTGAGATAATTAAATTTACATGAATCAATTACATCAGTAAAATCCATCAAATACATTGACCAACTGACAAAAAGTCAAAATCTGGAAAATATCAGTGAATTGGAAAAAGCACGATGCCAACTTCAAGTCAACTTTTGAGGTGGTTACCGATGTCCAAATTGAGCTCAGGATATCTCATTGGAAAGAATCTCCTGTCTATTTTCAAAAAATGTACTTTTTTTCCAAAAAATATTATTTTTAGCCCTCCAAAATTTTAATCTCCCAAGACTGGTCAGGGGAGCAACGCGAGTGTTAGGTCGCCCTCAAAATGCCAAGTGCGCCCTCAAACTTGAAGTTGAGTTTTGGATGGGTTCTAGAACTCAAAATTGAGCTCATGATAGTGAATTGGAAATATCTCTCTCTTGGATACACAATTCACCTATCAAGCACTGAAAATGATCAAGTGTAGCCCCTCAAGAATCAATTCTCCCAAGACTAGTCAAAAAGTGCAGAATGAGGGTGGAAAATGTAGTATTGTTTTGCAGAACGTTTGGAGGCCTTCCGAAACTCCAAAATGAGCTCATGATATCTCATTGGAAAAATATTACAGTATCTTTATCATTTTTCCTATTAATCAAGTCATTTGGACATACCATAAGGGAGAAATATTGATGTTTGCAATGTGACTCCAGAAGTCCATCAACTCTCCTGTAGCAACTGTATTTTTGACGTTTCTCCAAAACCATGACACCTGTGTAAAAACTGAAGGAGGTTTTTATTCCTTGACCTATAATGGACAAACACCTCTTTCATGTTTGTAAAATTCATAACAATTTGGTCAGAAACATAGTTTGAAGAAAAACTGGCCCTATGTGTGGCAAATGATTTGTCCCTTGGAATAATTTCTTGAAAAATGACAGAGACATTATGTTTATGAGCTGGAATGGCCTCATAATTTCTGATATGATCTCTCTTATGCCTCCTCTTCTCAGATGTATCTGATTCAATATAAAACTCTAGCTCAATGGGAGAGGGAATTAGGGTTTAGTGTATGTAAAACAGGGGATTTGGGAAATTTATAAGAATGAAGGGAAATAAAGGGGATAGGGGGCTTCTAAATTATGAGGAAAATATTTGGAGGTAGTGATGGATGTTAAGAAGTAGGGGAAAGTTGAATTTCAAGGATTGATTGAGGGGAAGGGTTCCAAAAGGGAAAAACATAGGCCTAGTCTCGAAAAGGATCAAATTGTAGCAATAGGCTAGGGCTTGTGGGAAAATGATGATTTTGAGGGATAGGAGTGATGGGAAGTGTTTATGAAGGTATTTTAAGGATAGGGGAAGGTGTAATAGCATCAGGATACTTGTTGATGATTTAACAATGGAAGTCATGAAATAAGAAAAATGTCCTCAAAACCCTAGGAGAGGGAAATGAGCTTTCCAACCACAACTGGGAGACAAATATGGTAAACACAAAACCACTTACTTGGAAATGATAGTTTGGAACCTAAAATTGTTGAAGACCTTTGAATATTACTACTCCTTCAAAAGATTAATTTTATGGTGAAATGACCAATTTTCATGATTTTGACCCTATGACCTAATGATGACACAACATGGAAGAATGAGATGAATGATGGCCATGATGACTATGGGACTATTTCAACAATGACCTAACCATGATGATGTTCATTGACCATGGAAATGAAAGGAGTAGTAATTATCTCAATACCCTAATCAGTGACCAAATTTTTGCATGAACTAGTGCAATGATAAAAAAAATTTGAGTAAGACCTCTAACATGACATGACATGAGGATTTTTCATCACTGATGGCAGGATGAAAATACTGACACTAAAATTGGCATTATTGGGGATGATAGTTCTAAAAGAGGTGTCAAGAAACACAAAACTATGGATTTTGTAGATCAATGCCTTGTCCATTAGGCCAATACGGTAAAAAAACTTAAACTAATAAGCCTGACTGAAAACTGATAACTTAGAAAACATAGACTGACTCAATACAACTAAAATGACTTAAAATTGACTCAATACTAACTTACTTGACTGAAAACTGAAATTTTTGAAATGGCAGAAAATCAGTGAAACTCCATGGCCTTCACGGGCTCCAAACTCCAGTTATTCTCTACTTCACACTTGCAGAAAATGTAAGCTGAAAGAAACTTGTTGCTGAAAACAAAATCAAATCAAATTGAAATGATACCAAACTACTCTAATCTCCTGCACAATTTTTTATTAGGTAAAATTATCCTTCCAATGTAACCAATCTAGCAGATGGCTACTTACTGAAATTATGCTCTCACTTTCCTCAAGCAGGCAGAATGATGTACATGTAGGAAACTCTCGATAAAAACTGAAACCAAGAATTATTTTGATAAACAAGACAACATTCACCTTCTCCAATTCTTGCAAAATACTGCTCAAGGGATCTTGAAAATCATGAAGCATTACCTTTTGTAGATCAACAAAAGGAGACGAGTAAGGATTATTCCCATATGGCTATAAAAAAATAGCAAATGGATCCTCCATAATATTTTTAACAGTCCACATCTATGGGATCTGGGACAAACTCCTTTTCATCAACATACTTTTAATTTTTTGAACCTTGAGGAATATATGTATCTGCAAGGGGCTCTAAAACAACTTATTATTTATCACTGCTCTCCTCTTCATAATCACTTGGAAACTGACAAGACTCTATAATAACATCATCATTCTTAAATCATGGAATATGGATTTGCAAATTTAGAATCTAATTTATTTCTTCTTCGGTCAAAGGAGGAAGCACTTTTATTTTTCTTCGGATGAAACAATAATTTTCTTCTCTCCCTCCTAAAGATTCACAAGGATATTGAATATCTTCTTTAATCTCAAGAAAAGGAGGATATAAATTTTCATCAGACTGCTGATTTATTTCATGTGGTTTCATTTGACTATCAATATGAAAAATTATTTCATCTTCAAGCAAAGGGGAAGCTACTATATGTTGAATATGATATTGTGTATCAAAGTAACCAACTTCTTCAGATTTCTATTGAAGGGAGAAATCATAGAAGGCTTCAATGATCTCTTCATCATTCATGCATCTAATATCATCAATACTCTCAAGATATGCAATAAAACCTTCACTATAATCACAACATCTTTATAAGAGATATAAAGAAAGATTAGAGTTCACATATTGTTTGGAGAACATCTTATGGAAATCATTAAGAGAATATAAACTTCCTTTTGGTAACGTTCATGCCATACCCTAGATTTATCTTCAAGAGTAGCCATAAAAACCTTCATGAGATAGTGTTCAAGAAAATCAACTCTCTATCTACATACATGTACATGAAACTTTACTAAATGCAGGTCAACATCATCTTTATCGTCATCTTTGAATATGGGAAGATGTGTAAACCAATCAACATAAGGCATAATATTTCGAAATACATGGATTTGAGATGGATCCATAGGAGCATACCTGGGATTTTTTCTTGCAATAGAACTCATCTCGACAACAATGAAGTCACCAAGAAGTCTATTCAAATTACCAGTTCTTGAAAAGTGGATTTGAAATGAAAATTTTGAACGTTTGGATTGTTCGACATTGTAGTCTCCAAGTGAATGTTGCACAACCTTCTTGTGCATGATCATTGTTCACCATCAACAATCATATCTGATATTTTTCGTTCTTTCCCATGGAGAATTTGTCTTTTTGCCTCCTAGGAAATGATGCCAGTATGTCATCACTTTTCCAGATCTCTAAGGTTGAAGAAGAAATCCCAATAGAGGTAACCATAGACCAATATTTTGCCTTGGTATCTAGCTCTAAAAAAACGAAGAGGGCTCTCTCCACAAAAATCACAGCCAAGAGGGCTGGATGAAAAGGTTTTAGGCTAGCTATGAAATGCATAAGGGTTTGTTTTGTTTTGATTGGGTTTGTTGGATGAGGATTAGGTCACAGAGGCTAAGTCAAGGAAAATAAGATTGGAATTGTAGTCCATTCAATGGGGAAAGGTAGGTAGAAATATTAACACATTAAGGTGATTTTGTGAGATGGTTTCATACTGATGAGGAGCTAGGAAGGGCATAAGAGATGTATTATTCCTAAACTGAAGAAAATGGACAAATTATGAAGACTTTCCCAAAACAGAGCATGAAAGAACATGTATTCTACCTATCGACTTGAAAATCATCATATAATAGACATGAAATGGTTTATGCGCTTAAAAAATATTCATACAAATGAAACAAGAGAAGAAAAAATGCCATACATCCATACCATAGGTATCCCAAAGAAATAGTTGCAACTCTTCATTAATTTATGGCCAAACTAATTACACTATAGTCCTTGATCAATACAACAACATCCAACTGATTACAACCTCTGAAAATGATTCAAAAAGTACATTATATAGACCTAAAACAACCTCTCCCAACCTCAGGGATCGAATCCATGAGAGGAGGAGATGATCCACCAAAGTTTGCACCGAAATCTAGAGTGTAGGGTGGTCAAACTGACTCATTCCTAATTTTAGTGAAGCTGATTCATTTATCCCAAAAATACACTTTTACCCAATGTATATACCTATAGTAACTAAAAGTGACATAATTAAATTTAGATGAATCAATTACATCAGTAAAATACTTCAAATCCATTGACCAACTGAGAAAAAATCAAAATTTGGAAAATATTAGTGAACCGGCAAAAGTGCAGTGCCAACTTCAAGTCAACGTTTGAGGGGGTTTCTGATGTCCAAATTGAGCTTAGGATAGCTCATTGGAAATAATTTCCTATATATTTTCCAAAAATTTACTTGGTTTCTAAAAATGATTATTTTTAGCCCTCCAAATGTTAAATCTCCTAAGACTGGTCAGGTGCACAACGCCAATTTCAGGTCCACCCTCAAAATGCCAGGTGCGCCTTCCCAGTGCCAGGTGCGCCAACCAACTTGAAGTTGAGTTTTGGATGGGCTCCTGAAATTTAAATTGAGCTCATCATAGTGCATGTGAAATATATCTCTCTTGGCTACACAATGGACCTATAAAGCACTAAAAATGATCAAGTATAGCCCCTCAAGAATCAATTCTCGCAAGACTAGTCAAAAAGTGGAGAATGAGGGTGAAAAAATGCAATATTCTTTTGCAGAAAATGTTTGGAGGCCTTCCTAAAATCCAAATGGATCTCATGATAGCTCATTCGAAATCTCTTCCAGTCTAGTTATCATTTGAAATTTTAATCAAGTTATTTGGACACTCCATTAGCGAGAAATATTGATTTTCCCAATGTGAATTCAGAAGTGGAGCAACTCTCCTGTAACAACTGTATTTTTGACATTTCTCCAAAACCATGACACCTGTGTAAAAAATGAAGGATATTTTTATTCCTTGAGCTATAATGGACAAACACCTCTTTCACATTTGTAAAAATCATCACCATTTGGTCAAAAACATAGTTTGAAGAAAAACTAGCCCTATGTGTGGTAAATGATTTGTCCCTTGGCATGATTTCTTGAAAAATGATGGAGACATGATGTTTATGAGCTAGAATGGAATCATAATTTCTTAAATGACCTCCCTTATGCCTCCTATTCTCATATTTATTTTATTCCATAACAAACCCTGGCTCAATAAGAGAGGAAACTAGGGTCTAGTGTATGCAAAACAAAGGATTTGAGAAATTTATAAAAATGGAGGGAAATAAAGGGGATAGGGGGCTTATAAATTCTAAGGAAAATATTTGGAGGTAGGGAGGATTTCAAGAAGTAGGGTAAAGTGTAATTTCAAGGATTGAGTGAGGGGAAGGGGTCAAAAAGGGCAAAACATAGGCCTAGTCTCGAAAAGTGTCAAATTGTAGCAATAGGCTAGGGCTTGTGGAAAAATGAATATTTTGAGGGATAGGAATGATGAGAAGTGTTTAGGAAGGTATTTTAAGGATGGGGGAAGGTGTAATAGCATAAGGATACAATTATTGTTAATGAGTTAACCATGGAAGTCATGAAACCAAGAAAAATGTCCTCAAAACTCTAGGAGAGGGAAATGAGCTTTCCAAGCACAACTAAGAGACAAATATGGTAAAAAAAAAACCACTTACTTGGAAATGATAGTTTGGAACCTGGAATTTTTGAAGAATTTGACTATTAATACTCTTTCAAAATATGAATTTGATGGTGAAATGACCAATTTTCATGATTTTGACCGTATGACCTAATGATGACACAACATGGAAGAATGAGTTGAATGATGACCACGATGACTATGGAACTCTTTCAACAATGAATGAACTGACCATGATGATGTTAATTGACCATGGAAGTGAAAGGAGTAGTAATTATATTGATACCCTAATCAGTGACCAATTTTTTTTGTAATATTCCAAAAATTTAGCCTTAAGCTAAATGGAATATTATAGTTTGTTTTATCACTAGGTAGGTGAATAAGTGGGTGGGGAGGCCCATAAATCTTCTTAGCAGCAATAAAGACACTTCAAGTGTGAAAGGAGACCTTTTAAGAAATTAAATAAACCACCTCCAAGTGTGAACAGGGGTTGGATCATGTTGATTCAATCAACTTTGACCAAGTCAACAGTGCTGTTACGGAGGAGTAGAGATTAAATGAGGAATAATGCAGTTTTGGAGGGAGATTGATTTCATGAAGGAAATGACCTAATTGAGTGGGGCCAAGGGCAAGGAATCTCATAATATATATAAGTAAGAGGATTTCAGCCATATGGGGTTATGTTTTTGGATTATTATTTTGTATATGGTCTGTTTAGACTACTTGCATTCTTCCGTTGTTTAGTTGAGATTGTTGTGCTATTTAGCACTGGGTGTTCCCGAGTGGGAATCCCGCCTCTTTCCTCGAGAGGCCTCTTGGAAGAGCATTACATTAATTTCCACATTCAGGATTTTAGGCCAAGCTACAACTTCTTCATCAGCACATTTTCTGTAGGTTATTGTGTTGTGTTGCAGGGTGTTGCAGTGGAGGGTTTAGAAACCCCCTTTTTGAGCTAGTTTCTCATTGGAGGAAGGATTAATTCACTTGGGAGATCATTTTTGAGAGATATTGGACACATTTCAGATATTTTTCACTATACCAACTATTTCCCATCATTTACAACATTTTTCTAGCTGGGAATTGCATTATTTTGGATGGCAGCTTCTGTGAGGGATCTTGTGGATCCTTTGGAGTGTTTCCTTGTGATTGAGGGGTTCAGCCTTTCATTAGAGGAGACCTTTGAGGGGATATACATCAGATATACAATATTTCATACCTCTACACTCATGTTCTTTAGTTTTCAGTGAATCTTCAACCCTAGGGCTTTAGATCCCATCTTATACAGTGTGTATTTCTGAAAACCCTTTCCAGGTTCTCTATAGGAGCTTGTGTAAAGCCTAGATCTGTATTTTTCATATATTTTGTGGCATATAACATCCCTACATATTTTGTACATTCATTTTTTGTATTAGTGTATTTACAACTACGATGTAGCAGTCTCCCATCATTTTTTATTGTAGTAGCAGTTCATATTCAAGAGTGATTGCTTATGGGAGGCTTATTTCCTCATTGTATATGATTCTTGCCTCACTATTTTGTGTGGATTTGTTGATTTAATACATGATGTTATGTCTCCATATTAGTATCCAATATTAATGAGTTTATTTACACTACTATTTCCAGTTTTATGTTCATATATTGTTGCTTCCCCACTTGGGAATATTACAGTGGTATCAGAGCATAATCTTGGCTCAGCCTGTGCATTTAGCCAATATGTCACCATAAGGAGAAGATTCTCTCAAATAATAGGAGATGTACAGAAAAGACAAGAATAATACTCCATTATTCGGAGGAAGAGGGGAAGAGGAGCTCTCAAAGATTATTTTTCAAACTATGCAGAGCATTAAGGAAGATCTCACGAAGATGAGAAGGGACATGTGTAGAGAATCTCCAAGAGAATTTGAATCTAAAGAAAACTCTAGATTTTCACATGGTGATTATGAGCATGCAGCCACACATTATGATTCATAGCGCATTCATATGCCCAGATCTACTGTGAGGGAGATGGAAGAAGAAGAGATGCCTAGGATGGAAACTCTTAGTGATTATTTGCAAGAATATGAATCTCAAACTAAGAGGTTCAAAGATCACATCACCTTCCAAGAGTTTTGCAAGATCAAGGAGGAAAGGAGTCAACAGCATGATGTGGGTATATTCTTTCTACCTACTTTTGATGGTTCACCTAAATGTTCAGCTAGGGCTTGGGTGGAGGAGGTAGACACCTATTTGCAGCAACACCAAGTTTGAGAGAATGAAGCCATCAAAGTTGCAACATTGCATTTCGGAGGTAAGGCCTATGCTTGGGGGATAATTGAGTCCTTTTCCTTAAAAAATGCACATACATCTACCTATGCAAATTTCACTAGGAGACTAGTGGAAATGTTTCATGGAAAACATTCTGAAACACCTTTGATGGAGCTAAACAAACCAAAATTTTCAAGGTTTGGAAGGACCAACAAACTCAACTCCACTTCAGAAACTTGTTGAAGAGGCTAACATATTGCATAATACTTTGCTAGAGGCAAGATCTCTATCTCATATTCTTGGGCAAGAGGGCATGGAGATCCATTTTTCAAAGAAGGATCCTCTTTTTGAAAAGTTGTCCCCTCACATTAAAGAGGAAGAGAATGTTGGAGGCAAAAACGCTGTCATATCTAGGGCATATCTAGCACCTCATGCAGAGGTAGATGGGGCCATTTCTCCAATGAGATGATTTCTTGTATCATTGCAAGAAGCTCCAAAGGATCTCATATGTGGAGATCAAGGCACAATCCATGAACAACATGTGCCATTACTGACAGATTGTGAAACCTTGCAGATGAAAGGAGAAGGTAGGGAGGAAGGTGAACATCACATGATTAGGATTGCACACCCCTATCTATTTCAGAAGATTGATGCACATAAGAGGCAGATTGATTTGCATAGTAAGGGTAGGGAAAAAGTTTTCCATTCATATATACAGTCTACTCTTGATAGTGTTGTCTCATTGCATGGAGGCATTCCACTGGGAAGACCACTAGATCAGGGGATGATGAGAGATGCTTCACATTTGGTTGCACCACTCATTGATTCCAAAGGGGTGAGGACCTTGGGAGGACTTGATATAGTGCTAAGAATATTGGGTAGACTCAAGGAGAGGGGAAGCATTCTCCTAACATCATCATTACCCACTCTCATTTCAGATTTTTCACTGTGAAAGGAGAAGCATGGGAAGGATTGCAAACTTCCAACTTTTACGTTTGGCATGGGATATTTCAAAAAGGAGGAAAAACATATGAAAGATGTTCTTTGTGATCGATCATTAGCATTGTCACTATGGAGGATAGATCCATATTGGAAATCCCAACTGTTGGTGGTGTTAGACTCCTATACCAATAGGTGTCATTTTTCATGACTGACTTGTTGAACTATGCAATATGTTCAAACATTTTTCTTGTTGCAAAAGGTGTTCCATTTATGAATAATTGACAAAAAATAATAAATCAGAAATTGCTTAAGTGTACTCTTATTTCAATTGTGATTATTCTAAATTTTTTCTTCTAAACTGGTTATAAACAATGAATTCTTAATTTCTCTTGTTTCGCTGGTTTAAACATTTTGATTACTATAGTAAAGAATTCTTAAGTGCTCTTTATTTGTAATCATTCACTTTATCCCTCTTTTAAACATGTTGAAAGCTTCTTAATTTCCTTTCATCTCTTTAAAAATCCATTCCATTCACTTTAATATCTAAAAATTTTCTCTGTTTGGCTATCTTGCCTTGCAAAGCCATCTTTGGTGTAGAAACTTAATCCAGTAAAGCCATATTTTTGACTCCATAGCCCAATGGCTTGAAAATACTCAATATTGCCCTCAGTTGGCGGGTTCCACCATTCAAACAAAATCAAAACCCCTGGACTTATTACTAGCCTAATATTTCCTAAGAACAAAGCTAAATTTTAAAGAGAGAGCCCTCTCTGGATACAGATTGGCTAGATTCTGTATTTGAAGGTTGGTTTGTGGTTACCTCGGATTTACTTTCCTTTTCCACAACTTCAAGGAAAATCTAAGTGTTAACATAGTGGCGACTCCACTGGGGATCTGAATCATTTTTATTGTTACTATTGTTTTCTTATAAGCTACAGACAAAGCCTGAAGATCAGCCAGGTAGCCTTTGAAATTCTTTTGCTCTGCAATTGCATAGTAAATAAATGTTGCTTCAGTATATCTTTGGTTTAGCTTAATAACTGAACTTTAGTTTCAAACATTCAATCAGACTCTCTAGTTCAATAAATATTTGAGAAAATTTTAATTAAAAATCTAAAACTTCTTGAAGAAAATTGTCAAAGTTGTATTTTTCATTCCATTTAAAAACCAAAAAACAATTATCTAGAAAATTGACTGGGGAAGACTAACCTTTTTCTTCAGAAATACTTTACAGGTTCAGATCTGATCTATGATGGTGGATAGTGATCAGACACACAGAGGTTAAAATCGTCCACCTGGCGACTCCAAATCCATTTCACAATCAAGACTCTACTGGAGGAATGAACCTGGAAGAACAATATGGAAAGATCAGGCTTTCAACTTGGATCTTAATCCAAGACATTATGTTCTTTCTTGTTAAGAACGTTTTTCAATATGTATTGTATTTTATATAAGGATCTAACTTGGTTGTACAGATAAAGTGGCTTTTCATTATGGTTGATTTTCAAAATGATCCAAGAATAAAACGAAGATATGCTCCCATGAGCAGAGATCACATACCTGGATTTCCACACAAACTACCGAAGGTAAATTGGGGTGAAAATCTGCCCACGTTTCAAGATGAGAATATTGATGATCCTTTACTAAATCTCGTTAAATTTCATATACACTCATCAAGATTGAAGGGTGATTGGCATGAGGATTGCCTCATGAAAATATTCATGGGAACCTTAGAAGGAAAAGCAAGGGAATGGTACGAAGCTCTCAAATCTGCAAGTTTGTTTTCTCTAAAAGATTTTCATAAGGTATTTTATGAGCATTACAAAGAAGATTTTCCATCTTTATCATTAGCTGAAAATTGTTGTGATCAAGCTGAAGATCTTATAAATTACCTTAAAAATATTGATGAAGATTAGATTTCAGTTTGCAGAAGACAAAAGACATTTACTGGTTCACCAAGGTCAATGGATGAGGACAACTAACCTGTTGTTCTTGAATTTTCACCAGGAAAAGCCATCCCCAAGTGCAGCCAGTGTTAGACTCCTATACCAATAGGTGTCATTTTTCATGATTGACTTAATGAACTATGCAATATGTTCAAACCTTTTTCTTGTTGCAAAGGTGTTCCATATTCTTAAAAAAATCAAAAAATCAAAAAATTTAAAAAATGTAAAGAGGGTATACCCTAAAAGAAAAATCAAAGGGTAAAAAGAATAAAATGGTTAAAAAAGTGAAAGAAATGAACCCCAAAAAAAAATAGACCAGGAAAGTGTGCAAGTTTAAATGCCACTACTATTTCATTTTCTGTAATAAAGCAAAATTGTGTGCAGCTTGTCAAACTTTTGCCACAATTTATGAAGAGTCAAACTGTTTAAACTTGACTCATTCATTTTTCAATTTCATGTTGTAGAATAGAGAATAAATATCTGACCAAACAGTTTAATCTTGGCAGATAATTAGATAGGTAGAGTTAATAAAAGGTGCTCAACAATTTAATCTGAACTCTTGGATGTAATAAGTGTAGACTTAGGTAGGCTTGCCATGTAAAAGAAAAAGAAAAGTGTGATAAGGGTTTTCCAGTCTAAGTGCACCCTAATAAAGGAGAAAAAATGGTAGAGTAAAGTAGATAGGGTAGGTAGATGATGTTGCAAAATTTCATTTGATGAATGATGGTGTTAAAATGTGTTAAGAATTTACTTTCATCACAAGTGCAAAGGCAGAACACTACATTGGCAGAATTTCAAAGAAAAGCAAGGTCAAAATCATTAATTTCCCCTCTCATTTTCCCCAAAGATTTTACTAATTTCCCTAAGCACTAAGGTATTTGAATATTAAAGGGGCTCAAGGCATTTCCTTGACTTTTGGAGAGACCGGACCCTCGGCTCAATAATTGAAAAACCTAAGTACTTGAAATCATCCATTATCACCTTCATTCACCTCTCAAAAATCTTTTTCTAAGTAAAATCCTATTTTACTTAGGAAAATCCTTCAATATTTCATGAAAAGCCCTCAAAATCACTTTTTATTCTAAGTCTAAGTGATGAAAGTATAATAATGCCATTTACTTTTGAAACTTCACTTTCTTGGTTATATTTAAGTATTTTGAGTTTACATTGTCCCTTGTCATATTAACTCTAATTTATATATTAACTCCCTATGAAAATCACCTTTTCCTATGTTTATAACTCATTTTCATATAATATTCCTAAAACCCATGTATTATAACTATTTTAGCCAAAAGTATTTTATTCCCACTTATTCAAATCAAAAACCCACAATACGCCCCTTTTTGGCTAAAATATAACATTAATTCTATTCCCGCCCCCTATGGTAAGAAAATCACATTGGTTTAATTATCATATAATAAAATATATGAAAAAAGGTTTAAACATATGTATATATGTTTAAAACAAAAAATAAACCCAAAGTTTAATTAAAATCAAACTTTGAAATAATCCATCCCCGCGCATTTTTCATTTCCGACCATACAAAAGAGATTAATTAATCCTCATGATTGATTAATAATCTAACCCTCCAATCCAACGCCTCCCGAAATGATTAATTCGTAATAAATCACGTCGGGCCCGCGCCACTAAAACCCTATCAACTCCCCGTCCCGTCCACTGTGCGATCTCTCGCTCCAAGATCGATGGTTGTCGTTGATTCTGCTAGCCATCCATTATCCGAAAGTTAGCGCGCGAAATGTTAAGCGGTTTTCAAACAGTGTCATGCTACGTGTCAAACTCTGTATCGCATCGCTGCCTATCCGCTCAAAACAACCTTTCCCCATAAGTGGTGCGGAAAAAACTGCTTACCATCTTCCCCCCTGTGACTCACCTCCAGTACATGCTGACGTCATTTGTTAAAAACCCTGCCACCCCGTTTGACTTTGCCAATAAAACAAAAATTCGTGTCTTTTTCATTTTTTCCTCCACAGTAAACGACTACACCCTCCATGCAAAGAATTTCAAAAATCAACTATCAAGTGCCATTAACTGAATTTTGCTGAAGACCACTGCCAGACCTCTCAAAATCAAATGAAACATTTTCGACCTCCCCTGCAAACCAATGCTTTCTTAACAATTTGTTTTTTTTTACAGGTGATCAGAAGACCACATCCTTGGATAAACAAGCTTAATACTAGTCATTAGACTTGTTTACTCCAAGAGTGTTATCAAATCTATTCAAACATAGATGGAAGATAAAAAATATAGTTGAAAGACAAGAAAAGGAAACAAGATATTAAACGATTTACTGTTGAAACAGACAGTAAAAACCTAAACTACACATTTAAGGTAAAAGGACACAGTAAAGAACAGTTAAAGAGTATCAGTGGTTAAAGTGTATCAGGTAAAAGTCAGAGTGAAAGTTAAAATGAAGTTACAGAGCGGTCAAAGGTAAACAGTAAAAGTAAATACAGAGGCAGTAAAATGGTAAAAAGAGATGAAAATACTTTCACCAACAATTTTTTTTTTTTTTAAAGTGAAAGTGAAACAGTCAAAAGAACAAAAAAGTGAAAAGATGAAAAACACAACAAGAAGCAATATTTTTGTAGAAATTGCATGTTTTAGTCATTGTTTTACAGAAACTATTGTGATCAATACAATATTAATTTTTCAAAAATGAAGGAGGTTTATGTTCTTAAGAGGACCATCTACAAAAAACTCTCTCATTTTTCTAACAGCTATTATGGGTTTGGAAATATTAAACAATGTTGGAAAGCACTTTTTGCAGAAAATTACAGGCAAGTCATAATTTTGCAAAGAATATTGTGGCAAATCAGAAGTACATCATATAAAACTAAAGGAGGTTTTTGTTCCTAAGTGACTCATCTACAAAAACCTATCTCACTTTGTGCAAATTGATTTCATAATTAGATATACATGCACATCTTTACAAGCTATTTTTCAGACTCTATAAAACTATGTTTTACACATATTTTTGGAGAGCCTATTTTGCACAGCTGGAGAGGAATTTTAGGAAAAGGAAAGAGGTTTATCTCACCAACATATTTATCTACAATAAATTCTTTCAATTTCTACATATCTGTTACGGATTGATAAATAAAAAGATATCATTGGACCCCAAGTTTGCAGAATTGTTGGAGCAGAATGCACAAAGAAAGGAAGCAGTTAGTGACTTGGATGCCTCATCATCAACTAAGAGTTGGATAAAATTCGAATTCCCCTCTTTGTCATCACCTATCCATACAAAATAGTGCCAAATAGATGTATTAGTTTGAGTGTCCTTTACTTAAGTTCTATTTATGTAAAATAGTTGGAGAGATTTGTGAACCAATCTTGATATTTTTTCAAGATATTTTAGTTTAGAATTTGTATAAATACTTCACTCTTGGAAGTATTTTGGGTGGATTCTTCTACTTTGCTGTAACATTGATTTTTTGGAATAAATTGCTTTGGAAAAATTTCTTTATGGCTTGCTGGATGACGATTTGAAGCTCAAGACTTTTTGCAGGATTCATGTGTCAGACTACAGTTCAATAAGTCATTTCTATCCTATGTTTTAAGTTTTATATCTGTTTATAATATCACTATGTTCCATTTCTGAATAATTGACATAAAAGAATAAATCAGAACTTGCTTAAGTGTAATCTTATTTCAATTGTGATTATTCTAAATGTTTTCTTCTAAACTGGTTATAAGAAACGAATTCTTAATTGCTCTTGTTTCGCTGGTTTAAACATTTTGATTACTATAGTAAAGAATTCTTAACTGCTCTTTATTTGTAATCATTCACTTTCTTTCTTTGAACATTTTGAAAGATTCTTAATTTCCTTTCATCCCTTCAAAATCCATTCCATTCACTTTAATTTCTAAAATTGTTCTCTGTTTGGCTATCTTGCCATGCAAAGCCATCTTGTGTGTAGAAAATTAATCCAGTAAAGCCATCCTTTCGACTCCATAGCCCAATGGCCTGAAATACTCAATCGTTCCCTTAGTTGGCGGATTCCACCATTTAAATTCAAACAAAACTCTTGGACTTATAACTAGCCTAATATTTTCTAAGAACAGAGCTAAATTTTAAAAGAGAGAGCCCTCTCTGGATACAGATTGGCTAGATTCTGTATCTGAAGGTTGGTTTGTGGTTACCTCGGATTTACTTTCCTTTTCCACAACTTCAAGGAAAATCTGAGTGATAACAGGTGGATTATTCCAAGGATATTTTTACTTGTATGATACTTGATGACCAAATACATACGGAGGGATATTTAGTTAGAGATGAGGTCATCTACTATCATGGTAGGATATTCTTATCTAGAGCTTCCAAGCTTAAGGAGAAGTTACTACAAGCAGCTCATGAATATTTTCTCTTCAGCCACACTTATTCTATGAGAGCATACCACACCACCATGGAGGGGTACACTTGGGAAGTATTTGAAGAGGAGATATATCAGCAGTTGAGGAGATGTATGGATCATGTGGAGATGGAGGAGATACATAAATCTTTGGGGGATTTATCACAATCCATGCAATCCCCCGTCCCTGCAATCCCCCTTCCCGCACATTGGAGGGCCTCTTTCGTGACCTGTGAGTAGTGACATAACCTGAAACCACTTTCATGGCATCCCCCTTGACAAGAATAATCATTCCTCTGAAGAAAGTTTCCTTTGAAAAACCCTAAAAAATGATCTTTTGGCCTTGGCGCGACTAACCAGTTTAACCCTCGCACCAATTGGGAAAATCCACCAAAGAGGGCGCGCCAACTGGTGCTCTATCCCAGTGTATTGATCGCACCAAGCTTAATAAGGATTGTTTTTTAAAAATAAATTGCAGAAGTTTGATTTCAACAAAATCCTGAACGAGTCTCTAAAATGAGTTGGGAGGTTTGGCTCTGGATCTCCATGTATGGGAGGTGGTTTTCCACCATCATGGAAGCTTCCTTGAGGATAGGGCCAATCCCACAATTGTAGGGATCCCAACTCCCCTTCCACCATCTATATAAGCTTGCCATTTTCCCTTAGCAAGATAGTAGTCCTAATAGCACTAGAGAAGCAAGAGCTGAATCTGTAGCAAGGAGACTATCGCTAGATAGCCTTTGAGAGACAAGCCGAAGAGAGACATCTTTGTCCCATTTCCAATGAGCTTTATTGAGACGTGCTCCGCTGTCAGCCCCGCCGAAGGAAGATCCAACGTCAGAGCTTTGGGTTGTATCTTTCCTTTGTTATTATGAATGATAAGCAACTTTGATTATGGTTTCATTCATGTGTCTTTGTCTTTGATGTAATGAATTACATCCTCTCTGACTGATGTATGGTTACAAGATTTAGATTATATGTTGTGTATCGTTGTGTTTCTTCGCATGCGTGCAGGTGTCCGGACGTGTTAAGCAGAAGGATCGTGATCTGCCAAGCGAAGGACGGGAAGTGTCATCCTCTCTTCAATGACCATTGTGTAGGACCTGAGGTAGGCAACTCATTATGTTTTGTCATTTTTGTAACTAGAGACCTGTGTTACTGCGTCACTGATTGTTGCTAAACCCGATTTGGGCTAGTAGGTATCGCCTCTGTCCGTAGAGGGGATTTACCTCTCCAAAAAACTGGTGACTCCAGTGGGGAAGCACCTCTTGCTTGGAAAAAATGAGAACTGAAATGATGTCCTGGATTGTCCACGATCATCGTCACAAGTTTGCACAGGAAAAACTCACTGTTACTCTCCACAAGAGGTAAAAAGTAAAAGTAAATATGTTTTACTATTTTTGTCATATTTATAACTTTTCAAGACCAAATTAGGTTTTGAAGCTTATTTTTCCCATATTTTATTATATTTTTTTGAAAAATGGGTTTTACGCTTGCTTTCTTTTGCAGCAACAGGTTTTCATGCGACTAGGATGATGATACAAGTTATATTTTATACTTTTTTGAACTCGGTAAAAACACAAAAATTCACCACTGGATTCATATTTCATCTCTTTTCTGACTCTTTAAACATGAAAATATTGCCAAGTCGCTTGTCATTTTGATCTCGTTAAATTGGCTGTGAAACGACATCTAACCAGTATACATTTACCCCTTTTTCGGGCTGGGATAGATTGTTTACGAAAAAGGAATACCCAAGCCTATCATGACTAGGAGGTTTTCTCAGACATATTTTTCTACCTTTTCAGATTTGAGGAACTACCTACGAAAAGGGACTGTTGGAGTTTACTTTTCCACTATCTTTTCAAACTCTCTAAACATGAAAAGACGATGAGTTCTTCCTTTGTCAGACTCGTTAAAACCTGATGACATCAGACTCCGTCGCAATGAAGTTACTCGAGTTTCTCCTTCCTAGGGCTCGTTAAATGTACTAGGTTGGATTTGTCCGAAGGAAAAACTTATATCACAAGCATATTCTATCCCCTTCATGCTTGTTTTAAAAAATAATTGGGGCAAACGCCAGAAATGGTGGGGAAAAATGAAACTAGTATAATCGTCGTGTCGGCAGTATGTCGCTCTTGAACATGGCAGTGGGGACATCTCATCTCATTTTCTTCTTGCCTCCATGGGTTTGGGTTATCTTTTTTTAACCTCTCGTCTGCTCTTTTCCTCATCGTCATGACCTCAGATCTTTTGGTGTCAAATACTGCCAAATCTAGTGTCATGCTGTCGATATGTTCAAGAGAAGTGACCTCTGCAGTTCTCAACCCTCCTCTGATTCTCTAACTGATCGTGATTCACAAACATTATGTTCCTCTGTCTCGCATTGATGATGTGGGAAACACTATGACCCACCTTTTATCAAGGTCACTTCTTGTCGGCTTCAGCTCATTATCCAGGAAGATGATCTAGAGACTCTCTTCAGGTACCTTGGAGCTTGCATGCCTCAATCGCAGGTTCTTCGTATTCGACGCAAGGTTTTCATCATTGGCCTTCAATCAAATGATTCTGCGGGTGTTCGATGCTAGCTCACTATTCACATTCTGTGGATTTTACTTATAGTACCTTGAGGGCCATCGTCATTATTGGTGGTTCCTTTTGTGTCTGTTAACGGCTTTCATCATTGGCTGGTAATTAGACGATGTTCTTGCATGTTTGACTTTAGCTCACATATTCACATGCTAGGACTTGTACTTTGTGTGGGTTGAGATGGAACACAAGACCCTAGGATTGTCTGATGGAATCTAGGCTGCGGATTTTATGGATTATCATGATTGGTCACATGACTCATTGATTGGATCGCTACGACCATACCTAATTTTTCTTATTGATCCTTTCTGGATGGCTACGTCCATATCTTGGATCCTGATTATTGTATACTCTGTTATGGATGGCTGCACCCATACCACGTATCATGTATTTGAGATATCAGTTGTATTTGGCTATGCAGGTTTCTGATGACATTGTTTTCAGTTGGGCATGTTCTCATAAAGCATTTCACCCCTCTCTCTCTCTCAGACCTCATGCTTTAGGGGGCATCTGTTACACAGTAATTTTTCACCATCCATGTAATCCCCCATCCTACACATTGGAGGGCCTCTTTTGTGACCTGTGAGCAGTGACATAAACTGAAACCACTTTCATGGCATCCCCCTTGACAAGGACAATCATTCCTCTGAAGAAATTTTCCTTTGAAAAACCCTAAAAACTGATCTTTTGGCCTTGGCGTGACTAGCCAGTTCAGCCCTCGCGCCAATTGGGAAAATCCACCAAAGAGGGCACACCAACTGGCACTCTGTCTCAGTGTATTGATTGCACCAAGCTTAATAAGGATTGTTTTTTAAAAATAAATGGCGGAATTTTGATTCCAACAAACTCTTGAACGAGTCTCTAAAATGAGTTGGGAGGTTTGGCTCCAGATCTCCATGTATGGAAGGTGGTTTTCCACCTATCATGGAAGCTTCCTTGAGGATAGGGCCAATCCCACATTTGTAGGGATCCCAGCTCCCCTTCCACCATCTATATAAGCTTTCCATTTTCCCTTAGCAAGCTAGTAGTCCTAATAGCACTAGAGAAGCAAGAGCTGAATCTATAGCAAGGAGACTATCGCCAGACAACCTTTGAGAGCCAAGCCAAAGAGAGAGAGATTTTTCCCATTACCAACGAGCTTCATTGAGACATGCTCAGCTGTCAGCCCCACCGAAGGAAGATCCAGCATCAAAGCTTTGGGTTGTATCTTTCCTTTGTTATTATTAATGATAAGCGACTTTGATTATGGTTTCATTCATGTGTCTTTGTATTTTATGCAATGAATTACATCCTCTCTTACTGATGTATGGTTACAAGATTTAGATTCTATGCTGTGTATCGTTTTGTTTCTTCGCATGTGTGTAGGTGTCCAGACGTGTTAAGCAGAAGGATCGTGATCTGCCAAAGTGAAGGATGGGAACCGTCATCCTTTCTTCAACGACCATTGTGTAGGACCTGAGGTAGGAAACTCATTATGTTTCGTCGTTTTTGTAACTAGAGACCTGCGTCACTCCGTGACTGATTGTTGCTAGACCCGATCTGGGCTAGAAGGGATCGCCTCTGTCTGCAGAGGGTATTTACCTCTCCAAAAGTCACAGAAGAGAAAATTATCTCTCGTTCCTAGTATTTAGACTCGATTTACACTCAGCCTGGTACGCTCTACGAAAAAATACAAAATGCGTCGCAATCTAATTTCAATGTTCCTCCTCAAATAAATGACTCCCATGCGAGAGATGGCTTGATAGGTACTGCAAACACACACAACTCTTTTGCATAAGATCCTGCTCCTACTTCCAAAATCAATGCCTTCTCATTTGACAAAGGAAAAACTGATAAGCAACCAAGAAGTAAGAAAAAGGGGAAATCAAAGAAAAAGAAAACTTCTGACCCGTAGGAACAATCATCTGATCAACCTTCAGGACCACGGAAACCTCATTATCCATGCATAATCTATAATGAGGAACATTTTTTTATGGATTTTCCTCACCGTGCTGAAGTCTCAAAAATCATCAAGACTTCTCATGCATCAGCTGTGTTGATAGACCCAGTTGTGTTGATAGACCCATTTCCAAATCCAGACATAAATTTGGTTTCTATGGATCCAGCTCCTAGTTCCCAGGTGTTAATGTTATCCACTACAAAACCTTCATAAGATATTTTGGTGTCGACATGGAATAAAGACTATGGTAGTCCAACCACTGATCAACCTACTACCTCGACAACGAATCCATCTAATGAATCAGTACCACCTCCTATTATTCCTGAATTGACAATTAAGCCACCAAAGGGAGTAATTCATAAATCGACATATAATCCTTGAGCAAGAGCTACACAAAATTATAATATAATTTAAGATTTGGCTCAATCCCCTTCAACTATGTCTGCTCTTGAGGTATTACAAAATTGTCCCTCCCGGAAGCAGGCTTTATTGTCGGCAATTGGTGGAATTGATCCGACTGATTCTAATCTTGTCATCTTTAATCATATGGGCTATGTGCCATAATTACCAACAGAATTGGCATTCTCCATCCAAGTAAATGTTCTCAATCACCTTGTTCATTGCACTATTATTGATGAGGGAGAATCTACGTGCATTATGTCTCTAAACTATTGGAAGTCACTTGGCTCACTGTGATTATCACAATCATCAACAACGCTGAAGGCTTTTGATGGAATAACATATAAACCTTGTGGTATTATCAATAACTTGCAAGTTTAATTAGGGGGAAAAACAGTAAGTAATTATTTTGAGGTTGTTGACTGGCCCCTTGAGTATAATATTTTACTTGGAAGACCATGGGTATATGCAATGACTGCCATTGTTTCTACATATTTTAGAATGGTTTTCTTTCCTCATAAAGGTACAATTACAGTCATTAATCAGTTATCCTTTTTTTCCTCTACTTCGCAGGTAACTAGAAGTGTTCTATATATTCACTTACCCCAACTATAAATCCAGAATATTGGTGTAGGACTCTTAAAGGATTCCACTCTTATGGGAACCTTTGCATTACCACCGACCACGACGTCGGCAGAAATTGCAAGCATAGAGACCTGCTACATGATCTCTTCCAATCTATCTGGCTTAAGGAAGAGTACGGGTGATTCTGATATTTCTACGTTGGATGATGTTTTACCGTTCAGCCTCATTGAGCTACAATAGAAATAAATCTATTCGGCTTGGGCGGAAAATCCGAAATCAGCGTCGCCAAGTGTTTGGGTTAATCGTTCATTAGATTTTGGTACTCCATTTGATCCATTTTCCTCAAAATTTTTGATAGATGAAAATATTTTGGAAACTATGATGGCAGAAGGAGAACCAAGGGAAGATTATCATCATTGTTCCCATCTTCCAGATTATGAAGAAAATAATCTTAGTGAACTATATCACCCATCCATTCAAGCTTTATTTTAGAATTCTTTTTCGATTAATGCAATTGAATCTGAGCGAAATTTAACAAATATTGAAGAAATGATTTCTATCAATATTTTCGACTAAACCTGGCATTGTAGAAAATATTCATGTCAGGGTATCTTGTTCTCCATCATAACTTGATTCATATCGCTCTCCTTTTTGTGAATTTCGTGATGTATTCGCTTGGTCTTACGAGGAAATTCCAGGCATAGATACTAGTGCATTTGAACACACTATTAATATGTATCTTGATGTCAAACTAGTGCGTCAACAACTTCAACTTGTTCATCCAAAGAAAGCCACTACCATCAAAGTAGAAGTTGAAAAGATTTTACATGTTGGTTTCAATTACCCTGTTCCGCTTACTAAGTGGGTTTCCAATATCGTTCCTGTTATAAAAAAAATAAGGAACCATTAGAGTGTGCGTCGATTATCGGTATGTTAATCAGGCTTCTCCAAAAGACAACTATCCTACTCCCTTCATCAACCAGATTATTAACGATTGTGCTGGATGTGAAATATTTTCTTTCATGGATGGATTTTCCGGCTACAATCAAATCAATATCTTCCCAGATGACCAACATACGACAACATTCACCTGTTCCTGGGGCACATTCGCATATCAGAAACTCCTGTTTGGTTTAAAGAACATTGGGGAAACTTTTCAGAGAGCAATGAATTATGCTTTCAACAACATCAAGCACATTGTTCAACCATATCTAGATGCTTTACCAGCGCATTCACGAAATCGGACTGATCACTTGATGCATTTGAGAGCCATTTTCTTACGCTTCCGACACTACAATATACACCTCAATCCACATAAATGTGTGTTTTTTTTTTGTTCTGGTTGATTTCTTGGATTAGTAGTCTCAAAAGAAGGAATTCAAATAGACCCACTGAAGGTACAGGACATTCTTGATTTTCCTGCACCATCAAACTTACTTTAGATACAAAAACTTCAAGGAAAATCTAACTTCCTGAGAAGGTTCATTCCAAACTATGCCAAAATGGCTAAAGGATTTACTCGATTATTGAAAAATGGGGTTCCCTTCCATTATTACCAAGTTGCGCAAGCTTCTTTTGATGTTGTCAAGGACCATCTTGTTTGAGCGTCATTAATGTATCCTCCAAATTATAAAAATGATTATTTCCTATATATCACCACGGCTGAAATGACCATTGCCATGGTTTTGGTCCAATTATAAGATGGAATTGAACATCCGATCTATTATTTGAGTCGTAATCTCAATGATACGGAAGTTAAGTACTCGTACATGGAAAATCTTGCCTTGGCAGCTGTTCAAGATGTCCAAATATTTCGCCATTATATCTTGCTCCAAAAAAAAACAATAGTTTCGGATTACAACCCCATGACTTATATCTTATCACGTCAATTGCTGGGGGGGAAATATTCAAAATGGATCATCATTTTGTAGGAATTTGATTTGGAATTCATCAAATCCAAGTCAAAGAAGTCTTTATTTTTGGTTGAGCTTCTTTGTGACCTTCCCTCTGATAGTAATGCAACTATGTTGGAACCATATATTCCAGACGAGTCTTTGTTTCTGATTGAATCATATGATCCCTGGTATGGAGATTTCATCATTTATTTCCAAACCCAAACTTTTCGACCTAATACCCCTCGCTCTAATCAACGACGTATTCGATACCAAGCCAAATATTATCTGATCGTTGGCGATAAACTTTATTTTCGTGGTGTCGATACCATTTTAAGGAGGTGCCTCACTCATGAGGAGGTTGAAAAAGTATTAAATGATTTTTAGGTTGGGGCTTGTGGTGGACATTTATTTGGTTATGCTACCGCGCAGAAGATACTCCGCGCCGGTTACTTTTGGCCTACTATTTTTCGAGATTGTATCCTCGCAGTTAGAATTTGTCATGCATGCCAGATTTATGACCCTAAAATCCGCAAACCACAAGTGCCAATGCATCATGTTATCTCTGTTGGACCATTTACGAAATTGGGTATCGATTTCATGACCTGTAACCCTCCTTCGTCCAGGGGGCATGGTTATATTATTCTCACAGTCGACTATTTTACCAAATAGGCCGAAGTGATGCCTACATTCAACAAAATAGGACCAACAATTGCAATTTTTTCTTCAACCATGTTATTGCACGGTTTGGGGTCCCACAGGCTATAGTTACGGATCATGGGAAGCATTTTCGCATCCATATGATGTCTGAATTGACAGCCAAGTTAGGATTGTCACATGATAATTCTACTCCTTATTATCCACAATCAAATGGAAAAGTTGAGGCTATTAACAAAATTCTTAAACGAATGATAGGATTTTGTAAAAGGAACTGGCACTTGATCCTGTACTCTGCCTTGTGGGTGTATCAAACCTCGTTGAGAAATGCGACCGGATTTACTCCTTTTCAATTGGTGTATGGTATGGAAGCTATCTTACCAATCCAATGAGAAATATCATCATTAAAACTTGAGATAGACTTGTTACCTGATACCTCAGAAGAAGAAGTCATCTCCTTAACCTCATCCATCTAGATGAAATGCGTCGTGAAGCCAAATTGGCCAACAAAGCACATAAGAGACGTATAAAGGCGCAATACGACAAAAATGTCCAGCCTCGCATCTACTCAGAGGGCGACTTGGTCCTTTACAACCAAGAAGCTAATGTAATAGGTACAGGGAAATTCGAGCCATTATGGCACGGCCCCTATTTTATTGTCAAAAGAGTTCTTGCTAAGGGTGCCTACGAGTTAGTTGATTACGATGAAATTCCATTAGCACAACCTAGAAATGGGTTGTATTTGAAACGTTACTATGCTTAATCATGAGCGTAGTAATTTTTTGTATTATATTTTTTATATTTTGTTGATTTGCATTCACTATCTTAATTTTTTTTTTAGAGTTTTCTTGACATTATTAATCCGCTTTACATTTCATCACAGATGACTGAATCTTCAGAACCATTTTTTGGATATGCTGATGGTGCTAGTCATAGTACGTAGAATCTATCCTCTGCAGTGTGGGCCATTTTTTCTCTGAACGGAGAGTTAGTGAGTTTTCAAGGGATTTGTATCGGTAGATTGACGAATAATATCGCTAAGTATAGCGTGTTGATTGAAATTCTCTCTGATGCCATTTCATTTGGTATTAACCACATAATCATAAGGTTAGACTCACAACTTGTGGTACTAAAACTTACTAGTATTTATTCTGTTAGAAATCCAACACTTCTTAGATTGTTCCTAAGAGTTCAACTTTTGGAGAGACATTTTGATTTCATTCAATATCAACACATTTCCAAAAATCTTAACACTTTAACTGATTCATTAGCCAATCAAGTTTTAGATAGACATTTGCGACATAGGTAAAGAAAACATTCACATCATTGAATAGGATCGCGCATTAAACATAGGAAAAACTCTAAAAAACACATAGATAGATAGTTATGTGGTTTTACAAAATTTGTGCCCAAGACACGTTGGTCATTTGACCTCAAAATGTATGCAAAAATCACAAGTAAACTAGTGGTGCTCATGATAGCACGCTATGGATCTAGCAATCCTATGGAGCAACTGCATCCAACAGTTAGGAACCCCAATTGTGTGTTACTACAACCACATGGGAAGCTCTTTGATCCAGCAATCTGGAATCCCAAAGGTCAATCCCTCTATGTGTTGCTGAAGCTTAGCAAGAGTCTCAGCCATATCAAGGTCCTGAAGGATTGCTCTACCGACAGCCCTCTGTGCTGGCACATCTGCTTCGCGCTCCGGTTCCTCTATTGGTTGAATGCAACCGATATATGCATTACATTAAACATATAGTTTAGTCTTGGAAATAAATCAAAACAAAAAATAATTTGTATAAACCTTATAAAAATCAAAAAACATGGTCAAATATTTCTTACCTATTGAACCCCATTGAGCACCTTCTAGTAAAACTAGATCTGGATCTCCTAGGAAGTCGACGCCTGCATATGCATACTCATCGATGGCGATGATCTGTTGCCGGAACTAGGCGAAGAATGCAGTTGAGGACACAACGTTCGATTGGCCTGAATGCTGACCCATGAGTTCTACCCATCTTTGCATTCGAGGATCTCTAGGAATAGATATATCCAATGTTACAAGTTGTGGCTGCATCAGTGGAATCTGTTCCAAAGCAAAGGAGATAAGGATGGAGCCATAATTGAAATTTTTCTTCCTTCCTCCCTTTGCTTTATTCATTTGTTCCTTTATCTGAGATAAAAGAGCTTCAAACCAGTTGAAGACTGTTGGCTCTAAGCACTCTAGCGCATAATGCATATACGATTTGTTCGCTACATGGAGTGTAACGGTGCCAGCTAGTTTAGTGATCTTGAATAGGATGGTCCTCAAACGAAAATCCCTAACTTCACGGATGTTTATTTTTCCATATTTTCTAGGTTCTGACCCTGGATAGAAATACTGCATAACATAATCCCTCATTGTTTCTTCTCCAACGATAGATCTTGTGAGTGAAATGGGCAAACCTCTCCTCAACAAACTTGTGAGAAAATACACATCCTCAACTCTTATGGAAAACACTTTATTTTTTATGTGAAATGCCTCTATCGCCGGATCCCATGCCCAAACAAGGAATTCTAGGAGTTCTATCTGTTTCCTCATTCCCGATAATTTGAAGTACTTAAGTAGCCTGAAATCTCTTAAAGCTCTTACAGTACCTGGATCATTCAAGGCAATCATACCTTGTTCTTCATGTTCTCTTTCTCTCCATGTAATCGTCATTATAATCTAATGGAAACCTGAAAATCAACCATAAGATCCATTAGATACCATTCATTGCAAAAAACTAGCCATATTTTGGACATAGCATGAAAATAAAAAACTTCAACTGCGCCCAATGCACTCCCTGGGCTAAGAAAGTGTGTTGCACATGCAGGTACACTTCACTGTAACTGCTATGCAACGCAGGTTTCAACATTCAGGGGTGCGTTGCCCTCAATTTGGGTAGAATTTACTCTAGGGGCCTTAAAACCCTAAAAAAATGCAAGGAATGGTAATGAAATGAATACTGAAAGAAATAGGAGGTTCATGACACTAACCTGGATCAAATGGCGATGAAATCCATCCACAAAAATGACCGCAATTGATGACTGAAGTTTGGGGGCAAAATCAGGTTCAGAGCTCCAAAATGAAAATGGTAACTATGGAATGGTAAAAATGAATTGTGAAACTTCTTTATATAGTCATTTAATTACTTGCAAGTTAAATTTATTGCTATGACTATGGTTTTATTATGTTTTTATCATGAAACAGGTATTTTTAATCCACTTGATGTTTTTCTAAACAGCAAATACAACTGATGAACAGATTAGTCGTGCAGATTTATTTCAAAGAAACACTTGACCATAAAGCATTCTTTTCTCCTTATTTTTCGAGCTTTGTTAAAAACGAAAAAATATTTGAAGCACACTTTTATCTCTTTTTTGAGCTTCGATAACAGTGAAAAAGGAACCCGTGGAGTCTTCTTTCAACTCTTTTTAGACTCCGATAATGTGAAAATATCATTGAGCACTTGTCATTTCAAGCTCGTTAAAGTAAATGAATTGATATCTACTCAGTATAAGTTTAACCCTTTTCTGGACTGAGATGGATTATTTACGAAAAAGGAATACCTTGGTTAAACATGACCAAAGAGGTTCTCTTAGATATCATTTTACACTTTTTTGAATCTGAGTGACAAATTTATGAAAAATTGCTTTTGGAGTTCTCTTTCGTCCTCTTTTTCAGACTCTCTAAATATGAAAAAGGACCGGGCTATCACTGTCATTAAGCTCGATAAAACATAAAATAGTGGCGGGCTTGTCGATCATGGAAAGAATCGAGTTTCATTTGTCTCTAGACTCGTTAAATTATCAAATAGTGATACTTTATTCGCCCAAAGGGTTGAATTATAGATCAATCAAACATTATCCTCCTCAAGATTGTTAAAAAATAAAGAGGTACTGGTCGACAAATGACCGAGGAAAATTTGGGAAAAGTAAGTAAAGTTTATTTTTGGGAGCAAGTCGCTCTTGAACATGACACTTCTTTCACTCCATGTCCGTGACTGTTTGGGTTGGGTAATCATCTTGACGGTTCATTCAAACCTATGGTTCATCATACCTTCACTTCTGTTTTGGGTCAATGTTGCCAACTCATCACAGTGTCGCCGATATGTTCAAAAGAATTCATCCAATGATTAAGAATTCATCCAATGATTAAGAACTCATCCAATGATTAAGAATTCATCCAATGATTAAGAATTCATCCAATGATTAAGAACTCATCCAATGATTAGAATGATTAAGAATTCATCCAATGATTAAGAACTCATCCAATGATTAAGAACTCATCCAATGATTAAGAATTCATCCAATGATTAAGAACTCATCCAATGATTAAGAATTCATCCAATGATTAGAATACTCATAAACCTTCATTTTCATGGCCGTCATCCCTGAAAATTGCTATATCAAGTCTACCCTTGTCTCCTAAATCAGTAAATCCTTTTTCGCAATAAGGTGACTTCCTGTCGACAACAAATCAATATCCAGGAAGTTCACTTAGAAACATCAAATTCCAATACCATGAGGCTTGTTACAGCATCGACAAGATCCTCACTTCTGGACTTTTGACCGAAAGATTTTGTTTGGCATTCGACATCAAATAATCTATTCACACCTTAAGAAATGTACTACAATACCTTGAGGGCCATTGACATTAATGGTGGTTCTATCATGTTTGTTAACAGCTCACATTATTGGCTGGTAATCAAACGATGTCTTTCCATGTTCGATGACAAATCATATATTTGCATGGCTAGACTTGTACCCGAATGATCGAGTGAATGAGATAAGAAGACTCCAGATCTAGTTTCAGCCATCTAGGCTGTGATTTCAAGATTTTTGTACACATCATCTGTACAGTGACCTTACATGCAGATTGTCATCCAAACATGGGCCTATATCTGTAGGCGTGTCTGCATTTGGGCAACATTCCAATGTAGACGACTTTTTGAATTATGTACATGTTATTAGATTTTTTTATGTGCTGACTATGGGAATGCCTACCCTCAGCAATTATAATCAATAGAGGATATATCATAATGTAATGTATATTGATGCAGGTGACCACTCCGCTTTGTTTCCAGGCTCATCACAGTGTAAAGCATCTCAATCAAATTTTCTTATTATTTGGATCTCATGCTTTAGGGGGTAATTGTTGTAGGTCAATTTGGGAACCATTCCCAATGACCTAGTTAACTGGGCATCATCTCCAAGACCGATGATCAAGGGTCTATCATTCCCTATGATCTTAATTACTATATGCCCTAAGACAGGAAACAACATAAATCAAACAATACTTTCATCAAGCAAGGTTTTCCATGGTTTTAAGCTTATTATTTAACATATGAGAGCTCACCAACACAGGCTCTAAGAGGCCTAAGTGCATTGCATATGCAGGTAGCCCAATTCAAGGCTACTCTGCAGAGCACTTCCCGACATTCAAAGGTGCGTTGGTCACATTGGGAGCGAAATTCTCATTGTTCTGGAATCTCCACTTGGCCAGTGTCTTCTAGAAGGGTTCACATGTGTCAAGCTTCGGATCCAAGTGTCCATTTGACATATACATGAATGGAAACATGTCTTGCCTATTTTTGGAATGTTATTGATTTCAAAACAACCTATATTTTATCTATAAATTGAACACATATCTAAGTGTTTGAGGAGGAATAATTTGAGTAGAGAATGCTGGAGAATTTTCAATAGAGATTTTGATTTGTGGAGCTGATGCTAGAGAGATTTATGCTGTGATGAGACTTGGGAACTCTGCTAGAAGGTCACTTGAAATCAGTCACTAGGTTGTAACCTCTCCTTCTATCATCAATAAAGAGTACTTCTTGTTTTTCCCTACATGTATCTATGCTAACTTTGATTTTCCATATTGAAAGATCTTGGTTGATGAATGTAGTTTATGCTTAACTGAATTAGCTAACTAGCTTGAATAGATATCTATATTATTGCATCTTCTATTTTTTTAGTGTTCTTTCTTGCAGGAAGCATTCATCCAACAAAACCGCTTGAATTTGAAGCTGTAGTAGAAGCGACAGAAAGGAGCCATTTGGAAGCGACTGAAACAAGTAAGCATCCAATCCTCTTTGTGTATCTGTTCTAAGTTAGGAGAAATGGTAGTATAGTCTTTCACTTGTTTTTTTGGGCTAACACCTACCTAGGGAAGCGTAATTTATCCATAGATTAAAATTTTGGCCCAACACCTTGTTGATGCTCGATCCTTCCTGAGAGGTTGTAGGATCCTTGGCAGGAGCTTCCTTTTCTCCCTGGGTGACCATCCCGCTACGTGTTATGACTTTCACACTCGGGTCTATGTTTCTTAGCTCAGATTTAACTCTTTGCACATTCTGCGTAGGAGTGGGTTGTTTTTCCTGCATCTTGGCTATTAAAATTGGGCAATCTTCAACCACATGGTCCAGTTGTCTACAATATTTTCATGATGGCCTCGTGGGATTTGGGCAGTCCCTGGAAAAGTCTCCTACCTCTCCATAGTTATAATAGATTAGCTTCCCATGTCCCCATCCTAAACTTCCTCCTTGACCTCCTCCGCCTCTTATTGGAGAGCCTCCGAAGCTTGCGGAAATTCTTGGTGACGCAGGGTCTGATTGTACCCTATACAAGTTCCCATGATCTATCATCAAGTCATAAGAGTGACAATTCTGCTCATCGTGTCCCACCGACCGGAAGAACCTGCACCACTACTACTTTATTTCTAGGACATATGCACCTATTCAAGGGCAATGGTTCGTATCATGCAGCCTCGCTACATGGAAATCATCACACCACAACGTAGGTTTGCTCGAGCCTAGTCGTGATAGGATGGGTTACCCACTTGCTCCTGGACGTACCAGACTAGGTCCTCCTACCTGCATGTAATCTTCCAATAGAGGGCACCGATCCTTCATATGGCCAGATACCCAACATCGTATGCACCATAGATCTGCACAAACTTCTTTTCCTCGCTCCTTTCGCGGGTTCTGAATTTCTATGTGCATAGCTCCAAGTTGCTCCTGAATTTGCTATACCCCTACTGAAGTATCTTCTCTGGGTGTAGCTTCTAGTTTCATAGCGAATTCCACAGCCTTTTCCTACGACTCAAAGGTTTGGTGACTCATTGGCATACACAGGTGGGGTAACAGCATAGCGATGAACCATTCTGTATGTTGTCTATCATCATACTCAAACCCTCCTTCCCTGATTGCTTTCTTCAATCGTTGATCAACCTCCCACACAGATTCATATGCACCTTGCTTGAAGTCCTTTACTTCTGCTACCAACTAAGAGTAAGATTTTGGCTTCCAGAACTGTTGCTTTAGAGCGTATTTGACATCTTGAATAGATGCACTCTCGTTCTAGGAAATGTATCACATATACCAGTCCAATTCTCTTTCCTCAAACTCCATGGACAGTTGCACCCTCTTCACCATATCGTTTGTCACATTTTGCGCAGTCCAAACAGAGTCTGCAACAAGCCAAAATCAGTCCATATCCTCATCCCCTACCCCCTTGAAGGTAGGTAGTCTCAAGTGCGTAGCCATTTCACTGTCCGGCAGGGGTGGTGGTATGGGTGAGTTCTTACCTTTGTGCGGCCTGGGCGGCGGTGTAGCCGAGGGGTCTTGCTTAGCTGGTTCCCATAAAAGGTTATAGGTGGATATCCCCCCGTCGAGGTTGGTTCAATAGTATTTACCACTGCGCGTCGCGGTCTCGTCTAGATCTGAGGTCATTGAGTCGGTATGACTACACAGAATGCTCTTTTCACACAGTAATGTCTTAATCAGCAATGGTAATGTCTTCAGAAATTCCCCCCCGAAACCTTTAGAGAATCTTCGTTCGGCCTCAGAGTAGGATACAAACTGATCAATGGAAAATTCTGTCACAATCCTCCTAGCACACTATCCACCCAGTGATCTACTGTGCGTGTGACAGTATTATCAGTCCTCTCCAGCTGTTGGATCAGCTCTAGGGTCCACTGAGTGACTCGCTCGTCCTTCCAACACTTCTAGAATTCTACAAGCTTAGCTAGCCACTCCTGAAGCTCAATTGCAAAGGTTACAAATAATATTTCGTAGCTTTATGTAAAAATGTGCCTATTTTTCCACCTTTCCGTCGTTAACTTCTCGCTGCAATTTTCTTTTACCGCAAATTCCTGGATCTGCTTTTCGAACCACTCCTCAATTTCATTCCTTTCAGGCTTCTATTACTCTCTTGTCATTACCTGATCCCCTTCTAAAAATGCTCCAGGTCCTGACAATAGAACCATTTTTTGGGTTGAGGGGTCCTGACCCAGGTTCGGAGTTCAAGGTTTGCCAACAAACCCCTATACTACTAGCCCTTTCGACAGTGACCTGTTTGCACAGGTAAAAGTCTCACCTGAAGTAGTATGGATGGGTGCTGGAACCAGGTTTCCACACCCTAAGAAAAGATAGGTAAGGCAAGCAGAACTGCGTTCGACCCTGTGATACCCAGGTCACCTCTTTCTACGCAGGGTTGATAGGTCTCTTCTCACATCCACGTGTGCTAGATCTATAATTATATTTTTCTATGATAACAACACAATATTGCATAAAACAGAACAAAAAAAATCCATATATAGCAAACACACTTACACAGATCTTTCACATCTTGAATACAAAATGCGCATAATGCAGTAATTACCAATTATTCGCAAAATATTACACATAGACTCAGTTCTCAAGCAACCTTTCTTATTCATCAATTCATCAATTCCTTCTTACAATACCCATCCCAACCTGTGCACACAGCAGTAGGTTCCGCACACATCTGGACTCTGGATCTCCACACACATAGCCAGTAGGATTCCTTTCCCCCAAAAACCCAAACATATATCTTAAACCGCAGTTCGCATCAATAGCTTCTCATTTATTACCTTACAATTCAAAATGTTCCTCTATTTATAATAATCTAGCCTAAACTTTCCTATGGTCTGCAAACCATGGTTTTCGGACCCCTGGTTTACCCTTTTACCCATTACAATGCTTTCGGGGCTTTGACCCACCCCAAAACCCCTGCGCTAGACTAAATATAATCAAAAGTATTCAAAATTTGACTAGTTTCACAGCTCGTAGGAGACCCTGTTCCAACACTGCTCATATGACTCATAGGGCAAGTCCTTGTATTCTAACATCTTTATATCTATGCTGATATTTCTCCTACAAGGCATAATATGTCAGCTAAACCAAATAACAATAAACCAGGGTACCTTAGTGTAATTTTTGGAGGATACATCTTGCAAGATCAACCAATGAACATAGTACATGTATATACATAATCATAACAACATCTAAACTTGTAACACAAGGTATATTAGTGCATGGCATCATTCTAGTTGAATTCGAGTCATCAATGCATGACCATACCAAATAAACACCATGACCTAATGCATGCCAACCTCAACCATAACAATGCAAATTGAACACACACTATCACAAACACGGATAACACAAAAGCATAAGAAAAATGTAACCAAACATGAACGACCAATAAAATTTCAACATATAGCATTACGTAAGAAAGAATACACATACAATACACAAGCATGACCAATATGTAACCTAGCATAACCAAGCAATGCATATACAACATGTAGCAACATGTAAGAAAGTGTGTACGCACAATGCACAAGCATGAACAGTACATAATCAATCATATACTCATGAAAACATGTTGACATCAACACCACCAATCCTTCCATGGTGACACTACTGCCACCATGGAAAACACAACATGGATGCAACAAGTAAATACACCATAGTATAAGAAACACATATGCAACCAAGAGAAAATCATGACCAACACACTGCCAATCTAGTCGAAGGGTTGAATCATGCTCTGATACCACTCTATAACACCCCCTTCCCACATCTACCCAAGCAACCGGCCACCTAGGGTAAATATGTGATGAGAGACTACTATGGTGAGATTCAAACTCCTAGGTGACCTTAAGGAGGTGGACTTGATGAAAACTCTTCACACAAACCTTGTACATCAACAATGACACCCCCAAGAGCTAACCCAACCATTCAGGGAACCTGCCCCTAGGTCCCACTGATTAATTTTCTTATTGACCTCTGGCTGCATGTACAGACCTGCAAGCCAGTGTCTATGGGTCTTTGAATGCATGCATAAGCCCACAATCCAGTGTCCAGGGACTAAATTCCTCAGTGTTGTGCTAACATCCCTGATATTTGAGACACTTTTCAGGCCCAGAATCCAATGCTCTACCCAGAATTTCAAGACAATTTCAGAGTTGAATTATAATTATCAAAAATGGATTTATTTACATAAATATCCAAAATGATTAAACTAGATTCCCACTATCCATGACAGAATTTTCGTCAATAATGTCAAAAGCATGAAAGCTACATGTATAAACAACATAACTGAGAATACAGGTCTCATACTTATCTGAGAATCACTAAGAATAATTGCTCCCCTACATCATTAGTTGAAATACAATCTATTTGAAAATAGATACATTAGGCATTCATTTACAAGTAAAAACACAGATAGAGCCATATATCATCACTGTCAACATACATGCTTATAATCAGCATAATAACAACAGAAATATAGTGGATACAACAACAATAGAGTCCACATAATAACCAGTACTTTTATAAATCAACTACCAAATGAATGAGCTTCTCATTTATGAATTTAAAAACAAACCGGAGATGGGACTTCCACATTCCACCTGACCATAGATTGGTTGAGCCAATTCACTCTTCAGTGAGTCGCCCCCTGATCCAGATTTATGAAGGAACAAAATAGAATACACATATAACCATAAATACAAATATGCAATGGAAATAACACTTCATTTCATTAATATCAATGAACTTAAATTTGCTTACAGACAGAATAGAAATAAACTAGCTAGGCCGTTGGTAGCTTATCTCTGAGAAGAGATGTGGCGGCTATAGGCCTCTGAACTCTATGTTACAATGAGGCTCGAAGGCCTATATATTATTGTGAAATAATGGAAAACCATAAACATCCAAAAACCTAACCCTAGGAGATGAAACACCAGACTATGGGCCCCGTTGGGGTAAATTGGTACATCAATTTCCCGAGGTCATAACTTTGGCATACTATCTTCGTTTGATGCACATGATACATCGTTAGAAAGATCTATCTGAGGACTACAACTACCGACTGAAAATGTAGATTCCAAAATGAAATATTATTTAATGGGAAAAAAACGCCCAAAAAACTTCATTTAGGGCCTCAAAACTGCTCCGGAAGTTCAAGACCCGAAAAAATGATAAAAATAGTAAGTTGTGCTGAAACTCAAAAACATAAAGAGACAATAGTGGGGCCCCAAATGGAATAGGTGGGTGGACACCAATATCCACCTAGATCATTACTCCCCCCTTAGGAATAAATGGTCCCCATTGCATTAACTTCCTCCATGAGGTGAGGAAACTTCTGCTAAAATTGGTCCCTAGTGAACCACTTGCCTTGGTGTAGGAGTTGGCCAGCTTTGACAACCCAATATAGTTGGATCTTCTCTTGGCGAGTGTTCTTGATTTGAATTTCCATGATAAAATATATGGTGGCTTGTTCCATGCAGTCTGGGTTTAACTCTGTTGGTGTGAGTTATTCTACAATGACAGAGGTGTCTAGTAGAGATGGGAAGTAGGGACGAAGGCGGTCCAAATTGAATACTGGGTGTAGACCAAGGAATGGTGGAATATTGAGCTTGAAGGCATTGTTCCCTATAGCCTTGGTGATGGTGTACAACCCATATCAAAGCAAGAAAATCTTGCAGTGGGGTCCATTGAGGAGCTCCTTCTGCAAATGTGGCCAAAATTTTTCACCCACATGGAAGTTGTGTGGCACTCGATGTTGATCATGTCGTTGCTTGTACTTAGCACTGGCTCTATCCAATAAGTCATGAACCTATTGGAGGATGTGTTGAATGCACTCGACGAAGTTGTTCTCTTTGTCATATTTATACTCGACATGATACGAATCGGCCTGAGTAGCTGCAAATGGCATGGCTACATCAATGGGACATAGTGGCTGGAATCCCAAGCCCACCTGAAAGGGGTTGTGGCCCGTTGAGATGTGGATAGTCTGGTTATAAATTTTTTTTACATAGGGGAGGCTCTCATCCCAGGTGTGTGGATTATTTGAATTGTACATGTGCAAAATGTGTACAATCATCTTGTTGACAACCTCTGTCTGGCCATCCATTTGGGGATGGAAAGCTGTGGAATTGGTGAGCTTGGTGTCAAGTATTGACCAGAGGTTGGACCAAAATGTGCTAAGGAACGTACTATCCCGATATCATATGATAGACTGTGGGATCCCAAAGTGCACCCACGCTCATTCAAAGAATTCTTTAGCAGTGGCTTCTACTGTGATATTCTTCTTGCAGGCTGCCATAATGGCCATCTTCGAGAATCTGTCGATGACCATGAAAACACAATCATTTCCATGCTTCGTAGAAGGAAGGCCTAACATGTAATCCATGGAGATAGATTCCCAAGGTCAAATAGGGGTAGGTATCAGAGTATAGATGCATTGTATCTTGATGATCGGTTTGGAAATGGCGCAAGCAGTGTAGATTCTGATGTACTTCCCGACATCCTATCAAAGGTTCAGCTTATAGAAATACTTTTGTAGTATTGCCACTGTTTTCTCGACCTTGAAATTCCTAGCGACTCAACTGTAGTGTGCTTTACATATCATATTGGCACACTCGCTTGAAGGAACACAAAGGTGTCCCAAGTGACATAACAGTGCATCTTGGAGGTGAAAATTTGGGACTTGTGTACCCCCCAAGAGTGCCTTGTATGTGTGACCGAATTTTGGATTTCTCTTGTAGAGAAGGAGCAAATCAGAAGCCTCGTGCCTACAAGAGTTGAGAATTATGGTTAGCGCCATGATCGTTGGTCAGCTGAGGAATTTTGCAACATTATTGGTGCTACCCTTCTTGTACTTGATGTTCAAATGAAACTATTGCAGATATGTGGACCAGTTCTGATGGTGATCATTCTACAACTTCCCTTGTGTCTGTATGAACTGCAGGGGTCGATGGTTTGTGTTGATAATTGTTTCCTTTCCCAAAATGTAATGCTTCGATTGTCAATAAGCCTTCGCAATGGAATACATTTCTTTGTCATAAGTGGGATACTTGCGGATTGTGTCGGACAATGTATCACTGTGATATGCCACTGGATGGCACTGTTGAGTAAGAACTGCCCTAATAGCGTAGTCAGAGGCATCCATCTCGATCTCAAATGGTTATTGCAAGTCTGGTAATGTGGGCACTTGGGCAAAACAAAGGCGATGTTTCAATTCTAAGAACACCTTCCATTGAGATTCTGAACAAAAGAATTTATCTTCCACTCCTCCCTTGGTTACTTGACTCAAGGGCCAAGCTATATGAGAGAATCCCAACATGAACCTGCAGTAGAAAATAGTAAGACCCAAAAATATACGAAGCTCTGTTAGAGAGGTTGGGGCTAGCCAATCCCGAATGACTTGGACCTTGGTTGTATCCACATGCACCCCCATTTCATCAATAAGGTATCCCAGATATTGAACCTGGGTCATGCCAAAAGTGCACTTCTCTGAATTGGCACACAACTTGTGTTGCCATAGTTTTGGAGGACTTATCGGATGTGGTGGAGCTACTCTTCCCAAGTCTAGCTGAAGATCAGAATGTCATCCAAGTACACCACTACAAATGAGTTGGTGAATGGCTGCAAGATTTCATCCAACAACCTCATGAAGGTTGCGGGAGCATTCCTCAACCCAAAAGGCATGACCAACCATTCTAAAAGGCCCTCCTTGGCTTTGAAGGCAGTCTTCCACACATCACAGGGTTCGATTGGTACCTGGTGATACCCAGACTTGAAGTTGATCTTGCTGAAATATTTCACCCCTTTGAGTTGGTCCAGAAGTTCATCAATCTGTGGGATTGGGTACCTATTCTGGAAAGTGATCTTGTTCAGC
Source organism: Pinus albicaulis (assembly GCA_034641835.2). Taxonomy (NCBI): domain Eukaryota; kingdom Viridiplantae; phylum Streptophyta; class Pinopsida; order Pinales; family Pinaceae; genus Pinus; species Pinus albicaulis. The sequence continues at coordinate 187,744,769 of CM076574.1, forward strand.
ACACGATAGTCAATACAGAGTCTCCAAGTCCCATCCTTCTTTTGTACCAACATGATCAGGATCCCACAGGGTGATGAACTCAGTCATATGTGACCTTTTTGTAGCAATTACTGAATCTGCCTATTGATTTCATTGTTCTCCATAACAGAGCGCCGATAGATCAGTCCATTGGGTAGTGGCGCACCTGGGGTATGATCAATGGGGTGCTTGACCTCACAGTGCAGAGGCACCCCTGTGGGTGAGGTGAAGATGTCCCTGTACTCCACAACCTTGTCCATTTGTTTTTGTTGTGCAGAGGAGCCTTGTCTAGAGGTCATGGCCACAGTCTTCTTCTTGCCCTGGGGTGGATCATTAGGAAAACAAATTTTCTAGTTTTGGAAATGAGCTTACTGCATTTTTTGGCAGTAACCAAAGAGATAGCGGCAGGCGGTGGTACCTCTGGTATCTTTTACAACTTATTTCCCAAAGTAACAATAACAACGCAAGGTCAGGACTCATACACAACATGTCGCTTCCAAAACTATGGTTGGCCTAATAATACATCACAAACATCAAGAGGATTAATGTCACATAATACCTCATCTGTGAAGGGCTTGATGCTGTAGGGAAGGCGGCATTTTTGACTGACGTGGAGATCCCGTCCTTGGTGAAGCCACCCGATGGTGTATGGCTATGGGTGTATTGTGGTCAGCAAGCCCAACCGCTTCACGATGTCTTCTAAAATGAGGTTCTTTTAGCTCCCATTGTCGACAATGAACTATAGCGATGAACCCTTTACCCACATCTAGGAGTGGAAGAGACGCTCCTCCTCCTCTGGATATTTCAGTTCCTCCTTCTAGATATTCACAGTGGTAATAGTGGTGTTGGGCTCTGCATCAATAATTTTTTTCCCTTTTTCATTCCCCTTGTCAAGTTCTGATTCAGAGTCGAAGCATGCATCTGATTCAGAATCCCTCATCTCGTCCACCAGCGATTGCTTGACCCGAAACTCACTTGTGTTCTGAGTGGAGCTCTTATGGAACTCACACCAATTTCCTGTGTCCTTCGGTGTTTTTCTTTGCTTGTGGCTTTGATAGGTTGTCTTGGGCCGCCATGCCTTGGCTTTGTCCTTTGTTTTTCGGTTTGGGGGCACCTTTCCGTTGTTTTTGATTCACAGATCCAAAGTCTCGCTTCTTATGTTTGAATTTTTGCTCAATCTTAGCAGCATAATGGTATGTCGTACCAAGTGAGGAGATGTCGAGGAAATCCATTTACTCCTGAATATATTTGTGTATACAACTTCGATACTTTAGCACCAAATTTTTCTCTGAATATTTGATACCCAACTTTGTGTGCAAGGTATGGAACAGATTCGTCATCTTGTGCACATCTTGATCCCTTTTTTTCCGCAGCATGGTCAATTGTATGTACTTCTCCTCATAGCTCCCCATGGGATAGCATTTCCCCTTGATGGCGTCTCAGAAAGAATTCCAAGTGGGTACGGCTGAGAACATAGAGGTTTTTTTCTCATCATTTTTCTCATAGTAGGTTTCCCACCAATCCTTGACATGGGGGGTAGCTTTGAGGAGTGCAAAAATAATCTTCTCCCAATCGCAAAATTCATGAAACAAGAAATACCCTTCTAATAGATTCAACCATATATCTATGATTTCTACATCTATTTGACCCTAAAATATAGGAATGTAAAATTTTACTTGTACCTTAAAGGGAGTTGCACTTCCAGAGTGGCTGCTGGATGCAGATGTGTCGTCGGTGGGTAGTCATTGAAGGATCTGGGAAAAGTTATACATCATCATGTTCCTTTGTTTCATGATGGCCTCCTCGAGAAATATTTTTATAGGATCTCCTTCTCCCTCATCTTTCATTTCATCCCCCACGGGCAGCCTTCAGGGTTTGCGAGGTTGATCTTACAAAGGTTCAACTAGATCGAGCCCTAACTCCTTATACCCCGACCTCGTTGGGGATATGCAAAGAAGGGTCGAGAAAAAGAAGACAACTATGACACCACTGATCCATATTTGTGCAGGAATGTAATATAATACACGTATAACCATAAATACAAAGATCCAGTGGAAATAACACTTCATTTAATTAATATCACAGAACTGAAATTTGCTTACAGACATAATGGAAATAAAATAGCTAGGGCACTGGTAGCTTATCTCTGAGAAGAGATGTGGCGGCTATAGGCCTCTGAACTCTGTGTTACAATGGGGCTCAAAGGCCTATATATTATTGAGAAATAATTCAAAACCCTAAACATCCAAAAACGTAACCCTAGGAGATGGAACACAAGACTATGGGCCCCGTTGGGGTAAATTGGTACATCAATTTCCCGGGGTCTTAACTCTGGCATACTATCTCTATTTGACGCACATGATACATCGTTAGAAACATCTATTTGAGGAATACAAGTACCAACCATGAATGTATATTTTAGAATGGAATCAGATTTTCCAAACAAATGATGCCCAAATAACGTCGTTTAGGGCCTCAAAATGGCTCTAGAAGTTCAGGACCCGAAAAATTGCTAAAAATAGTAAGTTGTGCTGAAACTGAAAATATGAAAGAGACAATGGTGGGGCCCCAAGTGGAATATTTTGGTGGCCACCAATATCCACCTAGATCACCCCTATGCCATATTCTAAGCATCAATGCTACCCGAGTACTCTGCCTACACCATGAGGAATTTTCCTATCTCTTAGTCTCTCAGGCTTTACTGCAATCCACAGTTTGAATCAGTGATCACTAGGCCCTAAATCGAGACATACTCTCCAGGCTTTACCATATCCCATCCCGAGACTACTAGGCCCAATAGAGAGCACCCACCTCTCAGGATTTACTGCAATCCAAACTTGAATCACTACACCCTAAACTGAGGCAAACAACCTATAGGATTTACAGTATATCCCTCCATTCACAGGTCAATGATTCCTAGGCCCATTGAGGTAACACATTATCCATATTTTCTGTAATCCATAGCCTAGTTTAGGGGTTAATAGGACATGTGTTATATCAATTCAGAGATCCACCTCACTCAGCTTCAAAAACATCTAGAAATCCAACTCAACCAAAGTATGAGAACCCATCTCATCAAGGCTATCCGGAAATAGCAAGGCTAGGATGAAAACATTGTCACACCTGGAAAAACCTATGCCATGAAATAAAATAACCACATGCATTACCATGCAATTCATATCTAGCAAGGAAATCACACATGGGAATAAATACTTGAAAAATAATCTTGATGTAGTTTCTTGACCTTGTTCTTCCTTTCTTTCTCCTTCCTTCTTCTTGATTTCTTGTCTTTCTTACTCCAATTTCAAAGTGCTCCAAGAAAAATCTAAGTGTCGAAGAGAGAGAGAGAGAGAAAGAGATCCAAAACTGAACTGACAAAAGGTACCAACTGATCCACATAAGCATTTTTATAGATGAGGTCTCTAGTTTCTTCACTTTCCATTATTTTCCTTCATTCTCCTCCTCACATGCAACCTATGACCTTTCACCTCCCTTTTCTCCTAATTTCGATTATTTTCATAAATAAATGTGCCAAAAATACGTTTTTCCTCTTTAATGCCTTTGCCTTTGCCTTTGCCAATTTCCATAGCCATATTAAACTAAATGAACACCCACTATGATGTTTTTCCCAACATTCAACTTGGAATACGTGTCCCATCAACCGTGGTTATTATTTTTAACTTTTATTACATGAAATTTCCATCAAGGCTCTTACATCATCCTGAAACCATTTTTGGATGAGACCTCAAGTTCTCCCACTTTATACCATCATCTAAAAGAGAAAATTCAACTTAATTTTGTCATGCATTGTTGTATTTTTGTATTATAACTCTCTTCTTAGACTCGTATATACCCCTTCAGATTAAGCGTGTAAATGTTGGACACATAATCCACTAAGAGTTTGTGTAGAATGTGAACAATCACCAGAGTACAAGAGACTTGGTATGTGAAGAACAAGGGTCACAAGAAAATGTATAAATGTATATCTTTGTGAATTGAAATGCAATTAATTATTTATCCTATTTGTTTTCCACATTCCATGTGTGTTTAACATGAACATACAAGTAATTTTCCGTCCACAAAATATACTTTATATCCTTTATCTTTTGAACACGAAATAGAGACAAAATCATTCTTCAAACCTGGTACATATAGAACATTGTTGAGATGCACATTATTACTAGATTCAGGCTCAATGGATGCATTTTCAACTCCTTTGACTACATAGTTGTGATTGTCTCCATTATTTACCCTTTGACACAACCTATTTTCCTTCATGGTTGCAATATTTCCATGATCTCAAGTCATATTATTGATGTACCGCTATCTACTAGCCACATATCATCATCGTCTAGAATAGAACTTGTTAGAGTAAAAATTTAAAAGTATCTGTCACATTTGGGCTTCTTTGGGTATTCATATTCAACATTAGTTGCGGAATCATTTTTTTTTTCGTTTCTCTTTTTGTTGTTATCCAACTCAGGAAATTCCTTATTATAATGTCCATATTTATGACAACCATAGAATTTCATTCTTAACGTGTCCTTCTTATTTCCTGATTATTTTCCTTGAGAGTTACCCTTCTTCTTTCCTCTATTTTCTTGAAGTGACCTGGAAATACTTGAGTAGATTATTCCTTCATTTCTCTTGATATGATCCTTTATTATTCTTGAGCACAAGAGTTCCATTTTTATTCAAATGTAGGAACTTCTTTCCAGCTGCTTATACCTACTGCAAATGTGTCCCATGATCTAGGTAGACCATTGAGTGTTGTAGCCACAAGCTTGTTCTCATAAATATTTTCTCCAATTTGTAAAATTTTATCTCTTAATTGAAATTCTTACAAAATATGAATCCATGGTGTCATCATTTGTCATCCTTACACCACAAAGCTCATTCTTAGACTCATGGCTTGACCATCATTCTTGATAGTGAATATATTAGTTAGGGATTCATACATCTTCTTGGAAGTATCAAGTTTTTCAATGTATAGAATTAGATGATATCTATTGGAGTTTATAATAAGAATTATGGCAATGATTCCATATTCCTTGAAATTTTTCTTTCTTGCAACATCTACTGGTTCTACAAATTTTTTTGTCACAATATATTCAAGACTTTGTTCTTTGCAAGAATAAAATCAATCCTAAGTTTCCAAGCTTTGAATTTCCAGGCTCTTTCCAACTTGTTCTCAGACTTCATAGAGGAAGGTATGGATGTGAATCAACAATAAGGACTTCAACAATAGAATCTCAAAGTAGGGTTTCTTCAAAAGTGATATCAATGTTCCTTCCTTCATCAAATCTCTGATACCATGTTGATTTTCTAAGTGCAATATAGGCTAGCATTTTATTTACGAAATACTGATAATTAATTTTGATGTAGATATCATTTTAAAATTATTTCAATATATCATTAAGAAATTATACTTCAGAAATTAAACCATACAATAATAATAGAACAGTAGAGATCAAAATTCACAAAGAGAAGGCAATATTTACCTTGGGAAAACCCACCAAGGGGAAAAACCCAACAACCTTTTCAATAGAGAAATTATTCTTTTCAACAAGATACACACCTAGACCTATGGTCAAACCTGGTCTTCCCCTCCAATTCAAGCCTCGCAATATGATCCACAATTTTTCTCTGCCTGTCTTCACCTAGAATTTCGGCCTTCCTACAATTTCCAGTTGCCCTAGAATTTTGGTCCCCGCAACTACCCAGAATGTCGACCCCTTTCAACAAAAACTCCCCAAAAAATGTGAATTGCAGAGACAGAGAGCGACGTTCCACATGTGCGAGTTAGGAGAGAGATAGAGAGAGAAGATAATTTTTCCTTATTTTCGTTCTTCTCATTCCTTGTTATCCTTCACTTTATTTCTCAAAATATGCTTCTTGAGATAGAATATGAATTGTCCTTGTGGAGGAGGTCGAGTTTCCTTTATGTAGTGATCTCTCTTGGATGAAGGGGTGTGTCTTTTTCCTTGGATGACTTGACTTGGAGGAAGGCTGACTTAACAAATTTTGGAGCCAAAAAGTATAATTAAAAAATTAAATTTTTCTACTTTTAAAATTTTCAATGGGACTTTGACTCAAAATAAATTTTATTTTAAATCTAGCATTTAAAATATGCTTTACAATAATCATTACAAGTACATCAAGTAGAAAAATATACAATATGAAGACCGACCATAGTAACAAATTCAACATATATAACCTTAGGACTTGTACATTATTCTTGGAGGACCTCATATCAAGGATACAATTATTTGAATTTTATTATTAATGAATGTGATAATAATTGTGATATGGCAGGTTGATGATATGATAATAATGGATGTGATAAACCTGTTTGATGACTGTGTGTAATCATGTGATGGATTCATTATGTTGTGTTGTTTAGATATTCTAAGGATTAGAATCTTGCTTAAAACTAATGATTATGTGATGATTATATCGACAATTAACATTATTAATAGATGTGACCGATGATTATTGAGTTGATAGGAAACCACTCAAATGCACTTGTAGTTTTTTATTGATTTGCATACTATTGTCTCAAAAATTTAAATTTCAAACTTGTGTTCTAATATTAATGCTAATGACATGCTAGTGGCTACAAGTACAAGTCAGTTTCTTGGTTGAACGACTCACACATGTGTGATGAGGTTGTATAGAAAAATTTAAATTCATGGGATGGGTGGGACAACGTCCCTGATTTAACATGCTAGCACTCTCGTCGTGGCTTGGGATAGAAGGTGTTGGTATAACTTCACCTTAAATATCATAATGTCATGAGGGAGGACCTTGAATTGGGTCGCTTGTGAGGATTTACTAGTGGACACGCATCAAGGTGGATTCCTCAATCCCCAACACCATCAATCTCACTATATAGGACGACACATGAGATGATAGTGGTCTTCGTCTTCGCACTCATTTTTTCCCCTCGTAGTCATAGGATGCTTGAAGGGAAAGTGATGTGGAACCCCTGAGACTTAAAAGATAATTTATTAAAGGACACAATTGACTTGGAACCTTGGGAATCAAGAATAAAAAGTTGAAAAATAATAAATATTTGATAATCACACAATGATGATCATTAATTCACATCATGTAGTAAGAGAATTGTTAGAATTATATTAAATAAATCCATACTAAACCTTGGGATAAATGGAGAATATGAATAATTATAAAAATTGGGCAAATTGAGTGAATCTATCCTTCTCACATTTGGAAAATCGTAGGTATATAATGTCCATTAAAATAATTCCAAAGTATGTAATTGTTCTAATAACAAAAAGGGACATGGACATAAAGTTTAATTAGAAACATTAACACAAATATATTTGAACCTCATTCAAAAATAAGGGTGGTGTATGAAATTGAATAAGAATAATATAAAATTAGAGAAATTTAGTTTCATGAGATAATCTCCATGTGGCAAGACAACAGCAAAAATATCTACATCTAAGAGTTCAACTTGAGATAAACTAAGGTGTAGTTGGGGGACTAAATCTAAGACAACTACAAGAAGATTTCAGTAATGAAAAAAAAATTAAGGAGTATAAAAGGGGTATCAAGGGACAACTACAAGAAGAAATAAGAAATCATGTTTGGGTCAGAAAAATTATTTTTTTTAATAATAATTTAAGTAAATAATTTATGAGAGTCTTGGTGAGAGGCTAACACGCGGATGGGTGAATAGTCAATTTTTTAGATTAATAAAAATATTTTTTTCATAAAGTGACAAATATCACCTATGAAGCATAATATAAAAGGATAAAGTTATGGGAGAAGATGTTTTTTTCCTTATTATTGGATGAATTATAATGTTATTGTGATAGTGAATACTGAGTCTAGTGAGTTTGGTGAAGTGGAGGCCATTATAGGGAACTATTGAGTTAGGACTGATCTCCTCCACTTTCTAGGTTTTTCCTCTACTCTACAACCCCGTTGCAACTCAGGGGTCTGTGGGGAAGAAGAGTACCCAAGGAATAGTTTAAGAGGTCAAATGGTGAGCTAGTAATGTTTGTTCGGGACATAACAACATTAACACGTGTAGGAATACATCAACACGAGAGCACAAGAACCAATGAATATGAAATCAAGGCTCCACCCCTTTGGTGCATAATATTGTGGGTTCCCGTAAATTTCTCTTACATGATTATTTATTGTGTATAATTATCATGTTGTAAATGTGAAGGATATGATATATAGTTATGATTTCTAAATTGTTGATGCATTTTACTTAAAATTATTGTGTGATTCTCATGTTATATGTGCCTTTAATTATTATGTGATTCTCATATTGGATCTTGCTAATAGACAACCAGTTTTAAAAGGAAACCTTTATTTGATTATTATTTGAATTACAATAACTAAGACTACACCACTTATTTGTTAATCAAATATGAGAATTTTTTCCTACATCTAAGGACTTTGTGTTATTATCTTGTGTTTCGATTGAAAAATAAAAATTATCAATATATACATGTGTAAATGGTATCATAGGGAAGGTCCCTACATAAGAAGCCTTCATCCTCCAAATTTATAGCTTATGGAATCAAAGATTTTAATTCTCCTAATAAATGGAGCTAGTTATTATTCTTAGTCGAATAAAATCACTACCCTACCGTAAAGAAACGGTCCTTGGATGTACTTGGTTAGGCCACTTCTTATTAAAGATGATGATAATTATGAACTTCTATACTTGAATAAGGATGAATCTCTTAGGTTGATCACTCTTTATGTTGAGCCTAATCTCATTCATTATATCAAGGATAGTAAAGTTGCATAAGAAATCAAGCACACCTTCAAAAATCTCTTTCAAATGGTGAAAATGAAGGCGACCGACTTGAAATTGAACTCTCCAACCTCAACATGGGTGACCTTGACACACATTAGGTTAAATTTGGGGTCTCAAATGAACCTCTTAAGAAAATTCTCTTATGTTTATACCAACAGGATTTAAAATGGTGATTTAAACCCCATGAGTGATTATTATTACAGGGAAATAAAAAAAGTACATTTTCACATATTTTCAATTTATCTCTTTATGTCTTTACTAAACTATCGAGTGTAAGTACTTGTTGGATGTGGAATTAAATTCTACATCCAAATAATTAAACTGTCTTGGTAAATTTAATAAACCTATCATGAATTAACTCAAAACATTGTCAAAACATGTTTCTAGCGCATGGGTGAATAATATTAGAAGGAAATAAATAAAAAAAATTTTGACATATTTTCAATTTGTATCCTAACATGTTTGCTAAAATTATCATGTAGGCATAAATAAAGAAAAACACTTTTTGACATATTTTCATTTTTTCTTTATGTATTTATTAAAATATTGAGTGTAAGTACTTGTTGGATTTGGAATTAAATCTTACATCGAACAAATACCTAGCCTTGATAAATTTAATAAACCTAGCATGAATTAACTCAAAACATTGACAAAACATATTTCTAGTCCATGGGTGAATAATATTAGAAGGAAAGTAAGAAAATGTTTTTTGACATATTTTCAATTTGTCTCTACATGTTTTTTGTAAAAGTATCATGTAGGTGTACATATTCATTGGGTATTCTGCATCCAACATGTACGTCACCTACACTTTTTACTTGTAGAAGACACGCGGGGAGATAAATTGAAAATACATGAAAAAAAACAATTTTCTTCTTTTACCTCCACAAATCATAACTCTTATATTAATATTTTCTTTTAAAGACACATTATATAACCCAATTTTCCCTTATTATTGAGGAGTATATTTCAAGGTTACACCTTAAATGATAACAATATTCAAGCAAGAAGAAAAGGAAAAACATATCCAAAACTGGTAATTATTGTTAATAATCTCCCTCTAGTGTTTAAATTTTTTTCTCTAATATTTTTTAACAATCATTTACTTGTTAAGGGTCATGTAACTCCTAATCTTGAGGTTTTTCTCTAATATCATTTAGCATCAAGTTTCTTTGAGGAACATGTGTGAATTACACTGACCCCCCCCCCCCCAACCTAAATTTAGATCAAACTGAGATAAAGGGGAGTATTCAAAGTCCTCAAAAAATAAAATCATATGTACCTACTATTATGAGGAGGGCCATTGCTTCGTATCTTTCCTTTCTCACCTTAAAAAAATTGAAGATATTTCAAGATTTAGAGTGGGCACAATACTATATCTCTTGATAGTGCACATTTGGTATTATTCATTGTACTTTGGTCCTCTTCTTCTCAATAAGAGTTGACTATTAATTCTAGAGTGTAAACATGAACACATTTTCTCTAATTATATACAATAGGGAAGTGGAAACTGGTTACTGGTGAAAATTTGGCCATAAAAATTGCAAATTGTGGTGGTTTCATCATTAATACAACTATGTTAAGATATGTTCTTCTTGATCTAGGTGTTGGACAATTTTTTTATATATATATTTACTACATTACACATGTCAGTGTAATTTATTGAATCCTGTCACCAGTGAACAAATGGACTCTTATCATGCTATAATAGGGTCCTTAAGTCAATTTTTTCTCATTTCATTAGGTCATCATGCAAAAATTTGGTCATTGAATGTAGATCTACATATGTTTTTACTCCTTCCAAAATTTTACTAATTGCTAGTTCATTTCACCTCACAGCTGAGTGTACCATAATTCAAAAGTTTTCATCATCATTATAGTCATATTTGTCATGGTTTCATTTAGTCTAGGGTCTCCATTAGGTTTTTCGGGTTCCAAGGTCATCAACTCATCATTCCATGCATAAATTCCAGCAAGTGGAGGAGTGAAAATAAGGTAATTTCATCAATAAATTTGATTTCAAAGAAAAAATGTAATTTTATGTTCTTAATTTGTATTAAGTACTTCAGAGTTCCAAGTAGTTGCAAATGATCAACTTCCACTAGCAAATTTTCAAGGTTCCAAGAAGAAATTCAATGTTCCTAAGCCACCAAAAGTTTAAATTTCAAATAATCAAGTTTCAAGGTTCCAACAAAAAGAAAATAAAAGGTTAATTTTGAAAAGGAAAATGTGGGTCCATGTTCATTTAATGATTTTAATCCAAGTTTAAAAGGCCCTAAAGGACCAAAATACTTTCATTCTTACTCTTCATCATCGAGCTCCCAACTTTCCATATTAAAAAACAAAATTTTTTACTTCAGGAAATTGAATTTATTGTGCAACAATGCACTTTTCCTTAAGGCATTGTGCTTTTCTGAAGAACGTTGCACTTTGTCTAGTGAAGCTATTTTTTGTGCATTGGATGTCAAGATATATTTCAAAGGGTTTCTTCAACTCTGCTACGGTCTTCACATGGCTGCAAATAAGTAAGTATAGTCATTTCACCCCACCTTTCATCAGTTCTTTCATGATTATGGTCAAGAAATAATTCATCCCTCCATCACTACGCTTTTCTCAAAAGCACTACACTTTATGGTGTACATTTTTTTACTAGCCTACAAGCCCTAGGCTCCTCACCCTAACTAATTTACATCTAAAATAATCCCTAAGATCCTATTTCCCATCCCAATTTCAACTCCTAGACCCTATTCCCTAAAATCCTACCCCTACGCTATGATTTTCTAGGCAGCTAAACTATACTCCTGTAATTAAATTCCTTATCCCATTTCCCCTGTTATTACCCCCCTCCACGTCCCTAAGGCCCCTAACTCCCCTACACCCTTCCCTAAATTTTCCCATACCTATCCCAACTCCCTAACCCCATCATCCCATTCCCTTTTCCTTTACTCTCTCCCCTAGGATTTCTAGTAGACTAAAAACCATGGGGGAAGAGAGAAAGACCTACAACAAAGGAGGGAGAATCTCAAGGTTTGAGCCATTATACACCAGGGAGTTGATTTCATCACCCCTAGCAGTCAAATACTTCCAACATGTGGGTTGTTATGAGTTTTTTGAAATGGTTTAAAGAGTGCAAAGCCATCTATATTTGACTAGAATCTTCATCACAGGCCTCCAGAAATACCAAGTCACCATTGCAGGGGTGACATTCACCATTTCAACAGATATTATTGCAGCAGCAATAGTGATACCTAATGTAGGTGAAAAGTGGTTCAAAACTCAGGAATTGGATGTCTAGTTGTATCAACCCTACCTCAAAGCACCATACAAATATAACATCAAGAAAATATTCCCTTTTGGTCTGCTACTTGATAGGTTTTCTCACATGATGAAAATCATAATGAATTATTTCACTTGCGAGGGAAGATTCTTTAGAATCTACAGTTACCACATCAGATTACTCATGCATTTCACTAAGGTAAAGATTCTCAACATTCCCTATTATTTTTATAGGAGTGTTGACAAGATGGCCTACAAGGTACAACACTGAGAATATGAGCTCCAAATGAACAATATTTTCCATCACTCACTTATCAAAATCATTGTTCTTCACCATCTCAAACGGTTGAACATTGCATGGGAAAATTTCATTGAGGTAGAGGACTTAACATCTCCATCCAACCAGCCTGCTAGACCTATTCCACCATCAGCACTAGTTACACAAAAAAAGTTTGGGTCATCTAGCAAGGATGTAGTTAAGAAGAGAAAAAAAGATAAAGAGGTCAGAACTTATCAGAGAGGAAATAGGCAAGTGTTTTCTCCACAAATTATGGAAGGGGCCTTGCTTCTACATCAGTAAAGCAAGATATTATAAGCAACAAGAAACAGTTGTCCAAGAGAAATAAGCCCTTCACCATGACATTGTGATGGTAAACTTAGAGTCTCAAGATGAAAAAGAAACCCTAAACCTAGTCATCAAATAAAAAGATGCCAAAATCATTGAGCTACAAGACAATTTGGCAATGTCCAAGTTTGTTATTTCCTTCCTTAAGTAAGAGAACAAATAGTTAAAGGAAAACCAAATACTCTTGGAAAATGACCTATTTAAGGCTACTAGGAAATAGTTGAAAGGAAAATCAGTGATTGGGCATAATAACTCTGATGAGCATGAAGAACAGATAACAAGGAAAAGACCAAGAACAAGGGGCCTAAAAAGAGTATTTGAGCTAGAAAGAATACAGGAGGCACTTCTTGTAGAGGAACACACTTTTTAGGAGAATATTGTCATGGAAATACATGAAGATAGGGAAGTTTGGCTTGATAGAGTAAACACACATCTAGAGAATCTCCTTAAAAAATCTAACAGGGATAATAAGATGATGGGGCACATAGCCCACCACTACTACACTAGAAACAAGGTCTGCAATATCAAATACAAGCAAATGCAAACCAAGCTAAAATAAACCCTAATCACCAAGAACAAGAAGGGAAAACTCCATTTTCTAGCTGATGCATCATTGATTGCATAGAAAACCTAATTTTAACCTCAAACAACAATTTTGAAAGTTTTGGAGAAGTTTTTCACATTTTTGACATTTTGGTCAAATTTCACTAGTTTTTACATAGTCATACTACAAAAAGCGTAGCGTGGGCAACACTACGTTTTCTCTGGAGGCCTTCAAATGATGCAAAATCAGTTGGGATGGATAGATACTATCTTCTACATCACATTTTTACTCTTGTAAATAAAAACATCTCAGCATTTTACAGGAGGAAAAGCTAAAAAACATCATAAAAAACACCTTTCTGCCAATTTTTTCAGCCACACACTACACTTTTTGACCAGTTTCAGAAAAAATGGTTTTTCAGGGGCTTAACTGCATCATTTTCACTACTTAAGGACATTTTGGATAACTAAATAGGAACATATTTCCAATGATCTATCTTGAGATCAATTTGGACTTCAGTAAGGTAGCGAAAAATTAGCTTGAAGGTCACGTTGCGCTTTTCTCAGGGTCACGTTGTGCTTTTTCCAGTTTTCCTGTTATCTTCAGAATTTCGAGTTTTTCTCAGTTGGTTGATAAATTTCATGAAATTTTACTGATGTAAATTTTCAAATTAAATTTAATTATGTGTATTATAGTTACTAAATATAGATACATCAAGTAAAATTTGTATTTTTGGCACAAGTGAATCAGTTTCATAAAAAAAGGAGAGTTTTTTTTATCTCCCTAGTCATCAAGATTCTAGTTGAGGATTTTGGGGAACAGCTCCACAAGTCATGGATTAGACCCCTGAGAGTGGGGAGAAGGTTTTTTTGGTCTATTATTTCATTTTATTTTCCATTGGAAGGGTTGGATGTTGGGTAATTGAGCTTTGGAACACTAGTGTATTTAGTGATTTTGGTAGGAACTAATAGATAGAGTTTGGAGCTATTGTGGTGGGATTCATGTGGTATGTGTTTTAGCATTGTTTCTTTTCTTTTTTTCATATGTTTTAAAGTATTTTACTTTCCATTTTCATTTCCATGTCTTAATGTGATTGATTTCTAAGTTTTATAAGCATAATTCATTGATTTCAATGCTCCATTTTGGAGAAGTTATCACATTTATTTTCACTTTCTTCTGATATAAACGAATTCATAATTCCTATGCTAATTTTGAAACCCTATCAGTCTATCACACTCACTAAGATACCTGAAAGTTCTAAACTGTGTGCCTACCTTTCCCCGTCACATCTTTGTGAGTCTGATTTGCAGTGCCCTAACCTAGTATTTCCTAGACCTAACTTACCATCCAGCACATAATCCAAATAAATCAAACCTTAGAGCCTGTTATACCTAGCCTAAAATATCCATGATCCAGTCAATTTGGTTGTGATGCTATTGAGAGAGCCCTCTCAGCCTTATAGGGCTAGCTACTAAGTCAAAGTGGTCTATGGTTACCTTTGTTAGTCTCCTTTTTAGCCTTTGAAGATCTTGTGGAGTGCTAACATCTTGGCGACCATACTAGGGACGAAATTGACAGATCTGATACCATTATTTCATCGAATTCTAGGCCTGTGGGTGATAGGTATTAGTCTTCATGAATGCTGATATGAAATTTTCAAAGAACCGAGTTGCGGAAACATAGAAAATTATGGCTTCGAAAAGATACACTAGATCAAATAAATATCATCCTCTAGCTTCTCCAGTTCAAGATCCAAAGAAACTTGTTCGGAAGTAGAGATCCCAACACTCAGAATTTTAGTCAAATCCTTCTCCATTGGTAAGATCTTCCTTGTTACTTGTAAAAATTTTATCTCAAAGATATACCTTTTGATTTGAAGTTTGAATTGTCTCTATTTCGATCAAAGTCTGAAACTTCACTATATAAGATAGTATTTGACCCATTAAGACTATCTGAACTAAAATCATTGTCTAAGGTAGATTTTGATTCCTTGAAACTTGAATATAGTGTACTTTTTGAAGAATTTAAATCTGAATCATTCTTTGACAGAAAAGTCTGGAGTCAATTTAATAGGATTGAAAAGTTAGCTAATCAGCTTCAATACACATCCAAAAAATCCATCTTCCAATACCAGTAAGATTCATTGTTCATTCCGACATAATCCCAATCAGTTTTTGCCTTCTCATCTACACCTTTTACTTCATTACCTCCTCAATCAACCCTTTCCATTGTTACTCTCTCACTTCACTCAACAAGATTCATGGACAGATTTTCACCCCTGATTCTACCTGCTCAACTCAATTCCTTGCCACAAGGCTATGGCCAGAGACCCTCTCCTTGATGAGAATTATGAAGTTAGTGTCAAACAACACTTAGTCAAATTTATTGATTTCATTGTCTTGGAAGAGATATATTTTGACGATTCCAAGATGAGAATAAATGCCCAAAGCTTTTTTAGAGATGCTAAAACTTAGTCTAGATCTTTGACTGAAAATTCTATAGCCACTCCAGACCAGATGATTGAAGCATTCATAGCCCGATGGGTGGTGAAGAAGAACCCCTTGCAGATTATTTTTGAGTATGAAAACCTAAAAAGGAATCCAAATGAATTAGTTCATGATTTCACTGCACGTTTCAACCAAGTGTACAATTCAATTCCAAATGAGATCAAACCTCCCCCAATTTTGGCTCTCTTGCATTATCCGGATGCCTTTGACTGGGACATGGCATACCATATTCGAGAGAGAAATCCTGCAACACTAGATTATATGCAAATAAATGCAATTATTGTGGAAGCAAACTTGTCAATTAAAAACTCAAAGAAGAAGGTTGAGATAAAGGTAACAATCAAAGAAGACACATCCTCATCCTCAGAGGTAAAATTGGATACTTTAATAAGGACAATGGAAAGAATGGTTGAAATATTGTCCATTACAGAAATATAACTAGAAGCACAGGTTAGAAATCCTAATTTCAGAGGACAGCAGCAGCAGCCTCAGTTTAGGATCAAACAAAGAGAGCAAAGGGCTCTTGAGCAGCCATCACAACAACAAAAAATTTGGACACCCTTACAAAAAAATTATGCTCAAGGGGTTGAAGAAGAAGAAGATCATATTGTGGAAGAAAATAACTTCTTTATAGCAGATGGAAAACCTATATTTTTGATAGAGGGAGAAGAATATGTTGAGAACACAGATGTGCCTAAAAACGAAGATTATAGACTTTCTGTTAGTCATCAGTATTTTTCACTTGTTGGTGATGACTAGTTGTAACAGCCAAGTTTTCTAGCAGCTGATCTAAAAATTTCCAAATTTGCCAGCTGGAAAACACCCATAATTTTTTTTTTCCCTCCTACCTTTTCAATCCACCCATGACAAGATGAAATCTCATTATCAAGCCCTATCTAGCCTCAGCCATACTAGCTTGTCCATCAACCCCAAAGAAAGCAATCCAAATCTGTCCAAAGAAGTCTCCCCTAAGTTAGGTAATGGTGCTTTAGGCATTTCTCCCTTGGAAAACTATCCTAAAGACAAAGAACCTCTATCTACTACAGACCAATCATGACAGACCTTCCCATTCTACAAATAAAGTTGGTTACACCCTTAATTCGTGCCACTAACAAGCCCTAAAGTCTCAGCAATGCACATGCCCTAGGTCAAAACTGATATTAGGTTGTTTTACAGTGTTTCAATGGATATTTCAAAGAGTAGAAATGTACCAGCATCCCAGAAGACATTATTTGGCTCAACATGAGAAGATAGCTGCTTCTCATGTGATTTTGAGCCTGGGATGCAGCTACAGGGCAGAGAGTTGTTTCATTAAGCTCCTGTGATCACAGTCAAAGCATGAAAAGGCAGTGAAAGGAAAAATAACACTGTTAAAAGCTGATGAAATGGCATCACTGAGAAAACCTCCTTCATTTTATAAGCAGATGGTTTGAGGACTGAGAAAAATTCCTTCATTTTTTAAGTAGAGGGTTGAAGACTGAGAGTGCCTCCTTCATCTATAAGCAGAGGGCCAAGGATAAAGTTTTATTTTAAGAATTGCACTGACTGTAAGGCAATTTTTTGGGTACAGTGAGACAACAACTAAGGTTTTCTCAACAAAAAATGATGATTATTAGTTGCGTAGGCAAAGAAATGGCTAAAATTGGTTTGTATGAGTGTCACTATTATCTCAATTACAGAAGCTACTGAAGATCATCAATGAATAGAAATATTGGTTGCCAGAGCATTAAAAGAGTCAAACAGTCATGGTCTCAAACTAACTTCTACCATCATGCATAAGGGAAACCACTATCAGTATGTTCATCAAACATTCTTCATTTGATTGAGACAGAGATTGAAAGGAAACCAGGCATTTGTCAAAGTAGGCCTCCTTCATCTATAAGCAAAGGGCCAGAGTAGTGATTGATTTTAGGTTTTTTTTACTGACTGAGAGACAAATTGTAAGAACATTAGGAGACAGTTGAAGGCTTCTGAACAGAGCAATGATGTCAAAAACAAAGGGAAAGCATGAGTACTATAAATATCAAAGAAGCTGACTTATCTCCTATCAGAGATTTCTTTCAAAGGCAGTCTGGAGCCAAAAATGAACAAACCTTACTGAGGGATGTAATTTCCTTAAAATTTACAAAGATCCATCTCCTTGATAAACAGGCTTGACATTTAGTCTCTATTCCTTTAACAAAACAGAGTTGAAAGTAGTTTAAATCAGCTAGGCTAAGCACAAGCCAAAAAGTGATGATTGATTTTCAAAAGGTTCTTTTCTTCCTGTTCATAAGGAAATTTCTTTCAATAAATCATCATAGTGGACAAAAGGAAATTCGAGCTTAGTTTTCCCAAAAAGGCATTGCAACTAAACACATAGGTTCATAAATGTACAAGAAGGATTATGGCATGTGTTTCAGGTTCTGGAACAACATTCAAAGCCAATAATACATGCCATTGTTACAAATGAAGGCATTTCCTTATGAAAATAGGTCAAAGGTACCTTGCTGTTGCATTTTGAGTAAAGGAGAGGTTTTTAAAAGAAATTCCCTTTTGATAAACAGATGATAGTAAAAGCCTAGGTGAGGTCCTTTCAACCATAGTCAAAAAGGCTCAAAACAGCACCTGCCATCTCAATCAGTTTCACAATGGGCATAACCACCTTCAAAGCATCAGGAGTAGAATTTATTTCTACAGTCCAGATATCAAAGAGGAAATAATGTTTTATTCCTTAATAAGAAACAGTGGAAAGTTTTTAAATTCTTAAAAGGGCTTCTTTACTTCAAAAAAGGTTATGGCTGTAAAAAAGTAGTTATTGCCACTATGTCATTTATTTTGAGCAAAAAGAGTCTCAGTTGTGTTTTAAAAATACATGAGCTTCATGTTTTGTTTTAACCCAAAAGCATTTTCAAAAGTTTTCAAAAACCCTCACCAAGCAAACATAGAAAGGGTAATTGAATTTTTTTCTTTCTAAAGAAGTTAAAGGGACCGTTGCAAGCTCATTTGAAAATTTCAAAGCGCAAACAAAGCCTCCCCTTAGCTGCTCACTGGACCGAAGAAGTGTTTTCGAGCAATTTCACAGAGTTTTCAAGCTTTTTAGACCGCGCGACGCGCCTGGAAAAACGTGCGGCGCGTTCAGGTGAAATTTTGCAAAGGAGTTGTATTGTTGCACGGCGTGCCTGTAGGTGCGGTCACAACTGCCCGAAGGCCGACCCAACACCATTTCTATTGCCTTACCTTTTCAACATGCCGCGCATATGTTAATAGTCCAAACGCCTTCAAAAAGTCTCGAAGCTGCTCAAAATCTTGAAACAAAGGCCACCATCGATCTTCGAGGTATTTTTGTGTGCCTCCTTGGTATATTCAAATTTCTAAAAGGGTGATCAATGCTATGTTTTTCAAAGACTAAAATGTGGTGAAAAAATGAAACTCTTGGTGTAAGTCAAGGTGTGTTGGGGTAAAATAGTTTGAAGAAGATGGTCACAGTGGGATGAAAGTGGAGTGGTCATTATTGGTGTCTAAAGGCCTAAAAATTTCCCTCAAAACAGTGCTAAAACATAAACCTGCAAGTAAAAATATACACAGTAGTAGAGGTTTTTTCAAATTGTGAAGGTAACCTAACTATGCTAAGACAAAGTTGAATATTTTTCAGCAAAGTGTATTGGTGAAAACGGTGTTAGAAGGTGAAAAAATGAAACAAATGCTACCTCATTTTTCCCATCTTTCAAACTCAGTCTGGAGGTTTTTTATCTACCTGTGAATGTGAAACAGTGAAGTACAAGAGAAGTGTTTTTTATTGAGAGGGGTGTTTTGTTCGCTGCAAGGTTGTTTTTTCTTACACCAAAACACAAAGAGCTTTGTGACCTTACCCAACACAGTGATCATTTGACTGTGTGTACCTTTTTGTTTGTCTATGTGCTTGTTATTATAACAACTTGTTGATTGGAATACAAAGGGAGACATACAATGTTTTGGAAGGAGCAGAGAGTTTTGTGTTAAAGAATCATTTCACATAGCATTTGAAGAGATCTGCCTTGGTCAAACAATGACTAACAAAGAAGACAGAGTTATGTTTGAGAAATCATTTTAAAAACCATTTTGAGGCAGCTTGGTGTTGCAGAGAGCATTCAAAACAAGATGCCTCCCAGGCAGGATAGTAGGAGTGGCTTGCATAAGAGACTTGAGCCTACTTCCACTGAAGAGGTGAATGCCCACCCATCAGTCTAGTTCAATTTCCATGAGGTTGGGTGTTTATATTTTTTTCAAAGAGTGTAAGAGGTGAAGAGCTTTTCTCCTTTGACACACCTTTGCACTTTGAGGTTTCAAGACAAGCATTTCCAGCTGGCAGGCCTTGATTTCAAATTCTCTCCAAGGTCCATCTCCAAGGCCACTAAAATCCCCTATATTGGGGAGATGTGGTTTAAACAAAGCCATTTGGACTCAGAATATTAAAAGCCCTTTCTAAATCCTGGGCATAGAGATTCATGTCCTTCTATTTTCCATTTCTCATATCTCTTGACTAGCTACGCCCCCCTCATGAAGATCATCATGAAATACTTCACTTGTGAGGGGAGATTCTCTCGAGTCTATGCCTATCACATTCGACTGCTCATGCATTTCACTAGGGCCAAATTTCTAAATATTCCTTTCTTCTTACACAAGAGCATTGACAAAATGGCCTCCACTATTTAGAAGAAGCCTCCTTCATAGCAAACAGCCTGCCTCTTCCATCACTCTCTCATCAAAGTCATTATTCTTCATTAGCTTGAAAAGAGGGAGGTCTCTTGGGATAATTTCATCACCCATCCAGATTTCTCCACTGTCCTTCCAGTTCATACATCCCCTACACCTCCAACTCACCATTCTTCGCCTTCTTCTAGCAGACCTATTCCAAAAAAGCTCAATTTTACCACAGAGCAATAAAAAGAGCCTGAAGAGGGAGAAGAGCATGAACAAGAAGAGGGGAATGATGATGAGCAGCAGTAGGATGAAACAGGGTAGCAAGGGGATGATGAGGAAGATGATTAAGGGCAGCAGCATGAAGAAAAGAAACACAGTGAGGATGAGCAGAATTTTGATGATACACAATAGACTTATGATGAGGGGCAGCCAAAAGAGACTGAACAGGGGCAGCCAAAAGAGATTGAATAGGAGCAGCATGAAAGTGCTGAACAGGAGCAGCATGAAGATGATTAACAAGGGCATGAAAGTGATGAACAAGGGCAGCCAAAAGATGATACACATCAACTATAGTAGTATGAGCAGAGGCAGCCTCAGGGTGAAGAATAACAGCGTCCTCAAGAGGAACAGCAAACTCAAAAAGAAGAGGGGCAGCAAGATAAAAATTTGCAGCACAGTGAAGAGGAAAACCCTAAAAGGGAAGTGCAAAAGGATAGCCAAGACATCCATAAAGAACTCCAAGACAGTGGCAAAAGTGAGGGGCAAAGTGACAAGGGTAAAGAGCCCATGGAGCATGTGCTAGCTACCTCTCCTAGGCAAGGGGCCATGCTCTCTTCTCTGAAAGTCACCGAGCCCTGGACAACAAAGAAAAGGGTGCCTAGAGTCGTAACTCCAAATGTGACTAGGGCCCTCCGAAGCAAGGGAAAATTTCCAAAGAAGCCCATGGTCGAATTTCCCAAGAGGAAGAGAACTAGAAGAGCCACCCAAAGCAAAGGGAAGGGCAAGGAAGAAAGCAGTCATGAACAGGAAAGGGAATTCGACATCATCCAAATCCAAAGTGATGATAGTGATAATGAAGCCTGAATCCTAGAAAATCTCTTGATCCATAGAGAAATCCAAATTGATGCCTTGAGGGCTAATCTTCATAGAGCTAGGAACTTCAACCAATTTTTGTAAATTAAAAACAAGCAGATGAGTGTCCATATGGATGTTTATGAGACACGGGCAATCAAATACAAGAAGGAGGCCTCCAAAGCACAACTGAGGTTGGGAGAAATTATGGGTGAGTTTTATGAAAGTGAAGGTGAAGATCAGCCTAGGTGAAAGAGGCCAAGAACCATGGGGCTAAAAAAGGCCCTTTAGAAACAAAAAGAAGAAGAAAACGCCCTTCTCCAATCTACCCCTCTCACTACATTGTTCGAACAAGAGATAGAGAAAAATTGGGAGGCATGGCTTGAGAGAGTTAATGATCACTTCGAGAATAAATTGGAGAACGCAAACAGGGACTTGGACCTTCAATGGAGGATGACGGGGCATTATAAAAAGCTCAATCAGTTTGCCCGGCGGAAGTTAAAGGTTGCTCAAGAAAAACTCAAGGAGGCTAAAGGGAAGCGCCCGACACTAAAATTGAGGAAAGACACCTCAAGGCTCCAAATTTTTTCCTCTACTTCACAACATGTTGTTGAGAACCCTTGAGGGTCATGCTCGCCAGTTTTGGGCGAAATTCGACATATTTTGGTTTTTTGTCATTTTTGGGTTTTTGGCCAAAACTCATGGGCATCACCATTTCAGTTTGGGGCATCATCAAAAGATGAAAATGGTATAATTGGATGCCATAATTTTAGGAGCACATACTTAGTGATTTTCAGGACATTTGAATATCATTTTCTCCCCCAAAATGGCGAAAAATGCTCGCTTTTTCTACAGTCTGCCCGGTTTATCAGCTAGGCTTATTTTTTGGGTTTTTACACACAGACCTATTTTTGGAGGACTTCTAGTGGTCAGTTGGGATAAAACTAAACATTTTCAGAAATTAGAAACTCAAATATTTCCAACGAGCTATCATGAGCCTCATTTTGACATTGGGAAGGCTTCCAAAAGTTGTCGACAAGTCAGGGGACCTTTTGTTGATGTATTTTTTGAGTATTTTTGTAAAAATTGAACCTTTCAAAACTGCTTTTTCCTCGTGTGCGTTTAGCTATTTTTGTACATGAGAAGTTATGAAAAGTCAATTTATTTCCCTCTTTTATCATTTTTTAGATATTTTATGATATATTTTGTGCCTTGGGCTTTGCAAAGCCTCAAGGACAAAATAAGATATTTTGGATAGGCCAATGAGTTTGCAAGTTGAACTAAGAGGTTTTCCTCACTTTGGCCTATATATTCCAAAGGTTTTCGTTGTAAACAAGGCTGAACTTGATGTAGAGAAGCAATATATGGTCATATAAGCTTTGGAAGAAATACTTGTCTCATGCTTTTGGATATTCTCTTGGATGTTCTTGGATGATGAAAGAGGATTGTTGTTGGATTCCATGACTTGGTAGAATGGTATAGTGTCTCTCTCTTTGTTTTGTTTCCTATTTTTCATTCACAAATCCATGTTCTTGCTTGCTATAGGACAGTAGAGAACAAATTTGAGACATGCCCTTGGAGGCACCTCAAATTTCCTGTTTCTTCATAGCTTCCATGTTTTCTTCATTCTTAGTCACATTAAAGAATTCTTGATTGCTCTTTAATAACTGAAGGATATTATTGCTTGTTTCATTCATGGTTTTATGCATGCTAAGTATGATTTACGGTATGCCCTGCTTACTCATGGCTAGCCATAGCTCCATCTATGAAATTTCTCTTTGATTGATTAGATTGTCATTTTTTGAACCAAGGAGATCTTGTTCCGATCTTGCCCTTTGCCTAAGACTATGCAATCTTGTTTTCAAAGTGCCCAATAACTTGAAGTACTATGTTTATGCATTATGGCATAGTGATTTGAGTTGTTCATCTGTCTTAAGTGTATTTCCCAAAGTCTGATATCCATTTCCTAAAGTTAGAGAGTTATATATCTCTATGCATGGCTTGAATTTTTATTTCTATGCATTGATTAGCTTAAAGTTACATTTCTCATAATTAATGGTTTTCCCTACCATGTTTATGTTAGCTATCAAACTATTTATGCTTGGAATCCTTTGTTATTCACAAACTTGATGTCCATATTACTACATTTGTCCCAAAGATCCATTTTACCTCGAATCAAATCGGCCCTTCAACAACCTTGTATCACCATCTGATAGCTTTCTTGACCTCTTCGACCCCATAACCCAGTTGATCTGACATCTTTTTACCTATATTATATCTTTGATCAGTTTCATCCCTCACAACTTAAAAACCAAAACCAAAAAACCTACTTCATAACTAGCCTAAAATCAGAACACAATAAACAAACACACAGATATCCCTTACACAAATAGAGAGAGCCCTCTCTGAGTCCATGAAGGCTAGGTCCTTGGGCTCCAAAGATTGGTTTGATGTTACACTGTCATTTGGCTTGCCAATCAGCCAAATCACGGGACCCTAACATAATGGCGATCACGGTGGGACTCTGAGTGATAAACAAACTTAGTTTCCCTAAACCTTTAGAGACCTTTGAAAATACTATCTTGTTGACTTATCCCGCCACTCACTAACATAATGGCGATCACGGTGGGACTTTGAGTGATAAACAAACTTAGCTTCCCTAAACCTTTAGAGACCTTTGAAAATACTATCTTGTTTACTTATCCCACCGCTCACTAACATAATGGCGATCACGGTGGGACTCTGAGTTAGTGATAATATAAGTACACCTTAGGACTCCAGAAAATCCCTTATCTTCAATAATACCTGCCAATTATCCACCTCATCGCCACACTAACATAATGGTGATCAAGGTGGGACTAACTGAGTACATAAAAGTCTAGCAAACTCTTTTAGATTCATTAGTCTTTAAAACTTAAACAGGCAAGCAGTCCATAGAAACATTTAGAGTAAACTCTTTTTGTTATCGCCACCCTATCAAAGTGATGAAACAGGTTCATAATACTTTAATAAACCATAGGCTACACACAAGAACTCAGAAAAACTCCAAAAACTCCCTTAGATTGGTTTTTTTCAGTACTGTTGGTGGACCATACCAATATCCCCTCAAAACAACTAAAATCCCCCTGACGACTCCACTAGCCTCCAGTAGGCCTTACTACCTTGCTAAAATTTAGAATACTATCCGATCGACCTATCCCACTGCTCACTAACATAATGGCGATCATGGTAGGAAATTGAGTCAAAACATCCTAGGTATCCCTTGGGAACTCTCAAAATCTCAGTCAAACCTAGAAGAGTAAAGTCTGGTTGTCTCACCATCCTAGAAAAATGATGACTCAGCTGTAGAACACTCTTACAAACCTTAGGATCACATAAAACTCAAAAAACCCCAAAACATTCCCAGATTGGCTTTTTCCTAGTTACTGGTGGTGGACCATAGCTACGCCTTTACAAAAACAACCAAGTTCCACCTGGCGACTCCACTAGCCTCCAGTAGGCCTAAAAACTCCATAAAAAAACCAAAAGATTCATAAACCATACCTTTCTGCTAACTCATCCTTCCAAAAAATTAAAATTAGGGTGGAAACTCTGTAATCAGTGACAAACTAAGTATAACTTAGAAATTCAGAAAACCTCACCTAAACATAGGAGATAAGCGAAAGTCTTCTTGCCAAGAGAACCATTAGCTTGTCCATGCAACCTAGCAAACTGTCAAAACCAAGTGAATCACTCTTCTTTGCAAGTTTCCATCTCAAAGTTTGCTATAAACGTTTTCCCATAAGCATCTTTGATAGTATTGGTGGTGAACCATAGTTCTCATAGAAATCCACCTAGTGACTCCACTAGTTCATCCTTTTTGTTTTGACCATCCTTCACATTAGTAAAGCCCTAGAGAGGTCATCCATCCAAAACAATCACAAATACCATCCTCTCTAAACTCTAGACCCAAAATCTAGCTTCACGAAGAATCAACACCAGATCTCATCCAGACCCAAATCCCCCTATCATAGTAGATGACCTAGAGAAGATTTTGTGGCAAGCTTCCGAAACTAGAAATTTAGCTACCGATAGGTCCATCCGTAAAACAATATCAGTACCTGAACATCTCACAGCCTTGCAAGACTTCCCTTTTGACTTAAAATCAGCAAAAACCCTTTTTAGAAGCAAGTCACAAAGTAAGATAGACATTGACGATCTTGAGCCCCTAGATCTGCCACAGAGTCCTAGTAGAGAAGCCTCCCCTACCACACCTCCCGACTTTCATCTCCTCCATCACTTTGGCTCCTACCATCCCAAATATGCTCAAAATTAGATCACTAGTCAAAGTACGTTCGCCACACCCATCCAAACCACTACTGTTCAAACCACCTCAGCTCATCCCGCAAGCCCTCATTTGGTACATCAACCATTAGCTCCCATTATGGCAGCCTGGTACGCACCTTTAGTGTTGCCACAACCTTTGACTCCCTTACAAAATGACTATCAATCCAAAATCCCACACTTTACCGGAGTTGATGCTACCACAGCTCAACAACATGTAGATAGGATTAGCGATGCCTTTGAATACATGGAAATAGAAGACAAGACCATTAGAATGAGGATGTTCGCCCAAAGCATGGGAGGAGAACCCAAAAAATGGTTTAAGAGCTTAACTCCAAACATCATCCACAACCTCTCAGAACTCTACCAAACCTTCATAAACAAGTGGGAAATCCGAAAGAACCCCATTCAAATCCTGTCAGAGTATAACAATCTAAAACGGGAAAATGAGGAAAGTGTCCACGGATACTGCACTAGGTTCAGTAGTGTGTATAACACCCTCCCACCTCACTTCAAACCCCCACTTGGTTCAGCCTTGGAAAATTTCCCCGAGGGTTTTGACCCAAACATGACTTATCAGCTAAGAGAGAAGAACCCCTTTACCTTAGAGGAAATGCAAAAAGTAGCCATAAGGGCAGAAGCCAACTTAGCAGAAAAAAGAGCTAGGACTAGATCAGAAAGGAAAGTCACATACTGGGATGAGGTCTCCACTTCAGCACCTTCCTTAGATCCTAGAATAGATGACTTGGTTAGGTCCATGGCCAAAATGTGGGAAAAGATAAGTGAAAAGACCCCTCTTAGGAACAACCAGACAAACCCTCCAAATAGAAACTGGAACCAAAATTTTAGGAGGGAACAGCCTAAAAAAAAACCAAGGGAAAATGACCAACAAATTAGGTCACCATTTAATGAAAATTATGTGGGAGAAGATGATATGGATATAGAACCCATTGATGAAAATCATTTGAACCTCATAGGATCTAATAATGAGAGTGAGGTGTACCTCACAGAAGAAGAACAAGCATTCTTCTCTCCAAATCAGGATGAAACCAACTATGAACATCCCGAGGATCTTGCCATAGATTTTCAGAATGCCATAGTGGAAGCTCATAGGCATTATGACCTTATAAGCAGAAAAAACCAAGACAACTCCAAGAAAGACAGCTCAAACACTGCTAAAACCCATGATACCATCCTTAAAAAAGCAGTGGATAGCAACAAATCATGGTCAAGAAAACTAACCAAAACAAAGATAAAGCTATTAGAACAGGTCTTAGCTTAGATTCTCCTAGTACCTCCACAAACATTCCCGAGATGGTTGTGTCAAACAAAATCCCAAAACAAAGTCAGCAAACTCAGAACATAGAGAAATTCATGGTTGAAAAAGCTGAAGAAAACATGTCTAAACTACAACTACCTTTCAGTTTTGAGGGTGAAATCGCAAAAATAAATATCACCATGCCTCTTACCGAGCTTATCACCCAAAACTCTTACAAATCCCAAGTGTTAAAGGTCTTGAATATAGGAGATGATGCCAACACCCTTAATCTAGCTGATGACAATCCCGAAGTATTGTTTTGTCCAAAAATAGAAGGGAAATTCCAAGAGGGAACCACTCTTCCCTTTTACATCAGTCTGAATATCCATGACCAAATCCTTCACAATGCCATGCTAGACTTCGGTGCCTCGCATAATCTTATGCCTAAGGTTGTAATGGAAAGATTAGGCCTAGAAATTACAAGACCATACAAACACTTATATTCATTTGATTCTAGTAGAGTCAAATGTCTAGGCTTGATCAAAGATATTTGTTTCAGTTTGGCCCAAGTACCTACAAAACATCTGATCATGGACATAGTGGTAGCAGAAATCCCTCCCAAGTATGGAATTCTTTTATCCAGATCTTGGGGAGCCAAGCTCCAAGGAAATATCCAACTTGATATGTCCTATGCCACTATTCCTGTGTTTGACCAAACTAGAATACTCTATCAAGAGTCACACATGAAATACATGATCAGTAGCCAAGAGAGGCCAGATAACATCCCGATGTATTCCTTGTATTCCGATCTGAACTCTTTCATTCTACACACTAATGAGGACATTGAAGAACAGTCAGAAGAATTTGAAACAAACTTAGACCCTCCACATCAGTTGCCCCTAGTTCTCTATGATGAACTAGACACTCAAAACTACCATGATCATGAACAGCTATGTCTTGAGGAAAGTAAGTGTGTTCCTTTTGAAACATAAATAGAGCAAGAAGCACAAACCATTAGGTACTATCAAGCGAATTGCTCAAACCTTAGTCAAACATCAGTTGTAACATCAGGAAACTTTTTCAGAATAGAGGCATTAGAAGACTTACATATCACAAACCTCTTTGGAACTCAGGAGCAAGGAAGCTTAATTTTCTTACCATACCTCAAGGATTTACCATCACATTACTTTACCATTGCAAATGAAACCTTGACTGTAGCCATAGCAGTTCTAAATCCAGAAAAAATGCCGAATAAAATTTCTATAAGCAAAGATGATGACTGCAATCCAAGTATACCTGAGTTACTTGAACTGGCTAAAATTTTGTCACTCCACCAAAGACTTAGAACTGCTAGAATTTGCAATCTCATTCAAAATACTACTTTATACAGAGAAAACAGTGAGAGACACTATGCCACTACCATCACTCCAAGAAACAACTTTGACAAAAGAAAATACAAAAATCTGAACCAATCAGTAATAGTCAAAGATAAAATAGTTGGTCATAGGATTTTCTTTGATTTCAGAAACACTAATATACATTCTGGTGATAGAAATTTTATCCTTCCTTCCCAAGACCATGATATATTGATGATAAGTGTTTTTAATCATATGTCTTTGCAAGATGATGTTTCAGAGTATAGCCAATTAATTCCATTGCAAAGTAGACAGCTCAAATATTTTTTCCAATATGATAGGAGTAGTTCCAGTTTCAAATTCAGAACTGCAAAACCATCGGATATCAAAAATATGCTCCTAAAAACCATGTTTCCAGTCCTGAATTTCTGCATATTGACATACCTTGATGATGTCATTATATATTTCAAGAATGACAAAGAATACATGCATTACTTGAAAAAGATGTACAGTAAAGTAAGGAGTGGGAATCAGAGGTATCAAGAGGTATAGCGGGAAGATATGGATTTGTTCAAATGTTCATGCGTGAATCCTTATGTCATGCTTGAAAGAGAAAATTTTCCAAATTTCTCTTTTCAAGAGCTGAGTGGACCAAGAGTGGTAGGAGATCCTTGTGAGGATAAGATGCTTAAGTTTCGCCATTTCCAAGATTTCTGAGTTTAAAATAGTTTCAATCATTGTATATACCATTATTTGAAAAATAGATAAAAGTAGAAAAGTCAAAAACAATAGAAAAATAGAAAAGAGGGTGGTTTGAAAAATAGAAAGAAGACCACATGTTCAAAAAATAGTCATTCGGAAAGCGTGCAAGCCTAAATGCTGCTACTAGTGCTCAAATGTCTTGATCAATTATCTAGCCTAATCATAGTTGAACATGTTTTAAATTTATTTGCTAATAAGTTAGTGAGTGGAAAAGATTGTCAACATTGTGTAAGCTTGACTTATCAAAGAGAGTAGATTAGGAAAAGATACTGGTTCCACATGCTCAAAATAGAACAAAAGAGGGAAGTGGGCTTGAAAAACAAATTGTGTATCCTAGCCCCATTTTTCCTAGTTTTCATTTTATGAAAAATAATATTTGTGTGCAGCTTGTCTTTCATGCCACAAGTACATGGCAAATCAGACTGTCTAACCCTGATTTGATCATTTTTCAATTTCATGTTTTAGATTAGAGAACAAAATCTTGTCAAACAGCTTAACCTTGACAGTTGATCTAGCATAGGTAGAGTAATGAAGGAGTTCATCAGCTTAATCTGAACTCCCGGCAGATATAAGTGTAGAACTAGATAGGTTCATTTTTCAAAACAATATATATTGTCAAAAGGTTGCTAGTCCAAATGCACCCAAAGGAAGAAAAAATGTTAGGAAAGATAGTCGGGTAGGTAGAAATATCATTGATGCTAATCATGCTGTCAATTTTCAGAAATAGCATCAAGGAAGAATGAAATTTGTGCCAATGGATAAGGCACTGGTCTTCATAAGCCAAAGATCTGAAATTATGGACACCTCCTAAAAAGGAGCTGCCCTCCCCAAATGGAGCCGCTATTAGTCATCAGTATTTTTCACTTGTTGGTGATGACTAGTTGTAACAACCAAGTTTTCTAGCAGCTGATCTAAAAATTTCCAAATTTTCCAGCTGGAAAACACCCATAAACATTTTTTGCTCTCCTACCTTTTCAATCCGCCCATGACGAGATGAAACCTCATTATCAAGCCCTATCTAGCCACAGCCATACTAGTTTTTTCACCATCCCCAAAGAAAGCAATCCAAATCTGTCCAAAGAATTCTCCCCTAAGTTAGGTAGTGGCGCTTTAGGCATTTCTCCCTTGGAAAACTATCCTAAAGCCAAATAACCTCTATCTGCTACAGACTAGTCATGACAGACCTTCCCATTCGGCAAATAAAGTTGGTTACACCCTTAAGTCGCGCCACTAACAAGCCCTAAAGTCTCAGCAATGCACATGCCCTAGGTCAAAACTGATATTAGGTGGTTTTACAATGTTTCAATGGATCTTTCAAAGAATAGAAATGTACCAGCATCCCAGAAGATAGTATTTGGCTCAACATGAGAAGACAGTTTCTTCTCATGTGATTTTGAGCCTGGGATGCAGCTACAGGGTAGAGATTTGTTTCATTAAGCTCCTGCGATCACAGTCAAAGCATGAAAAGGCAGTGAAAGGAAAAATAACACTGTTAAAAGCTAATGAAATGGCATCACTGAGAAAACCTCCTTCATTTTATAAGCAGAGGGTTTGAGGACTCAGAAAACCTCCTTCATTTTTTAAGTAGAGGGTTGAATACTAAGAGCGCCTCCTTCATCTATAAGCAGAGAGCCAAGGATAAAGTTTGATTTTAAGAATTACACTGACTGTAAGGCAATTTTTTGGGTACAATGAGACAACAAATAAGGTTTTCTGAAATAAAAATGATGATAAAAGGCAGAGGAAAAGCAGTGGGCTTTTAAAATTGGTTTGCATGAGTTTCACTATTATCTGAATTACAAGGTGAAGCTAATGGGTTGATCATCAATGAAGAAATATTATTAAGCAGATGGCCAAAAGAGTCAAACAGTCATGGTCTCAGACTAACTTATGTCATCATGCATAAGGGAAACCACTATTAGTATGTTCATAAAACATTCTTCATTTGGTTGAGACAAAGGTTGAAAGGAAACCAGGCATTTGTCAAAGTAGGCCTCCTTCATCTATAAGCAGAGGGCTAGAGCAGTGATTGATTTTAGGTGTTTTTTTTACTGACTGAGAAACAAATTGTAAGAACAGTAGGAGACAGTTGAAGGCTTCTGAACAGAGCAATGATGTCAAAAACAAAGGGAAAGCATGAGTATTATAACTATCAAAGAAGTTGACTTATCTCCTATCAGAGATTTATTTCAAAGGGGGTCTGGAGCCAAAAATGAACAAACCTTGCTGAGGGATGTAGTTTCCTTAAAATTTACAAAGATCCATCTCCTTGATAAACAGGCTTGACATTTAGTCTCTATTCCTTTAACAAAACAGAGTTGAAAGTAGTTGAAATCAGCTAGGCTAAGCACAAGCCAAAAAGTGATGATTTCTTTTCAAAAGGTTCTTTTCTTCCTTTTCACAAGGAAATTTCTTTCAATAACTCATCATAGTGGACAAAAGGCAGTTCGAGCTTAATTTTCCCAAAAAGGCATTGCAACTAAACACATAGGTTCATAAATTTACAAGAAGGATTATGGCATGTGTTTCAGGTTCTGGAACAACATTCAAAGCCAATAATACATGCCATTGTTACAAATGAAGGCATTTTCCTTATGAAAATAGGTCAAAGGTACCTTGCTGTTGCATTTTGAGTAAAGGAGAGGTTTTTAAAATAAATTCCCTTTTGATAAAAATATGATAGTAAAAGCCTAGGTGAGGTCCTTTCACCCACAATCAAAAAGGCTCAAAACAGCACCTGCCAGCTCAATCAATTTCACAATAGGCATAACCACCTTCAAAGCATCAGGAGTAGAATTTCTTTCTACAGTCCAGATATCAAAGAGGAAATAATGTTTTATTCCTTAGTAATAAACAGTGGAAAGTTTTTAAATTCTTAAAAGGGCTTCTTTACTTCAAAAAATTTTATGGCTATAAAAAATTAGTTCTTGCCACTATATCATTTATTTTGAGCAAAAAGAGTCTCAGTTGTGTTTTAAAAAGACATGAGCTTCATGTTCTGTTTTAACCCAAAATCCTTTTCAAAAGTTTTCAAAAACCCTCACCAAGCAAACGTAGAAAGGGTAATTGACTTTTTCGCTTTCTAAATAAGTTAAAGGGACCATTGCAAGATCATTTGAAATTTTCAAAGCGCAAACAAAGCCTCCCCTTAGCTACTCACTGGACCGAAGAAGTGTTTTCGAGCAAGTTCACAGAGTTTTTAGGCTTTTTAGACCGCACAGCGCGCCTGGAAAAATGCACGGCGCGTTCATGTGAAATTTTGCAAAGGAGTTGTGTTGTTACGCGGCATGCCTGTAGCGGCGCGCGGCGTGCCTGTAGGTGCGGTCACAACTGCTCGAAGGCCAACTTGACACCATTTCTATTACGCAGTGCCTTCCCTTTTCAACGTGCCGCGAATATGTTAATAGTCCAAACGCCTTCAAAAAGTCTCAAAGCTGCTCAAACTCTTCAAACAAAGGCCACCATCGATCTTTGAGATATTTTTTTGTGCCTCCTTGGTATATTCAAATTTATAAAAGGGTGATCAATGCTGTGTTTTTCAAAGACTAAAATGTGGTGAAAAAATGAAACTCTTGGTGTAAATCAAGGTGTGTTGTGGTAAAATAGTTTGAAGAAGATGGTCACAGTTGGATGAAAGTGGAGTGGTCATTATTGGTGTCTAAAGGCCTAAACACTGCACTTAAAACAGTGCTAAAATATAAACCTACAAGTCAAAATATACACAGTAGTAGAGGTTTTGTCAAATTGTGAAGGTAACCTAACTATGATAAGACAAAGCTAAATCTCTTTCAGTGTATTGGTGAAAATGGTGTTAGAAGGTGAAACAGTGAAACAAATGCTGCCTCATTTGTCCCATAAAACAAGTTGTGGTGAAAAATCTTTCAAACTCAGTATGGAGGTTTTTTATCTTCCTGTGAATGTGAAACAGTGAAGTACAAGAGAAGTGTTTTTGATTGAGAGGGGTGTTTTGTTCGCTGCAAGGCTGTTTTTGCTTACACCCAAACACAAAGAGCTTTGTGACCTTACCCAACACAATTATCATTTGACTATGTGTACCTTTTTGTTTGTCTATGTGCTTGTTATTATAACTACTTGTTGATTGGCATACAAAGGGAGACAGACAGTGTTTTGGAAAGAGCAGAGATTTTTGTGTTAAGGAATCATTTCACATAGCATTTGAAGAGATCTGCCTTGGTAAAACAGTGACTAACAAAGAAGACAGAGTTGTGTTTGAGAAAACATTTTAAAAACCATTTTGAGGCAGCTTGGTGTTGCAGAGATCATTCAAAACAAGATGCCTCCCAGGCAGGACAATAGGAGTGGCTTGCATAAGAGATTTGAGCCTACTTCTAATGAAGAGGTGAATTCCCACCCATCAGTCTTGTTCAATTTCCACAAGGTTGGGTGTTTAGATTTTTTTCAAAGAGTGCAAGAGGTGAAGAGCTTTTCTCCTTTGACACACCTTTGCGTTTTGAGGTTTCAAGACAAGCATTTCCAGTTGGCAGGCCTTGATTTCAAATTCTCTCCAAGGTCCATCTCCAAGGCCACTAAAATCCCCTATATTGGGGAGAAGTGGTTTAAACAAATCCATTTTGAGTTAGAATATTACAAGCCCTTTATAAAGCCTGAGCACAGAGATTCATGCCCTTCTATTTTCCCTTTCTCATATCTCTTGACTAGCTACACCCCCCTCATGAAGATCATCATGAAATACTTCACTTGCGAGGGGAGATTCTCCCGAGTCTATGCCTATCACATTCGACTGCTCTTGCATTTCACTAGGGCCAAATTTCTAAATCTTCCTTTCTTCTTACACAAGAGCATTGAGAAAATGGCCTCCACTGTTCAGAAGAAACCTCCTTCACAGAAAACAGCCTGCCTCTTCCATCACTCTCTCATCAAAGTCATTATTCTTCATCAGCTTGAAAAGAGGGAGGTCTCTTGGGATACTTTCATCACCCATCTAGATTTCTCCATTTTCCCTCCAGTTCATACATCCCCTACACCTCCAACTCACCATTCTTCGCTTTCTTCTAGCATACCTATTCCCAAAAAGCTCAAGTTTACCACAGAGCAAGAAAAAGAGCCTGAAGAGGGAGAAGAGCATGACCATGATGAGGAGGAAGAGCATTAACAAGAAGAGGGGAATGATGATGAGCAGTAGCAGGATGAAACAGGGCAGCAAGGGGATGATGAGGAAGATGATGAAGGGTAGCAGCATGAAGAAAAGCAACACAGTTAGGGTGAGCAGACTTTTGATGATACACATCAGACTTATGATGAGGGGCAGCCAAAAGAGACTGAACAGGGGCAGCCAAAAGAGACTGAACAAGAGCAGCATGAAAGTGTTGAACAGGATCAGCATGAAGATGATGAACAAGGGCATGAAAGTGATGAACAGGGGCAGCCAAAAGATGATACACAGGAGCTACAGCAGTATGAGCAGAGGTAGCCTCAGGGTGAAGAACGACAGCCTCCTCAAGAGGAACAGAAAACTAAAAAAGAAGAGGGGCAACAAGATAAAAAGTTGCAGCACAGTGAAGAGGACA
Organism: Pinus albicaulis; assembly: GCA_034641835.2. Taxonomy (NCBI): domain Eukaryota; kingdom Viridiplantae; phylum Streptophyta; class Pinopsida; order Pinales; family Pinaceae; genus Pinus; species Pinus albicaulis. The sequence continues at coordinate 187,779,525 of CM076574.1, forward strand.
GCCCTCAAAGGGAAGTGCAAAAGGATATCCAAGACATCCATAAAGAACTCCAAGACAGTGGAAAAAGTGAGGGGAAAAGTGACAAGGGTAAAGAGCCCATGGAGCATGTGCTAGCTGCCTCTCCTAGGCAAGCGGCCATGCTCTCTTCTCCGAAAGTCGCCAAGCCCCAGACAGAAAAGAAAAGGGTGCCTAGATTCGTAACTCCAAATGTAACTAGGGCCCTCCGAAGCAAGGGAAAATTGCCAAAGAAGCCAATGGTAAAATTTCCCAAGAGGAAGAGTACTAGAAGAGCCACCCAAAGAAAATGGAAGAGCAAGGAAGAAATCAGTCATGAACAGGAAAGGGAATTCAAAATCATCCAAATCTAAAGTGATGATAGTGATAATGAAGCTCGGATCCTAGAAAATCTTTTGATCCATAGAGAAATCCAAATTGATGCCTTGAGGGCTGATCTTCATAGAGCTAGGAACTTCAATCAATTTTTGCAAATTCAAAACAAGCAGATGAGTGTCCATATGGCTGTTTACGAGACACGAGCAATCAAACACAAGAAGGAGGCCTCCAAAGCACAAGTGAGGTTGGGAGAACTTATGGGTGAGTTCGATGAAAGTGAAGGCGAAGATCAGCCTAGGCGAAAGAGGCCAAGAACCATGGGGCTAAAAAAGGCCCTTTAGAAACAAAAAGAAGAAGAAAACGCCCTTCTCCAATCTACCCCTCTCACTGCATTGTTCGAACAAGAGATAGAGAACAATCAGGAGGCATGGCTTGAGAGAGTTAATGATCACTTGCAAAAGAAATTGGAGAAGGAAAACAAAGACTTGGACCTTCAACGGAGGATGACGGGGCATTATAAAAAGCTCAATCAGTTTGCCTGGCAGAAGTTGAAGGTTGCTCAAGAAAAACTCAAGGAGGCTAAAGGGAAGCGTCCGGCACCAAAATTGAGGAAAGACACCTCAAGGCTCCAAATTTTGGCCTCTGCTTCACAACATGTTGCTGAGAACCCTTGAGGGTCATGCTCGCCAAGTTTGGGCGAAATTCGACATATTTTGGTTTTTTGTCATTTTTGGGTTTTTGACCAAAACTCATGGGTGTCACCATTTCATTTTGGGGCATCATCAAAGGATGAAAATGGTATCATTGGATGCCATAATTTCAGGAGCACATAATTAGAGATTTTCAGGACATTTGAAGATCATTTTCTCCCCCAAAATGGCGAAAAATGCTCGCTTTTTCTACACTCTGCCCGGTTTATTAGCAAGGCTTATTTTTTAGGTTTTTACACGTAGGCCTATTTTTGGAGGACTTCTAGTGGTCATTTGGGTGAAAAATAAACATTTTCAGAAATTAGACACATAGAGCTTTCCAACGGGCTATCATGAGCCTCATTTCGACATCGGTAAGGCTTCCAAAAGTTGCCAACAAATCAGGGGACCTTTTGCTGATGTATTTTTTGAGTATTTTTGTAAAAATTGAACCTTTCAATACTATTTTTTCCTCATGTGCGTTTAGCTATTTTTGTACATGAGAAGTTATGAAAAGTCAATTTATTTCCCTCTTTTATCATTTTTTAGATATTTTATGATATATTTTGTGCCTTGGGCTTTGAAAGCCTAAAGGACAAAATAAGATATTTTGGATAGGCCAATGAGATTGCAAATTGAACTAAGAGGTTTTCCTCACTTTGGCCTATATATTCCAAAGGCTTTCATTGTAAACATGGATGAACTTGATGAAGAGAAGAAATATATGGTCTTATAAGCTTTGGAAGAAATACGTGTCTCCTGCTTTTGGAAAGTCTCTTGGATGTTCTTGGATGATGAAAGAGGATTGTTGTTGGATTCCATGACTTGGTAGAATGGTATCGTGTCTCTCTCTTTGTTTTGTTTCCTAGTTTTCATTCATAAATCCATGTTCTTGCTTGCTATAGGACAGTAGAGAACAAATTTGAGACATGCCCTTGGAGGCACCTAAAATTTCCTATTTCTTCATAGCTTCCATGTTTTCTTCATTCTTAGTCACATTAAAGAATTCTAGATTGCTCTTTAATAACTTAAGGATATTGTTGCTTGTTTCATTCATGGTTATATGCATGCTAAGTATGATTTACGGTATGCCCTGCTTACTCATGGCTAGCCATAGCTCCATCTATGAAATTTCTCTTTGACTGATTAGATTGTCATTTGTTGAACCAAGGAGGTCTTGTTCCGATCTTTCCCTTTGCCTAAGACTATGCAATCTTGTTTTCAAAGTGCCCAATAACTTGAAGTACTATTTTTTTGCGTTCCGGCATAGTGATTTGAGTTGTTTTTATGTCTTAAGTGTATTTCCCAAAGTCTGGTAGTCATTTCCTAAATTTAGAGAGTTATATATCTCTATGCATGGCTTGAATGTTTATTTCTATGCATTGATTTTCTTAAAGCTACATTTCTCATGATTAATGGTTTGGCCTACCATGTTTATGTTAGCTATTAAACTAGTTATGCTTGGAATCATTTGTTGTTCACAAACTTGATGTCCATCTTACTCCATTTTTCCCAAAGATCCATTTTACCTCGAATCAAATCGGCCCTTCAACAACCTTGTATCACCATCTAATAGCTTTCTTGACCTCTTCGACCCCATAGCCCAGTTGATCTGACATATTTTTACCTATCTTATATCTTTGATCAGTTTCATCCCTCACAACTTAAAAACCAAAACCAAAAAACCTACTTCATAACTAGCCTAAAATTAGAACACAATAAACAAACACATAGATATCCCTTACACAAATAGAGAGATCCCTCTCTGAGTCCAAGAAGGCTAGGTCCTTAGGCTCCAAATATTGGTTTGATGTTACACTTTCATTTGGCTTGCCAATCAGCCAAATCACGGGACCCTAACATACTGGCGATCACGGTGGGACTCTGAGTGATAAACTAACTTAGTTTCCCTAAACCTTTAGAGACCTTTGAAAATACTATCTTGTTGACTTATCCCACCACTCACTAACATAATGGCGATCATGGTGGGACTCTGAGTGATAAACAAACTTAGTTTCCCTCAACCTTTAGAGACCTTTGAAAATACTATCTTATTGACTTATCCCACCGCTCACTAACATAATGGCGATCACGGTGGGACTCTGAGTTAGTGAGAATCTAAGTACACCTTAGGACTCCAGAAAATCCCTTATTTTCAAGAATACCTGCCATTTAGCCACCTCATCGCCACACTAACATAATGGCGATCACGGTGGGATTAACTGAGTACATAACAGTCTAGCAAACTCTTTTAGATTCATTAGTCTTTAAAACTTAAACAAGCAAGCATTCCATAGAAACATTTAGAGTAAACTCTTTTTGTTATCGCCACCCTAGAAAAGTGATAAAACAAGTTTAGAATAATTTAATAAACCATAGGCTACACACAAGAACTCAGAAAAACCCCAAAAACTCCCTTAGATTTTTTTTTGTCAGTACTGGTGGTGGACCATACCAATATCCCCTCAAAACAACTAAAATCCACCTGACGACTCCACTAGCCTCCAGTAGGCCTTACTACCTTGCTAAAATTTAGAATACTATCCGATCGACCTATCCCACTGCTCACTAACATAATGGCGATCATAGTGGGACATTGAGTCAAAACATCCTAGGTATCCCTTGGGAACTCTCAAAATCTCAGTCAAACTTAGAAGAGTGAATTCTAGTTGTCTCACCATCCTAGCAAAATGATGACTCAGCTGTAGAACACTCTTACAAACCTTAAGATCACATAAAACTCAAAAAACCCCAAAACATTCCCAGATTGGCTTTCTCCTAGTTACTGGTGGTGGACCATAGCTACGCCTTTACAAAAACAACCAAGTTCCACCTGGCGACTCCACTAGCCTCCAGTAGGCCTAAAAACTCCATAAAAAAACCAAAAGATTCATAAACCATACCTTTCTGCTAACTTGTCCTTCCAAAAATTTAAACTTAGGGTGGAAACTCTGTATTTAGTGACAAACTAAGTATAACTTAGCAATTCAGAAAACCTCACCTAAACATAGGAGATAAGCAGAAGTCTTCTTGCCAAGAGAACCATTAGCTTGTCCACATAGCCTAGAAAACTGTCAAAACCAAGTGAATCACTCTTCTTTGCAAGTTTCCATCTCAAATTTTGCTATAAAAATTTTTCCCATAACAATCTTTGATAGTATTGGTGGTGAACCATAGTTCTCATAGAAATCCACCTGGCGACTCCACTAGTCCATCCTTTTTTTTTTACCATCCTTCACATTATTAAAGCCCTAGAGAGGTAATCCATCCAAAAAAAACACAAATACCATCCTCTCTAAACTCTAGACCCGAAATCTAGCTTCACGAAGAATCAACACCAAATCTCATCCAGACCCAAATCCCCCTATCATAGTAGATGACCCAGAGAATATTCTGTGGCTAGCTTCCGAAACTGGCAATTTAGTTACCGATAGGTCCATCCGTAAAGCAAGATCAGTACCTGAACATCTCACAGCCTTGCAGGACTCCCCTTTTGACTTAAAATCAGAAAAAACCCTTTTTAGAAGCAAGTCACAAAGTAAGATAGACTTTGACGATCTTGAGCCCCTAGATCTACCATAGAGTCCTAGTAGAGAAGCCTCCCCTACCACACCTCCCGACTTTCAGCTCCTCCATCACTTTGGCTCCTACCATCCCAGATCTGCTCAAAATCAGATCACTAGTCCAAGTACGCCCGCCACACCCATCCAAACCACTACTGTTCAAACCACCTCAGCTCATCCCGCAAGCCCTCATTTGGTACATCATCCATTAGCTCCCGTCATGGCAGCCTAGTATGCACCTTTGGTGTTGCCACAGCCTTTGTCTCCCTTACAAAATGACTATCAATCCAAAATCCCACACTTTATCGGAGTTGAGGCTACCACAGATCAACAACATGTAGATAGGATTAGTGATGCCTTTTAATACATGGAAATAGAAGACGAGACCATAAAAATGAGGATGTTCGCCCAAAGCATGGGAGGAGAACCCAAAAAATGGTTTAAGATCTTAACTCCAAACAGCATCCACAACCTCCCATAACTCTACCAAACCTTCATAAACAAGTGGGAAATCTGAAATAACCCCATTCAAATCCTATCAAAGTATAACAATCTAAAACGGGAAAATGGGGAAAGTGTCCAGGGATACTGCACTAGGTTCAATAGTGTGTATAACGCCCTCCCACCTCACTTCAAACCCCCACTTGGTTCAGCCTTGGAAAATTTCCCCAAGGGTTTTGACCCAGACATGACTTATCAGCTAAGAGACAAGGACCCCCTTACCTTAGAGGAAATGCAAAAAGTATCCATACGAGCAGAAGCCAACTTAGCAGAAAAAAGAGCTAGGACTAGATCAGAAAGGAAAGTCACATACTGGGATGAGGTCTCTACTTCAACCAGTTCCTTAGATCCTAGAATAGATGACTTAGTTAGGTCCATGGCCAAAATGTGGGAAAAGATAAGTGAAAAGACCCCTTTTAGGAACAACCAGACAAACCCTCCAAACAGAAACTGGAACCAAAATTTTAGGAGGGAACAGCCTCAAAACAAACCAAGGGAAAATGACCAACAAATTAGGTCACCATTTAATGAAAATTATGTGGAAGAAGATGATAGGGATACAGAACCCATTGATGAAAATCATTTGAACCTCATAGGGTCTGATAATGAGAGTGAGGTGTACCTCACAGAAGAATAACAAGCATTCTTCTCTCTGAATCAGGATGAAACCAACTATGAAGATCTCGAGGATCCTGCCATATATTTTCAGAATGCCATAGTGGAAGCTCACAGGCAGTATGACCTTAGAAGCAGAAAAAACCAAGACAACTCCAAGAAAGACAGCTCAGACACTGCTAAAACCCGTGATACCATCCTTAAAAAAGCAGTGGATAGCAACAAAATCATGGTCAAGAAAACTGACCAAAACAAAGATAAAGCTATTCAAACAGGTCTTAGCTCAGATGCTCCTAGTACCTCCACAAAGATTCCTGAGATGGTTGTGTCAAACAAAATCCCGAAACAAATTCAGCAAACTCAAAACATAGAGAAAGTCATGGCTGAAAAAGCTGAAGCAAACATGTCTAAACTACAACTACCTTTCAGTTTTGAGGGTGAAATCGCCAAAATAAAGATCACCATGCCTCTTACCGAGCTTATCACCCAAAACTCTTACAAATCCCAAGTGTTAAAGGTCTTGAATATAGGAAATGATACCAACACCCTTAATCTAGTTGATGATAATCCCGAAGTATTGTTTGGTCCAAAAATAGAAGGGAAATTCCAAGAGGGAACCACTCTTCCCTTTTACATCAGTCTGAATATCCATGACCAAATCCTTCACAATGCCATGCTAGACTTTGGTGCCTCACATAATCTTATGCCTAGGGTTGTAATGGAATGATTAGGCCTATAAATCACAAGACCATACAAACACTTATATTCATTTGATTCTAGTAGAGTCAAATGTCTAGGCTTGATCAAATATCTTTGTTTCAGTTTGGCCCAAGTACCTGCAAAACATCTGATCATGGACATAGTGGTAGCATACATCCCTCCCAAGTATGGAATACTTTTATCCAAATCTTGGGGAGCCAAGCTCCAAGGAAATATCCAACTTGATATGTCCTATGCCACTATTCCTGTGTTTGACCAAACTAGAATACTCTATCGAGAGTCACACATGAAATACATGATCAGTAGCCAAGAGAGGCCAGATAACATCCCGATTTATTCCTTGCATTCCGATCTGAACTCTTTCATTCTACACACTGATGAGGAAATTGAAGAACAGTCAGAATAATTTGAAACAAACTTAGACCCTCCACATCAGTTGCCCCTAGTTCTCTATGATGAACTAGACACTAAAAACTACCATGATCATGAATAGCTATGTCTTGAGGAAAGTAAGTGTGTTCCTTTTGAAATAGAGATAGAGCAAGAAGCACAAACCATTAGGTACTATCAAGAAAATTTCTCAAACCTTAGTCAAACATCAGCAGTAACATCAGGAAATGTTTTCAGAACAGAGGCATTAGAAGACTTACATATCACAAACCTCTTTGGAACTCAGGAGTAGGGAAGCTTAATGTTCTTACCATACCTCAAGGATTTACCATCACATTACTCTACCATTGCAAATGAAACCTTGACTGTAGCCATAGCAGTTCCAAATCCAGAAAAAATGCCGGATAAACTTTCTATAAGCAAAGATGATGACTGCAATCCAAGTATACCTGAGTTACTTGAACTGGATAAAATTTTGTCTCTCCACCAAAGACTTAGAAATGATAGAATTTGCAATCTCATTAAAAATACTACTTCATACAGATAAAACAGTGAGAGACACTATGCCACTACCATCACTCCAAGAAACAACTTCGACAAAAGAAAATACAAAAATATGAACCAATCAGTAATATTCAAAGATAAAATAGTTGGTCATAGGATTTGCTTTTATTTCAGAAACACTAATATACATCCTGGTGACAGAAATTTTATCCTTCCTACCCAAGACCATGATATACCGATGATAAGTGTTTTTAATCATATGTCTTTGCAAGATGATGTTTCAGAGTATAGCCAATTGATTCCATTACAAAGTAGACAGCTCAAAGATTTTTTCCAGTATGTTGGGAGTAGTTCCAGTTTCAAATTCAGAACTGCAAAACCACCGGATATCAAAAATATGCTCCTAAAAACCATGTTTCCAGTCCTAAATTTCTGCATATTGATATACCTTGATGATGTCATTATATATTTCAAGAATGATAAAGAATACATGCATTACTTGAAAAAGATGTACAGTAAAGTAAGGAGTGGGAATCAGAGGTATCAAGAGGTACAACGGGAAGATACAGTTTTGTTCAGAGATTCATGCATGAATCCTTATGTCATGCTGGAAAGAGAAAATTTTCCAAATTTCTCTTTTCAAGAGCTGAGTGGACCAAGAGTGGTAGGATATCCTTATGAGGATAAGATGCTTAAGTTTCGCCATTTCCAAGATTTCTGAGTTTAAAACAGTTTCAATCATTGTATATACCATTATTTGAAAAATAAATAAAAGCAGAAAAGTCAAAAACAATAGAAAAATAGAAAAGAGGGCGGTTTGAAAAATAGAAAGAAGGCCCCATGTTCAAAAAATAGTCATTCGGAAAGCGTGCAAGCCTAAATGCCGCTACTAGTGCTCAAATGTCTTGTTCAGTTATCTAGCCTAATCATAGCTGAACATGTTTTAAATTTATTTGTTTATAAGTTAGTGAGTGGAAAATATGGTCAACATTGTGTAAGCTTGACTTATCAAAGAGAGTAGATTAGGAAAAGATACTGGTTCCACATGCTCAAAATAGAACCAAAGAGGGAAGCGGGGATGAAAAAAAAATTGTGTATCCTAGCCCCGTTTTTCCTAGTTTTCATTTTATGCAAAATAATATTTGTGTGCAGCTTGTCTTTCATGCCACAAGTACATGACAAATCAGACTGTCTAACCCTGATTTGATCATTTTTCAATTTCATGTTTTATTAGAAAACAAAATCCTGTCAAACAGCTTAACCTTGATAGTTGATCTAGCATAGGTAGAGTAATGAAGGAGCTCATCAGCTTAATCTGAACTCCCGGTAGATATAAGGGTAGAACTAGATAGGTTCATTTTTCAAAAAAATATATATTGTCAAAAGGTTGCTAGTCCAAATGCACCCAAAGGAAGAAAAAATGTTAGGAAAGATAGTGGGGTAGGTGGAAATATCATTGATGCTAATCATGCTGTCAATTTTTAGAAATAGCATCAAGGAAGAATGAAATTTGTGCCAATGGATAAGGCACTGGTCTTCATAAGCAAAAGATCTGAAATTCTGGACACCTCCTAAAAAGGAGCTGCCCTCCCCAAATGGAGCCACTGTTAGTCATCAGTATTTTTCACTTGTTGATGATGACTAGTTGTAACAGCCAAGTTTTCTAGCAGCTGATCTAAAAATTGCCAAATTTGCCAGCTGGAAAACACCCATAAACATTTTTTTCCCTCCTACCTTTTCAATCCGCCCATGACGAGATGAAAACTCATTATCAAGCCCTATCTAGCCTCATCCATACTAGCTTGTCCATCAGCCCCAAAGAAAGCAATCCAAATCTGTCCAAAGAAGTCTCCCCTAAGTTAGGTAGTCGCGCTTTAGGCATTTCTCCCTTGGAAAACTATCCTAAAGGCAAAGAACCTATATCTGCTATAGACTAGTCATGACAAACCTTCCCATTCTACAAATAAAGTTGGTTACACCGTTAAGTCGCACCACTAACAAGCCCTAAAGTCTCAGCAATGCACATGCCCTAGGTCAAAACTGATATTAGGTGGTTTTACAGTGTTTCAATGGATCTTTCAAAGAGTAGAAATGTACCAGCATCCCAGAAGACAGTATTTGGCTCAACATGAGAAGACAGCTGCTTCTCATGTGATTTTGAGCCAAGGATGCAGCTACAGGGAAGAAAGTTGTTTCATTAAGCTCCTGCGATCATAGTCAAAGCATCAAAAGGCAGTGAAAGGAAAAATAACACGGTTAAAAGTTGATGAAATGGCATCACTGAGAAAACCTCCTTCATTTTATAAGCAGAGGGTTTGAGGACTGAGAAAACCTCCTTTTGTTTTTTAAGTAGAGGGTTGAATACTAAGAGCGCCTCCTTCATCTATAAGCAGAGGGCCAAGGATAAAGTTTGATTTTAAGAATTGCACTGACTGTAAGGCAATTTTTTGGGTACAATGAGACAACAACTAAGGTTTTATGAAATAAAAATTATGATTAAAGGTAGAGGCAAAGCAGTAGGATTTTAAAATTGGTTTGCATGAGTTTCACTATTATCTGAATTACAAGGTGAAGCTAATGGGTTGATCATCAATGAAGAAATATTATTAAGCAGATGGCCAAAAGAGTCAAACATTCATGGTCTCAAACTAACTTCTGCCATCATGCATAAGGGAAACCACTATCAGTATGTCCATCAAAAATTCTTCATTTGGTTGAGACAGAGGTTGAAAGGAAACCAGACATTTGTCAAAGTAGGCCTCCTTCATCTATAAGCAGAGGGCTAGAGCAGTGATTGATTTTAAGTTTTTTTTTTACTGACTGAGAGACAAATTGTAAGAACATTAGGAGACAGTTGAAGGCTTATGAACATAGAAATGATGTCAAAAACAAAGGGAAAGCATGAGTACTATAACTATCAAAGAAGCTGACTTATCTCCTATCAGAGATTTCTTTCAAAGGCAGTCTGGAGCCAAAAATGAACAAGCCTTGCTGAGGGATGTAATTTCCTTAAAAGTTACAAAGATCCATCTCCTTGATAAACAGGCTTGACATTTAGTCTTTGTTGCTTTAACAAAAAAAAGTTGAAAGTAGTTGAAATTAGCTAGGCTAAGCACAAGCCAAAAAGTGATGATTGCTTTTCAAAAGGTTCTTTTCTTCCTGTTCATAAGGAAATTTCTTTCAATAACTCATCATAGTGGACAAAAGGCAATTCTAGCTTAGTTTTCCCAAAAAGGCATTGCAACTAAACACATAGGTTCATAAATGTACAAGAAGGATTATGGCATGTGTTTCAGGTTCTGGAACAACATTCAAAGCCAATAATGCATGCCATTGTTACAAATGAAGGCATTTTCATTATGAAAATAGGTCAAAGGTACCTTGATGTTGCATTTTGAGTAAAGGAGAGGTTTTTAAAAGAAATTCCCTTTTGATAAACAGATGATAGTAAAAGCCTAGGTGAGGTCCTTTCACCCACAGTAAAAAAGGCTCAAAACAGCCCCTGCCAGCTCAATCAGTTTCACAATGGGCATAACCACCTTCAAAGCATCAGGAGCAGAATTTATTTCTACAGTCTAGATATCAAAGAGGAAATAATGTTTTATTCCTTAGTAAGAAACAGTGGAAAGTTTTTAAATTCTTAAAAGGGCTTCTTTACTTCAAAAAATGTTATGGCTGTAAAAAATTAGTTCTTTCCACTATGTCATTTATTTTGAGCAAAAAGAGTCTCGGTTGTGTTTTAAAAAGACATGAGCTTCATGTTTTGTTTTAACCCAAAATCCTTTTCAAAAGTTTTCAAAAACCCTCACCAAGCAAACGTAGAAAGGGTAATTGAATTTTTCGCTTTCTAAAGAAGTTAAAGGGACCGTTGCAAGCTCATTTGAAATTTTCAAAGCGCAAACAAAGCCTCCCCTTAGCTACTCACTGGACCGAAGAAGTGTTTTCGAGCAAGTTCACAGAGTTTTCAGGCTTTTTATACCGTGCAGCACGCCTGGAAAAACGCGCAGCGCGTTCAGGTGAAATTTTTCAAAGGATTTGTATTGTTGCGCAGCGTGCCTGTAGCGGCACGTGGCGCGCCTGTAGGTGTGGTCACAACTGCCCGAAGGCCGACCCGACACCGTTTCTATTGCACGGTGCCTTCCCTTTTCAACATGTCGTGCATATGTTAATAGTCCAAACAACTTCAAAAAGTCTCGAAGCTGCTCAAACTCTTCAAACAAAGGCCACCATCGATCTTCGAGGTGTTTTTGTGTGCCTCCTTGTTATATTCAAATTTCTAAAAGGGTGATCAATGCTGTGTTTTTTTAAAGACTAAAATGTGGTGAAAAAATGAAACTCTTGGTGTAAATCAAGGTTTGTTGGGGTAAAATAGTTCGAAGAAGATGGTCACAGTTGGATGAAAGTGGAGTGCTCATTATTGGTGTCTAAAGGCCTAAACACTACCCTCAAAAGAGTGCTAAAACATAAACCTACAAGTCAAAATATACACAGTAGTAGAGGTTTTGTCAAATTGTGAAGGTAACCTAACTATGATAAGACGAAGCTAAATCTCTGTCAGCAAAGTGTATTGGTGAAAACGGTGTTAGAAGGTGAAACAGTGAAACTACTGCTACCTCATTTGTCCCATAAAACAAGTTGTGGTGACAAATCTTTCAAACTTAGTCTGGAGGTTTTTTATCTACCTGTGAATGTGAAACAGTGAAGTACAAGAGAAGTGTTTTCGATTGAGAGGGGTGTTTTGTTCGCTGCAAGGCTGTTTTTGCTTACACCAAAACACAAAGAGCTTTGAGACCTTACCCAACACAGTGATCATTTGACTGTGTGTACCTTTTTTTTTGTTTATGTGCATGTTATTATAACTACTTGTTGACTGACATACAAAGGGAAACAGACAGTGTTTTGGAAGGAGAAGATATTTTTGTGTTAAAGAATCATTTCACATAGCATTTGAAGAGATCTGCCTTGGTCAAATAGTGACTAACAAAGAAGACAGAGTTGTGTTTGAGAAAGTATTTTAAAATCCATTTTGAGGCATCTTGGTGTTGTAGAAAGCATTCAAAACAAGATGCCTCCCAGGCAGGACAGTAGGAGTGGCTTGCATAAGAGATTTGAGCCTACTTCCACTGAAGAGGTGAATGCCTGGCCATAAGTCTTGTTCAATTTCCATGAGGTTGGGTGTTTAGATTTTTTTCAAAGAGTGCAATAGGTGAAGATCTTTTCTCCTTTGACACACCTTTGCGCTTTGAGGTTTCAAGACAAGCATTTCCAGCTGGCAGGCCTTGATTTCAAATTCTCTCCAAGGTCCATCTCCAAGGCCACTAAAATCCCCTATATTGGGGAGAAGTGGTTTAAACAAAGCCATTTGGACTCAGAAGATTACAAGCCCTTTCTAAAGCCTTAGCACAGAGATTCATGTCCTTCTATTTTCCCTTTCTCATATCTCTTGACTAGCTACACCCCCCTCATGAAGATCATCATGAAATGCTTCACTTGTGAGGGGAGATTCTCCCGAGTCTATGCATATCACATTCAACTGCTCATGCATTTCACTAGGGCCAAATTTCTAAATATTCCTTTCTTCTTACACAAGAGCATTGAGAAAATGGCCTCCACTGTTCAGAAGAAGCCTCCTTCACAGCAAACAACCTGCCTCTTCCATCACTCTCTCATCAAAGTCATTATTATTTATCATCTTGAAACGAGGGAGGTCTCTTGGGATACTTTCATCACCCATCTGGATTTCTCCACTGTCCCTCCAGTTCATACATCCCCTACACCTCCAACTCACCATTCTTCGCCTTCTTCTAGTAGACCTATTCCCAAAAAGCTCAAGTTTATCACAGAGCAAGCAAAAGAGCCTGAAGAGGGAGAAGAGCATGACCATGATGAGGAGGAAGAGGATGAAAAAGAAGAGGGGAATGATGATGAGCAGCAGCAGCATGAAACAAGGCAGAAAGGGGATGATGAAGAAGATGATGAAGGGCAGCAGCATGAAGAAAAGCAACACAGTGAGGGTGAGTAGACTTTTGATGATACACAGCAGACTTATGATGAGGGGAAGCCAAAATAGACTGAACAGGGGAAGCCAAAATAGACTGAACAAGAGCAGCATGAAAGTGTTGAATAGGAGCAGCATGAAGATGATGAACAAGGGCATGAAAGTGATGAACAGGGGCAGCCAAAAGATGATACACAGCAGTTAAAGTAGTATGAGCAGAGGCAGCCTCAGGGTGAAGAACAGCAGCCTCCTCAAGAGGAACAACAAACTCAAAAAGAAGAGGGGCAACAGGATAAAAATTTGCAGCACAGTGAAGAGGATAGCCCTCAAAGGGAAGTGCAAAAGGACAGCCAAGACATCCATAAAGAACTCCAAGACAGTAGAAAAAGTGAGGGGCAAAGTGACAAGGGTAAAGAGCCCATGGAGCATGTGCTAGCTGCCTCTCCTAGGCAAGGGGCCATGCTCTCTTCTCCGAAAGTCGCCAAGCCCCAGACAGAAAATAAAAGGGTGCCTAGAGTCGTAAATACAAATGTGACTAGGGCCCTCTGAAGCAAGGGAAAATTTCCAAATAAGCCCATAGTCGAATTGCCCAAGAGGAAGAGTACTAGAAGAGCCACCCTAAGCGAAGGGAAGGGCAAGGAAGAAAGCAGTCATGAACAGGAAAGGGAATTCGACATCATCCAAATCCAAAGTGATGATAGTGATAATGAATCCCGGATCCTAGAAAATCTCTTGATCCATAGAGAAATCCAAATTGATGCCTTGAGGGCTGATCTTCATAGCGCTAGGAACTTCAATCAATTTTTGCAAATTCAAAACAAGCAGATGAGTGTCCATATGGGTGTTTATGAGACATGGGAAATCAAATACAAGAAGGAGGCCTCCAAAGCACAAGTGAGGTTGGGAGAACTTATGGGTGATTTTGATGAAAGTGAAGGCGAAGATCAGCCTAGGCGAAAGAGGCCAAGAACCATGGGGCTAAAAAAGGCCCTTGAGAAACAAAAAGAAGAAGAAAACGCCCTTCTCCAATCTACCCCTCTCACTGCATTGTTCGAACAAGAGATAGAGAAAAATCGAGAGGCATGGCTTGAGAGAGTTAATGATCACTTGGAGAAGAAATTGGAGAAGGAAAATAGGGACTTGGACCTTCAACGGAGGATGACGGGGCATTATAAAAAGCTCAATCAGTTTGCCCGGCAGAAGTTGAAGGTTGCTCAAGAAAAACTCAAGGAGGCTAAAGGGAAGCGCCCAGCACAAAAATTGAGGAAATACACCTCAAGGCTCCAAATTTTGGCCTTTGCTTCACAACATGTTGCTTAGAACCCTTGAGGGTCATCCTCGCCAAGTTTGGGCGAAATTCGACATATTTTGGTTTTTTGTCATTTTTGGGATTTTGGCCAAAACTCATGGGCATCGCCATTTCAGTTTAGGGCATCATCAAAGGATTAAAATGGTATCATTAGATGCCATAACTTCAGGAGCACATACTCAGTGATTTTCAGGACATTTGAAGATCATTTTCTCCCCCAAAATGGCGAAAAATGCTCGTTTTTTCTACACTCTACTCGGTTTATCAGCAAGGCTTATTTTTTGGGTTTTTACACACAGGCATATTTTTTTTAGGAATTCTATTGGTCAGTTGGGATAAAAATAAACATTTTCAGAAAGAAGACACTTAGAGCTTTCCAACGAGCTATCATGAGCCTCATTTCGACATCAGGAAGGATTCCAAACGTTGTCGGAAAGTCAAGGGACCTTGTGCTGATGTATTTTTTGAGTATTTTTGTAAAAATTGAACCTTTCAAAACTGCTTATTCCTCATGTGCGTTTAGCTATTTTTTTACATGAGAAGTTATGAAAAGTAAATTTATTTCCCTCTTTTAGAATTTTTTAGATATTTTTTTCCTTGGGCTGTAAATTTCAACAGTGGAATAACAAAATAAAACATACAGAACACACAACATAAACAATCATAAAGACACATATTTTAACGTGGTTCACCCAACCAATCTGGGCTACGTCCACCTAACAGGGCATCGGAAATCTCATTCATCAACTGGAGAAAATACAATAGCATATTTTATCATCTGCTCATCTCTTCCACTCACCTCACATTCCTCATCATGCATATTTGCCTCTACGGGCTTACATTTCATAGTTGTGAATGGCGACAGACTCATAAATTCTCTCACTACAAATATAGGATGCATTAACTCCTCATCAGAAATTGATGGAGCCAATGTAGCAACAAATCCTATTATTGTCACCTACATGAGAATTTTCTCCAAATTTAATTTAAAAATAAGAAATAAAATCTCAACAATCTCCACCTTGACAACAATTAGCCTGATACCTTGTTTCATTATTATTTTTATCTTTTCTGCAAGCCAAGAGAAGCCAGACACCATCGTAGCTTCTCTAAAAAAACTAGTTTCGTGAACATGTCTGCACATTTTTCCTTTGTATGCACCTTTTCAAGAGAGACTCCCCGTTCAGTGAAAACCTGTCTTACAAAATGGTACTTGATAGGTATATGCTTTGATTTACTATGATAGGCCGGATTCTTAGCCAAATGAATTGCACTTTGACTATCACAAAATAACTTGATGTTCTCCTACAACCTACCAAACTCACCAAACAAACCTTTCAACCAAACTGCTTCTTTGCAAGCATGTGAAGTAGCTATGTATTCTGCTTCGGTAGTGGATAAAGAAAAAATGTTCTGTAGCTTTGACATCCAGCTAATAGCTCCACCTGCAAGAGTAAAGGCATACCCTAAAGTTGACCTTCTCTTATCCAAATCACCTGCAAAATTGGAATCAACATATCCACAAACATATTCACTGCTTCTATTATAAGTGATACAATAATCACTTGTGCCTCTCAGATACCGAAGCACCCATTTCACTGTTGACTAGTGTTCTTTCCCTGTATTTGCCATATACCTGTTGACAACCCCAACTTCATGTGAAATATCTGGTCGAGTACAAACCATCGCATACATCAAACAACCTACTACATTGGCATATGGAATTCGAGACATATATTCCTTTTCTTCATTAGTGTTAGGACATAAACTTCAAGAAAGCTTAAAATGGGAAGCAAAAGGGACCGAAACAGGCTTCACATTTTTCATACCAAACCTCAAGAGTATTTTCTCAATATACTTCTTTTGTGATAGCCACAACTTACCATTGCTCCTATCTCTGAAAATATCCATGCCCAAAATCTGTCTTGCTGCTCCTAGATCTTTCATATCAAACGTCCTAGCCATCTGAGCCTTTAACCTGTTGATCTTTGTATGCTTTTGCTTTCTAAAAGCATATCATCAACATACAACACTAAGATAATGAACATGCCATTAATTAATTTCTTAAATTAAACACAGTGATCATATTCACTTCTTATATAATTTTGACTCATCATGAAAGAATCAAATTTCTTGTACCACTGTCGAGGCGACTGCTTCAGACCATACAATGATTTCTTGAGCCTGCAGACAAATTTATTGTTGCGATTTTGAACAAACCCTTCTGGTTGTTCCATGTAAATATCCTCATCTAAATATCCATGTAAAAATGCAGTTTTAACATCTAGTTGTTGTAATTCTAAATCAAGTAAAGCAACTAATGCTAACACAATCCGAATTGAAACAATTTTTACAACTGGTGAAAATATCTCATGAAAGTCAATGTCGGCTTTCTGAGAAAAACCTTTTGCGACTAGCCTCGCTTTGTACCTGTCTTCTGTATCATCAACACCCTTCTTCAATTTGTAAACCCATTTACATTCCATATTTTTCCTGTCTTTAGGAAGTTCTACCAGATCCCATGTGGCATTCTTGTCTAATGCCTTCATCTCGTCCTTCATAGCCTCTTTCCACTTACCACTGTTTGAACCTTCTATAGCTTCCTGATAGCACAAAGGTTCATCATCGTTAGCAGTTAAAGCAACTGAAGTAACATAATCATCATACCTTTTAGTAAAACGTCTAATTCTCGTAGACCTCCTTAAAGATGTTTCTGGTACTTCCCCAATTTGCTGATTATTATCTGTAGGAACTTCTTCATGATCAGCATCTGAAACATGTTCATGATCTGCATCTGAAACTTGTTCATGACCTGAATCTAAAACTTGTTCATCTGGACTATCATCAGTATTTAAACTGGTTTCAAATTGAATGTGTTGAAGCTTAGATACATTATCATGTTTCAATTTATCATCTACATCTGGATTTTCAAGTGAGGATTCATTAAATTTAACATCTTTGTAAATGATGATCTTGTGAGTAGTAGGATCCCACAACCTGTATCCCTTAGTCCCATCACCATATCCAACAAAGATATATCTTTTTTATTTAGGATCTAATTTAGAACGCTGATGTTTCGGAACTAGATCATATGCATCACAACCAAAAACTTTCAGTTTAGAATAATCACATGGATAACCCTTCCATACCTCTTGAGGAATTTTTCATCCTATCACAGTTGACGGTGATCGATTTACCAAGTAACAAGCTGTAGAAAATTCTTCTATCCACAATTCCTTCTGCAAATTGGCATTACTAAGCATACTTCTTGCTCTCTCTAAAAGAGTCTTGTTCATGCGTTCAGCAACTCCATTTTGCTGAGGAGTATATACAGTGGTTTTATGTCTTTCGATCCCAGCGTCGTTGCAATAATTATCAAATTCCTTTGAAGTAAACTCACCACCATTGTCAGTTCTTAAACATTTAATGGTTCTTCTAGTGATGTTTTCAACTAATGCTCTAAACTGTTTGAAAACCGTGAATACATCAGACTTCTTCTTTAACATGTAGACCCACACTTTTCTAGATAAATCATCAATAAAAGATACAAAATATGACGATCCTCCATATGAGGTTATAGGAGATGGACCCCAAACATCAGAATGGATATAATCAAGGATTCCCTTACTAGTATGTTTTCCAGTTTTAAACTTCTGCTTTCTTTGTTTCCCAAACAGACAATGTTTGCAGAAATCTAACATAGAAGATTTTAAACTAGGAAGTAACTTACGATCAGATAATATTTTTAATCCTCTTTCGCTCATATGGCCCAACCTTTGATGCCATAAATGAATAGAATTACTGTCGTTTTCAGATACTGTAGAAGCATGATCTGACTGTGTTCTTCCTTCTAACTGAAAAATATTTCCAACCTTCTTTGCTTTCATGACTAGTAAAATTCATTTATAAACTTTCATTACTCCACCTTGAATAAAGGTTTTATATCCATTAGTGTCTAGTACTCCTAGTGAAATGAGGTTTTTTCTTAGTTCAGGTACATGTCTTACATCAGTTAGAATTTTATTTGTCCCATCAAAATTTTTAATCTGGATGCTTCCAATTCCCACAATATTACACGCAACATCATTTCCCATGTAAACAACTCCATCATTGATTGATTTATAAGTTTTAAACAACTCTCTATGAATGCACATGTGATTTGACGCACCCGAATCTAACAGCCAATGTTGATCATGATTAGACAAACTAACTGATAACACTTCATCACTCATACCTGAAATAGATGCCGACCCTGTATCTGTCGTGTTTGCTTCTTTCTTTTCTGTCGAAGAGTCTCCTTTGGATGTTTCCTGTCTCTTCCAACAGTCCTTCTTCAAGTGCCCTGATTTGCCACAAAACCAGCACTTTACCTTACTCTTCTTCCCTTTCGATTTTGAACGCGAGTTGTTGTGCTTACTGAAACATCTTTCTTTAGAATGACCTCTGACCATCATTGCTTTTGATGTAAAGGTTTCTGAATTTGACCTCTTCCTTGTTTCTTCGGACAACAAAGCTCCAACAACATCATCAAATTCAAGGGTTTCTGATGAACTAAGACTTATAGAAGCAACAAAATGATCCCATGACTCGGGCAACGAGCATAATAAAGTTACAGCTTTATCTTCTGATTCAAATTTTACTTCTATACTTTCTAATTGCACCAGGAGAGTATTAAAGGTATTCAGATGATCAGTTATCGTCGTACCTTCCTTCATGCGCAAGATATACAACTGTCGCTTCAGAAGAATCCTATTGGTTAAGGATTTTGTCATGTACAGCTTTTCAAGATTTGTCCACAAACTAGCAGCAGTTTTCTCTGACATGATGTTAAATAAAACATCATCCGCCAAACACAGTCGAATGCCACTCAGTGCTCTTTCATCCAAGTCACTCCATTCATCATCTGTCATAGTGTAAGGCTGTTTGGATTTTCCCAACAACGCCTTCGCCACACCTTGTTGCACAAGTAGATCATACATCTTCACTTTCCAGATCTCGAAGTTGTTTTTGCCATTGAACTTCTTGATCTCAAACCGGGCACTTTGATTTTTTGCCATGTTGTGTCACAAAAAAATCTCCAATTGCAACTCTTAATAAATGAAATTTTTAATTTTAATCAAAAAATTCATTTTTGATTAGAAAATACCCTTGCCTTATAAAAAAATGCCCTTTTTAATAAAATCGATTTAATTTTTTAGAACCACCACTCAAATCAATACAAATCGATTTATTCTTAAAAAAACCACCACTTCAAAATTGATTTATTTAAACCACTTCAAAATCGATTTATTCTCACCACTCAAATCGATTTATACAAATCGATTTTAAGAACTTCAAATCATTTGTTTTTTCTTTTTAAAAACATGCCAATAGAATCTATTTTAAATGGCATTTGTATACCTTCATACTTCAATATAAAAAATTGATTTTGTAAAACATTGCATCACAAATACCATTGTAACTTAACGGCATTTTCATGTGAATACCATTGTAACATGAATATAAAAAACCGATTTTAATAAAAACTTTCAAATGGAAAACCACTCACGTTTTTTTTTTCAAATTGTGCTTCCGCAAATGAACTGTGTTATATTGTTGAAATCCGACGCGCTGCCACCATTCAACTTCCAAAACACGCGCGGCCCATTTTTTGCAACGATTCAACGCTGCATGTTCACCATTCAACGCTACCACTGCTGGCAGCGTGCTGATCACGGCTTTCTGTCCACATCTTTGGGCATTCACAATTCACTTCTAACCAATGAGAGAAACGGACTATCGGTCCAACGGTTGCAGAGTCAAAATTATATGCACAGCCTTTGGATTCTAATGACCAGTTATCAACGCAGCGTTGCCAGATGAAACACTACTCCTCCCATTTGAACTATTTACAACGTAGAGATACCTCCTCTACGCTCTTTGGAATCTCAGTCACATGAAACCTCCACGCATTTGCAGAGTTTTCAACACTGGAAGCATCTATTCCAGCAGCAATACCAAGATCTTCGACCTCAAGAGCTCTGATACCAATTGTAAAGTTTAGCAGCGGAATAACAAAATAAAACATACAGAACACACAGCAGAAACAATCATAAAGACACAGATTTTAACATGGTTCACCCAACCAATCTGGGCTACGTCCACCTAACAGGGCATCGGCAATCTCATTCATCAACTAGAGAAAATACAATAGCAGAGTTTCTCATCTTCTCATCTCTTCCACTCACCTCACATTCCTCATCATGCATATTTGCCTCTACAGGCTTACATTTTACAGCTATGAATGGCAACAGACTCATAAATTCTCTCACAACAAATATAGGATGCATTAACTCCTCATCAGAAATTGATGGAGCCAATGTAGCAAAAAATCCTATTGTTGTCACCTACATGAGTTTTTTCTCCAAATTTAATTTAAAAATAAGAAATAAAATCTCAACATGGGCTTTACAAAGCCTCAAGGACAAAATAAGATATTTTGGATAGGCCAATGAGATTGCAAGTTGAACTAAGAGGTTTTCCTCACTTTGGCCTATATATTCCAAAGGCTTTCATTGTAAACAAGGTTGAACTTGATGAAGAGAAGCAATATATGGTCATATAAGATTTGGAAGAAATACTTGTCTCATGCTTTTGGATAGCCTCTTGGATGTTCTTGGATGATGAAAGAGGATTGTTGTTGGATTCCATGACTTGGTAGGATGGTATAGTGTCTCTCTCTTTGTTTTGTTTCCTAGTTTTCATTCATAAATCCATGTTCTTTCTTGCTATAGGACAATAGAGAACAAATTTGAGACATGCCCCTGGAGGCACCTCAAATTTCCTGTTTCTTCATAGCTTCCATGTTTTCTTCATTCTTAGTCACATTAAAGAATTATTGATTTCTCTTTAATAACTTAAGGATATTGTTGCTTGTTTCATTCATGGTTTTATGCATGCTAAGTATGATTTACAGTATGCCCTGCTTACTCATGGCTAGCCATAGCTCCATCCATGAAATTTCTCTTTGACTGATTAGATTGTCATTTGTTGAACCAAGGAGGTCTTGTTCTGATCTTTCCCTTTGTCTAAAACTTTGAAATCTTGTTTTCAAAGTGCCCAATAACTTGAAGTACTGTGTTTAGGCGTTCCGGCATAGTGATTTGAGTTGTTTGTCTGTCTTAAGTGTATTTCCCAAAGTCTGATAGCCATTTCCCAAAGTTAGAGAGTTATATATCTCTATGCATGGCTTGAATGTTTATTTCTATGCATTGATTAGCTTAAAGTTACATTTCTCATGATTAATGGTTTTCCCTACCATGTTTATGTCAGCTATTAAACTAATTATGCTTGAAATCCTTTGTTATTCACAAACTTGATGTCCATCTTACTCCATTTTTCCCAAAGATCCTTTCTACCTTGAATCAAATTGGCCCTTCAACAACCTTGTATCACCGTCTGATAGCTTTCTTGACCTCTTCGACCCCATAGCCCAGTTGATCTGACATATTTTTACCTATCTTATATCTTTGATCAGTTTCATCCCTCACAACCTAAAAACCAAAACCAAAAAACCTACTTCATAAATAGCCTAAAATCAGAACACAATAAACAAACACACATATATCCCTTACACAAATAGAGAGAGCCCTCTCTGAGTCCAGGAAGTCTAGGTCCTTGGGCTCCAAATATTGGTTTGATGTTACACTGTCATTTGGCTTGCCAATCGGCCAAATCACGGGACCCTAACACTTTCCAATGATCATGAGTTGGAGTTTGAGTCCGATGATTATCAGCGGGGTTATTTAAATGCACTCAGCTCATAGTAGAGGAAATACTCATTGAGAAGTAGAGATGTCCCTTTCAACCCTATTCATAGGAGGGCATCGCAGCAAAAAGATACCCAACCTATGAACAATCCTCAAGGTAATCAGAACAAAGGAAAGTAATCTACAATTGCAAATCAGAGCAAGATCAATCTACCATCTACAAGCACACCAAGAAAAGAAAAATAAAGTCAGAAGAAGGAAATTACAAAAAATGATCAACCCGAAAAAAGAGACACTTCCATTAAAGAGGTAGATAAGTCCAATATTTTTAGCTTAGAAAATGAAATATCTAAGTTAAAATTCTCTATCCCTTTAACCAAACTTGTCAAAAAAATTCAATATAAATATCACGTGGCCACAATGTTGAAAGTAGAGCCTTTTTCTGATATGATAAATGTTGAAGATGACCAACCTGAACTCATTCTTGGTCCAGCCATAGATGGTCAGTTAGAAGATAGTGAATTCCCCCCATTCTATATGATTTTGAGAATTCATCAATTTATCCTTCGCAATGCCATGCTCGACTCTAGAGCTTCACAGAACCTGATGTCGAAGGCCATTATGGAGAAATTGGGCTTAGATATAATGCATCCTTACCATGATATGTATTCCTTTGATTCTGTTAGAGTTCATTGTCTTGGTATCATAAAGGATTTGGTAGTTTCCCTTAAAAATCCAAACAAAGAATGTCTTGATGGATGTGGTGGTAGTTGATATACCACCACGGTTTGGTATGTTACTATCAAGGTCTTGGGGAGCAAAGTTGAGAGGTACTTTGCAACTGGATTCTCTTATGCCACCATCCCGATTTTCGGACAATTGAGGAGTTGTACCAGGAAACGAAGAGGAAATACATGATTACTAGCAAAGAGAAACCCAAAAATAATCCTATTAATGTTGTACATAGATATCTTGAATTATTTATATTGTTTAATGATATTGGTTTGAATGATGTAGATATTCAGCTCATAGAAGTAAAAGAGATTCCAGAAATTTCCAATAGTGTCAAAGAAGATTTAGATGAGGGAAAAGGAAATCTACCTAGTTCTTCAGAGAAATCATCAGATAAGTCATAAAAAGGTTCATAACAGATTGAAAAAGTGGCCCGAAAAGATGAGACTGAACAGAATACATATTTCCAACATTTGGATGATGAGAATGGTCTTTGGACCATGGATTTGGATGGTGCCTTAAGGAAATATGGGGCAAGCATTAGAATTTGGATCTATAGTCCTCTTCATCAGCTGGGTGAAGTTGAGATTATATTCATATAAGTTTTCTTTCGATTTTTCTAACAATGAGGTTGAGTACGAGGCATTGATCATCGACCTCAAAATCCTAAAAAAGTTGGGTGCAAGAAGAATTTCTGTTTATGGTGACTCTGAGCTTGTGATTAAACAGGTGAAAAGGGAATGCCATGCCAAGCATCCACAAATGACAACATATTTAAATTTTGTACCACATATTCTAAAGATGTTTCCTGAATATACATTTTTAGTAGTACCAAGAAGTCAGAATCTTATGGCAGATTTGCTTGCTAAAAGAGCGAGTAATTTCAATATTCCCATATGTTCTAATAAGAAATTTGAAATTAATGTCAAACATCGGCTAACTTTCCCTGACAACTTGCAGTATTGGAAAGTGTTTTGGGCTGACAAATAGGTAAACAATTTTCTGCAAAATGAAGGTGAATTTGAGAATTCTTTTATTGATGAATTTTATGACAAAGATGATCAAGTCATTAAAGCCACTCAGGTTGATGTATTAAATTTGAAGGATAACAATATTCCAAGAGGTCTTATACCTTTGGAAGAATTTTTTGATCAAGATGATGTTGCTAGGAAATCGACCTTGGTTCCTACAGATAAAGGTGTTGAGGATGTGAACATCAGAATAGTGGATAAGCCTAAGATGGTCAAATTTTCCAAGTCTTTATCTCCTCAGGTAAAAAACAAGTACATTGCTTTATTTTCTGAATTTTGTGATGCATTTTCTTGGGATTATGCAGACTCGAAAATTTATGATAAGAATAGCATTCAACATACCATTCCAATCAAGCCTGATCAAAATCCTTTCAGACAAAAGCTAAGAAGAATTAATCTGAGGTTGTTGTCATCGATAGAGAAGGAGGTGAATAGAATTTTTAAAGCTGACATTATTGTTCCCATCAAATTTTCTGACTGGATGTCAAATCTAGTTCCTATAAGGAAGAAAACTGGAGAAATCAAGCTTTGTAGTGATTTTAGAAACTTAAATAAGGTGTCTCTAAAGGATAATTATCCCCTTCCCAAGAATGATAATATCCTACAGAGAGTGGTTGGGGCTTCCCAAACGTCTCTTCTTGATGGATATTCGGGATACAATCATATTTTAGTGCATGAGAAGGACCAAGACAAAACTGCCTTCACTACACCTTGGGGCACATTCAAGTATTCTAAAATGCCATTCAGACTCAAGAATGCAGGGGCCACCTTTTAGCAGGTGATGGAAATAGCCTTTGGAGATAAGAAGGATGTTTTCTTAGTTGTATATATTGATGATTTGACAGTTTTCTCTCATTTTGATAGTGAGAATTGTATTTCAGAAATGCAGGAAATTCAAGATTTCTCTTAATCCAAAAAAGAGTATTTTTTCCATGGAGGAAGGCAAGCTTATCATACATATCATCTCCAAAGATGGTATCTGGATTGATCCTTCTCGGGTTGTGGCTATATAGAAAATTGACTTTCCACAGTTTAAAAAAGAGATTCAAGCCTTCAATGGTAAGATGAACTTCTTAAGGAGATTTATTCCAAATCTGGCCGAGCATATTCGAGAAATGACCAACATGCTAAAGAAGTAAAATTAGGTAAAGTGTTCTAAGGATGCCAAAAATTATTTTAATTCAGTGAAGTTTTCTTTAACTATAGCTCCTATTCTAATCATCCCATATCACTCAATTGATTTGTAATATTCCCAAATTTTCACCTGATATTTGGAATATTAGAGTTCTTAATTTTCTTAATGAATTAAGTAAATAAAAGGGTGGAGGGACCCATAATCCTCAATATGAATAAATATCCACTTTTTTGTGTGAATGTGGATTAATTAATCATAGATCTGCATAATGAGGTATTTGAGCAACTACTAATCTGAATGGAATTGGAGATCATGTCTCATTAATGAGATAGATCACGGAGGTTGACACAGTCAACTAAGACCTTAAAGAGATCAAATAGAATATCATGGAGCATTCATGATGAGATGACGGAGGAAGTTTTGAAATTAATGCACACATGATGGAGAGGGTGTACATTGCACCTAGACATGATGGATGACTTGACTAGACAGCGCAGTCAAACATGGAGGATCTTGTCCATGTGCACAACGCATTTTAGATGAGGGCCAAGGCATGGGAAGGATCAAACTCTATATAATGAAGATGAAGGCAAGAATGAAGGCATGCTTGAGTTTATTGATGTTGTGGATCTCTCTAGATCTGGAATTGTCATGTGACATTCCATTGCTTTCTTGGGTTGTTTAGCAAAGATTGCAAGTGTTGTTTAGCATAGGGTGTTCTTGGTCGGGAACCCCACCTCTTTCTTTGAATAGCTCTATAAAGATTATTGTACTTCATTCTACATTAGGCATTGGTGCCACATATATTTTCCTACTTTCAGCAGAACATTCATATTCAGAAATTGCAGATTTCTGAAGATCAGTTTCGAAGGTGGAGGTTGTCTTTAGTATTTCAGCTGGAGAACTGGTGAAGGTTTATTCCTATCACCTTGGGCTTAAATATCAACATTCCCAGAGCTTCATATCAGATATGGCATCAGGCCAAAAGTTATTAACCTCCTAGCAGCAATAATACCTTGAGGAATTACGATGTCCATTTTACAGATCCAAAAAGGAGGAAGGAAGTTGCTAGCATTTCAACTAGTAATCCTGTGAGGGACCATTCCCTCACCTTGCCATCAGTATTTCCGTCATCCTGGAGTTTATTGCAACATTTTTCAGCAGGAATAAGGCCTCTCTTTCCCTCATAGAGTATTTTCTATGAGCAGTTGTAATGCAACAGTTGTAATCATTATTGGAGGATTAAGAAGCTAGATCTATAGCTTCTAGCTTGTAGATCTGAAGGAGGGATCAGCCCTTCAAGATTATATCTGATTGTGTGACATATTTCAGCCATCTATTTTTTAGATCTAGCTTCAGATATATAATCACAGCAGATTAAGGATCAAGCCCTATGAGGGTGATTTTCTAAATTTGTAGATCTAGAAAATCCTTTCTAGGTTATCTTGGGAATCCATCACATTGGCCAGATATTGAATCTTAGCATCATTAGAGCTTCAAATTTCAATATATCTGCATTTTAATTTTCAGCCTGTAGTCATATATTCATATTCTATTGAAGTGACAGTGCATTATTTTCTTCAGTGGCTCTCCAGTTACGCAGTGCCCACTTTGGCATGTTTTCAGGGTGTTTCTAGGCCATCTCTTTGGCTAGATCTACTCATATTGTGCACATTGTGTAACTAAATCATCTCCATATAATAAAATGGCTTAGCTTCTCTGTAAATGATAATGTTTTCTTGAGATTTAATGTTTACTTAGTTTCAATTCTTATATTATGTTTAATTATTACTACATTTTCCCTTTTGGGATATTATAGTGGTATCAGAGCATGATCTTGGGCTCGGTTTGTGGACACTTCATCTTTTGCGTCAAAAGAAGAAGTAGATAGATGAGATCTATCATGAAGGAGGATAATTTTTCCACTCCTCTCTTTAGATACATGCAATATCTCTCCAAGTAGGTCTATCAAATGAATAATTAAAGGCAAAGGAAGGATCCAATAAGAAGATTTGAAGAGGAACAAGCAATTCCTATCAGCAGAAAAGAAGACTGGAGAAACATAGATCTCCTCATAGATCTACTATGCCCACTTTATTTGAAGAAGGTGAGAGGTATAGAAATGAAGGAAGAAGAGAACCTGAGACTCACGAGACTCTCAGTTTTTATCTTGAAGAGTACAAGGAACAATCTAGAGCATTCAAAGAAATTCTAACTCTCCAAGAATTCTTTGAACTCAAGGAAGAAAGAAGATCCTATAGCAGCAACAGAAGGAAGAGGCACAATAGATTCTATTTGCCTACATTTGATGGGTCTTCCTCAAGCACTGTTAAGTCTTGGAGAAAAGAGTTAGATACATTTTTCATGCTACATCCTGTGGCTGAAAAGGAGGATGTCCAAATTGCAGAACTTCATCTCTTAGGTGAAGCCAAGGATTGGTGGTTTAGTCACATGGAGCATGCAAAAGTGACTAAATATTCAAATTTCTTTCACAAGATGAGGAAGAATTTTTATGTGAATAAGAAAGAGATGTACCACAAGGAGTCATTTCCTAAGGAAACAAAGGAGGATGTCATTCTTGTCACTTTGGACAAGAAGTCACTTCATTCACCACCAACTGCAGAATTACTTGCATCTAGAGAAGAGACACTTGCAACCTTGCAAGCTAGTCTTGAGCTCTTGACACATAGATTCTCATGCATTATTCAAGAGATGCATGAGGAGGAGGAGGAATATTATAGTGTTGGTACATTGGTAGAAGAGCAACCATCTCTCTTACTAGCAATTGGAGACACCACTGTCCCGGTTGGAGGAAATCTTGTGTTCTATCAAGAGGTTCTCACATATCAATTGATCCAAGGTATGCATACACATTCATCACCTATTGTTTCAGTATATCTTATTGAAACTCATGGGGACATGCCATCAGGGCCAATGCATGACCAAGGGTTAGATCAAAATGCTAATTTGAAGCAGCCAACTATCTCAGTGCAAAGGACCCTTGATCTAATCAAGGAAGAGATGAAAATCTATCCTAGTTTGTCATGGATGGACTACATTCAACCTCTTGAGTTGAAGTGTATAGTTTCAGAATAAGGGATGAGCATGATCCTATGTACAATGATTGGTTATGAGATCAATATTGTACCTTGCTTTGAGACAGTATATGTATTACCTTGCAAATCTACAGTGTTGTCACTTAATAGAAGTGATAATGATGAGGCCCCATTATTACTGGAGCATTCTGAAGGAAGCTTCACTCATGAAGCAATGGAGGGTAAGGTGATGAATGGTAGACATCTTGAGATGAGAAATCTTTTCTCCTTTCTTGATGACACTTTCTCAATGAGCATCTCACGGCTCAAAGAGAGACTTCTACATGCAGTAGATCCAAAACTTCTTTGGTTTTGGAAGGCCATGGATGAGAAGAATGTCTCATTAAGATATCTCATTGGAGGTGCACTTCAATATTTCATGGAGTGAAAATTTCTTCCTCAGTTTGAGGAGGTTGGTGTCCTACAATGGGAGGATACCAAGTATTTGCAGAATGAGATCTATCATCCACATTGGGATGAATGGTTGACAGTATGGAGCAAGGGGTTGCAAAACCAATTGCATATCTATGATACAAGCGAGCAAGAAGCATGGTTGCGTTGGTTTCTCTTGGGTGAGTATGGTTACTACCCAAAGATTCATATTTTCTTGCCTCATGCCTTATGTCTCAATAATAGAATGCATAAGAAGAAGGCATGGTTACTATGGTTGTTGAGAAGAGAGTTTGGACATCACATGTTCTATCTTATTTCCATGTATTTACTCTTGTTTGGGATATGTCTCATGTATTTACACATATTTCTGTTTGGGATGTATCTCATGTTCATGTATGTACTTGGGTTTGGGAGAAGGTATTACTCTCACATGATGTGGCATAAAGGATATTGTTTGTATTATGTTGATGAGACGTCTCACATGTCCATTACTTTATTGTTGCTCCATGATTTGCATCATGATAATGAAAGGAGGTAGCAAGAATCCTTGTTTCTTTGGTTACTATTGGGAGAGTATGGGCTAAATTCTTCCCATACATTGCATGATATTTCTGGAGGATGGCAAGAGGAGGCCTTACAACGTTGGGTTATGTTAGGTGATTATGGTCATTGTACTTGGTATAATGATGATGTGATGGGGCAACAAGATGCCTTATTGAGGTGGATTCTCTTGAGAGAATATGGCCACTACATTTGGTACAATGATGATGTGGTATGGTAGCAAGAGGAATTGCTGAGATGGCTACTTTTAAGAGAGTATGGCTTTCATACACTCATTGATGATTTGGCATGGCAAGAAGAAGCATTTTTGTGTGGCTTCTTTTGAAAGAGTATGTCTCTCTTAATTTTTTTCATGATG
This sequence comes from Pinus albicaulis, assembly GCA_034641835.2. Classification (NCBI taxonomy): domain Eukaryota; kingdom Viridiplantae; phylum Streptophyta; class Pinopsida; order Pinales; family Pinaceae; genus Pinus; species Pinus albicaulis. Next base: position 187,809,200 of record CM076574.1, read on the forward strand.
ATCTAGCATGAAAACATGAGGCTTTGCTGTGTTGGTTGTTGTTAGGAGAATATGGTTTGAAATTGTTTATGTTTTTCCATATGTCTCTACTTCTTGTTTTTCACTATGTTAATATGATGTTTGATTCCTACATGGCCAACATGGATGATGATGAGAGAATTGATGTATGTAATCTACTTTATGTATCATGGGTTGGAGAGATAGTTCATGAATTGGGACTTTCCACTTTGGGAATGAACCACTTTATCTTATGTCTCTCATGTATAGAGGAAAAATTTATCCATCACATGATTTTGACTTGGAAATTCATTGATGGGGATGGGTATCTAACTTTTCAATTGGAAACCATCCTAGACATTATAGAGAGGCAGCTTTGGAGTTGGACATACATGACACATGGTGAAAAATTGGAAGGCCTTCCACATGAGGATTCCATTTGGAGGGAGGATGTTTGCTATAGCATCCACTTTTGCAGTTGCTTGAGGACAAGCAACACTTTGTCGAGGAGGACTTTAATATTCCCAAATTTTCACCTGATATTTGGAATATTAGAGTTCTTAATTTTCTTAATGAATTAAGTAAATAAAATGGTGGAGGGACCCATAATCCTTAATATGAATAAATATCCACTTTTTTGTGTGAATGTGGATTAATTAAGCCTAGATCTGCATAATGAGGTAGTTGAGCAACTACTAACGTGAATGGAATTGGAGATCATGTCTCATTAATGAGATAGATCATGGAGGTTGACACAGTCAACTAAGATATTGAAGAGATCAAACAGAAGATCATGGAGCATTCATGATGAGATGATGGAGGAAGTTGTGTAATTAATGCACACATGATGGAGAGGGTGTACATTGCACCTAGACATGATGGATGACTTGACTAGATAGCGCAGTCAAACATGGAGGATCTTGTCCACATACACAGCACAGTTTAGATGAAGGCCAAGGCATGGGAAGGCTCAAACTCTATATAATGAAGATGAAGGCAAGAATGAATGCATGCTTGATTTTATTGATGTTGTGGATCTATTTAGATCTGGAATTGTCATGTGACATTCCATTTCTTTCTTGGGTTGTTTAGTAGAGATTTCAAGTGTTGTTTAGCACAGGGTGTTCCTAGTCAGGAATCCCACCTCATTATTTGAGTAGCTCTGGAAAGAGTATTGTACTTCATTCTACATCAAGCATTGGTGCCACATATCTTTTCATACTTTCTGCAGAACATTCATATTCAAAAATTGTAGATTTTTGAAGATCAGTTTGGAAGGTGTAGGCTGTCTTCAGTATTTCAGCTGGAGAACTGGTGAAGGTTTATTTCTATCACCTTGGGCTTAAAGGTCAGCATTCCTAGAGCTTCATATTAGATTTCGCATCAGGCCAAAAATTATTAACCTCCTAGCAGCAGTAATACCTTCAGGAATTACACTGTCCATTTTGCAGATCCAAAAAGGAGGAAGGAAGTTGCTAGCATTTCAGCTAGTAATCCTGTGAGGGACCATTCCCTCACCTTTCCATCACTATGTCCATCATCCTAGAGTTTATTACACTATTTTTCAGCAGGCTTAAGGCCTCTCTTTCCCTCACAGCGTAGTTTCTATGAGTATTTATGTTGCAGCAACTGTAATCATTATTAGAGGATTGAGAAGCTAGATCTAGAGCTTCTAGCTTGTAGATCTGAAGGAGGGATCAACCCTTCAAGCTTAGATCTGATTGTGTGACATATTTCAGCCATCTACTTTTTAGATCTAGCTTCATATCTGTAATCCCAGAAGATTAAGGATCAAGCCCTAGAAGGCTGATTTTCCAAAGTTGTAGATCTGGAAAATCCTTTCTAGGTTATCTTGGGAATCCATCACATTGGCTAGATCTTGAATCTTAGCATCATTAGAGCTTCAAATTTCAGTATATCTACATTTTTATTTTCAACCTGTAGCCATATATTCATATTCTGTTGAAGGGACAGTGCATTATTTGCTTCAGTGGCTCTCCAATTACGCAGTGCCTACTTTGGCATGTTTTCAGGGTGTTTCTAGGCCATATCTTTGGCTAGATCTACTCATATTTTGTACAATGTGTAATTGAATCATCTCCATATAATAAAATGGCTCATATTCTTTGTAAATTCTGATGTTTTCTTGAGATTTAATGTTTACTTAGTTGCAGTTCTTATATTGTGCTTAAGTATTACTGCATTTTCCCTTTTGGGATATCACAGTGGTATCGGAGCATGATCTGTGGCTCAGCTTGTGGACACTTCATCTTTTGCATCAAAAGAAGAAGAAGATAGATGAGATCTATCATGAAGGAGGATAATTTTTCCACTCCTATCTTTATATCCATGCAAGATCTCTCCAAGGAGGTCTATAAAATGAATAAGGAAAGGCAAAGGAAGGATCGAAGAAGAAGATTTGAAGAGGAAGGTCCAAGCACTTCCTATCAGTAGAAAAGAAAACCGGGGAAACATAGATCTCCTCATAGATCTACTATGCCCACTTTCTTTGAAGAAGGTGATAGGTATAGAAATGAAGGAAGAATAGAACTTGAGACTCATGAGACTCTTAGTTTGTACCTTGAAGAGTACAAGGAACGGCCTAGAGCATTCAAAGAAAGTCTAACTCTCCAAGAATTCTTTGAACTCAAGGAAGAAAGAAGATCCTATAGCGGCAATATAAGGAAGAGTCACAATAGATTATATTTGCCTACATTTGATGGGTCTTCCTCAAGCACTATTAAGGCTTGAAGAAAATAGTTAGATACATTTTTCATGCTACGTCCTGTGGCTAAAAAGGAGGTTGTCCAAATTGCAGTACTTCATCTCTTAAGTGAATCCAAGGATTGGTGGTTTAGTCACATGGAGAATGCAAAAGTGACTAAATATTAAAATTTCTTTCACAATATGAGGAATAATTTTGATGTGAAAAAGACAGAGATGGGCCACAAGGTGACATTTCCTAAGGAAACAAAGGAGGATGTCATTCTTGTCACTCTGGATAAGAAGTCACTTCATTCACCACTAGCTGTAGAAGTACTTGCATCTAGAGAAGAGACACTTGCAACCTTGAAAGCTAGTCTTGAGCTCATGACACAGATTCCCATGCATGATTCAGGAGATGCATGAAGAGGAGGAGGAAGATTCCAACACTGGTACATTGGTAGAAGAGCAACCATCTCTCTTACCAGCAGTTGGAGACACCATTGTCCCGTTTGGAGGAACTCTTGTGTTCTGTCAAGAGGTTCCCACATATCAGTTGATCCAAGGTATGCATACACATTCATCACCTATTGTTTCATTAGATCTTATTGAAACCCATGGGGACATTCCATCAGGGCCAATGCATGACCAAGGGTTAGATCAAAATGCTGACTTGAAGCAGCCAACTATCACAGCACATAGGACCCTTGATCTAATCAAGGAGGAGATGAAAAGCTATCCCAGTTTGTCATGGATGGACTACATTCAACCTCTTGAGTTGAAGTGTAGAGTTTCAGAAGAAGGGATGAGCATATGTGCAATAACTGGTTATGAGATCAATATTGTACCTTGCTTTGAGACAGTTTATGTATTACCTTGCAGATCTACAGTGGTGTCACTTAGTAGTAGTGATAATGATGAGGCTCCATTATTCTTGGAGCATTTTTAAGGCAGCATCACTCATGAAGCAATGGAGGATAAGGTGATGAATGGTAGACATCTTGAGATGGGAAATATTTTCTTCTTTCTTGATGACACTTTCTCAATGAGCATCTCACAGCTCAAGAGAGACTTCTACCTGCTGCAGATCCATAACTTCTCTGGTTTTGGAAGGCCATGGATGAGAAGAAGGTCTCATTAAGATATCTTATTGGAGGTGCACTTCAACATTTCATGGAGTGCAAAGTTCTTCATCAGTTTGAGGAGGTTGGTGTCCTACAATGGGAGGATACCAAGTATTTTCAGAATGAGATCCATCATCCACATTGGGATGAATGGTTGAAAGTATGGATCAAGGTGTGGCCAAACCACTTGCAGATCTATGAAACAGGCTAGCAAGAAGCATGGCTGCGTTGGTTGATCTTGGGTGATTATGGTTACTACCCAAATATTCATATTTTCTTGTCTCATTCCTTATGTCTCAATAATAGAATGCATAAGAAGAAGGCATGGTTACTATGGTTGTTGAAAAGAGAGTTTTAACATCACATGTTATATCTTATGTCCATGTATTTGCTCTTGTTTGGGATATGTCTCATGTATTTACACATATTTCTATTTGGGATGTATCTCATGTTCATGTATGTACTTGGGTTTGGGAGAAGGTATCACTCTCACATGATGTGGCATAAAGGAGCTTGTTTGCATTATGTTGATGAGACATCTCACATGTCCATTACTTTATTGTTGCTCCATGACTTGCATCATGATAATGAAAGGAGGCAGCAAGAATCCTTGTTGCTTTGGTTACTATTGGGAGAGTATGGGCTAAATTATTCCCATACATTGCATGATATTGTTGGAGGATGGCAAGAGGAGGCCTTATTGCATTGGCTTCTATTGGGTGATTATGGTCATTGTACTTGGTATAATGATGATGTGATGGGGAAGCAAGATGCCTTATTGAGGTGGCTTCTCTTGAGAGAATATGGCCACTACATCTGGTACAATGATGATGTGGTATGGCAGCAAGACACATTGATGAGATGGATACTTTTGAGAGAGTATGGCTTTCAAACTCTCATTGATTATTTGGCATGGCAACAAGAAGCATTTTTGCGGTGGCTTATTTTGAGAGAGTATGGCTCTCTTACTTGTTTTCATGATTATCTAGCATGGCAGTAGGAGGCTTTTCTGCGTTGGTTGTTGTTAGGAGAATATGGTTTTACATTGTTTATGTTTTTCCATATGTCTCTACTTCTTTTTTTTCACTATGTTCATGTGATGTTTGATTCCTACATGGCCAACATGACTGATGATTAGAGCATTGATGTATGTAATATACTCTATGTATCATGCATTGGAGAGATAGTTCATGAATTTGGACTTTCCACTTTGGGAATGAACCACTTTATCTTATGTCTCTCATGTGAGGAAAACTTTGTTCATAATATGGTTGCCACTTGGAAATTCATTGATGGGTATGGATATCTAAATTTTTAGTTGGAAGCCATCCTAGACATTCTAGAGAGGCAACTTTGGAGCTGGACATACATGGCACATGGTGACAGATGGGGAGGCCTTCCACATGAGGATGCCATTTGGAGGGAGGATGTTTGCTATAGCATCCACTTTTTCAATTGCTTGAGGACAAGAAAAACTGTGCTGGGGAGGACTGTAAAATTCCCAAATTTTCACCTGATATTTGGAATATTAGAGTTCTTAATTTTCTTAATGAATTAAGTAAATAAAAGGGTGGAGGGACCCATAATCCTCAATATGAATAAATATCCACTTTTTTTGTGTGAATGTGGATTAATTAAGCCTAGATCTGCATAATGAGGTAGTCGAGCAACTACTAATGTGAATGGAATTGGAGATCATGTCTCATTAATGAGATAGATCATGGAGGTTGACATAGTCAACTAAGATATTGAAGAGATCAAATAGAAGATCATGGAGCATTCGTGATGAGATGATGGAGGAAGTTGTGAAATTAATGCACACATGATGGACAGGGTGTAAATTGCACCTAGACATGATGGATGACTTGACGAGACGGCGCAGTCAAACATGGAGGATCTTGTCCACATGCATACTGTAGTTTAGATGAGGGCCAAGGCATGGGAAGGCTCAAACTCTATATAATGAAGATTAAGGAAAGAATGAAGGCATGATTGAGTTTATTGATGTTGTGGATCTTTTTAGATCTGGAATTGTCATGTGACATTCCATTGCTTTCTTGGGCTGTTTAGCGGAGATTTAAAGTGTTGTTTAGCACAGGGTGTTCCTAGTCAAGAATCCCACCTCTTTCTTTGAGTAGCTCTGGAAAGAGTATTTTACTTCATTCTACACTAGGAATTGGTGCCACATACCTTTTCCTACTTTCTGCAGAACATTCATATTTAGAAATTGCAGATTTCTGAAGATCAGTTTGAAGGTGGAGGTTGTCTTCAGTATTTCAGCTGGAGAACTGGTGAAGGTTTATTACTATCACCTTGGGATTAAATATTAGCATTCCCAGAGCTTCATTTAGATATGGCATCAGGCCAAAATTTATTAACCTCCTAGCAATAGTAATACCTTCAGGAATTACGTTGTCCATTTTTTCAGATCCAAAAAGGAGGAAGGAATTTACTAGCATTTCAGCTAGTAATCCTATGAGGGATTATTCCCTCACCTTGCCATCAGTATTTTTATAAGCCTAGAGTTTATTACAACATTTTTCAGCAGGCATAAGGCCTCTCTTTCCCTCACAGTATATTTTCTATGAGCAGTTGTGTTGCAGCAGCTGTAATCATTATTGGAGGATTGAGAAGCTAGATCTAGAGCTTATAGCCTGTAGATCTAAAGGAAGGATTAACCATTCAAGCTTATATTTGATTGTGTGACATATTTCAGCCATATATTTGTCAGATCTAGCTTCAGATTTGTAATCCCAACAGATTAAGGATCAAGCCCTAGGAGGGTGATTTTCCAAAGTTGTAGATCTAGAAAATCCTTTCTGGGTTATCTTGGGAATCCATCACATTGGCCAGATCTTGAATCTTGGCATCATCAGAGCTTTAGATTTTAGTATATCTGCATTTTCCTTTTCATCCTATAGTCATATATTCATATTCTGCTGAAGGGACAGTGCAATATTTGCTTCAGTGGCTCTCCAGTTACGCAGTGCCTACTTTGGCATGTTTCCAGGGTGTTTTTAGGCCATCTCTTTGGCTAGGTCTACTCATATTTTTTACATTGTGTAACTGAATCATCTCCATATAATAAAATGGCTCATATTCTCTGTAAATTATGATTTTTTCTTGAGATTTAATGTTTACCTAGTTACAGTTCTTATATTTTTTTTAAGTATTATTGCATTTTCCATTTTGGGATATTATATGATTTTATCATATTTTCATTTGCCTCTGAATATACTTTGGTTGCGACTTTGTTACAAAAGAAGGATAAGACCGAGAAACCCATTTCATTATTCAGTCGTACCATCAGGGATGCAACCCTTAGATATAATATAATTGAGAAGAAAACCTTGGCCCTGGTAAAGGCATTGAAGGACTTCCATGTATATGTCCTTCATTCACATATTCTAGCTTATGTCGCCAATGCACCAGTTAAGGATGTTCTTTTGTAGACTGATCTGAAAGGTAGAATAGGGAAGTGGATAGCAGAAATGTTAGAGTATGACCTCGATATCAAGCCCACAATGCTGATCAAAGGTCAGGGATTAGCCAACCTCATGGCTTAATCATATTTACATGCTCTAGAGTCTAGATATCAATGTCATTTAAGTTTTATCCAATGAAAAAGAGGAAGGCACACTTATACATGTATATGATATTTTCTCTGTCATCTCCTTGGTATTCTGAAATTATATATGTTCTTCAGCATCTAAATCCTCCTCCAGGCATGTCTAAAATTAAGGGAAGGTCATTAAAGTTTAAGACTTCCAAATACTACATTTTGGACAATGCTCTTTATTGGAAAGACCCGGGAGGTGTCTTGCTGAATTTTTTAGTAAAAGATGAAGCCAAAGCGGTAATAAATTATTTCAATAAGGGATATCGTGGAGGTCACATGTTTTGGAAAACCACAACTAATAAGGTGTTGAGGGCTGGATATTATTGACCAACTTTCTTTCATATTTATATAAAACAATGATGAGTTGTCACAAGTGTCATATATTTCAAGGTAAAATAAAGCTTCTCCCTTTACCTTTGAAGCCTATTTCCATGCAAGCACCTTTTCAGTAGTGGGGCCTTGAATTTATCGGAGAGATTCACCCTGCATCATTTGCACAACATAAATGGATTTTAACAGCTACAGAAGACTTCACCAAATGGATCAAAGTGATCCCAACGAGGCAAGCAACAGATTTAGTCATTATTTAGTTTATGGAGACTAACATTTTGTCTTGTTTTGGTTGTCCTCATAATATTATTATGTACAATGTGGCTGCATTCAAGTCAAAGAATATGGCTAATTTTTGTGACAAGTACATCGAATTGGGGCACTCAAATACATATTATCAACAAGGTAATGGATTGGGAGAATCTTCTAATAAATCCTTGATCAATATTATAAAGAATATGTTGGAGGAAAACAAAAAGAACTGGTATAAGAATATTATTAATGCTTTGTCGAAGGACAAGGTGAGTAGTAAAAAATCAATAGGAATGTATACTTTTCAATTGGGATATGGAGTAGATATTGTTTTTCCTACATCACTTGCAGTCCCGGTTATGAAGTTGTTACAAGGAGTAGGAATAGAAGAGAATGATGTACAACACCGGATCAATCAAAAAATCCATCTTCAACAAACAAAAGATGACATATTTCAAAACACCTCAAAGCTTCATGAAAAGATAAATAAGGTATATGAACACAAGACACATGCAGATGATTTCAACATTGGAGATGTGGTTCTCTGTTGGGATGTTAGAAACGAGGAAAAAGGGCAGCACATAAAATTTCAGAACCTGTGGAAAGGACCATACAAGATTTCAGCCTCTTGTGGACAACATGATTTCCTATTGGAAGAGATGAATGGAGAAGATTGCTTAGGAGGACCAGTCAATGGTAGGATCCTTAAGAATTATCTTTTTTGATGCATATTTTTGAAAAATTCCCAATTCTATTGTATATATCAGTTTAATTTTTCTGCAAAGTGCTAAGCGGAGAATCATCGAAGCTTGGAGCCCAAGGTGAAGGCCGTAAAGTTTCACTGGTTTTTTTTTGTTTTAAAATTTTAGTCAAAGTCAAGTAAGTCTAGTTTTGAGTCAGTTTATTATATCAAGTTTTCAGTATTAAGTCTGGTTTTTAGCTTTTGACTCCATGCCCAATGGTTAGGCTACTTGGTCTACAGTGTTCTTGACACCTCCAAGGAGCTTCCATCCCCAGTTGGAGCCAATGTTAGTGTTAGTTTTTTCATCTTCTCACCAATGATAAAAAAAAATCTTATCATGTTCTAATAGGGTCCTTAAGTCAATTTTTTGTAATTTCATTAGGTCATCATGCAAAAATTTGGTAATTGGATGTAGATCTAGGTGTTTTTTTACTCCTTCCAAAATTTTACTAATTGTTGGTTCATTTCACCTCTCAGTTGAGTGTACCATAATTCAAAATTTTTCATCATCATAACAGTTATATTTATCATGGTTTCATTATGTTATCACTCTGCCAGATCTCTAAGGCTGAAGAATAAATCCAAACAGAGGTAACCACTGACCAATCTTTTGGCTTGGTATCTAGCCCTACCAAACCAGAGAGGGCTCTCTCCACAAAAATCACAACCAAGAGAGATAGATTAAAATGTTTTAGGCTAGCTATGAAATGCATAAGGTTTTGTTTTGTTTTTATTGGTTTTGTTGGATGAAAATTAGGTCAAAGAGGCTAGGTCGGGGCAAATAAGATGGGAATTGCAGTCCATTCAATAGGGAAATGTAGGTAGAAATATTAGCACTTTAGGGTGATTTGTGAGATGGTTTCAGACTGATGAGGAGCTATAAAGAGCATAAAAGTTGTATTCTTCCTAAACTGAAGAAAATGGACAAATTATGAAGTCATTCCCAAAACAGAGCATGAAAGAATAGGTACTCTACCTATACACTTGAAAATCATCATCTAATAGAAATGAGATGGTTTATGAGCTTAAAAAAAAATCATACAAATGAAACAAGAGAAGAAACAAGGATAAACATCCATACCACAGGTATCCCAAAGAAATACCTACAACTCTTCATTAAAATCTAGCCAAACTGATTACACTATAGTCCTTGATTAAAAAAAACATCCAACTGATTCCAACCTCTGAAAATGAGTCAAAATTTACATGATATAGACCTCACAACCTCTCCCAACCTCAGGGATCGAATCCATGAGAGGAGGAGCTGATCCACCAAATTCTGAAGTGAAAGCTAGAGTGTAGGTTGGTCAAACTGACTCATTCCTAATTTTAGTGAAACTGGTTCATTTATCCCAAAAATACACTTTTACCCAATGTATCTACCTCTAGTAACTAAAAGTGACATAATTACATTTACATGAATCAATTTCATCAGTAAAATCAATCAAATCCATTGACCAACTGAGAAAAAGTCAAAATATGGAAAATATTAGTGAACCAGCAAAATCACAGTGCCAATTTCAAGTCAAATTTTGAGGGGGTTTCCGATGTCCAAATTGAGCTCCAGATAGCTCATTGGAAATATTGTCTTGTCTAGTTTCCAAAAACGTACTTATTTTCCAAAAATGATTATTTTTATCCCTCAAAAAGTTAAATCTCCCAAGACTAGTTAAGTGCGCAGTTCCAATGTCAGGTGCACCCTAAAAATGCCAGGAGCCCCCTCCCAGTGCGAGGTGCACCCTCCAACTTGTAGTTGCGTTAAAGTTCTTGAAAATTGGAGTTGACATGAAAATTCTAAAGCTTTGGATTCTTCGACACTGGATTCGCTAGGTGAATTATGCACAACCTTCTTGTGTCTGATTGTTGTTCACCATCAACAATAAGATATGATATTTGTCGTTCTTTCCCAGGGAATATTTGTCTTTTCACCTCCCCCACAACAGTGCCAGTATGTTATCACTCCGCCCGATCTCTAAGGTTGAAGAAGAAATCCCAAAAGATGTAACCATAGACCAATATTTTGGCTTGGTATCTAGCTAAACCAAACTGGAGAGGGATTTCTCCACAAAAATCATAGCCAAGAGGGTTGGATGAAAATTTTTTAGGCTAGCTATGAAATGCAGAAGGGTTTGTTTTGTTTTGATTGGGTTTTTTGGATGAGGATTAGGTTAAAGAGGCTAGGTAAGGGAAAATAACATGGGAATTGCAGTCCATTCAGTGGGGCAAGGTAGGTAGAAATATTATCCCTTTAAGGGGATTTTTTGAGATGGTTTCAGACTAATGAGGAGCTAGGAAGAGCATACGAGATGTATTATTCCTAAACTGAAGAAAACAGATAAATTATGAAGACTTTCCCATAACAGAGCATGAAAGAACATGTATTTTTCCTACAAACTTGAAAATCATCATTTAATAGACATGAAATATTTTATGAGATTAAAAAACATTCATACAAATGAAACAAAGGAAGAAACAATACTGAACATCCATACCACAGGTATCCCAATGAAATAGCTGCAACTCTTAATTAATTTCTAGCCAAACTGATTATACTATAGTCCTTGATCAATACAAGAGCATCCAACTAATTCCAGCCTCTTAAAATGAGTCAAAAATTACATGATATAGATCTCAAAAAACCTCTCCCAACCTTAGGGGTCGAATCCATGAGAGGATTTGATCCACCAAAGTCTGAACTGAAACCTAGAGTGTAGAGTGGTCAAACCGACTCATTCCTAATTTTAGTGAAACTGATTCATCTATCCCAAAAATAAACTTTTAGCCAATGTATCTACCTCTAGTAGCTAAAAGTGGCAATTAAATTTACAAGAATCAATTACCTCGGTAAAATCCATCAAATCAATTGACCAACTGAGAAAAAAGTCAAAATCTGGAAAATATCAGTGAACTGGCAAAAGCGCAGTGCCAACTTTAAGTCAACTCTTGAGGGGGTTGTCGATGTCCAAATTAAGCTAAGGATAGCTCATTGGAAATTATTTCATGTATATTTTCCAAAAATGATTATTTTTACCACTCCAAAAGTTAAATCTACAAATACTGGTCAGGTGCGCAGCGCTAGTGTCAGGTGCACCCTCAAAATGCCAGGTGCAGCCTCCTAATGCCAGGTGCGCCCTCCAACTTTCAGCTGAGTTTTGGATGGGTTACCAAACTCCAAATTGAACTCATTATAGCGCGTTGGAAGTTTATCTCTCTTGGATAGACAATGGACCTATCAAACACTGAAAATGATCAAGTATAGCCCGTCAAAAACCAATTCGACCAAGACTGGTCAAAAAGTGCAGAATGAGGGTGCAAAAATGCAGTATGATTGTGCAGGAAACTTTTTGAGGTTTTCCTCAAATAAAAATTGAGCTCATGATAGCTCATTTTAAATATCTTCCAGTATAGTTATCATTTGACTTATCAAGAAATTCATTTGGACACTCCATCATGGAGAAATTTTGATTTTCCCAAGGTGACCCCAGAAGTGCAGCAACTCTCCTATAGCAAATGTATTTTTGAAATTTATCCAAAACCATGACACCTATGTAAAAATTAAAGGATTTTTTTCTTCCTTGACCTATAATGGAATAAAATTCCTTTCACTTTTGTAAAATTCATCACCATTTGGTCATAAACATAGTTTGAATTAAAAACTGGCCCTATGTGTGGCAAATAATTTTTCCCTTGGAATGATTTCTTGAAAAATGATGGAGACATGATGTTTATGAGCTAGAATGGCCTCATAATTTCTGATACAACCTCCCTTATGCCTCCTCTGCTAAGATGTCTCTTATTCTATAGAAAACCCTAGCTCAATGGGAGAGGATATTAGGGTTTAGTGTATGCAAAACAGGGTATTTGGGAAATTTATAAGAATGAAGGGAAATAAAGGGGATAGGGGGATTCTAAATTTTGAGGAAAGTATTTGGAGGTAGGGATTGATGTTAAGAAGTAGGGGAAAGTATAATTTCAAGGATTGAGTGAGGGGAAGGGATCCAAAAAGGGAAAACACGGGCCTAGTCTTGAAAAGTGTGAAATTGTAGCAATAGGCTAGGGCTTGTGGAAAAATGATGATATTGTGGGATAGGAGTGATGAGAAGTGTTTAGGAAGGAATTTTAAGGATAGGGGAAGGTGTAAGATCATCAAGATACAAGTCTTGTTGATGATTTAACCATGGAAGTTATGAAACCAAGAAAAATGTCCTCAAAACCCTAGGAGAGGGAAATGATCTTTCCAAGCACAACTGAGAGACAAATATGGTAAACACAAAACCACTTACTTGGAAATGATAGTTTGGAACTTGAAATTTTTGAAGACTTTGACTATTAATACTCCTTCAAAAGCTGAATTTGATGGTGAAATGACCAATTTTCATGATTTTGACCATATGACCTAATGATGACACAACATGGAAGAATGAAATGAATGATGACCATGATGACTATGGGAATATTTAAATAATGAATGACCTGACCATGATTATTTTTATTGACCATGGAAATGATAGGAGTAGTAATGATCTCAATACCCTAATCAGTGACCAACTTTTTGCATGACCTAGTGGAACGATAAAAAAAAATTGAGTAAGACCTCTAACATGATATGAAAAGAGGATTTTTAATCACTAATGGCAGGATGAAAATACTGACACTAACATATGCCCTATTGGGGATGATAGATTTGAAAGAGGTGTCAAGAACCACAAAACTCTAGATTTTGTATATCAATGCCTTATCCATTGGGCCAATACTGTCAAAAATTAAACTAATAAGCCTAACTGAAACATGATAACTCAGAAAAAATAGACTGACTCATGACAACTCAAATGACTGAAAATTGACTTAGTACTAACTTACTTAACTGAAAACTAAACTTTTTGAAAATGGAAGAAAATAAGTGAAGCTTCATGGCCTTCACGGGCTCCAAAATCCAGTGATTCTCTACTTCACACTTGCAAAAAATGTAAGTTGAAAGAAACTCACCACTGAAAACAAAATAAAATCAAACTAAAATGATACCAACCTACTCTAATATCCTGCACAATTGTTGATTAGGTGTAATGATCCTTCCAGTGTAACCAATCCAACAGATGACTACTTAATGAAATTATGCTCTCACTTTCCTCGAGCAGGAAAAATGATGTACATGTAGGCAACTCACGATAAAAACTGAAACCAAGACTTATGTTGATAAAAAAGACAACATTCATCCCCTCCAATTCTTGCAAAATATTTCCCAAGGGATCTTGAAAATCACAAAGCATTACCTTTTGTAGATCAAAAAAATGAGATGAGTAAGCATTATTCCCATTTAGCTGTAAAAAATTAGCAAAAGGATCCTCCATAATATTTTTAACAGCATAAGTTTCCACATCTACAGGATCCAGGAAAAACTCCTTTTCATCAGCAAAATTATCATTTTTTGAACCTTGAGGAAGATTTGTATCTGCGAGGGGCTCTAAAACAACTTCTTCTTTATCACTTCTCTCCTCTTCATAATCACTTGGAAACTGACAAGACTGTACAATAACATCATCATTCTTAAAGGATGGAATATGGATTTGCAAATTTAGAATCTAATTTATTTCTTTTTCGGTCAAAGGAGGAAGTACTTTTGTTTCTTCGGTCAAAGGAGGAAGTAATTTTTGTTTTCTTCGGATGAAACAGTAATTGTCTTCTTTCCCTCCTAAATATTCACAAGGATACTGAATATATTCTTTAATCTCAGGAAAATGAGAATATAAATTTTCATCAGACTATTGATTTAATTCATGTGGTTTCATTTGACTATCAAGATGAAAAATTATTTCATCTTCAAGCAAAGGGGAAGCTACTATATGCTAAATATGATCTTGTGTATCGAAGTGACCATCTTCTTCAGATTGTTGTTGAAGGGAGAAATCATAAAAGGCTTCAATGATCTCCTCATCATTCATGCATCTGATAGCATCAATACACTCAAGATATGCAATAAAACATTCACTATAATCACAACAAATTTGTAAGAGAGATAAAGAAAGATTAGACTTCACATAAAGTTTGGAGAATGTCTTAAGTAAATCTTTAAGAGAACATAAATTTCCTTCTAGTAACCCTTCATACCATACCCTAGCTTTATCTACAAGAGTAGCCATAAAAACCTTCATGAGACAGTCTTTAGGAAACTCAACTCTCAGACTACATACATGTACATGAAACTTTACTAAATGCAAATCAACATCATCTTTCCCTTCATCTTTGAATATGGGAAGATGTGTAAACCAATCAACATAAGGCATAGGATTTGGAAATCCAGGGATTTGAGATCGATCCATAGGAGCATACCTAGGATTTTTTCTTGCAGTAGAACTCATATCGACAACAATGAATTCACCAAGAAGTATATTCAAATTACCAGTTCTTGAAAAGTGGAGTCGACATGAAAATTCTGAACCTTTGGATTCTTCGACACTGGAGTCTCTAGGTGAATGATGCACAACCTTCTTGTGCATGGTCGTTGTTTACCATCAACAATAAAATATGATATTTGTTGTTATTTCCCATGGAATATTTGTCTTTTCACCTCCCTAGCAATGGTGCCAGTATGTTATCACTCTGCCAGATCTCTAAGGTTGAAGAAGAAATCCCAACAGAGGTAACCACAAACCAATATTTTGGATTGGTATCTAGCCCTACCAAACCGAAGAGGGCTCTCTTGATCCGAAATTATGCAGGAACACAATAGAATACACATATAACCATAAATACAAAGATGTCACGAAAATAACACTTCATTTCATTAATATCAAAGAACTAAAATTTTCTTACAGACAGAATGGAAATAAACTAGCTAGGGCACTAGTTGCTTATCTCTTAGAATCGATATGGCAGCTACAGGCCTCTGAAATATATGTTACAATGAGGCTCGAAGGCCTATATATTATTTAGAAACAATGGAAAACCCTAAACATCCAAAAACCTAACCCTAAGAGATGAAATGCCAGAATGTGGGCCCCGTCAGGGTAAATTGGTACATTAATTTCCTAGGGTCGTAGCTTTAGCATACTATCTTCATTTGACACACATGATGCATCGTTAGAAAAATCTATCTAAGGAATACAACTTTTGAATGGGAATGTATATTTTGAAACGAAATCAAATTCATCGGATAAGCGATGCCCAAAACAACATCGTTTCGGGCCTCAAAACAGCTTCGGAAGTTCAGGACCCAAAAACCTGCTAAAAATAGTAATTTGTGCCGAAACTAAAAAAATACAAGAGACAATGGTGGGGCCCCAAGTGGAATAGGAGGGTGGCCACCAATATGCACTTGGATAATTCATCCCCCCTTAGGAAGAAATGGTACCCATTGCATTGAGTTCCTCCATGAGATGAGGAAACTTCTGCTGAACTTGGTCCCTAGTGAACCACTTGCCTTGGTGCAGGAGTTGGCCAGCTTTGACAACCTGATACAGTTGGATCTTTTTTTGGCGAGTGTTCTTTATTTGCATGTTCATGATACAATCTATGGTGGCCTATTCCATGCAGTCTGGGTTTAATTCTGTTGGTGTGAGTTGTTCTATAATGTCAGAGGTGTCCAGTAGAGGTGGGAAGTAGGGACGAAGGTGGTCCACATTGAATATTGGTTGTATACCAAGGAATGGTGGAATACTGAGCTCAAGGGAATTTTTCCCTATAGCATTAGTGATGGTGTACAACCCATATCAGAGCTAGAAAAGCTTGCGGTGGGGTCCAATGAGGTGCTCTTTTTGCAAATGTAGCCACACTTTGTCGCCCACCTAGAAGTTGTGTGGCACCCAATGTTGATAATGTCATTGCTTGTACTTAGCATTGGCTATGTCCAATATGTCATGAACCTATTAGCAGATGTTTTTAATGTGCTCGATGAAGTTGTTCGCTTTGTCAGCTTTAGACTGGACATGAGCCAAATCGGCTTGAGTAGCCGCAAATGGCATGGCTACGTCAATGGGACATAGTGGCTGGAATCCCAAGCCCACCTAAAAGGGGTTGTGGACGATTGAGTTGTGGAGAGACCAGTTATAACTATGATGCACATAGGGGAGGTTCTCATCTCATGTGCATGGATTCTTTGAATTATACATGTCCATAATGTATACAATCATCCTGTTGATGACCTCTGTCTGGCCATCAGTTTGGGGATGGGAAGTTGTGGACTTGGTGAGCTTGGTGCCCAACATTTACTAGAGGCTGGACCAAAATATGTTGAGGAAATTTCTCTCCTGATCTAATATGATATACTATGGGATCCCAAAGTGCACCCACACTCGTTCAAAGAAGAGTTTAGCAATGGTGTCCGCTTTGATATTATTCTTGCAGGCCGCCATAATGGACATCTTCGAGAATTTTTCAATGACCACGAAAACACAATCATTTACATGCTTAGTAGAAGGAAGGCCCGACATGTAATCCATGGAGATGGATTCCCAAGGTAGACTAGGGGTATGTATTGGAGTATAGAGGCCTTGCCTCTTGATGGTTGGTTTGGCAATGGCCCAAGCAGTGCAGAATCTAACGTACTTCCCAACATCCTGTCGAGAGTTCAACCAATAGAAATACTTCTACAGTACTGCCACTATTTTCTTGACCCTGAAATTCCCAACGACTCGACTGTAGTGTGCTTCCCATATCATATTGGAACGCTCGCTTGAAGGAAAAAAAAGGTGTCCCAGGTGACATAACAATGCATCTTAGAGGTGAAAATTTGGAACTTGCGTACCCCCCAAGGGTGCCTTGTATGTGTGATCGAATTCTGGATCACTCTTGTAGAGAAGTAGCCAAATGAAACTATTGCAGATATGTGGACCACTTCTGATGGCGATCGTTCTGCAACTTCCCTTCTATATGTATGAACTACAGGGGTTGGTGGTCTGTGTGGATGATTGTTTCCTTCCCTAAAATGTAATTCTTCCATTGTTGGCAAGCCTGCACAATGGAATACATTTCTTTGTCATAAGTGGGATACTTGCGGACTGTGTCAGACAATGTCTTACTGTGATATGCCACTGGATGCCCCTGTTGAGTAAGAACTGCCCTAATAGCATAGTCAGAGGCATCCGTCTCGATCTCAAATGGTTGTTGCAAGTCTGGTAATGTGAGCACTGGGGTAGAACAAAGGAAATGTTTCAATTCTATGAATTCCTTCTGTTGATATTTTGACCAAAATAATTTTTCTTTCGCTCCTCCCTTGGTGACTTGACTCAAGGGCCAAGTGATATGAGAGAATCCCAACACAAACCTGCGGTAGAAATTAGCAAGACCCAGAAAATTGAGAAGCTCTATTAGAGTGGTTGGGGGTGGCCAATCCTAAATGACTTGGATCTTGGTTGGATCCACATGCACCCACATTTCATCAGTAATGTATCCTAGATATTGAACCTGGGTCATGCCAAAAGTTCACTTCTCCAAATTTTCACACAACTTGTGTTGCCGCAGTGTTTGGAGGACTTGTCGAATGTGGTGGAGGTGCTCTTCCCAAGTCTGGCTGAAGATGTAATATCCCAAAAGGGATAATGCAATAATACTTAAACATAATATAAGAATTTCAACTAAGTAAAAAATAGATCCAAAGACAACATCAAAAATTACAGAGAAGCTAAGCCATTTTATTATATGGAGATGAATCAGTTACACAATGTACAGAAAATGAGTAGATATAGCCCAAGAGATGCCCTAGAATCACCCTGAAATGGTGATGCAGCTAGCATTGCCTAACTGGTGATATTACAGGAAGAAATATTGCGTTATCCCTTTTGCTAAAGATATACATGAACTGCTGCAAGAGGAAATGCAGATCTAGGGAGATTAGGAGCTCTGATGATGCAAAGATTCAAGATCTGGCCAATGTGATGGGAACCCAAGATAACCCAGAAAGGATTTTCCAGATCTACAACTTTGGAAAATCACCCTCCTAGGGTTTGATCCTTTGACTACTGGGTTATACAGATCTGAACCTAGATCTAATCCAAATATGGCTACAATATTTTCTACAAACATATTTGAGCTTTGAGGGCTGATCTTTCCTTTAGATCTACAAGCTAGGAGCTTGATATCTTGTCTCCTCTTCTTCCTCCTTCAAGTTGCAGCAACTGAATATGCATCTTCTACAAAAACTCTATTGTACAAGAGGGAGAGGCTCTATTCCTACTGAAATATTCTGCAATAGACTCAAGGTTGATGGAAATAGGGATGGCAAGGTGAGAGGATTATCCCTCACAGGATTACTAGCTGAACTACTAGTAACCTCCGTCCTCCTTTGGATATGAAATGATGGACTGCGTAATCCTTGATGGGACTGCTACTGATAGGAGGTCAATAATGTTTGGCCTAATTATAAATCTGAAATGAAGCCCTTAGAATGTTGATATTCAAGCCCAAGGTGATAGGAATAAACCTACATCGGTTCTCCAGCTAATATACTAAAGACAACCTCCACCTTCCAAACTTATCTTCAGAAATTGCATAATTCCTGAATGTAGATGTTCTGCAGATGATGGAAATAATAACTGGCACAAATTCCTAATGTATAATGAATTACAACCCTCTTCCAAGATATCACTCAATGAAAGAGGAGGGATTCCTGATCAGGAACACCCTGTGCTAAACAACACTTGCAATCTTTGCTAAACAACCCAAGAAAGCATGGAATGTCACATGACAATTCCAGATCTAAACAAACCTCAAAATCTATATTCAATAGTCTGCCTTCATTGTTTTCTTCCTCTATTTTATATATTTTATGAGCCTTCCCATGCCTTGGCCCTCATCTAAACTAGTTGTGCATGTGGACATGATCCTCCATGTTTGACTGCACTGTCTCTCCAAGTCATCCATCATGTCTAGGTGAAATTTACACCCTCTCCATCATATGTGCATTAATTGCACAAATTCCTCCATCATCTCATCATGAATTCTCCATGATCTTCTATTTTATCCCTTCCAATATCTTAGTTGATTGTATCAACCTCCATGATCTATCTCATTAATGAGACATGATCTCTAATCCATTCACATTAGTAGTTGCTCCACTACCTCATTTATGTAGATATAGGCTTAATTAATCCACATTCACACATAAAAAGTGGATATTTATTCATCATGAGGATTATGGGTCCCTCCACCCTTTTATTTACTTAGTTCATTAAGAAAATTAAGAACTCTAATATTCCAAATATCAAGTGAAAAATTGGGAATATTACAGTCCTCCCCAGAAAAATGTTGCTTGTCCTCAAGCAACTGCAAAAGTGGATTCTACATCAAACATCCTCCCTCCAAATGGCATCCTCATGTGGAAGGCCTTCCCATATGTCACAATGTGTCATGCATGTCCAGCTCCAAAGTTACCTCTCTAGAATGTCTAGAATGGCTTCCAACTGAAAAGTTAGATACCCTTCCTCATCAATAAATTTCCAAGTGGCAACCATATGATGACCAAATTTCTCCTCTATACATGAGATACATAAGATGAAGTGGTTCATTCCCAACTCCCAAATTATGAACTATCTCTCAACCACATGATACATAGAGTAGATTACATATATTAATGCCCTCATCATTAGCCATGTTGGCCATATAGGAATCAAACATCACATCATCATAGTGAAAAACAAGAAGTAGAGACATACAGGAAAACATGAACAATGTAAAAGCATATTCTCCTAATAAAAACCAACGCATCAAAGCCTCTTGCTGCCATGATAGATCATCATGAAAATAAGTAAGAGAGCCATACTCTCTCAAAATAATCCACCGCAACAATTCTTCTTATTGCCATGCCAAATCATCAATGAGAATATGAGAGCCATACTCTCTCAAAAGAATCCAACGCAACAATGCCTCTTGCTGCCATACCACATCATCATTGTACCAAATTTAGTGGCCATATTCTCTCAAGATAAGCCACCTCAATAAGGCATATTTATGCCCCATCACATCATCTTTATACCATGTACAATGACCATAATCACCCAATAGAAGCCAACACCATAAGGCATCATTTTTCCATCCTCCAGCAATGTCATGTAATGTATGGGAAGAAATCAGCCCATACTCTCCCAATAGTAACCATAGCAACAAAGATTCATGCTGCCACCTTACATTATCATGGTGCAAGTCATGGAGCAACAATATAGTAGTGGACATGTAAAATGTCTCATCAACATAATACAAACAAGCTCCCTTATGCCACATCATGTGAGAGTTATACTTTCTCCCAAACCCAAGTACATACATGAACAGGAGATACATCCCAAACAGAAATACATGTAAATACATTAGATATATCGCAAATAAGAATAAATACATGGAAATAAGATATAACATGTGATGTCCAAACTCTCTCAACAACAACTAAAGTAGCCATGCCTTCTTCTTCTGCATTCTTCCAGTGATGTGTAAGGCATGAATCAGAAAATGATGACTCATTTACTGGTAGCCATACTCACCCAAGAGAAACCAGCGCAGCCATGCTTCTTGTTGGCCTGTATCATAGATCTTGAAGTGGTTGGGAAACCCCTTACTCCATACTATCAACCATTCATCCCAATGTGGATGATGGATCTCATTCTGCAAAAACTTGGTATCCTCCCATTGTAAGACACCAACCTTCTCAAAATGATGAAGAAATTTGCACTCCATGAAATGTTGAAGTGCACCTCCAATGAGATCTCTTTTTGAGACCTTCTTCTCATCCATGGCCTTCCAAAACCAATGAGGTTCTGGATCTGCTGCAGATAGAAGTCTCTCTTTGAGCTGTGATGTGCTCATTGAGAAAGTGTCATCAAGAAAGGAGAAAATATTTCTCATCTCAGGATGTCTACCATTCATCATCTTACCCTCCATTGATTCATGAGTGAAGCTACCTTCAGAATGCTCCAAGAATAATGGGGCCTCTTCATTATCACTGCTACTAAGTGACAGTGTTGTAGATCTACAGGGTAATACAAATACTGTCTCAAAGAAAGGTACAATATTGATCTCATAACTAGTCATTGTACATAGGATCATGCTCATCCCATTTTTTGAGAATCCACACTTCAACTAAAAGGGTTGAATGTAGTCCATCCATGAGAAACTAGGATAGCTTTTCATCTCCTCCTTGATCAGATCAAGCGTCCTCTACGTTCTGATATGTTGCTGCTTCAAATCAGCATTTTTTTCTAACCCTTGGTTATGCATTCCTGATGGCATGTCCCAATAAGTTTCAATAAGATCTACTTGAACAATAGGTGATGAATGTGTATGCATACCTTGGATCAAATGATGTTTGGGAATGTATTGACAGAACACAAGAATTCCTCCAACTAGGAAAATGGTGTCTCCAACTGCTGGTCAGAGAGATGGCTGCTCTTCTACCAATGTACCAGCGCTGGAATCTTCCTCCTTTTCCTCATGCATCTCATGAATCATGCATGGGACTCTATATTTCAAGAGCTCAAGACTATCTTGAAAATTTTCAAGTGTCTCTTCTCTAGATGCAAGTACTTCTGCAGCTGGTGGTGAATGTAGTGACCTCTTGTCCAGAGTGACAAGATTGACATTCTCCTTTGTTTCTTTAGGAAATGTCTCTTTGTGACATATCTATGTCTTCTTCACATCAAAATTCTTCCTCAACTTGTGAAATAAATCTGAATATTTAGTCACCCTTGCATGCTCCATGTGACTAAACCACCAATCATTGGCTTCACCTATGAGATGAAGTGTTACAATTTGGACAACCTATTTTTCAGCCACAGGATGTAGCCTGAAAAATGCATCTAACTCTTTCCTCCAAGCCTTAATATTGCTTAAGGAAGATCCATAAAATGTGGGCAAATAGAATCTATTGTGCCTCTTCCTTCTATTGCTGCTATAGGATCTTCTTTCTTCTTTTAGTTCAAATAATTATTGGAGAGTTAGACTCGCTTTGAATGCTCTAGATTGTGCTTTGTACTCTTCAAGATACAGAATGAGAGTCTCATGAGTCTCAGGCCCTCTTATTTCTTGATTTTTATACCTCTCACCTTCTTCAAAGAAAGTGAGCATAGTAGGTCTATGAGGAGATCTATGATTCTCCAGTTTTCTTTTCTGCTAGTAGGAAGTGGTGGGACCTTCCTCTTCAAATCTTCTTCTTGGATCCTTCCTTTGTCTTTCTCCCTTCTTTTGATAGACCTCCTTGGAGAGATCTTGAATGGATATAAAGAGAGGAATGGAAAAACTATCCTCCTTCATGATAGATCTTATCTATCTGCTTCTTCTTTTGATGAAAAATATGAAGTGTCCACAATCTGAGCCAAAGATCATGCTCTGATCCGCTGTAGTATACCAAAAGGGAGAATGCAGTAATACTTAAACACAATATAAGAACTGCAACTAAGTAAACAATAGATCTAAATAAAACATCATAATTTACATAGAATCTGAGCCATTTTATTATATGGAGATGAATCAATTACACAATGTACAAAAAATGGGTAGATCTAGCCCAAGAGATGGCCTACGATCACCCTGGAATGGTGCTGCAACTAGCACTGCGTAACTGGTGAGCTTACAGGAAGAAATATCATGTTGTCCCTTCTGCTGAAGATATACATGAACTGCTGCAAAAGGAAATGTAGATCTAGGGAGCTTAGGAGCTCTGATGATGCCAAGATTCAAGCTCCGGCCAATGTGATGGGAACCCAAGATAAGCCAGAAAGGATTTTCCAGATCTATAACTTTGGAAAATAACCCTCCTAGGGTTTTATCCTTTGATTATTGGGTTATATATATCTAAATCTATATATGATCCAAATATGATTGCAATATGTTCTACAAACAGATCTGAGCTTTGAGGGTTGATCCCTCCTTCAGATCTACAATCTAGGAGCTTGAGATCTTGTCTCCTGTTCTTCCTCCTTCAAGTTGCATCAACTAAATATGTAGCTGCTACATAAAATGCATTGTACAAGAGGGAGAGGCTCTATTCCTGCTAAAATATTCTATAATAGACTCCAGTCTGATGGAAATAGGGATGGAAAGGTGAGGGGATGATCCCTCATAGGATTACTAGCTTAAATACTAGTAACTTCCTTCCTCCTTTGGATCTACAATGATGGACTGCATAATCCTTGATGGGACTACTACTAATAGGAGTTCAATAATGTGTGTCTTGGTGCCATATTTTAAATGAATCCCTGGGAATTTTGAGCTTCAAGCCCAAGGTGATAGGAATAAACCTACACTGGTTCTCCAGCTGAAATACTAAAGACAACCTCCACCTTCCAAACTGATATTCAGAAATTGCGTAATTCCTGAAGGTAGATGTTCTGCAGATGATGAAAATATTAAGTGGCAACAACTCTTGATGTATAATGAAGTACAACCCTCTTCCAAGGGATCACTTAGTGAAAGAGGAGGGATTCCCAACCAGGAACACCCTGTGCTAAACAACACTTGCAATCTTTGCTAAACAACCCAAGAAAGCATGGAATGTCACATGAAAATTCCAAATCTAAACAAACCTCAAAATATATATTCAATAGTCTCCCTTCATTGTTGTCTTCCTCTCCTTTATATAGTTTATGAGCCTTCCCATGCCTTGGCCCTCATCTAAACTATGTTGTGCATGTGGACATGATCCTCCATGTTTGACTGTGTTGTCTCTCCAAGTCATCCATCATATCTAGGTGCAATGTACACCCTCTCCATCATGTGTGCATTAATTTCACAACTTCCTCCATCATCTCATCATGAATGCTCCATGATCTTCTGTTTGATCCCTTCCAAGGTCTTATTTGATTGTATCAACCTCCATGATCTATCTCATTAATGAGACATGATCTCCAATCCATTCACATTAGTGGTTGCTCCACTACCTCCTTTATGTATATCTAGGTTTAATTAATCCACATTCACACATTAAAAGTGGATATTTATTCATCATGAGGATTATGGGTCCCTCCACCTTTTTATTTACTTATTTCATTAGGAAAATTAAGAACTCTAATATTCCAAATATCAAGTGAAAATTTGGTAATTATTACAGAAGATCAAAATGTCATCCAAGTACACCACTACAAATGAGTTGGTGAATGGCCATAAGATGTCATTCATAAACCTCATAAAGGTTGTGGGAGCATTCTTCAACCCGAAAGGCATGACCATCCATTCAAAAATTCCCTCCTTGGCTTTGAAGGCAGTCTTACACATGTCAGAGGCTTTGATTGGTACCTGGTGATACCCAGACTTCAAGTCGATCTTGTTGAAATATTTCGTCCCTTTGATTTGGTCCAAAATGTCATCAATCCATGGGATCAGGTACCTATTCTAGACAGTGATCTTGTTCAGTTCCCGATAGTCAATACAGAGTCTCCAAGTCCAATTCTTATTTTGTACCAACACAATCGAGCTCCCATAGGGTGATGAACTCAGTCGGATGTGAACTTTTTGCAGCAGCTCCTAAATCTGCCTCTTGATTTCATCATTCTCCATAACAGAGCGCCGATAGATCGGTCCATTGGGTAGTAGCACATATGGGGTTAGATCAATGAGTTGCTTGACCTGAGAGTGTAGAGGCACCCTTGTGGGTGAGGTGAAGATGTCTTCTCCACAACCTTATCCATTTGTTGTTGTTGTGCAGAGGAGCCCTGTCTAGAGGTTGTGGCCATAGTATTCTTCTTGCCCTGGGGGTAGATCATAAGGAAAAAAAATTTCCTGGTTTTGGAAATGAGCTTACTGCATTGTTTTGCAGTAACAAAAGAGATAGTGATAGGCGGTGGTACCTCTGGTATCCCGTACAACTTATTTCCCAAAGAAACAATAACAGCACGAGGTCGAGACTCATACACAGCTTGTCACTTCCACAAGAACGGTTGGCCTAATAATACATCACAAACATCAAGAGGATAAATGTCACATAATACCTCATTTGTAAAGGGCTTGATGTTGTAGGGAAGGCAGAACTATTGGCTGACGCGGAGATCCTGTCCTTGGTGAAGCCACCCAATGGTGTATGGATGTGGGTGTGCTATGGTTGACAAGCCTAACTGCTTAAATATGTCTTCTTAAATGAAGTTCTTTTGGCTCCCATTGTCAAAAATGAATTGTAGCGGGGAACCCTTTACCCACATCTAAGAGTGGAAGAGACGCTTCTCCTCCTCTGGATCTTCCGGTTCCTCATTCTGGATCTTCGTAGTGGCAATAGTGGAATTGGGATCCGCATCAATAATTTGTTTCCCTTTGTCATTCCCCTTGTCAGGTTCTGATTCAGAGTCAGAGCATGCATTTGATTCAAAAGCCCTCATCTAGGCCACCAACGATTTCTTGGCCAGACACTCACTTGTGTTGTGAGTGGAGCTCTTATGGAAATCACACCACTTTCCCGTGTCCTTATTTGGCTTCGCGGTGTTTTTATTTGCTTGCATATTTGACAAGTTGTCTTGGGCCACCATGCCTTGGCTTTGTCCTTTGTTCTGCAGTTTGGAGGCACCTTTCCCTTGCTTTTGATTCACGGATCCAAAGTCGTGCTTCTTCTGTTTGAATTTCTGCCCAATCTTGGCAGCATACCGGTATGTCGTACCAAGCGAGGAGATGTCGAGAAACTCCATTTCCTCCTTAATGTATATATGCAGAAAACTACGATAATTTTGCACCAAATGTTTCCTTGAATATTTGATACCCAACTTTGTGCACAAGGTATGGAACAGATTTGTCATCTCATGCACATCTTGATCCCTTTGTTGTCGCAGCATGGTCCATTGTATGTACTTGTCCTCATAGCTCCCCACAGGATAGTATTGTTCCTTGATGGCGTCTCGGAAAGAAATCCAAGTGGATATGGCTGAGAACAGAGAGGTTTATGTCTTGTCCTTTTTCTCACAGTAGGTTTCCCACCAATCCTTGACATGGGGGGTAGCTTTGAGGAGTGCAAAAATAATCTTCTCCTGGTCAAAAAATTCATGAACAAAGAAATATACTTCTAATAAATTCAACCATCTATCTATGACATATAAATCTATTTTACCCTCAAATATGGGAATTTAAAAGTTCACTTGTACCTTAAAGGGATTCGCGCCTCTAGAGTGGCTGTTGGATGTAGATGCGCCGCCAGTGGGTAGTCGTTGAAGGATATAGGCAAAGTTATCCATCATCGTGCTCCTTTGTTTTTCGAGGGCCTCCTCGAGCAACATTTTGATAGGATATTTTGCTCCATCATCTTTCTTCTTATCCCCCATGGGCGGCCATCAGGGTTTGCAAGGCTAATCTTGAAAATTTTCAACCAGATCGAGCCCTAACTCCCTATAACCCGACCTCGTTGGGGACATGCAAAGAAGGATATAGAAAAAGAAAACCGGTCTGATAACACTGAGTTGGATTTATGCAGGAATGAAATATAATATACATATAACTATAAATACAAAGACGCAGCGGAAATAACACTTCATTTCATTAATTTCAAAGAACTAAAATTTGCTTACAGACAGAATGGAAATAAACTAGCTAGGGCACTGGTAGCTTATCTCTAAGAAGATATTTGGTGGATACAGGCCTCTAAAATCTATGTTACAATGAGGATTGAAGGCCTATATATTATATAGAAATAATGGAAAACCCTAAACATCCAAAAAATTAACCCTAGGAGATGAAACACCAGACTATGGGCCCCGTCGGGGTAAATTGGTACATCAATTTCACGGGGTTGTAACTTTGGCATATTATATCCTTCTGATGCACATGATACATCGTTAGAAATATCTATCCAAGGACTACAGATTCTAACCAAAAATGTAGATTTTGTAACAAAATCATATTTTTCAAATAAATGATGCCCAAAAAATGTTGTTTAGGGACTCAAAATGGCTCCGGAAGTTTAGGACCCAAAAAACTGCTAAAAATATTAATTTGTGCCGAAACTGAAAAATAAAAGAGACAATGGTGGGCCCCAAGTGGAATGGGTGGGTGGCCACCAATATCCACCTGGATCATCTCTCCAAAAAAATCACAGCCAACAGGGTTGGATGAAAATGTTTTAGGCTAGCTATGAAATGTAGAAGGGTCTGTTTTGTTTTGATTGGGTTTGCTCGATGAGGATTAGGTCAAAGAGGCTAGGTCATGGAAAATAAGATGGGAATTGAAGTCCATTAAATTTGGCAAGGTAGGTATAAATATTAGCACTTTAAGGTGATTTTGTGAGATGGTTTCAGGCTGGTGAGGAGCTAGGAAGAACAAAAGAGATGTATTCTTCCTAAACTGAAGAAAACGGACAAATTATGAAGACTTTCCCAAAACAAAGCATGAAAGAACATGTATTATGCCTATCAACTTGAAAATAATCATCAAATAGGCATGAAATGGTTTATGAGCTTACAAAACAATCATGCAAATGAAACAAGAGAAGCAACAATGATAAACATCCATACCACATGTATCCCAAAGAAATAGCTACAACTCTTCATTAATTTCTGGCCAAAATGATTACACTATAATCCTTGATCAATACAACATCATCCAAATTATTCCAACCTTTGAAAATGAGTCAAAAAGTACATGAAATAGACCTAAAAAAAACTCTCCCAACCTCAGGAGTCGAATCCATGAGAGGATGACCTAATCCACCAAAGTCTGAACTAAAACCTAGAGTGTACAGTGGTCAAATTGACTCATTCCTAATTTTAGTGAAACTGATTCATTTATCCCAAAAATACACTTTTACCCAACGCATCTACCTCTAGTAACTAAAAGTGACATAATTACATTTACATGAATCAATTACATCAGTAAAATCCATCAAATCCATTGACCAACTGAGAAAAATCCAAAATCCAGAAAATATTAGTGAACTAGAAAAAGCGCAGTGCCAACTTCAAGTCAAAGTTTGAGGGGGTTTTCAATTTCCAAATTGAGCTCATGATAGCTCATTGGAGAGAGAGTCCTGTCTAGTTTCCAAAAACGTACATGGGTTCCAAAAAATATTATTTTTATCCCTTTAAAATTAAAATCTCCCAATACTGTTCAGGTGTGTAACGCCAATGTCAGGTGCGCCCTCAAAATGCTAGGTGCGTCCTCACAATGTCAGGTGCTCCCTCAAACTTTCAGTTGAGTTTTAGATGGGTTACCGAACACCAAATTGAGATCATGGTAGTGCTTTGGAAATATCTCTCTCTTGGCTACACAATGGATCTATCAAGCACTGAAAATGGTCAAGTATAGCCTCTCAAAAATCAATTCGCCCAAGATTGGTAAAAAAGTGCAGAATGAGGGTGAAAAAATGCAATATGCTTTTGCAGGAAATGTTTGTAGGCCTTCCTCAGCTCCAAATTGAGCTCATGATAGCTCATTGGAAATATATTCTAGTATATTATCAATTATATTACCAAGAAATTCATTTGGACATTACGTCAGGGAGCCAAATTGATTTTCCCATGGTGACTCCAGAAGTGCAACAACTCTCCTGTAGAAACTATATTTTTCACATTTCTCCAAAACCATGACACTTGTGTAAAAACTGAAGGATTTTTTTCTTCCTTTACCTATAATGGAAAAAACTCCTTTCACTTTTGTAAAATTCATCACCATTTGGTCAGAAACATAGTTTGAACAAAAACTAGCCCTATGTGTGGAAAATGATTTGTCCCTTGGAATGATTTCTTGAAAAATGATGGAGTCATGATGTTTATGAGCTGGAATGGCCTCATAATTTCTGATATGACCTCCCTTATGCCTCCTCTTCTCATATTTCTCTTAGTCCATAGAAATACCTAGCTCAATGGGAGAGGAAATTAGGGTTTAGCATATGAAAAACAGGGGATTTGAGCAATTTATACGAATGAAGGGAAATAAAGAGGATAGGGGACTTCTAAATTCTTATGAAAATATTTGGAGGTATGGAGGGATGTTAAGAAGTAGGGGAAATTTGAATGTTAAGGATTGAGTGAGGGGAAAGGGTCCAAAAGGGAAAAACACGGGCCTAGTCTCGAAAAGTGTCAAATTGTAGCAATAGGATAAGGCTTGTGGAAAAATGATGATTTTGAGGGATAGGATTGATGGGAAGTGTTTAGGAAGTTATTTTAAGGATAGGGGAAGGTATAATAACATCAAGATACAATTATTGTTGATTATTTAACCATGGAAGTCATGGAACCAAGAAAACTGTCCTCAAAACCCTAGGAGAGGGAAATCAGACTTCCAAGCACAACTGAGAGACAAATATGGTAAACAAAAAACCAATTAATTGGAAATTATAGTTTTTAACCTCAAATTGTTTAAGATCTTTGACTATTACTACTTGAAAATATGAATTTGAAGGTGAAATGACCAATTTTCATGATTTTAACCCTATGACCTAATGATGACACAACATGGAAGAATGAATTGAATGACTACCATGATGATTATGGGATTCTTTCAACAATGAATGCCGTGACCATGATGATTTTCATTTAACATGGAAGTGAAAGGAGTAGTAATGATCTCAATACCCTAATCAGTGACCAAATTTTTGCATGACCTAGTGGAATGATAAAAAAAAAATTATTAAGACCTCTAACATGACATGGAAAGAGGATTTGTGATCACTGATGGCAGGATGCAAACACTGACACTAAAATTGACCTTATTGGGGATGATAGATCTAAAATAGGTGCCAAGAAACACAAAACTCTGGATTTTGTAGATCAATGCCTTATCCAATGTGCCAATACGGTAAAAATACTCAAACTAATAAACCTGGTTGAAAACTGATAACTCAAAAAAAATAGATTGACTCAAGACAACTCAAAAGACTGAAAAATTGACTAAATACTGACTTATTTGATTAAAAACTAAAATTTTTTAAAATGGCAGAAAATAAGTGAAGCTCCATGACCTTCACGAGCTCCAAACTCCAGTGATTCTCTACTTAACACTTGCAGAAAATGTAAGCTAAAATAAAATTGCTGCCAAAAACAAAATCAAATCAAACTAAAATGATACCAACCTACTCTAATATTCTGCACAACTTCTGATTAGGTGAAATGATCCTTCCAATGTAACCAATCCATTACATGGCTACTTACTTAAATTCTGCTCACTTTCCTCGAGCAGGCAGAATGATGTACATGTTGGCAAATCACGATAAAAATTGAAACCGAGACTTATGATGATAAAAAAGACAACATTCATCTTCTCCAATTCTTGCAAAATAATACTCAAGGAATCTTTAAAATCATGAAGCATTACCTTTTGTAGATCAACAAAAGGAGATGAGTAATCATTATTCCCATATGGATGTAAAAAATTAGAAAAATGATCCTCCATAATATTTTTAACAACATAATGTCCACATCTACGGGATCTAGGATAAACTCCTTTTCATCAACATACTTTTCATTTTCTGAACCTCGAGGAAGATTTGTATCTACAAGGGGATCTAAAACAACTTCTTCTTTATCACCGCTCCCCCCTTCATAATCACTTTGAAACTGACAAGACTGTACAATAACACCATCGTTCTTAAAGTATGGAATATGGATTTGAAAATTTAGAATCTGATTTATTTCTTCTTCGGTCAAAGAAGGAAGTACTTTTTTTTTTCTTCAGATGAAACAATAGTTGTATTCTTTCCCTCCTAAATATTCACAAGGATACTGAATATCTTCTTTAATCTCAAGAAAATGAGCATATAGATTTTCATCAGACTGTTGATTTATTTCATGTGGTTTCATTTGACTATCAAGATGCAAAATTCTTTCATCTTCAAGCAAAGCAGAATCTATTATATGTTGAATATGATCTTGTGTATCAAAGTGTTTCTTCATATTTTTGTTGAAGGGAGAAATCATAGAAGGCTTCAATGATCTCTTCATCATTCATGCATCTGATATCATTAATACTCTCAAGATATGCAATAAAACCTTCACTATAATCACAAAAACTTTGTAAGAGAGATAAAGAAATATTAGACTTCACATAATTTTTGGAGAACATCTTATGAAAATCTTTAAGAGAACATAAAATTCCATTTGGTAACCCTTCATACCATACCCTAGCTTTATCTTTAAGAGTAGCCACAAAAAACTTCATGAGACAGTATTCAAGAAACTCAACTCTCAGTCTACATACATGTACATTAAACTTTACTAAATGTAGATCAACAACTTCTTTCTCTTCATCTTTGAATATGGGAAGATGTGTAAACCAATCAACATAAGTTATAGGATTTGGAAATCCAAGGATTTGAGATCGATCCATAGGAGCATACCTGGGATTTTTTATTGCAGTATAACTCATTTCAACAACAATGAATTCGTCAAGAAGTATTTTAAACTTACGAGTTATTGAAAAGTGGAGTCGACATGATAATTCTGAACCTTTGGATTCTTCGACACTAGAGTCGCCAAGTGAATGATGCACAACCTTATTGTGCATGATCGTTTTTCACCATCAAAAATTAAATCTGATATTTTTCGTTCTTTCCCAAGGAAGATTTGTCTTTTCGCCATCCTGGCAATGGTGCCAATATGTTATCACTCTGCCAGATCTCTAAGGCTGAAGAAGAAATCCCAACAGAGGTAACCATAAACCAATATTTTGGATTGGTATCTAGCCCTACCAAACCAGAGAGGGTTGTCTCGACAAAAATCAGAGCCAAGAGGGCTGGATGAAAAGGTTTTAGGCTAGCTATGAAATGCAGAAGGATTTGTTTTGTTTTGATTGGGTTTTCCGAAGGAGGATTAGGTCAAAGAGGCTAGGTCAGGGCAAATAAGATGGTAATTGCAGTCCATTCAATGGGGCAAGGTAGGTAGAAGTCTTAGCACTTTAAATTGATTTGGTGAGATGGTTTTAGAATGATGAGGAGCTAGGAAGAGCATAAGAGATGTATTCTTCCTAAACAGAAGAAAATGGACAAATTATGAAGACTTTCCCAAAAAAGAACATGAAAGAACATCTATTCTGCCTATCAACTTGAAAATCATCATCTAATAGACATGAAATGCAATATCCCATTTCAGGGATATCTCTAAAACACAAACAAACTCCAACTAGAGATGGACTGGGAGGGCATTTACCAGATATTTCACCTCTGTGAAGAGGGTGAGATCTGGAGGCTACCTGGCCCTTTCCAGACTCTGTCTAAGAGTATGAGATAGTCACACCAAGTGGTATAGAACTAGAATGCCCGAAAATACATAAAGATAGCAGCAAAACAAACATACAATAGCATAGATAGAATGTACGACAAATCATCCAGAAATACAGAGAGAAGATGCTAAGCCATTTTATTATATTGAGAAATATAATGAAGTACAATAGGTGATCAGAGTGATGGCACCTAGACTTGCTCAAGGCAAGTGAAGAAATACTCTCAGAATATCAAGAAATGGCTGCTTTTTGAAATGCGTCCCAGCTGCTGGAAAACTGCCGTGTAGTTGCTACTGCTGAACTGAACTGACGACTTGGGGCTGATCCCCTCACCGGAATGAGCTAAAAATATGGAATCCTCCTCTACCCACCAACCACAACCAAACCCAGAAACCATATCTGAAATGGCTGACCCCCGAAAATCACCCCCTTGGGGAATTACGCTGCCCTCCAAGGCTCTGCGCAGAGGCTGAATAGGAACAACTAAAATACGGCCTCAAACTCCACCAAAATCCTCCCAAAGGCAAAGGCTGATCCTCTGCTCAATATCCAAGCTCAAAACCCCTGCAAGAAACTCAGTCCGGAGCTCCCCCTGAATGGACTACATCCTCCCTCTCAATGATTGCGCAGTCTCTGAATGCACAGCTCCGCAAAAAAACCCAAACACCAATCCTCCCACAAAATGTTGAAGAAACTACCTTGCCCGAGCAGGCACTCGAAGTCCCCCGGGGCTAAGGGCGAGATCTCCGATCGGAGATACTCAACGAACTATACAGTGCTGCAGACAGGCTAAACAGCCAGCGTGCTCAAGAAGTCAAAATGACCAGCTCAATATCATCAACAACGAATGAACAAAATGAGGAGGCTCTCCCCTCTATATAGCATGAGCCCCTGTCAACCCTAATGCTCACCTCCTCCAACGTTGCCACGTGCTTCCTCTTGGCCTGCGCAGTCCCTCCATGTGTCTACATGGGCCCCTCTCTACATGGTCTCTTGGCCCCCTCGGCTCACTTAAGTTACAACGTTATGCTACTAGGGAGTGAACTTTTATTTCTAAAGTGAGGTATGTCTTCCCTACTCACCTTTTTATTTATGAATAAACTATAGACGACAAAATTGAGCAAAATCGAATATTCCAATTAGCCATAGCTAATTAGGAATATTAAAGTCTCCCCCGGAAAAATGTTGCTTGTCCTCAAGCAACTGAAGTGATGGATGCTGCAAAATTTTCTCACTCTCCCAAGTGGCATCCTCATCCGGCAAATTCTTCTATCTCACCAAGAATTCTTGGATTGTCTTGCTCCGTAGCTGCCTCTCCCTGGTATCAATAATAGCCTCTGGTTGCAACACCAAATGCCCCTCATCATCCGTGGGTGGTAGCTCATCTGTCACTGTCACCTACTGCCCCGGTGCCTTTTTCAGGCATGATACATGAAAAACATTATGAACCTTGCTGCCTTGGAGCAACTCTAACTCATATGCAACTTGTCCAATCCTGCGTATCACCCTGTATGGCCCATAAAAGCGAGGCTTGAGCTTCTCAACTCCCTTTTGCTTCAGTGACGACTGTCGGTATGGCTGCAATCGTAGGTAGACCAAGTCCCCTACCTCAAACTGTCTCTCCATCCGACCCCTATTAGCATACAACTTCTGTTGGTTTTGTGCTGTAGCCATATTGTCCTTGAGAGGTCGGAGTATATCTTGACTCTCTTGGATCCAAATCTTGGCTCTCGGAGCCTTGCTACCAACAAACATCACATCAACAAAAGATAAAGAATTATACCCATACAAAGCATAGAATGGTGACATACCAATGGACATGTGATGAGTAGTGTTGTAGTAGTACTCCCCCAGATGCAACCACTTCAGCCATGCTCGCTACTGCCCACTGACATAGTTACGCAAGTAGCCCTCTAGCCACTTGTTAACTATCTCCGTCTGTCCATCCGTCTGTGGGTGATAACTGGTACTCGGTGTCAACTCCGTCCCCACCAGCTGGAAAAGCTGCTGCCAAAATCCGCCCATGAAGTGGTTGTCCCTATCACTGATGATGGTCTTAGGAAGACCGTGTAGCCTGAAAACCTCTCTGAAGAACAGCTCGGCCACCTGTGCTGCTGTGTAGTGTGCGGATATGGCGAAAAAATGCACATACTTTGTCAGTCGATCAACGACGACAAAGATACAATCCTTGCCCTGCACCATGGGCAACCTTGTGATGAAGTCCATCGAAATACTCTCCCATTTCCCCTCCGGAATGGGAAGAGGCTGCAATAACCCTGCGGGATGGCTCATCTCCCCCTTGTTCCTCTGGCAAACATCACACTCCTTGATGTGCTGGAGTACATCCTCCTTGAGGCCCTTCCATGAGAACCTCTCTCTAATGGCCCTATAGGTTTTGGTAAACCCCTGGTGGCCGGCCAAAGGTGAATCATGTGATGCATGAAGTATCTTCTTCTTGAGTTGAGATCCCTCAATCAAGAAGATCCGGTCCCTGTAGTAGATGATCTCATCGACCACCCTGTACCTGTCATCTGCCACTTGTCCATCTAGAACCTCACATGCAAATATGTCCTTGGAGTACTCTACCTAAAATCTTGAGTCTCTTGCTTGTGAGGTAACTCTCCGCGACAGAGGCGATCCCTACTAGCCCAGATCGGGTCTAGCAACAATCAAACACGCTACAGTGCAGGGTCCTAATTGTAAATAAACCGAATTGCGAGGAAGGCTTACCTGGAATCCAACACTATCGTCTGTAGAAGAGGTGGTGCTCTCGTTCCTTTGCCCTGGCAAATCACAATCCTCATGATCTCCGTGATCGGAAACCTGCACGTGCAAGAAACAACACAAACGTAAGCATAAAATCCAGTGCATACAACTATATATCAGTCGAAGAGGACATAACTCATGAACATGATCAAGAACAAGAACAAGAGTGGAACCATAACTGATAGTCGCTTATCATTAAAGAGTCAAAAGAAGAATACAGCCATAGCTTCGACGCAGCATTCTCCTTTAGCGAGTCATCAGCATAACATGTCTCGATAAAGCCTGTCAGGGATGGGACAAGCCTCTCTCTCCGGATACTTGGCAATAGTCTCCTTGCTTGGATTTGGCCTTAAGGGAATCAAGAAGGCTCTTGCAGCATAAGGATGTGAAAGCTCTTAGGAACTTGGAGATTAGCTTGCCATGGAGAAGAGCAAGCTTTTATAGAAGGAGGAAGGGGAGTTGGGATCCCTATAATTATGGGATTGGCCCTATCATCAAGGAAGCTTCCATGAGAGGTGGAAAACCACTTCCTCTCTATGGAAATCCGTAGCCAAACCTCCCAACTCAAGATAGATATCAGTCCAGGGATTTGTTAGGACGAAACTTCCGCCATTTATTTTTAAAAAACACCTCTTAATATGGTTGGCGCGGGTGCAGCTCTATGACAGAGTGCTAATTGGCACGCCCTCTTTGGAGGATTTTCCCCCTTGGCGCGAGGGCTGAACTGTGGAACCGTGCCAATGGAAAAAGAGCTATTTTTAGGGTTTTTTGCTGGGAGATGTCTTCAGGGCAATGACATCTCATCTTCAGAGGGATGCAATGAAAGTATTTTCAAGTCTTGTCTCTGCTCACAGGTCACGGAATGAGCCCTCCAATGTGTAGGATGGGGATTGCAGGGACGGTGACAAATTGATGTGTAACAAATGCCCCCAAAAGCATGAGGCCCGAGAGAGAGAGAGAGGGGTGAAGTTATTTACGAGAACATGCCGACTGAAAACACCGCCATCGGAAAACCTGCGGAGCAAAGTACAACTGATGTCTCAAATACATGATATATATGTGTGGTATGGGCGCAACCATCCATAACAGAGTGTACAATAATCTAGATCCAAGGCATGGACGCAGCCATCCAGTGAGGATTGATAAATAGACTCAGGTATGGTCGCAGCCATCCAATCAGTGATTCATGTAAATAATCATAATAATCCACAATATCGCAGCCTGGATTACAACAGACACAATCCAGGGTCTTGTGCTCCATCTCGACCCGAACAAAGTACAAGTTCAAGCATACGAATATGTGAGCTGAAGTCGAACATGCAAGAACATCGCCTGATTACCAGCCAATGATGAAAGCTATTAACAGACGCGAGAGAAACCACCAATAATGACAATGGCTCTCAAGGTACTATAGGTACAATCTACGGCATGCAAATCAATGAGCTGGCGTCGAACACCCGTAGAATCACTCGATCGGAGGTCAATGATGAAAACATCACGTCGAATGCGATGAACCTGCCATTGAGGCATGCAGGCTCCAAGGTACCATAAGGGAGTCTCTAGATCAACTTCCCGGATAATGGGCTGAAGTCGACAGGAAGTGACCTTGATCGAAGGTGGGCCATAGTGTTTCCCACATCATCGACATGAGACAGAGGAACATGATGTTTTTTGTGAATCAGGATCAAACGAGAATCAGAGGGAGGTTGATATTTGCAGAGGTCAACTTCTCTTGAACATATAAACGGTACGACAGTGGATTTGGCAGTATTTGACATCAACGGATCAGAGGTCATGGTGACGAGGCAAAGAATATATGAGAGGTCAAAAGGGATTATCCAAACCCATGGAGGCAAGTGAAGAACGAGATGAGATGTCCCCAACCCGACACGAATGCAGATAAGTGCCATGTTTAAGAGCGACATACTACCGACACGACAATGATGCTGGTTCCATTTTCCCCCAACATTTCTGGCGAGTACCCCAATTATTTTTTATAACAAGCTTGAAGGGGATAACATATGCTTGTAATATAAGTCTACCCTTCGAGCGAATCCATCCTAGTACATTTAACGAGCCCTAGGAAGGAGGAACTCGGAGAACGTCATTTCAACTAAATCCAATGTCATCAGGGTTTAACGAGTCTGACAAAGGAAGAACTCGGCGTCTTTTCATATTTAGAGAGTTTGAAAAGATAGCAGAAAAGTAAACTCCAGCAGTCCCTTTTCGTAAATAGTTCCTCGGACCCGAAAAGGTAGAAAACAATATCCGAGAAAACCTCCTAGTCGCGATAGGCTAGGGTATTCCTTTTTCGTAAATAATCCATCCCAGCCCGAAAAAGGGGTAAACGTATACTGGGTAGATGTCGATTCATGTCCACTTTAACGAGATAGAAACGAAAAGGGCCTCGGCAATATTTTCATGTTTAGAGAGTCAGAAAAGAGCTGAAAGATGACTCTAGAGTGACTTTTTCATGTATTTACCGAGTCTGAAAAAGTATAAAATACAACTCGTTTCACTGTTTAAGTTGCGTAAAAGACTTGTTGCTGCACAAAAAGCAAGTGTAAAACCCATTTTTGACACAAATATATTAAAATATTCAGAAAAATAACTATTTTGAGTTCCAAAAGTTATAAATATGTCAAATGGTAAAAATAAATTACTTTTTACTATTTACCTCACCGAAGAGCAGCAGTGGTCCATTTTGTGTGCGAACTTCTGACAGCGATTGCGACCGCTCCGGGCTACCATTCAGATTCCCGTCAGTTCCAGGTAAGAGGCGCTTCTTGGTACTCCATTTCAATCCATTTTTCATATATTTTCATTGTATATTAGACTTATTATGAGGAATTTTTGAATTTTTAGGGCTCCGCCCATTGGCGCGGGTATCTGGCACGGACCGGCGCCAATGGAATTTTATTTCCAAAGGGCCTGCGCCAACTGGCGCGACTGTTGGAAAAAAAGTCATGCTAGCGGCGCAATACAATTTTCCGCTTGAAATTTCCACATAATGAATTAATTGCATGAATTTTCAAGGATAGCAGAGGTCTAATTGGAGTTTTTTGACCATGTCAATGTAGGCAACCGATCAAAATGGTCATTGAGTGGAAAGAGAGGGAGCACGGTGAAGAGGATGAACAAGCCATGGAGAATGAAACTTGCATGAATGCCTTCAAGAACTGTGGGCTAAAAAAGTTCTTCCTGACACCTTGTTTACGAGCTCAGCCCGAGCTCCTACAGTACCTGATCAGCATATGGGATGAACAGGAACAAGTGTTCAAGTTACGGGAATAGGTATTAGAACTGGAGGTTTCTGACATATAATTCATAACCGGATTATCGCGCAGAGGTCCGGTGCCCATATTGACAGGGAGCAGACCATCTGGTGAGAAGATGGAGCAAGTGATGGCACGAGTGTGCCCAGAGGCACGACTAGGATCAGGAAGTGGAAAGGTGGACATCCATACTATTCCTGATTTAGCACTCAGGGTAGTGCTTCATACCATCATGCTGGTCGCGGGATCGCAGGCACCGCACGAGGCAACAAAGGCCCAAATCCTACTGGCCTCAGAGTGCATGGGTCCCCTATTATTCGACTGGGCCACAGCAGTGACAATAAATATCAAGAGACAGCTCACGAAGTGCAAGCAGGCCAAACTGAAATAGTTTGGCTACGGTTCCATCCTGGTATCGTTCATTCTGGAACGATTACCAATCTTCCAGGGCCAAGGGGCCATAGTAGCTGAGCCGATTCCACGAGAGCCAAGAATGGCTCGATGGGCAGCACTGATGCCCAGAGCTAGAGGAGGCCAACAGATGTCCTGGAGGCCGGAGTTTTTTGGGTGGTTGCGGCGTCAGTTGATTGTAGTGGAATATTGGCCATACGTAGGAACCTATTTCACTGGTGATCCAGATCTCCCACTGCCGGAGGGAGATGATTGGGACGAGGAGTTGGGTAAGACCTCTTCTCTTTTTGATTTTTATGTTTTATGATTTTTTTTTGTTAATACATGTCCATCCTGACACATTTTATATGTATGTAGACGTGGGCCCAGAGAGACCAGCCGGTATGTCTCCTATCGCGCGGAGGACTCTTCCCGCACCTGATCCTCAGGCAGAGGGTGCAGAGGGGGGGGAGTTGATCCAGAATCTTGAGGGTATCACCTGAGGGATCCCAAACTACGCCCGGCTGGCAGATGTACCGATGGCGTACCAGAGACATACGGTGGGAGTGCCTAATCACCTCCACTGACTTCTGAGACGCTTAGTGCATGCAGTCACTTGTTATCATGAGCACCATGTGGATTAGACTCCTAGGGCTTTTATTTCATGCATATTTTTTGAGAGACATATCGTCTCCGGATTTATTAAGATGAACATATATATTTTTTTATTCTATGCGATGCACACTATGTAAACATTTCGATATCTATATATATACATATATAATTCTGGATGGATCTTTCTTTTTCATGTGATGTTGCTTTAAAAATTG
This sequence comes from Pinus albicaulis, assembly GCA_034641835.2. Lineage (NCBI taxonomy): Eukaryota > Viridiplantae > Streptophyta > Pinopsida > Pinales > Pinaceae > Pinus > Pinus albicaulis. The sequence goes on from CM076574.1 coordinate 187,849,324, forward strand.
CGCAAATGTCTATCTAGCACCAAATTAGCTACTGCATCTGTTAATGTATTCATATGCCTGGGTATATTTTGATATGTAATATAGTCAAAATTTCTTTCCAGTAAACGAATACGCAGATACAGACGTAGAATGGGTGGGTTTCTGACTGAATAATGACCATTAAGCTATAATACTACAAGTTGTGAGTCTAGATACAGAAGTAATTCATGGATACCAAGGTTTACAGCCTCAGTTAATAATTCTAATACAGCACTATATTCCGCAATGTTATTTGTAGTATGTCCCAGACACACACCTTGTAGGTTGACCAACTCACTAGCAGGATCATAGATTAGCCAGGCCGCCGAAGACAGATTCCTGGTACTGCGGGAGGCACCATCCGCGAAACCAACAAACGGATGAATGGACATCTGCACAATCAGGAAGACCCGATCAGCAGAAATATGTTTACATCGCACACCACACCACACATGCACACAAATGAAAAAACACACACTTATGTACACACACCACACCAAAAATGACTTTAAGCGTAGTATTTTTTCAGGTACAGCCCATTCCTAGGCTACGCCAGCGGAACTCCTTCATAATCTATAAGCTCATAAGCCCCATTCTTCAAAATGTGTTTTACTATGTAGGGCCCATGCCACATAGGTTGGAACTTACCAGCCCCAAGCTTTTCATGTGCTTGATCGTACAGGAGGACGAGGTCCCCTTCGACAAAGGAATGAGGAGAAACCGATTGATAGAAGTGAGCTTTGACCCGCTTCTTTTGTGCTTCAATGACCAAAGCAGCCAAGCGACGGTTTTCATCTAACCGTTCCAGATACAAAAGACGCTCTTCCTCAGCAGAAGTTTTGGGTAGAAGTTCTACAGCTAATTTCAACGAAGGAATCTCGCATTCAACCGGAAGAGTTGCTTCTCGACCATACACCAATTGAAATGGTGTGAATCCAGTTGCACTCTTTGCAGACGTCCGGTATGCCCATAGAGCTGAGAACAGTTGGAGGTGCCAATTAGATTTGTGAATACCAACTTTTCGTTGAAGCATAGTGACCAGAACCTTGTTCACTGCTTCAACCTGGCCATTTTCCTGAGGGTAATATGGCGTTGAGCTATCGTGGCGTAAGCCCAACCTTGAAGTCAACTCGGCCATCATATAATCTCAGAAATGAGTACCATGGTCAGTAACGATGGCTTACGGGACCCCGAAACGTGCAATGATGTGGTTGAATATGAATTGGGAAGCTATCTTACCGTCGGCAGCTAGTGTAGGCATTGCTTCAGCCCACTTGGTGAAGTAGTCGATAGCGACAATTATATACGCATGCCCCCTGGCTGAGTGAGGGTTACACGTCATAAAGTCCATGCCCCATTTTGCAAAAGGGCCGACGATAATAACAGGATGCAAAGGGAGAGGCAGCGCGCGCATCTTGCGTTGAAACACCTGGCACGCGTGACATTTACAGACTGCAATGATACAGTCTTTGAATATTGACGGCCAGAAGTAACCTGCTCGCAGAATTTTCTGGTTAGTGGCATATCCGGACATATTTCCACCACAGGCACCACTGTGGCAGTCATTTAGGACCCTTTCAGCCTCTTCCAAGGTTAGGCACCGACGGAGTACCGAATCTACTCCAACACGGTATAAGGTATCACCTACGATGCGGTAGGGTTGGGACTGATGCCGAATCCGACGTCGGGCATCTTTAGTCAACTCAGACCAAAATGTGGAGGTCTGAAGATACACAATTATGTCGTCGTACCAAGCATCACGAGTACTGATAAGGAAAAGAGTTTCATCCGGGATATGATCCTCGGAGTGTGAAGGAGTGGAGTCTGTTGGGAGTGAGCATATAAGATCCACGAAAACGAATGATTTGGTTGACTTAGCAGTAGTGAATTCTAAGTCAAAATCCTGCAGGATAACGATCCATTTGGAGTATTTTCCCCCCAGTAGTTTTCGAGAGAGAATATATTTCATGGGGTTGCAATCCGAAACCACTGTTATCATACGCAACAGGATGTAGTGGCGAAAGCGTTGCACAGTGTGTACTGCAGCTAACGCCAACTTCTCGACGTGAGCATAACGCGTTTCTGTATCGAGAAGGTTCCGTGGTAGATAATAAACAACATGTTCATTACCATCATCATCATCCTGCACCATAACCATAGCTATGGTGCTAAACGCGGTGGCGAGATATAAAGTGAAATCGCGATGATAATCAGGAGGACGAAGCAAAGGAGCATTAACAAGTAACGTCTTTAGCTTCTCAAAGGATTCTTGAGCAATTTCATCCCAATGAAAGGGAACATTCTGCTTCAATAGGCGTGTGAATCCTTTGGCCACCTCGGCGTAGTTCGGGATAAAGCGTTGAAGGAAGTTCGCTTTTCCCTCCAGACTCTGCAACTGATATAACGAGGAGGGTGATAGGAGGTTGATGATAGCCTCAACTTTTAAAGGGTCAAGGCGAATTTCGTCTTTGGAGACAATGAATCCCAAAAGACGGCCAGAATCCACGCAAAATACGCACTTATGAGGATTAAGCCTAATATTGTAGTGCCTACAACGAAGGAAAATCTTGCGGAGGTGTTCAGGGTGGTCCTCTTGCCTAGCGGAATGAGCTGGCAAGTCATCCAGATAAGGCTGAACGATATGGCGAATGTCATGGAAAGCGTAAGACATTGCATGCTAAAAAGTGGCTCCAGCGTTCTTCAAGCTGAACGGGAGCTTTTTATACGCGAAAGTACCCCACGGACAGATGAATGTAGTCTTGTGTTGATCCTCAGGTGCAATATTGATCTGATTATACCCTCAGAAACCGTCCATCAAGGAATAAATCTCACTTCCGGCACATTCATCGATGATTTGGTCTATGAACGGAGTGGGATAATTATCCTTCGGACAGGCGCGATTGATGTCGCGGTAATCAACACAGACCCTAATAGTACCCTGCTTTTTATCGACAGGGACAATGTTGGAAACCCATTCTGTGAGGGGGATGGGATAAATAAAGCCCATGTTCATAATTTTTTTAACTTCTGCCTTAATTGCAGCGGCTTTCTGAGGATGCATGGGGCGTAAGCATTGGTGCACGGGGTTCGCACCAGGGTAGGTTGGAATCTCATGCACTACGATACTGGGATCGATCCCAGAAATTTCCTCGTAGGACCAGGTGAACACATCTCTGAATTCTTTAAAAAGATCAGTATAGACTTGAATCTCATTAGGAGAAAAATTCACTCCCACGTGTATATTCTCAACGATCCCTGGTTTAACCGAGATGTTGATCGGGATGGTTTGAGTGATATTACTCAGGTTTCCCTCTGAAAAAACCTCGTGCGTCAAGATGGGCGTTTGGAGAGGAGAAGTAGGAACCTGAGATGCATAACGCTCTAGAAAATCTGACATTGCCCCCAAGCTAGGCATGAAAGAGGAACGATGATGTCCATTGCTCCAAGGCAGCTCCTCAAGAGACATTGTTTCAACAATGGCTTCATCGGAAGGAAAAGTCTCTTTGATAGGATTAGGTGAATCGGCCTGACCAAGCCAGGGGGATTGAGAGTAGACATCTAGAGCCATGCTCAACAGAGCATGCTGAGGAGGCAGAGGATCAGATGCGGCAAAAATTTCACAGTATCTGATCTCTACTAGAGTCAAAGGCATTGATTCTCCGAACTCAAACAACTACTCAGGCATAGGGATAAGCCAGGGGTCATCAGATCTGGAAATCATGTTAACTTGAGCGGTGTGCGGTGGTGGTGCGGGAAAAATACCCATGAGGACGGGGTCTTTGAAGAGACCGGGTCCTACACTGTCAGGGGGATTCGGGATCTGATCCACATACGGAACGTTGTTCTCGGAGGTGGAGGTGAAGAAGGACAACTGATCCACCGTAACGATTTTGCCCTCGCGAGGGAACTTAAGAAGTCGAAAGACGGTGGACGACACGCATAGCATGGCATGAGTCAGCTGCAGCCAAGAAGTATATTGTAGTTGAGCCTGGCATCAACCACTTCTACCTCTACGTTGATAGTCTTCCCCTGTAAAGTGATCGCTAAACTCTTGAGAACACCCAATGGTTTGGATTCCCAACCATCAAATGCCTCTAGGGCATTGGGAGATGACGAAAGGGCTGGAGAGCCGATGACCTTCCAGCAAGTGGACGACATGACGCAGGTAGAGGCACCTTCATCCAAAATGGCCCTATGGATGTTAAGACCGTTGATCCCGACTTGAATAACAAGAGCGATCTGATGTGGAAGCCGGGGGGTGAAATTATCTAAGTCGAAGGTGAGAAGACTCGAATCGGCAGTATCAATGCCACCGATTGCAGAAAGTAAAGCCTTTCGTTGCGAAGGAAAACTTTGAAGAACTTCTAGTGCAGACATAGCAGAAGGCGCCTGTGCCAAATCCTCAACAATACTGTAGTGTTGAGCGGCACGAGCATTCGGATTATAAGAAGATATTCGAAGAACACCTTTAGAAGGTGGCTTCACAACAGGTTCAGGAGTAGGCTTCTCGATTTCCAATGAACCAGAGACAGGTGGGGGAGGTGGTCCATCTGCAACTACCTTCCTGGGTGCCTACCGCGATTCATTGTAATCCTTCGAACGCGTAGCGACAGAGATAGGTGCAGCACCATTCATCATAAAAACTTGGGACCCAAATGGTGCAGATGGTGAAGGTTGTTCAACCATCTGGGTCTGCTGAGACGGGAATGGCTCTTTAAGAACTGTCGGAGTCCCTTTAGAGCCCTTGAGAAGTTAACTAACCTCGGATCATCGTGGACAATCCTTGGTATAATGGTCTCCTTCACAAATGAGGCAGGGGTACTTCGGTTTACGATGAGAACCATCCTCAGTACGAGATTTGGATTCTGGCTTTGGGGTGTCGGATTTGGATTTACCTTTTCCCTTCTTTTTTCCTTTGGAGGTTTTCTCTATAGGATTGGCCTGAACGGTGTTAACCTCCGCGGCTTTGCCAGAATCTGATGGGGCGGGATGAGCAGGAATATTGTTGGAAGAATTAGACTTCTGCTTCCCATTTGAAGATTTATTCGAATTCTGAGACACAGAACCAATGACACCATCCACTGCAGGGGTAGGTGGAGCCTTAGAGGTTCTGGACCGTGGAGCATCAGGCAATATATCATAAAGCGTGTCGGACAGAGAATATACAAGATCCAGATATTGGGCACGCGCAATGGCTTGTTCCTCCGTCACACACGCTCCCATCGCAATATCTTGGGCGATTTTGTTCACGAAGGAGGTGGTGAACCAGTGAGTTAGTATCTGATCAGGTATATGAAACTTGATCAGTCTACGACGGCACCGCCAGTCATGAATGTGATCAGAAATTTGAGTGGCTTTGTCCTACTTCAAAGAAGTCAGGAGGTGCATCCCGGCTTCATAGCGAACCGGTAACTGAAAGTGCATCAGAAAAGCCATGGCTAAGAAATTGAAATCTTGGAAGATGCCACGGGATAACTCGATGTACCACTTAGCAGCAGCTCCAGTCAAAGTGCGTTGGAAGAGGCGCAGACAAATTGACTCATCGACCCAAGAGTTAGACAAACACCAAAGATGATACGTCATTACATGCGCTTGGGGGTCCTCCCCAGCTTTACCTTCAAACTTGGGGCAATCACCTGGTATCTTGGTAGGAACCGAAGGCCAATAAGGATTATGCAAAATCGGATCATTGGTCAGTTTTGAAACATCCGGCAACTCCAAGGTGGCCAGGAACGGCAATGGCGGATTGACCGGAATGCCGGGCCCGGGATGAGGACCGGTACCTGTACTCCACGCTGGTTGGGAATATCCTTGCCCCCAAGGGTTCTGTCCTATAGGATTATGACCGTAGGGGGCGTAGGTCGTATAACCAGACTGATTTGGCTGTTGGTAACCAGCGTGTGGGGCTTGGTAACCAAAGTACGGACCCTGGTTAGGAGTCGGCCCTGTGTAAGCAACATTTGGATTTGGCTGCTGAGTATAGGTAGACCCAGGTTGATGAGGATAATACTGAGAACCTCGGGGCTGGTTATAATTCAGCTGAGATTGACCATGAGGATAATAATCGCCCTGAGGATGAGTCGGTTGTCGATAAGTGGAACCCTGTGGAGCCTGATAACTAGGGCGCAGCTGTTGATTTGGCTGCGGCATCGAATGAATTGGCTGCTGGGCAGGGTTAATGGAATGAGCGGGCTGCCCTGAGTGAACAAGTTGACCCGGCTGAGCGGGCTACCCTGAGTGAACAGGTTGACCCGAATAGACAGGCTGCACCGGTTGCGCAGGTTGACCTGGCTGTAAAGGAGCCCCAGGTTGTACCGGATGGGCCGGTTGGCCTGGAGGCGGAACACCAGGTTGTACCGGATGGGCCGGTTGGCCTGGTGGAGGAATAGGGCTAGGTGGTTGCTGGTAACCGGTTTGACCTGGAGCAGGACCATAGGAAGGTCCCGGCTGATATGAAACGTTGGAAACAATAGGATACTGCGGTTGCATAGGCTGAGAAGGCCGGATTTTCCCCCCAGGACCATAGACCGGTCCCGGTTGGTACCCCGGCTGAGGTTGCACAGGTTGACTGGAAGATTTGTAATACTGTCCTTGCAGACTGTATGATGGCCCTTGCTGGCCCGCAGGATAGCCTTGCATGGGCTGCCCCTGTGGGTCATAAGGATAGCCCGGTTGGCCTTGGAAAGGTTGCCCTTGCAGGTTATAAGCCTAGTTATAAGGTAAACCTTGAGCATGGAGGTAAGCCTCAGGAGCGGGTAGATGCAAAATGTCCCCGTGCTCATCATACTGACCTGGAAAAGCATACACGGGTGTACCATCCTATGCATAGTGCGAAAAGTAAGAGCGGTTGGGATCTTGGGAGGATGGTCCAACCTCGGGGTTCGACTGTTGCAGGGACAACCGATACTCCTCCAGAGAGATGTTCTCCGGTATAGCAGTCGCTAAATAAATGTCTTCAGGAGATGGCATAGCCCTGGCAGAGGGTGCCGTGACAACGGGTGTAGAGGCGGCCACATAGACAGTGGGTCGAACAGGTACAAAAGTAACGGGCGTCTGAGGAGACAGCCCCGGTGAAGGAGCAGCTGGCCTCGGAGAAGGAGCTGACACTCCCACCAGAACACGCGGCGGGAAGTAGTCTGACAACGATCTATACCTCTGCATGAGTGAGATGGATCTTGACATAACGGTAGTTCAGAGTTGTCTCCCGGAAATAATCTTCGTGGGAAGAGCTGATAGTCTTCACCAGACGTTGGGATTTCCTCACCAGAATCACTCATGTTTGAGCCTACCGCTAGATCTTGAAATAGACGGCGAGGACTAGGAGGAAAAACAACAGCTATAAAAGATGAACGGCGGTAAGAGAAGTAGTCCTAATCAATTGGACCAAGGTGAAAGACAGCTGAACTCATTTGGTCCCCAAAGGTGCTGAAAGAACCGGTCCCAGATCGAAACTCCAGAAACGATAGGCTGTTGTAGTTCAACAAAGGATTAGGAAACCTACGATAAGATCGTCAGTATGAGGACTACCGAGTAAAAGAGCCAGCCGAGGATCCCGCCAACGTAGTAGTAACGACAAGAAAAAAGATCAAACAGCATGCACACACGGAGCTGAAAAAACAAAAACACACAATCAAATGGTCAACAAGAAGAATCTAACAAGGCGTGTGATCGTGGGTGATTAATTTTTACCACATTGAAAAATAAGAAACTTCACCGTTTCATGTTTTAAGAGTCGAGAAACAGTCGAAAAGGTGACTCTATCTCTTTCAAATTTGACACAAGCGTGAAAGGACAAGCGCTTGGTGATCCTTTAAAATTTAGGGAGTCAGAAAAGATCAAATGACTACTCAGGAATACTAGGCAAAAGGGTGTAGCAAATAACCGTGAACTGCGATATACACCTTGGTTTTAATAATGAAAGAGAAATCAACCAAGGACTTTCCGTACGTGCAGGAAATCTCCCCAAATGCTGTGTTTGATGTATCACGGGTATAGGGCGGCAGACTCGGCTTCCTATGGATAAAGGATTGAAACCTAGTAGGGTCTCCCTTTATATACGCGACGGTACGGGGAGCACAAGTCCGTACTAGCGCTGTCTAAAGCCAAGAGGCGAACGCGGCCTACTAGGTTTAAAGACGTCGGAACACGTCTCTAGCCTAGACCTCTAAATGTGTTTCGTTAGATTTCAATGCTGCCTTAGTGTAAATTGAGTAAATTTTAAAGTTTATCTTCAATTACGTTTTAGTTTTTAGGCCCTAACGAATGTGTTGTCTCAAAAATCTCCTAAATGCAAAACTACATGCCACAGTATGTCATTTTGTTCGATGAAAGCTAGTTACAGAAGAGTTGAGAGCTTTTTACACAAAAAAATGACCAGAAGACAATCAGTGATATCTCTAATGCAGCTAATGAAACTAAAAACTTTTCTTTCAAAGTCACTAATTGCTAATGACAACGAAAATATTTTAATCTACACTAATCAATCAAAATCAAAAAATATTTTTTTATTTTCAATGTTTGATAGCTAGATGCACTAAACAAACTGAAAAAAAATAAGAAGAAATTCGAGAAATGATAATAAGAGAGCAAAAACAAGCAGATTTCACTCAATGGCACAAACAATCAAATCTCAAATCAACAAAAAGTCTCTCAAAACCAAGAAAAGTCCCAAAGACACTAATGAGTCGTGTGATCTAGGCCCAAAATGAAGCAAAGCGAAATTCGAATGAAAACGAAATCAATTACTCAAAAAGTGCAATAAGATGATAAACAACTGTCAAACGAATGCAAGGAAGCAATCCCAAAGTCGACTGAATGAATGAAAACCAAAAACTCCCAAGGGAGGCTTGACTCACAAAAGCACCTAGATGCCCTAGGTCTTGAATGCAAAATCGAAAGAAATAGGCAAAGAACCAAAAGGATGGAGGTTACAATCAGTCAAACTAGACTCCAGTGCACTCAAACAGCCGAAAAAACAAGATCAAAATCACAATTCAGTCCCAGAAAGCATGAAACATAGCAAAACCTAATAGCTCACAGGATTGGTGCGATTGTGAGCTTTAAATTAGCGCCAGAAAGGAAATGGCGCAGGTGATACACAGGATACCTGCGCCAATGGGCGCGATTGTAACGCTGAAAAGCGCACCAGCCGAGTTCACTATGGAAAAATGAAAAACAAGCAATCTCAGACACAAACAAGTGATGACAAGGCTAAAAAAAAGCCAAACAAGCAGGAAAAACCAGTGCAAAGAGCTGACCAAGCAAGCAAGACCAAGAAGTTGACCAGAAAGAGAAGACAAAACTCCAAGTTGTTTAGTCCGTAAACCAAACCGGAGATTGACTAAAGCAATGTTGATCTACTTCGCTAATGCAGAGCAAAAGCATTTCGAAGGCTATCTCGCTGTGCTTCAGGCTCCGTCTATAGCTTACAAATCAAACAAAAAGCTTATTCCCCAGTGGATTCGCCAAATTGTTGAGGAGGTAAATCCCCTCTGCAGACAGAGGCGATCCCTACTAGCCCAAATCGGGACTAGCAACAATCAAACACACTACAGTGCAGGTTCCTAATCTTAAATAAACTGACTTGCGAGGAAGGCTTACCTGGAATCCAACGTTGTTGTTTGTAGAAGAGGTGGTGCTATTGTTCCTTTGCCCTGGCATATCACAATCCTCACGATCTCCATGGTCGGACACCTGCACATGCAAGAAACAACACAAACGCAAGCATAAAATCCAGTATATACAACTATATGTCAGTCGAAGAGGAGATAACTCATGAACATAATCAAGAACAAGAGTGGAACCATAACCAATAGTTGCTTATCATTAAAGAGTCAAAAGAAGAATACAACCATAGCTTTGACGCAGCACTCTCCTTTGGCAGGTTGTCAGCAAAACATGTCTCGATAAAGCCTGTCAAGGATGGGACAAGCCTCTCTCTCTGGATACTTGGCAATAGTCTCCTTGCTTGGATTTGGCCTTAAGGGAATCAAGAAGGCTCTTGCAGCATAAGGATGTGAAAGCTCTTGGGAACTTGGAGATTAGCTTGCCATGGAGAAGAGCAAGATTTTATAGAAGGAGGAAGGGGAGTTGGGATCCCTATAATTATGGGATTGGCCCTATCATCAAGGAAGCTTCCATGAGAGGTGGAAAACCACTTCCTCTCTATGGAAATCCGTAGCCAAACCTCCCAACTCAAGATAGATATCAGTCCGGGGATTTTTTAGGACGAAACTTCCACCATTTATTTTTAAAAAACACCTCTTAATATGGTCGGCGTGGGTGCGACTCTATGACAGAGCGCCAATTGGTGCACCCTCTTTGGAGGATTTTCCCCATTGGCGCAAGGGCTGAACTGTGGAACCGTGCCAATGGAAAAATAGCTATTTTTAGGGTTTTTTGCAGGGAGATGTCTTCAGGGAAATGAAATCTCATCTTCAGAGGGATGCAATGAAAGTATTTTCAATTCTTGTCTCTGCTCACAAGTCACGGAATGAGCCCTCTAATGTGCGGGATGGGGATTGCAGGGACGGTGACAAATTGTTGTGTAACACCGCCAATCTGTATCCAATATCATAAGAGACAACGTGGCTGGTCTACGTGAAAGAGCATCTGCTACCACGTTGTTCTTACCCTTGACATACTCAATGTCAAATTCATATGCCTGGATCTTACTGATCCACTTCTGCTGCCTCTCTTGTAGCTGCTTCTGCTCCAAAAAGAACCTGAGGCTGTTGTGATCAGTCCTCACCCTAAACCTGTTACCCACTAAGTACTGTCGGAATTTGGCCAATGCATGCATAATGGCAAACATCTCCTTGTCGTATATATAATACAACCTCTCGTGTGGAAGGAGCTTCCAGCTCTTAAAGGCTATAGGGTGTCCTCCCTGCATCAATACTGCACCGATCCCCTCTCCCGATGCATCACACTCCAAAACAAATGGCTGCGTAAAATCCGGCAATGCAAGCACTGGGTAGCTGCTCATCACCTCCTTGAGATTGTTAAAGGCTCGCTGCGCTGTATCTGACCAACTGAATGCCCCCTTCTTCTTCAAATCCATAAGGGGTGTAGCAAGCTGTGAGAAACTCCTGATGAACTTCCTGTAATAATTAAAAATACCAATCAATCCCCGAAGTTCCATCACATTCCTTGGCTCCAGCCAATCTCTGATGGCCCTGATATTCTCCTCATGGACTCTCACTCCATCCACCCCTATGATATGTCCCAAGTACAACATCTCTGACAACCCAAACTCACACTTGGAGAGCTTTGCATAGAACTGCTGCTCCTCCAAAATGCGCAACATTGCCTCAATGTGCTGGAGATGCTCCTCCCAAGTCCTGCTGTAAATGAGGATATCATCAAAGAACACCAACACAAACTTCCTCAAGTGACTACGGAAGATGTGGTTCATGCAAGACTGGAATGTTGCTGGTGCGTTGGTTAGCCCGAAGGGCATCACCAAAAACTCAAAGTGCCCATAGTGACACCTGAAGGTGGTCTTGCGAATGTCCTGTTCCCTCATGCGAATATGATGGTACCCCGATCTCAAATCAATCTTTGAGAAGAATCGAGCTCCTCTCAACTCATCCATCAACTCATTGATCCTGGGTATAGGGTACTTGTTCTTCAGGGTCTTCTTGTTCAGGGTCCTGTAGTCAATACACATCCTCAAAGTGTCATCCTTCTTCTTCACCAACACCACAGAAGAAGAAAAAGGACTTGTACTCCGCCGGATGTGCCCAAGAGCCAGCAACTCCTGGATGGCCCGCTCAATCTCATCCCGATAGGCTTTGGGGTGCCTATAGGGTGTGGTAATCACTGCCTAAATATCCTGCTCCAACTCAATAATGTGCTCAAACCCCCGATCTGGTGGTCGGCCTCGTGGTATATCCCCGAACACTGTGTCATACCTATCAAGGATGGCTTGTATATCAGGATGAACGGCCTAACTGGTAGTCCCTGCCTCTGATGCCTGCAACTCAACCGCCCACTCTATGTCTCCCTTCCGGAAATCTGCCTCCATCCATTGAGTCGAAACAGTCTGAGGTGGGTAAGTGTGCATCTCGCAGATCTTCTCATGCTTCCCAGTCTTCTTATCATCCCACTCCATCTCCAAGGCCTCCCAATCTGTGGTGACCTTCCCCAAAGTAATCAACCACTGAACACCCAATACCACATTAGTATCTGATATGTTTACCATGAAAAAATGGTCGGTCACGGTGTAGGTACCCATCGTCACTGCCAACTCTGGAACATACCGGGCACATTGCATCGTCTGAGCTCCTGGGAATAAAACTAAAAATCCATCAAAGCTCTCTGTCATTACACCTCTCCGCTCAACCATCTGTGCATTGATAAAGTTGTGGGTTGCCCCACTGTCAACCAAAACTAATACTCGCTGACCATGTACTGTCCCCCGTACGCGCAACGTCAAATACTTAGGAACTCCTCGCAATGCTGCAAGGGTCCCCCCTATGGGTGCAAAAGTTGCACCTCCTGCTCCTGGAGGTGGTGGTGGCAACTGATCCTAGGTTGTCTGACTGTCTCCTGCCTCCATGTCATCCTCCTCATCCTCTTCCCCGCTACTCTCGGAGAAGACCTCAATGAAGTTTTCTTTGCTAGCAGTACATCTATGTCCCGGTGCCCACGGCTCTTGACAGGTAAAGCACAACCGTTTCTTCTTCAACTCTCTCCTGGCATCATCATCCATCTGTGCCCATCCTGGATTCCCCTTTGGAGGTAGAATCCTCACATCCTTCCCCTTGGGCTAGAAGCCCTGTCTCTGGGGGTAAGGTGTCCAAGTCCTGGGCAATGCATCCTGAAAATCCCGGGTCCTACTAATAGCATCCTGGAGTGTGGCTGGTCTAGTAGATCTGACTAGACCCCGAAGTGGCTCTACTAACCCCTCCACAAACATATAGATCATCCGTGCCACGGATAGATCTGGCACCATCATTAAAACCCTCAAGAAGTCTGCAATGTATGTCTCTGGGCTCCCGGTCTGTTTGAGCCTCGTCAACTCAACAAAGTGTTGTTCTGGATCCCTCCAGTCAAACCTCTCTATCAACCTCCTGGTAAACTCGTCATATGTCGTCACTACAGAATGTCTGAGTGTAACCATCCCATGAAACCACCAGTACTGGGCCTCACCATCCAAATTTAAAGTCACCACCTTGATGGCCTCCGTCTCCGACATCTGGTTAAGCTGGAAATAGATGTCCAACTTCTCAACCCAAGACTTCGTCGAACTGTTTGATGAGCCATCAAACGTAGGCAAGTGGAATCTGCTAGCTGTGCAGTGGGTATCTCCGTCATGATAATGTCGATGCCCTCTATGATGGTCGCAGGGTATACTCTCCCGCTAAAGCTGAACAAAATCTCTAAACGAGATAGCATCCCTGAACTCCTACCCATAGGCCTGATACTTTGCAAAATAATCACCCATATGTCCGGGCTCTGCCTCCTGCTGGGCTCCCAAGAAAGTGGGCATGGTAGAGAATGTAGGTGCATGTGAAGCCAACAGTTGAGTAGTATCATGCTGTGTAGCACCATGCTCCGGCAAATGGTGGGATGTACTCGATCCCTCTCCTACCTGGAAAACCCGTGGGGTCTCACGCTGTCTAGCCTCCACAGCGGTGAATCTCTGACCCATCACCTCAATTTGTCTCACTAGATCCTGCACTGAGTTGAGGAGTGCCTCCCCAAACTTTTTTGCCTCACTATCATCTGCCATCGGCTCTCTCTACTCTGAATTTAGCACAGGCTCCCCCTACTCTACGTCTGTCCCAGGCTCCTCCTGTTTTGTGTCCACCACCCGAACACAGTCTCCCTCTCCGTAGGTGTTCTCCAACCTATGCTCATGATCTATGTACTTTCTGCCTCTATAAAAAATTTAGGGCCTCTTTCCCAGTGTCATAGACAACTAGCTCCACAGGTTGAGCCAGAACTATGCTCTGATATCACTGTAATATCCCGTTTCGGGGATATCTCTAAAACACAAACAAACTCCAACCAGAGATGGACTGGGAGGGCATTTACTAGATATTTCACCTTTGTGAAGAGAGTGAGTTCTGGAGGCTACCTGGCCCTTTCCATACTCTGTCTAAGAGTATGAAATAAACACACCAAGTGGTATAGAACTAGAATGCCCGAAAATACATAAAGATAACAGTAAAGTAGACATACAATAGCATAGATAGAATGTACGACAAATCATCCAGAAATATAGAGAGAGAATGCTAAGCCATTTTATTATACTGAGAAATATAATGAAGTACAATAAGTGATCAGTGTGATGGCACCTAATCTTGCTCAAGGCAAGTGAAGAAATACTCTCAGAACATCAAAAAATGGATGCTCTCTGAACTGCATCCCAGCTGCTGGAAAACTGCCATGTAGCTGCTACTACTGAACTGAACTGGTGACTTGGGGCTGAGCCCCTTTCCATAATGAAAATATGGAATCCACCTCTACTCATCAACCACAGCAAAACCCAGAAATCATATCTGAAATGGCTGACCCCCAAAAATCACCCCCCTTGGGGAATTATGCTGCACTCCAAGGCTCTGTGCAGAGGTTGAATAGGAACAACTGAAATACGGCCTCAAACTCCACAAAAATCCTCCCAAAGGAAAAGGTTGATCCTCTGCTCGATCTCTAGGCTCAAAAACCCTGCAAGAAACTCAATCCAGAGCTCCTCCTGAATGGACTGCGTCCTCCCTCTCAATGACTGCACAGTCTCTAAATGCACAGTCTCCAAACACCAATACTCCCACCAAACGCTGAAGAAAATACCTTGCTCGAGCAGGCACTCGAAGTCCCCTGGGGCTAAGGGCGAGATCTCCGATTGGAGACACTCAATGCACTAAACAGTGCTACAGACAGGCTAAACATCCAGCGTGCTCAATAAGTCAAAATGACCAGCTCAATATCATCAACAACGAATAAATAAAATGAGGAGGCTCTCCCCTCTATATATCATGAGCCCCTCTCAACCCTAATGCTCACCTCCTCCAACTTTGCCACGTGCTCCCTCTTGGCCTGCGCAGTCCCTCCATGTGTCTACGTGGGCCCCCCTCTCTGTGTGGTCTCTTGGCCCCCTTGGCTCACTTAAGTTATAACATTGTGCTACTAGGGAGTGAACTTTTATTTCTAAAGTGAGTTATGTCTCCCCTACTCACCTTTTTATTCATGAATAAACTATAGACGGAAAAATTGAGCAAAATCGAATATTCCAATTAGCCATAGCTAATTATGAATATTACATGAAATGGTTTATGAGCTTACAAAAAATTCATAAAAATGAAAAAAGAGAAGAAACAATGCTAAACATCATACCACAGGTATCCCAAAGAAGTTGCAACTCTTCATTAATTTCTGGCCAAACTGATTACACTATAGTCCTCGATCAATACAACAGCATCCAACTGATTCAAACCTCTAAAAATTATTCAAAAATTACATGATATATACCTAAAAAAACCTCTCCCAACCTCAGGGGTTGAATCCATGAGAGGAGAAGCTGATCCACCAAAGTATGAACTGAAACCTAGAGTGTAGGGTGGTCAAACTGACTCATTCCTAATTTTAGTGAAATTGATTAATTTATCCCAAAAATACACTTTTGCCCAACCTCTGGTAACTTAAAGTGAGATAATTAAATTTACATGAATCAATTACATCAGTAAAATCCATCAAATGCATTGACCAACTGAGAAAAAGTCAAAATCTGGAAAATATCAGTGAATTGGCAAAAGCACGATGCCAACTTCAAGTCAACTTTTGAGGTGGTTATCGATGTCCAAATTGAGCTCAGGATAGCTCATTGGAAATAATCTCCTGTCTATTTTCAAAAAATTTACTTGGTTTCCAAAAAATATTATTTTTATCCCTCCAAAATTTTAATCTCCCAAGACTGTTCAGGGGAGCAGCGCAAGTGTCAAGTTCGCCCTCAAAATGCCAGGTGCGCCCTCAAACTTGAAGTTGATTTTTGGATGGGTTCTAGAACTCAAAATTGAGCTCATGATAGTGAATTGGAAATATCTCTCTCTTGGATACACAATTCACCTATCAAGCACTGAAAATGATCAAGTATAGCCCCTCAAGAATCAATTCTCCCAAGACTAGTCAAAAAGTGCAGAATGAGGGTGGAAAATGTCGTATTGTTTTTCAGAACGTTTGGAGGCCTTCTGAAACTCCAAATTGAGCTCATGATAGCTCATTGGAAAAATATTCCAGTATATTTATCATTTTTCCTATTAATCAAGTCATTTGGACATACCATAAGGTAGAAATATTGATGTTTGCAATGTGACTCCAGAAGTGCATCAACTCTCCTGTAGGAACTGTATTTTTGACGTTTCTCCAAAACCATGACACCTGTGTAAAAACTGAAGGATTTTTTTATTCCTTGACCTATAATGGACAAACACCTCTTTCACGTTTTTCAAATTCATAACAATTTGGTCAGAAACATAGTTTGAAGAAAAACTAGCCCTATGTGTGGCAAATGATTTGTCCCTTGGAATGATTTCTTGCAAAATGACATAGACATTATGTTTATGAGTTGGAATGGCCTCATAATTTCTGATATGATCTCTCTTATGCCTCCTCTTCTCAGATGTCTCTGATTCAATAGAAAACTCTAGCTCAATGGGAGAGGAAATTAGGGTTTAGTGTATGTAAAACACGGGATTTGGGAAATTTATAAGAATGAAGGGAAATAAAGGGGATAGGGGGCTTCTAAATTCTGAGGAAAATATTTGGAGGTAGGGAGGGATGTTAAGAAGTAGGGGAAATTTTAATGTCAAGGATTGATTGAGGGGAAGGGTTCCAAAAGGGAAAAACATAGGCCTAGTCTCGAAAAGGGTCAAATTGTAGCAATAGGCTAGGGCTTGTGGGAAAATGATGATTTTGAGGGATAGGAGTGATGGGAAGCATTTATGAAGGTATTTTAAGGATAGGGGAAGGTGTAATAGCATCAGGATACTTGTTGATGATTTAACAATGGAAGTCATGAAACAAGAAAAATGTCCTCAAAACCCTAGGAGAGGGAAATGAGCTTTCCAAGCACAACTGGGAGACAAATATGGTAAACACAAAACCACTTACTTGGAAATGATAGTTTGGAACCTGAAATTGTTGAAGACCTTTGACTATTACTACTCCTTCAAAAGATGAATTTTATGGTGAAATGACCAATTTTCATGATTTTGACCCTATGACCTAATGATGACACAACATGGAAGAATGAGATGAATGATGGCCATGATGACTATGGGACTATTTCAACAATCATGGCCTAACCATGATGATGTTCATTGACCATGGAATTGAAAGGAGTAGTAATTATCTCAATGCCCTAATCAGTGACCAAATTTTTGCATGAACTAGTGCAATGATAAAAAAAAATTGAATAAGACCTCTAGCATGACAAGAAATGAGGATTTTTCATAATTGATGGCAGGATGAAAATACTGACACTAACATTGGCATTATTGGGGATGATAGTTCTAAAAGAGGTGTCAAGAAACACAAAACTATGGATTTTGTAGATCAATGCCTTGTCCATTAGGCCAATACGGTAAAAAAACTTAAACTAATAAGCCTGACTGAAAACTGATAACTTAGAAAACATAGACTGACTCAATACAACTAAAATGACTTAAAATTGACTCAATACTAACTTACTTGACTGAAAACTGAAATTTTTGAAATGGCAAAAAATCAGTGAAGCTCCATGGCCTTCACGGGCTCCAAAATCCAGTTATTCTCTACTTCACACTTGCAGAAAATGTAAGCTGAAAGAAACTTGTTGCTCAAAAAAAAAATCAAATCAAATTGAAATGATACCAAACTACTCTAATCTCCTGCACAATTTTTTATTAGGTAAAATTATCCTTCCAGTGTAACCAATCTAACAGATGGCTACTTACTGAAATTATGCTCTCACTTTCCTCAAGCAGACAGAATGATGTACATGTAGGAAACTCACGATAAAAACTAAAACCAAGACTTATTTTGATAAACAAGACAACATTCACCTTCTCCAATTCTTGCAAAAGACTGCTCAATGGATCTTGAAAATCATGAAGCATTACCTTTTGTAGATCAAAAAAAGGAGACGAGTAAGGATTATTCCCATATGGCTATAAAAAAATAGCAAAAGGATCCTCCATAATCTTTTTAACAGTCCACATCTATGGGATCTGGGACAAACTCCTTTTCATCAACATACTTTTAATTTTCTGAACCTTGAGGAATATATGTATCTGCAAGGGGCTCTAAAACAACTTATTATTTATCACTGCTCTCCTCTTCATAATCACTTGGAAATTGACAAGACTCTATAATAACATCATCATTCTTAAATCATGGAATATGGATTTGAAAATTTAGTATCTGATTTATTTCTTCTTCGGTCAAAGGAGGAAGTACTTTTATTTTTCTTCGAATGAAACAATAATTTTCTTCTCTCCCTCCTAAAGATTCACAAGGATATTGAATATCTTCTTTAGTCTCAAGAAAAGGAGGATATAAATTTTCATTAGACTGCTGATTTATTTCATGTGGTTTCATTTGACTATCAATATGCAAAATTATTTCATCTTCAAGCAAAAAGGAAGCTACTATATGTTGAATATGATCTTGTGTATCAAAGTAACCAACTTCTTCAGATTTCTATTGAAGGGAGAAATCATAGAAGGCTTCAATTATCTCTTCATCATTCATGCATCCAATATCATCAATACTCTCAAGATATGCAATAAAACCTTCACTTTAATCACAACATCTTTATAAGAGATATAAAGAAATATTAGAGTTCACATATTGTTTGGAGAACATCTTATGGAAACCCTTAAGAGAATATAAACTTCCTTCTGGTAACGTTCATACCATACCCTAGATTTATCTTCAAGAGTAGCCATAAAAACCTTCATGAGATAGTGTTCAGGAAACTCAACTCTCTGTCTACATACATGTACATGAAACTTTACTAAATGCAGGTCAACATCATCTTTCTCTTCATATTTGAATATGGGAAGATGTGTAAACCAATCAACATAAGGCATAAGATTTGGAAATCCATGGATTTGAGATGGATCCATAGGAGCATACCTAGGATTTTTTCTTGCAATAGAACTCATCTCGACAACAATGAAGTCACCAAGAAGTCTATTCAAATTACCAGTTCTTGAAAAGTGGATTTGACATGAAAATTTTGAACGTTTGGATTGTTCGACATTGTAGTCACCAAGTGAATGTTGCACAACCTTCTTGTGCATGATCATTGTTCACCATCAACAATCATATCTGATATTTGTCATTCTTTCCCATGGAGAAATTGTCTTTTTGCCTCCCAGGAAATGATGCCAGTATGTTATCACTTCGCCAGATCTCTAAGGTTGAAGAATAAATCCCAATAGAGGTAACCATAGACCAATATTTTGCCTTGGTATCTAGCTCTAAAAAACTGAAGAGGGCTCTCTCCACAAAAATCACAGCCAAGAGGGCTGGATGAAAATGTTTTAGGCTAGCTATGAAATGCAGAAGGGTTTGTTTTGTTTTGATTGGGTTTGCTGGATGAGGATTAGGTCACAGAGGCTAAGTCAAGGAAAATAAGATGGGAATTGCAGTCCATTCAGTGGGGAAAGGTAGGTAGAAATATTAAAACTTTAAGGTGATTTTGTGAGATGTTTTCATACTAATGAGGAGCTACGAAGGGCATAAGAGATGTATTATTCCTAAACTGAAGAAAATGGACAAATTATGAAGACTTTCCCAAAACAGAGCATGAAAGAACATGTATTCTACCTATCAAATTGAAAATCATCATATAATAGACATGAAATGTTTTATGAGCTAAAAAAATATTCATAAAAATGAAACAAGATAAGAAAAAATTCCAAACATCCATACCATAGGTATCCCAAAGAAATAGTTGCAACTCTTCATTAATTTATGGACAAACTAATTACACTATAGTCCTTGATCAATACAACAACATCCATCTGATCACAACCTATGAAAATGATTCAAAAATTACATTATATAGACCTAAAACAACCTCTCCCAACCTCAGGGCTTGAATCCATGAGAGGAGGAGATGATCCACCAAAGTTTCAACCGAAATCTAGAGTGTAGGGTGGTCAAACTGACTCATTCCTAATTTTAGTGAAACTGATTCATTTATCCCAAAAATATAATTTTACCCAATATATATACCTATAGTAACTAAAAGTGACATAATTAAATTTACATGAATCAATTACATCAGTAAAATACTTCAAATCCATTGACCAACTGAGAATAATTCAAAATTTGGAAAATATCAGTGAACTGGCAAAAGTGCAGTGCCAACTTCAAGTCAACGTTTGAGGGGGTTTCCGATGTCAAAATTGAGCTTAGGATAGCTCATTGGAAATAATTTCCTATCTAGTTTTCAAAAATGTACTTGGTTTCTAAAAATGATTATTTTTAGCCCTCCAAATGTTAAATCTCCTAAGACTAGTTAGGTGCACAATGCCAATTTCAGGTTCACCCTCAAAATGCCAGGTGCGCCTTCCCAGTGCCAGGTGTGCCAACCAACTTGAATTTGAGTTTTGGATGGGCTCCTGAACTTTAAATTGAGCTCATAATAGTGCATTTGAAATATATCTCTCTTGGCTACACAATGGGCCTATCAAGCACTGAAAATGATCAAGTATAGCCCCTCAAGAATCAATTCTCGCAAGACTAGTCAAAAAGTGGAGAATGAGGGTGAAAAAATGCAATATTCTTTTGTAGAAAATGTTTAGAGGCCTTCCTCAACTCCAAATGGATCTCATGATAGCTCATTGGAAATATCTTCTAGTCTAGTTATCATTTGAAATTTTAATCAAGTTATTTGGACACTCCATTAAGGAGAAATATTGATTTTCCCAATGTGAATTCAGAAGTGGAGCAACTCTCCTGTAACAACTGTATTTTTGAAATTTCTCCAAAACCATGACACCTGTGTAAAAAATGAAGGAGATTTTTATTCCTTGAGCTATAATGGACAACCACCTCTTTCACATTTGTAAAATTCATCACCATTTGGTCAAAAACATAGTTTGAAGAAAAACTAGCCCTATGTGTGGCAAATGATTTGTCCCTTGGCATGATTTCTTGAAAAATGATGGAGACATGATGTTTATGAGCTAGAATGGAATAATAATTTCTTATATGACCTCCCTTATGCCTCCTATTCTCATATGTATTTTATTCCATAACAAACCCTAGCTCAATAAGAGAGGAAATTAGGGTTTAGTGTATGCAAAACAAAGGATTTGAGCAATTTATAAGAATGAAGGGAAATAAAGGGGATAGGGGGCTTATAAATTCTAAGGAAAATATTTGGAGGTAGGGAGGATGTCAAGAAGTAGGGGAAAGTGGAATTTCAAGGATTTAGTGAGGGGAAGGGGTCAAAAAGGGCAAAACATAGGCCTAGTCTCGAAAAGTGTCAAATTGTAGCAATAGGCTAGGGCTTGTGGAAAAATGATTATTTTGAGGGATAGGAATGATGAGAAGTGTTTAGGAAGGTATTTTAAGGATGGGGGAAGGTGTAATAGCATCAAGATACAATTCTTGTTAATTATTTAACCATGGAAGTCATGAAACCAAGAAAAATGTCCTCAAAACTCTAGGAGAGGGAAATGAGCTTTCCAAGCACAACTAAGAGACAAATATGGTAAACACAAAACCACTTACTTGGAAATGATAGTTTGGAACCTGGAATTTTTTAAGACTTTTACTATTACTACTCTTTCAAAATATGAATTTGATGGTGAAATGACCAATTTTCCTGATTTTGACCGTATGACCTAATGATGACACAACATGGAAGAATGAGTTGAATGATGACCATGATGACAATGGAACTCTTTCAACAATGAATGAAATAACCATGATGATGTTAATTGACCATGGAAGTGAAAGGAGTAGTAATTATATTGATACCCTAATCAGTGACCAATTTTTTGTGTAATATTCCAAAAATTTAGCCTTCAGCTAAATGGAATATTATAGATTGTTTTATCACTAGGTAGGTGAATAAGTGGGTGGGGAGGCCCATAAATCTTCTTAGAAGCAATAAAAACACTTCAAGTGTGAAAGGAGACCTTTTAAGAAGTTAAATAAAGCACCTCTAAGTGTGAACAGGGGTTGGATCACGTTGATTTAGTCAACTTTGACCAAGTCAACAGTGTTGTTACGGAGGAGTGGAGATTAAATGAGGAATAATGCAATTTTGGAGGGAGATTGATTTCATGAAGGAAATGACCTAATTGAGTGGGGCCAAGGGAAATGAAGCTCATAATATATATAAGTAAGAGGATGGCAGCCATATGGGGTTATTTTTTTGGATTATTATTTTGTATATGGTCTGTTTAGACTACTTGCATTCTTCCATTGTTTAGTTGAGATTGTTGTGCTATTTAGCATTGGGTGTTCCTGAGTGGGAATCCCGCCTCTTTCCTTGAGAGGCCTCTTGGAATAGCATTTCGTTCATTTCCACATTCAAGTTTTTAGGCCAAGCTACAACTTCTTCATCAGCGCAGTTTTTGCAGGTTATTGTGTTGTGCTGCAGGATGTTGCAGTGGAGGGTTTAGAAACCCCCTTTTTGAGCTAGTTTCTCATTGGAGGAAGGATTACTTCACTTGGGAGATCAGTTTTGAGAGATCTTGGACACATTTCAGATATTTGGCACCAGGCCAACTATTTCCCATCATTTACAACATTTTTCTACCTGGGAATTGCGTTATTTTGGATGGTAGCTTCTGTGAGGGATCTTGTGGATCCTTTGGAGTGTTTCCTTGTGATTGGGGGGTTCAGCCTTTCATTAGAGGAGACCTTTGAGGGGATATACATCCGATATACAATATTTCAGACCTCTACACTCATGTGCTTTATTTTTCATTGAATCTTCAACCCTAGGGCTTTAGATCCCATCTTATACAGGGTGTATTTCTGAAAACCCTTTCCAGGTTCTCTATAGGAGCTTAGATCTGTATTTTTCATATCTTTTGTGACATATAACATCCCTACATATTTTTTACATTCCTTTGTTGTATTAGTGTATTTAAAACTACACTGTAGCAGTCTCCCATCATTTTGTATTGTAGTAGCAGTTCATATTCAGGAGTGATTGCTTATGGGAGGCTTATTTCCTCATTGTATATGATTCTTGCCTCACTATTTTGTGTGGATTTGTTGATTTAATACATGATGTTATGTCTCCATATTAGTCTCTAATATTAATAAGTTTATTTACACTACTATTTCCAGTTTTATGTTCATATATTGATGCTTCCCCATTTGGGAATATTACAGTGGTATCAGAGCATAATCTTGGCTCAGCTTGTGCATTTAGCCAATATGTCACCATAAGGAGAAGATTCTCTCAAATAATAGGAGATGTACAGAAAATACAAGAAGAAGACTCCATTATTCGAAGGAAGAGGGGAAGAGGAGCTCTCAAAGATTATTTTTCAAACTATGCAGAGCATTAAGGAAGATCTCAAGAAGATGAGAAGGGAGATGTGTAGAGAATCTCCAAGAGAGTTTGAATCTAAAGAAAACTCTAGATTTTCACATGGTGATTGTGAGCATGCAGCCACACATTATGATTCACAGTGCATTCATATGCCCAGATCTACTGTGAGGGAAATGGAAGAAGAATAATGCCTAGGATGGAAACTCTTAGTGATTATTTGCAAGAATATGAATCTCAAACTAAGAGGTTCAAAGATCACATCACCTTCCAAGAGTTTTGCAAGATCAAGGAGGAAAGGAGTCAACAGCATGATGTGGGTAGATTATTTCTACCTACTTTTGATGGTTCACCTAAATGTTCAGCTAGGGCTTGGGTGGAGGAGCTAGACACCTATTTGCAGCAACACCAAGTTTGAGAGAATGAAGCCATCAAAGTTGCAGCACTGCATTTCGGAGGTAAGGCCTATGCTTGGGGGATATTTGAGTCATTTTCCTTAAAAAATGCACATACATGTACCTATGCAAAGTTCACTAGGATACTAGTGGAAAGGTTTGATGGAAAACATTCTGAAACACCTTTGATGGAGCTAAACAAACCAAAAAATTTCAAGGTTTGGAAGGACCAACAAACTCAACTCCACTTCAGAAACTTGTTGAAGAGGCTAACATATTTCATAATACTTTTCTAGAGGCAAGATATCTATCTCATATTCTTTGGAAAGAGGGCATGGAGATCCATTTTTCAAAGAAGGATCCTCTTTTTGAAAATTTGTCCCCTCACATTAAAGAGGAAGAGAATGTTGGAGGCAACAACGCTATCATATCTAGGGCATATCTGACACCTCATGTAGAGGTAGATGGGTCCATTTCTCCAATGAGAGTAGTTCTTGTATCATTGCAAGAAGCTCCAAAGGATCTCATATGTGGAGATCAAGGCACAATCCATGAACAACATGTACCATTACTGACAGATTGTGAAACCTTGCAGATGAAAGGAGAAGGTAGGGAGTAAGGTGAGCATCACATGATTAGGATTGCACACCCCTATCTATTTCAGAAGATTGATGCACATAAGAGGCAGATTGATTTGCATAGTAAGGGTAGGGACAAATTTTTCCATTCATATATACAGTCTACTCTTGATAGTGATGTCTCATTGCATGGAGGCATTCCACCGGGAAGACCACTAGATCAAGGGATGATGAGAGATGCTTCACATTTGGTTGCACCACTCATTGATTCCAAAGGGTGAGGACCTTGGGAGGACTTGATATAGTGCTAAGAATCTTGGGTAGACTCAAGGAGAGGGGAAGCATTCTCCTAACATCATCATTACCCACTCTCATTTCAGATTCTGCGCGGTGGAAGGAGCAGCATGGGAAGGATTGCAACCTTCCAACTTTTACATTTGGCATGGGATATTTCAAAGAGGAGGACAACCATATGACAGATGTTCTTTGTGATCGATCATTAGCACTATCACTATGGAGGATAGATCCATATTGGAAATCCCAACTGTTGGTGGATTATTCCAAGGATATTTTTACTTGTATGATACTTGATGACCAACTACATGAGGAGGGATATTCAGTTAGAGATGAGTTCATATACTATCATGGTAGGATCTTCTTATCTAGAGCTTCCAAGCTCAAGGAGAAGTTACTACAAGCAGCTCATGAATATTTTCTCTTCAGCCACACTTATTCTATGAGAGCATACCACACCACCATGGAGGGGTACACTTGGGAAGTTTTTGAAGAGGAGATATATCAGCAGTTGAGGAGATGTATGGATCATGTGGATATGGAGGAGATACATAAATCTTTGGGGGATTTATCAAAACCACCTCTTTCCTCTTTGAGAATGAGAGGGGATTTATTTATGAGCCACTCCATTTGCATGACCAAAGCATATGGTAAGGATATTGTTTGGTTGCTTAATGATTTATGTAATCACTACAAGAAAAAAGGACATTGGTGAGGGGCAAAAAATGTCACCATAAGCTCACTGGTGAGGGTCAAAAGAGCATTTGTTACAAAAAACTGAACGTCACCAAAGGTGGCGTCACCGAAAGTATAAATGTCGTGGTGACATACAAGGTTCGTCACCAATAATGATTTATAATGACGGATAGTGACCATCACCGTTTCATATGAGAAATGATGATGGACAATAGCCTCCATCACCAAAAAATTAAACGTCACCAAAGGTGGCATCGCCGAAAGTATGTGTTGTGGTGACATTCAAGGTCCATCACGAATATTGATTATAATGATGGATAATGACCGTCACCATTTCATATGAACAACAACGATTTTTTGTGATGGACCTTTCATGGCCGTCACTATTGGTGCATATATATGGTGACGTTCGTTGACCATCACCATTTCATATTTGGTGAGGGTCAAAAAATGTCATGATAAGCTCATTGGTGACATCAAGGTCCATCACGAATAATGACTATAATGACAAACAATAACCCTCACCATTTCATATCAACAAAAAAAAATATGGTGACGGACCATTCATGGTCATCACTATTGATGCATATATATGGTGGCGCTCATTGATCTTCACCATTTCATATTTTGGTGAGGGTCGAAAAATCTCACCATAAGCTCATTGGTGATGGTCAAAAGAGAATTCATCACTAAAAAATAATCGCTGCCATTCCCTAATAATATCAGGGCACGATGGAATCGAACCACCAACCTCCTGCTTGTAAAGCAGGTGCTCTTCCATTGAGCTAACACCCTTTAAAGAATTAGACTTTAAACTAGAAATTTCCCCTAAAGGTGCAAATATAAACCAAAGGAATAGAAGATCTAGGAAGATCGAATTTTTCTAGAAATAACATGTTCAATATACATAATAAAAGACAATAAGAATAAATATGATATTCAATATACATAATAAAAATACAATAACTAAATTGATTAATTTCCTCTATGATACCTATTATTTACCAAAACTATTCATGATTAAATACTTAATATTTACCAAAACTACTAATGATTAAATACTTTTATAATTTCAAGAAGGACCATGATTTTCCTATTACAATTTTGTTGTCCTGTCATGTCATGATTTAATACAGATAATGTTTAAATACACACTGATTGGGATTTAATCCAATGAGTGTATATAAACATGTAAATTTTAGAAATGAACATTTTCATATTACAATACGATTTTAAAATGGACAGAGGCCATAATTAAACTTCTACGAAATAACCATTTATGACAATAGGATAATGAGAATCTCAGGAAGAAACCACTAAAATCATCTTGATTTCCACCTATATTACATTGAAAGCTTCAATGTTCTGGTTTATAATTAAATGCTTGTACCCAAGAAGAGTAGAGAAAGAGGAGATCAATAATAAGACGCTAACATAGATGATGATGACACTGGTATCTATTTGTGCTCTCCTCATGGTGTTTAATAGGGAGAAAATTCTATGTCTTAGCCAGCCCACCATAATTATTAACTTGGAGGGTAGATTTATAAAAAACACAACAACAAAATGGCCCACGAATGAGTAGATAGATGCACCCTCTAACCATTGGATTTTCATGGGGAATGATGCCCAAAGAGTTACAGAGGCAAGCTTCTATTTTGGCTATTAGTATTAGGTTATATTCAAAATGTTATACATGAACAAAATCTAAACAAACTTAGAAGCTAAAAAGTGGAAGTAAATATGGAGGCCATGTAAAGAAGAAAATTCTAGGCCAAATACAATTACCATCATGCCTATACAATGCAAATTGTGGGTTCCACGTACTAGTGAAGAGACTATTTTTCATCCTTGGACTTGTGATCGGTATTGGCTTCCTACAAAAAATGTATGACTCTCTTCATGTTGGCCAGTTGATGGGAAAGGTGCTTATGCAAAGGAGTCCTACTTTCAGAACCATGGTCATTTCCTCCTTGAAGAAGTCCACAAACTCAAGATACAAAACTTCAAGAAATCCATTATTTTTCTCTATTTTATTGCACACCCACTTCACAAGATCTTCATCCTCTCCAATTTCTCAATCTATTGGTTTTCTTCCCATCACCAGCTCCAAGATCACCACTCCGAAACTATAGGTGTCACTTTTTTCAGTCATTGCTCTGTATAAGTTATGTCTTCCTAAAATCCTTGCATTGGGGACTTTTTGTGTAGTTCTTCCTTCAAGTTCACTAAAAAAATAACACTAACAAACTCCACCATGTTGATAATGGTAATCTAGGAATGGAAGGAACACAATTAATGCCAACCACAAATGTTGAATTGTTGAAATGTACAGGATCTAACTAATGAAGCTCTTAACATCTATTGACTTCAATGAAGTAGGTTTACATCACTAAGAAATTAGATAATAACATAATATAGGCAATAAAATTTGGAGTGATATTTATAGTGAAATAGGGTATGAACTTGTGTTAAGATTGGCCACACTATATTGAAATTTGAAGTCCATAATGTGCAAAGATTAGCATATGTAGGCTATAAAAACAACCTTGCCATATCCCAACTAATCATTATCTCATGGAAATACTAGAACAAATGGAAAAGTTCTAATTTCTAAAATAAACTTGCATGGTTCAGCTTTCCAGTGCTAACAAGTATATTGTTTATTCTAATTTCTAAGAGTGCACTTTACCAGTATTCATTCATAACAAGCACTCATCTTTAGATTACTTGTCAATAGAATGTACTTGTTTTTATCACCTTTGGATATTAAAAAAAAATTCTTACTATCCCACCCCAATCTATTCAAAGTGCATAATTTCACAATTTTTTTCTAGAACTCCATAAAAATATATCTATAGACAGGACCACCAAGCATGCCATAGACAACTTATTGATTGATGGTTGCCATAGGACATAGTCAGATACACTACTGTTGTCCAGGTAAATCCCCTCTGCGGACAAAGGCGATCCCTCTAGCCCTAGGTTGGGTCTAGCAACTACGAGAACATACTAACATCTACCTTCCTAGACTGTAAATGAAATTCAGAGCAAGGAAGATGTACTACCTCGTTCTGATGCTATGTTTTCGTCTTCCGTCGAAGCTTCTTGATCCGCTGCTCTTCTCAAGCTCGATACATGCTACTGCCAATGTTTGATTACCTGTACATATAGTCAAGATAACATGACAAGCGTAAAACCATGACAAACATAAAAACAATTACAACCTATCTAACTGATCAAGGAATGATAGAAATCTCATTATAGATGTAAACAAGAGTGGAAGATAAACATCAGATGCATTTTATTATGATAAAGACAAGGGGAGTTTACAACCAAGCCTTGATGTTGAGGCTCTCCTTTGGCAGGTTTGTATCCAAGCACGTTTGCAACACCCTCACACACAAAGGTCCAGGATCTCACTATGTTCCCAATCACAAAAAAAAAATCACACTCTGCACTATTCTCCCGAAGCTATGATTTCTTCTTCTCTATGCTAACGTTTTTAAGCTATTTGTTCAACTAGCACATCAATGGAAGATGGCTATATTTATAGAGGAGAGGAGGAGGTTAGGATCCCTACAATAGTGGAAGGGAGGCCTTATCCCTTGGGAGGTTTCCCCATAAGGTGGAAACAAGAGGCCAAAGGAGGAAGGCCGTGGTTATTCAATCGAACCACTCCCTATGACTCATCCACGAAGTTGTTGTGATTGAAACTTCACCTCTATTCTTAAAAAATTTTCCATAAACAGATCGACGCAGGTGCTTAACTGGGACAGAGCACCAACTAGTGCAGGCTCAGTGTTAATTTTCCAGCTCGACACGGGAGTGTAACTCGCTACTCGCGCTAAGGCAAAAATAGGTGTTTTTAGTGGTCTACTCAAGAAATGTTCAACAGAGGGAATGTTGTCCTCATGGCAAGGGATGAAATGATGGTATTTGCAAGGAATGACACTTCTAATTAGTCACATAAATGACCCTCCAATGTGTGAGATTGGGATTGCAGAAATACTGACAAATTACTGTGTAACAGATGCCCCCTAAAGCATGAAGTCCGAACATGAGTGAGGGGTGAAATTCTTTACAAGTACGTGCAAGGAACCAAACGCTGCTGTCAGGAGACCTGAAAATCAAGCATATATCCATAACTGAAATCTCTGTTGAAAATACATGAATCCATGGTATAGGCGCAGTTATCCATCAAGAAGAGGATCATGTGCATGGATCCTTAGCATGGACGTAGCCATCCGAATAAAGGGATCATATGAAATAGATCCACAGTATGGCCGCAGCCATCCTTATAGAAAGGATCAAACCAAGAAAACCCATGGTATGGTTGCAGCCATCCGTCTAAAGAATCATGTGTATAATCATGAATGACTCATCATTCCTCGTAACCTGGACTTTTGTGATCAAAGCCCAGGGTCTTGCGCTCCAACACCACCTGATCAAAGTACAAATTCCAACATGTGAATAGACGTGTTGAAGTCGAACATGCTAGAAAATCACTTGATTACCCGTCAATGATGTGAATCGTTAACAAGTGAGAGAGAAACCACCCATAATGTCAATGGCTCTCAAGGTACTACTAGTACGATCCACGGGATGTGAACAGTGATCTGAATTCAAACACCCGTGAAATCACCCGATCGAAGGCCAATGATGTGAAGCTATCATCGAATGCGAAGAAATTGCCATTAGGGCATGCAAGCTCTAAGGTACCAGAAAGGAGTCTCTAGATCAACTTCTCGGACAATGAGTTGAAGTCGATAGGAAGCGATCCGTCGAAGGAGGGTCATAATGAATCCCACATCATCGACACGAAACAGAGAAGGTAATATGAGTGTGACTTCAGACTGAAATAGAGGATCAAGGAATGTACAAACTGCAGAAGGATTTTCTCTTGAACATATTGGCGACACGACTCTGGAATTTGGCAGCATTTGACTCAAATAGGATCAGAGGTCATGTTGACAAAATTGGTAATTGAATGAGAGGCAAATGGATTTCCCAAACCCATGGAGGCAAAGTGACAGAGTGAAGATATCCCAACCCGACACGAACTGTAGACAAGTGTCATGTTCAAGAGTGACATACTGCTGACACAACTGATGAATAACTTCCATTTTCCCCCACCATTTTTGGCGAGTGCCTCTTTATTTTTACACAAGCTTGAAGAGGATAGCATATGCTTGTCATATAATTTTGTCCTTTGGACAAATCCAACCTAGTACATTTTACGAGCCTTAGGAAGGAGAAACTCGGTTAACGTCATGGTGACAATGTCCGATGTCATCAGAGTTTAACAAGTCTTAGAAAGGAAGAACTCGGCATATTTTCATGTTTAGAGAGTTTGAAAAGAAGGAAGAAAAGAAAACTCCAGCAGTCCCTTTTCGTAGGTAGTCTCACAGATCCGAAAAGGTAGAAAACTATGTCTGAGAGAACCTATTAGTCGCGATCGGCTAAGGTATTCCTTTTTCATAAATAATCTATCCCAGCATGAAAAAAGGGTAAACGTATACTGAGTAGATATCGTTTCGCAACCAACTTAACAAGTTCAAAACGACAAGTGTCTCCGCAATCTTTTCAATTTTAGAGAGTCATAAAAGTGCTGAAATATGACTCCTCCTGGAGGAACGAGTGGTATTAAGAGTAGCTACTGGTTCCGGTAATGGTGGAACTGCTCAGAACAGGTAAAGTTCAATAGGTTGGCTAACAAGACCACTCATTGCAGCGGTTCCTCAGGAATGGGTGAAACAACCAAGTGAAGGCATATGATCGGCCAAGGAGATGGTGACGGTGGAATGAGAAAACCAAGGCTCATCTGGAAAAGTAGGCTGATAAAATGGAAATCACAAGAGGGAATGGTTTCATTTTTACACAAGCTTGAAATCAGGAAACTCTGCTTGAAGTTGGTTTCATTTTTACACAAGCTTGAAACAACGATAAACTATGCTTGAAACCGATTTCATTTTTACACAAGCTTGAAATGGAAACAAACTATGCTTGAAAAAATATTTGCATGCCCCCAACATGGTGACTCAACTCGAGGTACATGCCCCCTCAAGCTTCAGTCCATGCACCTGAGTAAAAAGATGGAGGGAGTGAAGGTTCAGTTACGAGATCAAGAGAAGGACTCGACTGGGATTTTACAAGATCTTATCAAAGACTCAAATTGAACGGGAATGTGTTTCATTGTTTTAACGAGTTTGACACATTAAAATAACTATCCTCAAGACCTAATTCATTTTTTAACGAGGTTTACATAGAAGACGAACTATCCTCGGATGAGCTTGTTTCATTTTTAAAGGAGCTTAACACAAGAAAACGAACTCTGCTCCGACAACCTTGTTTCATTTTTAAGGAGCTTAACACAAGAAAACGAACTATGCTCCGATGACCTTGTTTCATTTTTTAAAGAGCTTGAAACAAGAAAACGAACTATGCTCCGACGACCTTGTTTCATTTTTTAAGGAGCTTGACACAATAAAACGAACTATGCTTCGAATACCTTGTTTCATGACGAATAAGAGGTCAAGGATTCCAAGAGGTTCGCATCGATGGGAGAACAACATCTTGGAAATCAGGACCCAATGCCCCCAGCACGCAATGCACAATGACACTATCACTGAATGTGGGCATGAGAAAGGTAGCCACATAATTAACCTGCGGCGGGGAGGACACAATCAGTGGATAAAGACCGGGAAGGGAAGATGGTGGGCTAGCTGCCATATCAGGACCAAAGAATTAAAGTTGATCAATGGTCACGAACTGACCTTTGTGTGGAAAAAAAATCACACGAAAGAGGGAAGAGACAAGCGCTCCCATGAAATAAGTATAGTCACGTCCCAAGAGTAAATTAAAATCCAAGGGGCCTGGAACAACCATCACGTCTATATAGACAGTTTTCCCTCCCAAAGTAATAGGGAACTTCAGAAGGATCCCTAACGGTTGACTAGTTCCTCTGTTAAAAGCCAACAGATTCTAGGTAACAGGAACAAGCGGTGGAGAACCAAAATCTTGCCAAGTAGTGGAAGACAAAATACTAACAGACGTGCCTTCATCTATAACGGTGTTGGGTATGACCACATTGAAGGTCTGTACCATGATCTCAACAAAAGGCACATAAGAAGGAAGGCGGTATCTTGCAAATCGACTACAATCGAAGGAAGCAACCAAACTACTTGGAGGAGGTACCATCGAACTGAGATGGTTTTCCCCCGGTCTTACCGGAGCAAGAGGAGCATCTTCCTGGACCTCCATCACAGGAGCAGGAGGAGCAACTTCTTGAATCATAGGGACGAGATGATCTTTCTCCAAGTCCGAGGAATCTGAAGAAACAAGAGGAACGTGAGGGGGATGAAATCCACTCTCGACGGAAAAGACCTGATGAACTATAGGTGGGATCAAGTCGACCAATTCCACATCCAATGGTTGGTCGGGAACAGATTCTTGAATTTAAATTTTTGTGGGAGCAGGATCAACCAAGGATGACTCTTGACCGATCGTGGGATCAACTAGTGGAGGACTCAAATAAAGTCTCTGGTAACCAACCAGAAGGCAAGGTGTAGAAACAGTAGATTTTTCCAACACTCTCTTGGCTTCATCCATGTACGGACAAAGGTGAATGGGATGATGCCCTTCACACAACCTACATGGATTGGTAAACTTACCCTGTTTCTTATGAGTCTTATTAGCACCAGTCGAAGATGTTCTGCCAATATAACTTCCAGAAGCCAAAGGCAATGACGGACGACCATCAGACCATGCTTCAAGTACCTTGGTAATGCCAGGGAAGTCTCGAAGAAGATGGTCACCTTTGCACAACATGCAAGGGAATTTGACTTTCCATGGAAGCTTGGATGGTTTATCAATGGAAGGTTTATTAGGCGCAACAACTGCAGCGTTAGCCTCTCTCTTATCTAACTTCTTCTTCTTTGTCTTCTTCTTCTTCTTCTTAGCCACCTGGTTACTAGAATCCATACTTTCACCAGGTGAAGTAGAAGACGAGGACGAAGAAATAGGCGAAGAAGGGGAGAGGTCCACTTTAGAATCAACACGATGTTGTTCAGGTGGAGGAGATGGTTGTACAGAGGTCGGAACACTCGAGACCACAGAGGTCGAGAATAACCAAATAGGAAAACCAACAGTTAACCCAGGAAGGGACAATGTTTCCATATAAGGAGCACCAACATTTCCAAAAGCAGGAAAAGGACTAGGATTCCCTTCGAAGGGGATTCCTTGGTTGGTAAACTCCGGGAATGTTGCCATTGGAAACAACCATAAAACAAAACACTAAGGAAGATAACTTTAACCAATAATATTTCATGGGAAGTTAATTTTTTAAGACACTGAAACAAAACTCTATTGTTTCATATTTTAAGAGTTGAGAAATGGGAAAAAGGTGACTCTATCACTTTCAGGTTGAAACAAGCATGAAAGGACAAGCGCTCGATGATCTTTTCACTTTTAGAGATTCACGAAAAGACCAAAATGACTGCTCGGTTAATCTAAGCAAGAGGGTATACCAAGTTTCTGTGAACTGCCATATACACCTTGGTGATCAAATGAAAGAGAAATGACCAAGGACTTAATGTACGTGCAGGTAGTCTCCCCGAATGTTGTGTTCGGTGTATCACGTTTACAAGGCGGTAGACTCAGCTTCCTATGGATAAAAATATTGCAACCTAGAGGGGTCTCCCTTTATATACTCGACGGTACGGGGAGCATAAGTTCATACTAGTGCTGTCTAAATCCAAAAGGCGAGCAATATATACTAGGTTTAAAGACGCCGGAACACGTCTCTAGCCTAGACCACTAAAATTTTTCATTAGGTTTCAATGCTTCCTTAGGTTAATTAAATAAGTTTTAAAGTTGATCTTGAATTATGTCTCGGTTTCAAAGCCCTACCGCTGTCATCTAAATCTCCTATATGCAGCTATATGAGAAAATAAATCTTTCAATTCGATGAATGCTATCTAGTTAAGGGAAGAGTCTCAAACAATGATGCAACAAACAACAATAGTGCAAATGAAACTTTTTCCTAACTAGATGACTTTCACTATCCAAAGTAATCTAAAACATTCAACGATGCGAATTATGCAATGTAATCTATGCAAAATCCTCTTTTTGAAACCATGCAATTGTAATCTATGCATAATTTCCTTTTTTTTTAAACTATGCAATTGTAATCTATGCACAATTTCCTTTTCTTTTGAAAGAACAAGAATGCACTCAATGCATTTTTCGATGAAATGAGAATCTACTTAATGCATGCTTTTAATGAAAGAGAATGCACTCAATGCAATTTTTTTAGCTTTCAATCATTAAACAATGTAATCTAAGTTCAATGATAAATCTCAAAAAATATTTTTCAATGCAATGTGATCTAATGCACTTTAACGAAAAGAAAACTCTGAGACTAAATGAATGAAAATTTTCTTAATGGAAGGATGAATGCAAAAGGGATGCAAACAAACACTAAGAATGCAATCGTTGTTTTAAACACTTTGTAACGAAATTCCTCAAAAGTCTACAAGACATATGAGGTCAAGCACAAAAAGGACTTCCAAAGTATGAGCTCGAAACAAGGCATTCATTCCCTTTCACATCAATCAATCATAGAAAGAAAACTTTTGAGCTGAACAATAAGCAATGTAATCTATGCTCACAAGTGAAAAAGTAGAGGGGAGAACGTGTAAATCATACAGAGAAAAGGACCAGAAGGGAAAGACACACTCATGAAGGATTTAGGGAAAAAACCTCAATTTTTCATACACCCTAAAATTGGCATGACTTTTGTGGGTGAAACTAGCGCCAACTAGCGTGACTTGCTCACTGACAACTTGCGCCAATGGCCAATTGGCACAGGTTTCTAACTGACAACTAGTGCCAATTAAAGTGACTGTCAGAAAAATAAAAGCTCCAATGCCTAAACAGGAAAAAACAAAGAATTTCTCCCAACCAAGACCAGACTCACCACTTCAAGCAAAAATCAAAAGATCGTAATGATGAAAAACATAGGAAAAAACAAGGAAATGGTCGTTTGACTAAATCTGTCGAATGAAAAAGACCTCAAAGAGTGACAAACTCAAAGGAAACTCCCCAGCGGAGTCGCTAATTTGTTGTCCAGGTAAATCCCCTCTGCAGATAGAGGCGATCCCTCTAGCCCTAGGGTGGGTCTAGCAACTACAGGAACATACTAACATCTACCTTCCTATATTGTAAATGAAATTCAGAGCAAGGAAGATGACCTACCTCGTTCTGATGCTATGTTTTCGTCTTCCGTCGAAGCTTCTTGATCCGCTGCTCTTCTCCAGCTCAATACATGATGCTGTCAATGTTCGATTACCTGTACAGACAGTCAAGACAACACGACAAGCACAAAACCATGACAAACATAAAAACAATTACAACCTATCTAACTGATCAAGGAATGCTAGAAATCTCATTATAGATGTAAAAAAGAGTGGAAGATAAAAATCATATGCATTTTATTATGATAAATACAAGGGGAGTTTACAACCAAGCCTTGATGTTGAGGCTCTCCTTCAGCAGGTCTGTATCCAAGCACGTTTGCAACACCCTCACACACAAAGGTCTAGGATCTCACTATGTTCCCAATCACACAAAAACAATCATACTCTGCACTATTCTCCTAAAGCTATGATTTCTTCTTCTCTATGCTAACTTTTTTAAGCTATCTGTTCAACTAGCACATCAATGGAAGATGGCTATATTTATAGAGGAGAGGAGGAGGTTGGGATCCCTACAATAGTGGAAGGGAGGCCTTATCCCTTGGGAGGTTTCCCCACAAGGTGGAAACAAGAGGCCAAAGGAGGAAGGCCATGGTTATTAAGTCGAACCACTCCCTATGACTCATCCACGAAGTTGTTGTGATCAAAACTTCGCCTCTATTTTTAAAAAACTTTCCATAAACAGATCGGCGCGGGTGCTTAACTGGGACAAAGCGCCAACTAGTGCAAGCTCAGTGTTAATTTTCCAGCTCGGCACGGGAGTGTTACTGGCTACTCACGCCAAGGAAAAAACAGGTGTTTTTAGTGGTCTGCTCAGGAAATGTTCAACAGAGGGAATTTTGTCCTCATGGCAAGGGATGCAATGATGGTATTTGCAAGGAATGACACTTCTAATTAGTCACATAAATGACCCTCCAATGTGCGATATTGGGATTGCAGGGATAGTGACAAATTATTGTGTAACAACTATCGGTCTCCTCATTGACATGCCTAGATTTGCAGATACCACCCTGTACTTCAAATCTTGTTCACAGTATATATTACAATATAAGTATGTTTTTTAAGTATTTAGTTAGTCTTAGGATTTAGCTCATTTTGTTCCCATATGCACTGGAAAACCAAGGTGATGAATGGGTCACAAGCATTTCCTATTTTCCACAACTAAGTATGCTTTCTTCTTTCACTAAATATGTAATTATGAATATGCACAGGAGGGATAAGCCATGTGTTTTGTAAAATTTAACACCATTCCTCTGCACGATATTTTGTACGAACACCTACTATAAGTTTTTAGAGTCAAGTAATCATGACAAGGGATGGGTAATTCACAAATTTCACTTTGATATTATAAATATGGAGCACAATATTCAAGACCAAAATGGAACTCAATAAAAAAACCATACCAAAATAAATCCTGATTCCCAACAGCCAATGCATTTCCCATAAACATGGAGACAAGATACCATAAATTTCATGATGATAATAGATACCAAATATTTCAGAACTTCCATTTAAAACTTGTGGAGGTACTGCAAGGGTTGGCAGTAAGAACAAGGAAAATTGAAATAATTCAGTGTCCTTTCTCCTATTTTTATTCTACGACACTCTACAAAGTATGATATTGATCTATGACGTATTTGTGCCAAGTGGTTCTAAGTTAATAATAAATGTTATATTCAAATAAAATAAATGAATAAATGAGAGGCCTTAAGGGATAATTTTTAATCCTTGCACCAAAATATCTTAATATTCAAGTCTCTGGAACAACTTGTTCAAATTTCAAACTAGATTCAATTTTAAATGGAATGCATAAAACTAGATAAGTAGTTTACAAGATAACTTTTTGGATATAACTTGTGTTCAATTTATAAAACAAGTTATGCCATAACCTTGAAACTAATTTCTTAGCTAAAAGACTTTGTTAAGTCAATAATGACAAAGAAAGATAGTCATGGCAAGAAAACTTCTCTTGTTTTTTCTAATGAGTGTGCATGTAACTTGATAATGGTCGTATGAGAGTATCAAACCATAAACAGTTTCACTAAAACATGGAAATGACAAAGTCCTGTTAAGAAACAGAATTTTAGTTGAATATATGAAAAGCATCGAGCTAAATGACATAATTAAACTAAAATTAACTATAAAAAAATGAAATTGCCATCATATACCATCTGATCCGGTTATTTCTTCAGAAAGATAAAGTCCAATTGCATGATCCAGCTCCTCATCTTGATTATGTAATGGACCATCCCAAACAAAAATGTCCACATAAAAGAATCAATGTTATCGTATTTGTAAGACTTTTTATATAATCAAATAAATCATGTACTACGTAGGAGAATAACTGGAAAGCACAACTAGAAATTTGTATCACAAAAGAACAATATAAAAGAACATGCAACAGGAAAGGAACAACTCCATAGTTTGAGAAATTTGAAAAATACATGGGCTTGTTCTTATATATTGATATAGATAACGAAATAGAAATCTAGATTTATGAAATTCAAGTATCACACAACAATGCCTTGAACAAATATCAATATGTAAAATAGTATTTT
Source organism: Pinus albicaulis (assembly GCA_034641835.2). Taxonomy (NCBI): domain Eukaryota; kingdom Viridiplantae; phylum Streptophyta; class Pinopsida; order Pinales; family Pinaceae; genus Pinus; species Pinus albicaulis. Next base: position 187,887,634 of record CM076574.1, read on the forward strand.
TTTCATTTAGATTTACCTTGCATAACCTCAGGAAAAAATTTCCATAGAAACAACCAATAAACATAAGAACATGGACGTCAGGAGAAATTGTGCAGGGGACAAAATATGAAGGTAAAGAACTAAAGAATTATTCAAAGAAAATGATGAAAAGAATATCTAGAAAGAACTGAGAACCCTCTGAAGTAAACCACACATTTATCATCGTGACTAGTACACTTGCAAACAAAGATCAGAATAAATTATGAACTATTCCACCAAAAAATAGTGAATTTTTCCACTAAAATACAGTTTCAAATTAATCACTAGCATGACGCTAACTTTATTAGAGATAAAAGATAGAATATTGAAGTTTAAAAGACAGTACACTCTCATGAATTAGGGATTATCGTGGCATTAGAGGGCACATGCCAAATTACATTATCACCTCCAAATGCACCCTTACGTAGTGTCTATCTAACACTTTGTGACTTGAACCTTTAAAAGGCTTGCCTAACCACTTCATCATTCGAGATTTATTGTGAGAGTGTGATGGTACAATGTGACATGCATGTCCCAAATAACATGAGCCAACAATGAAAACCATAATTAAATTCTTAATGCCTTACTAATTTAATCATTGAAAAGACGAAAAACATGAATCCAAGAAAGAAAATGATAAGGTTCTCGTTAACTAGCTATTGTATTTACAGTTATGGAAAAATTGTTGATTGGTTGTTTCAAAATTTAAATTATTTTACTTATTCTCTCAAACATATGAAAAGACACTAAAATTACCAAGGTCATATTTCAACAAAAATATTGCAGAAAATCAGATTGCAACTATGAAGATATTGTTCTAAATTTTAAAAATTATAGCAATAAAATCCATCTTCAACATGACTTAACATTTTATATCATATTAGGCAAGTTTTGAGTAAGGGAACAAATAGAAGGTTCAGATTTAAAATATTTGCGTCAAGGACGAAGAGATATCATATATAACTTTCTGAGTTGAGGCTATCACTAGAAAACATGGTATTGAGTCTTAAACCAGTACTTAATGAGGGAATTTGGGAAATAAATGGGTACAAAATGTGAATTCGTCCCTCATGAGTCATGGCAACCCGTAGACAACTCCTGAGGCTTTACAACCACTGTAGTTGCACCCATCACACTACCTTTTTAGGTTGAATTGTCCACACCTGAGGCTTTGCAAGTTGAAATTAGTGCAGCTACACCATCACACCACCTTTTTAGGTTGAATTTTCCACATGTCCTAATCCACAGAACATGTAGTTGAATAGTCTGTTGTGTTGAATTGCACGGATTTTTCCCACAACTGACCACAAGTCGAAAAACATTGGTCGACGTTTCGAATCCCAACGGGGATCCATCTTCAAGACAAGATGAGAATGAAGAGTGAAAGAAGGACGAACAAGTTAAGGTTATAAATAGTGAAAGATGAAAAAATGACAAGGGCCCTTGTCATTTTTTCATCTTTCACTATTTAAACCCTTGTAATTTTTTCATCTTTCACTATTTATGGCCCTTGTCATTTTTTCATCTTTCACTATTTATAACCTTAAACTGTGTGTCCTTCTTTGGCCCTTGTAATTTTTTCATCTTTCACTATTTATAACCTTAACATGTTCTTCCTTCTTTCACTTTTCATTCTCATCTTGTCCTGAATATGGATCCCCGTTGGGATTCGAAATGTCGACCAATGTTTTTCGATACTATGGATAATACAGAGATTTTTGCAATTAATGACAACCACAGAAGCCTAAAAACCATGACCATAAGTCCTTGCATGTGATGAGTGCACCAGACATGTATCATGTGAGCCACAAAACCTGCAAACGCAATTATCCATGAAGTCCGGAACGGGGAGGATATAACTGGTTTTGCATGGAAGGTAGTTCAACAAGAGCAGACAGGTTTTGTACAGGGTCCAATTATTCTAGACACATAATCTAGACTTGAGAGGCCTTGGAATGGGCTTGAGACAGTGGCTAACAGCCTTGTTTTATGCATATTGGAGCTTCATCATAGACATGTTGGTTTTTCTTGTACTTTGGACAATGATGTGTGGCCATGGTGAACACACTACTCTCTAATGCATCAACATTTCTCCTTGTTAGTAACTCATCATCCCCTGGAATTTTGCTAAATCAATCTTTTTGTCAAGGGTGCCCCTTTGCCCCATATTTGTATATTTGACAATGGATGCCTTGGCTCACCAATTTGAATTTTCTAGAATTCAGGGGCAAGTGAAGGACATCATACGTCTCGATGGGTCAGAAATGGCCAACAATCATTTTTCTAATGGATAATTTATTTCTATAGTGTTAATCAGAGCTTGGTTGATGGTGCTCATACTTGTTTGCACATCGTTAGCTCTACATTAGATGTTGTGGTTAGTAACCACGAGACTATTTTTTAGTTGTTAGAGTTAGACTCTCAGACTACTAGATATTCATAGCTCAGACTTATGTTCGACCTAAGGTAATTGTGAGGTATCTAGGCATTGCATTTGAAATTTTGAAGTGGGGATTTCACCAGTGGCCATCCAGGATTGTTGTATCATGACTTCAACAATTTTAGAGTAAGCCTTGATTTTGGCATCATAAGGACTTATCATTAGATGGGAAGTTGACAAAGGGGTTGGAAAGATCCTTTATGCCTCACACATTTATTATGTATCTTGTTGGTTGCCTAGTAAGACTCAATTTTAACATCTAGAGTAGATCATGCAATCATACATGTGGTCAAAGTATGGTGGGAAGAACAATATTCCACAAGGATGGGGGGGTTCATCCCTCGCCCAATGTGTTGAAAAATAAAATTGCGACATTGAGGCTATTTTGCAGGGATGTATGGTGGATCTTTGGTCAGTCCTTGCAGTAGTATCAGCCAAAAAGGCTTTAACCTTTGTTTCTTTAGAAGAATCTATTAACTCCAACTCTAAATGCAAGATGGGGTGTCGGTTGATCTAGAAGACATGTCAGCACACAAATTACATTGTTTCTAATTTGTTTGGAAAGATAGTCAGGATCAATATTTACTTCTCCTTTAATGTCGGGCTCACTAGTGTGATGCCTTGTTTGGAACTTGTAGCTATCTATTCCACTCTTCCTTCATTGGGATTTGGCATTGATTGGGAGTCTTTGCTCTGTTTTCCCTAGGAATATTAAGTGTAAGTATGTTTTTGAGCAAAAATTTAGTTATCTATCTACTTTTTATTCCATTTATCTGTCAAATTTTTGTTCCATGTGGTGTAATGAGGTACATGACTAGCTATTAATTGAGTGTGAATTATTGATAAGAGATGCTCAATATTTATATTCAGTAACCTATACAAACCAGGGAAAATTTTAATGATGGAAAATTATCTTGAAGTTTAAAACATTGGCGAATCTCACTAATCCCTAATATGCAAACTATAAAATGTTTATTGATATATTTGTAAATTTATTCAAATTTATAATGATTAAATATATAGTCTCTATATAATGTTGGTGATTTTTAAGGTAAAATAATTTTATATTGTAAAATTTGGGTGAATTATTTTTAGAAAAAATGGAAATTGGCGAATCTTTTTTTTGGAAAAAACATGGAAAATTAGCCTACCTGCGAATATTAGCCGCTAAATTTTTCTATGATATAGACTTTATTTCTTCTTTGCTAGTCTTACAAAAGAGGATACTGATATAAGTTCCATTGTATATACACTTCCACCTTTTGATTTACTATTTGTAAATACTTCCTTGTAAATATAAGAGATATTTTGACAACAAAAAAAAAAAAAAATGGATGACCTACACTAAAATTTGTTCATTTTCTTGCATTCTTCAACTGTGTTGGAGCAGAAAAGAATCAAAGTCACTAGATAAATATGCATGCCATCAGAATTAGAGAATTATATAACTACGCTGAGAATTGGCCTAACCATGTTGAGATGTCATACAATCCAAAACTGAAGCCTTCCATGTCCTGCGAACATGAGCCACAGTTGAGGCATACAAAACAATGAACTAATTCTCGGACATGTTGGCATTCAATATATTGCATTAGAGACAAGTGTCTTCAAAAGGATTAGGGATTGATTAAAAAAGGTGAGAAAACCTATAAGATACTCCAAAAATAAGGGTAACTTCGTCAGGGTAACCAATTCAGGGATATGTTGGCATATTCAATATATTGCATTAGAGAAGATTGCCTTCAAAAGGCTTGGGGATTGGTTCATCGAGTGAGAAAACCTCTCAGATACTCCATAAGGAGGGAGAACTTGGTTAGGGTCACTAAGTTCACCTGCATTAAATCAACAGTGCATAAATGAATTCCAGTCAAAAACACTAGTGGACTTTGGACCCCAAGTGGCCACTCTAGCCTAAGAAAAATAAGGAGTTATATTATGGTTAATGAAAGCAAAATTTTGGTAAAATACATGAATTTTGGAGTTCTGAGATTTTGTAACTACTAATTCACTTTAGCATCGTAAAAATTCACATAATCATGTTGTGAATTTTTGTGTCTAACACAGATGGTGTATAATACCAAAATGCATGTCAGTAAAGGCTCATAATACTTGGTTTCCCTTCTTAAAATATCTTTGTTCATTGTTTTTTAATATCACCCTCATGATGGTTGGAAACTTTGCACCACCATTGTTGGTTCTTGTCCATTTCCTATGTCTTAAATAGAATCTGGTAAAAATAGGTGATCTATTCCATTACTATGGCATCCACTAGAAGTCCATAGCTTTGAGCTATCTTGTGCTACATTCCTAGTTTTGAGTACTACAACAAACTGTGGAAGATGTTTGATTTGCTGAGTTGATGTATTGACAGAAACTTTTGTGACGCTTAAATTGTTCTTGTCGAAATAGGCACCACAGCTAAAGGCATACAAAGTAGTTAACTCCTAGCACAAGTTGGGCATGTTCATTATATTGAAGTAGATAGGAATACCTTCTAAAGGCTTTGTAGAAATGACTGGCAAAGTTACAAACCTATCTAGATTATATATCATATGATTAGGCTTAATAATTCAATGGCTTACAGAAACAATGCATGTAGATATGAAAATGAATTATCAAAAACTAGGGATTGTGGATCTCAAGTATGCATTAGTTGTAGTAGCTTCCGCCAGGAACTAAAACTCTAGCCAAATGAGACCACTATTCAAGGAAATGACAACAAAATGTTATAGCATTATGCATTTTTCTAAATCACCAAACTGCCAGTAATAAATAATTGACATTTTGAAGTTCTAGGATTTTGGAGTCTATGGTTACTATAGCTTCTTGGTTACTATGGTAGATGGAAAAGAAACCAAATATTCATGTGTTCATAAAGGCTCATATGAGCTAGTAAGTGGGCCTTTGTTTATGTGAATTCAAGTATCATTATTATGAAGGTCTCTGCAAATTTTCCAAAAAAATGAACTGGTGCTACTTATTGCATATTTCCAGTGCAACTTAGATAAAAAAATTGATGTTAAGAGATGGTTCACTCCATTAGTATGTTGACTAATAGTTGGAAATTTTTAATACTGTATAATATTTTGGACAATGCATGATCTACTGAATTAATATTTTTGTTGCAATTTTTTCTCAATCACAAATTGTTGTACATCCAAGATAGTTGCCACATGACCAAGATGACTAAGACCATTGTAATTCTTACTCACTGAGCTAGTAGTCGCAACTTGTCTTCTTACCTTAGTAGAGCTGTCAAGATTGGTGGTTGTACTTCAGTTACTAGGGTGACTGCAAGACTATGCACCTAAGTCTTAATTAATTGTTGGCATCAAGAAGATTGAGCTCATGTTCTCTTGATCCATCAACACGTACTCATTAGTTTATTTGATACATATTGATAAGTTTCTTTGAGCCATGGTGTGGATTTTGTTGTATTCATTTTACTTGACTCCAGGATCTCATATCTCATACATACCCCTTGTGGGCTAGAATTTTAATTATAACTACGGTCCATGATCAAGTATCTTACGCACTATCATTGGTTTTTAAAGTAATTATTGGTTTCCACATTAACATTTCACTTTTACAGAGACTTATTTCATTTCTTATTAGAGACTTAACATAGGTATATGGTAAAGGATTTTTCTTCCTAGAAGACTGGACCTTGGGTGTATTTTGGTTCTTATACTCCTTACTTGAATTGTTTGAATTCACTTAGCCTATCTCTCATGTTTATCAGATTCCTCAATATTTCCAGAGCTTAAGCCTTACAATCCAAGAATAAAGATAGCAATAATTCATGCCTTCACATTAGCGTAGTTGGGGTAGCCTATTAAATAGTTACCTTTTCAATACTTGTTTCCTATTGCCATTGCCACTACACGGAATGGCTGAAGCGATACGTTATCCAACCAAATTTCTATTACCGGATCTACGCTCTGCAAAATATAAATACTTCTCCATTATCATGACAGTTAATGTTTGAAAATTCCAATAGGGTACGTATAAAATTCATTCATCCAAGAAATGTTTCAAAGTATAGAAATCCCTTGTTTATACAATTTACCTCAAAGTATAATGTGGCCGATTTTGGAGAAATATCTAGATTAAGGCCTCATTTTGAGTAGATACCAGCAACAAGTGTGTGCAGTTACAATGCTGGCGCAGTTATAGTCCCTGACACCTCCACTCCTTGTAGCTATGGTGGCCTTAACAACTGCACTAGACGTATTTCCTCCACCGATCTGCTAAGTGAATTCAAATCACTTTACTCAGATCAGATATTTAAATATTTTGACCAGCGGATTCAGTGCCAGGCGCAGATATAGATACAGAATGCGCGGACTCGAACCACGAACCTCAGCCGAGAATTCATGCATCGATATGCTCCCCTTCTCTCATGACGCATGAAATATCAATAAAGTGGGTGCCAATCAAAATAATAAAATACCAATGAACATGGTTCTGGTTCCAGGTCATAAAATGGGCCTATAAAAGGCACTTCATCTCGAAATGGATCTTGAACTCAAGGATCTTAAATTTTCACCGGATCTACTTCTTGGTTACCAAACCCATATGATAATTTTCTACTCTGTTTCTTATTTTGTGCTAATTGGCAAGCATTGTTGCTCTTAAAAATAAGCGAAGCCATGTCGGAGTTCGTTAGCAAAAAATATAATTTCTCCAATCGATCGGTATCTCTCAGAACGTGGGAGATGTTTTGTCCCACATACAGACCGTCTGAGTTATAGATGAAGTCGCCTCCATATCCTCGCAGAATGTCTTGGCTTCTCACCTCTTCAGAGAACTCCTGGATCCTCCCGTCCATCAATATTTGATTTGCAGTCGCTACTAGCACAGAAAAAATTGCATTTGAAGAAACACCTCATACCTCTTATTGAACACCGGTGCAAATTTACCGAGATCCTTCTCGGAGAAGCAGCTCCGGTGCAAATTTAAGATCCTTCTTCGCTTCAGGTGGTGGTGCTCGCTTTGTTACTTCTTCTTTCTCAGATGTGGGTACCCTTGCTATTGGATATTTCACTGGTGAATATGCAGACAAAATAAATGACTCAAATGGCATCAGTTCAAATCCCACTCTCAACGGCAAAATTTTATCAGAGGTGAGTGGTAAGACTCGAGTTCTGGTCTACAAAAGGGCGTGGGTTCAAATCCCACTCTCAATAGAAAATTTTAATAAAAGGTGAGTGATATTTTAATAAAAATTGCATTTTTGCCACCAGACTTGAGTTCTGGTCTTCAAAAGGGTGTGGGTTCAAATCCCACTCTCAACAGCAAAATTTAGTAAAAGGTGAGTGGTATTTTAAGACAAATTACATATTTGCCACCAGACTTGAGTTCTGGTCTTCAAAAGGGCGTGGTTTCAAAATTTAATAAAAGGTAATTGCGTATTTTCCATAATAGGAGGTAATTGCATATTTGCCATCAGACTTGAGTTCTGGTATTCAAAGGGACGTGGGAACAAATTTTTGAATGTTTTAACAAAGCATAAGCAACCTATTCTGAGAGATCCTACATTAAACAGGATTTAACCGAGGGCATATGGTCTAGTGGTATGATTCCTGCACTCCCGCTCCCGCCCAAAAACGACTCCCGTTCAATCTAAAAGAAACAGACAAAGAGCTCTTGACCTTTTCCTTCACCCGCATCTAACCTAACCATGCCTATTTTTTAAATCGTAATTCGAACCCCAACCAACCCCATTCGCACAACTACTATCATTAAGATCAAACACCAGACATGAAATCACGGTGATAAAATTGAAAACGTAGTGGTTTACATAGTTTGTTTTATGGATAAAATAATTGATTTCCTACTCGCAGGAATTATAGGGCCGGACATCATGAATATGCTATGAAATTATGTGGGATAAAATTTGACTAAGGGAAATAAGGGTATAATAAGATATGATGTGTAGTAATTATTCAAATTACCATTTATATATTTAAACTATCTAGATGACACATTTTTATGAGTAAAATTATGAAATACCATGGAACAATTGAGCATAGAATTTATGGCCAAAATATTTAAGAGTTAGAATAGAGTCTTTAAGTGATCACAATAAAAACAATACACATTAGAGATATATACATGGATCATATATATCAAGTTAAAGTGACCGCTAAAGCAACATCTTCCTACACCTACTGTCCTATATGGCCAAGGCAACATATCATCAAACCAATTATATAGTCATTCGTATATCTCAGTTGGAAAATGATTATTGTCACAAGAATCATAAGGGTTGATATGTCAATCAAAATTTAAAATTATCCACTAAAAAATCATATAGAAAGTGGGGTAACACGTCTTATGACATCCAACATGTGATTTGCAATGGAAAATCCTCAACAGTCTCTTTGGAGAAATAATTCCCCATTAAGAGGTTCAATATGGGGTAACACGTCCTATGACATCCAACATGTGATTTGAAATGGGAAATCCTCAACAGCCTCTTCGGAGAAATAATGCCCCATTAAGGGGTTTAATAAGAGGTATGAGGCCCCACCAATTTGATAATTGAAGAAGTTTGAATATTGGCTTGTCAATGTTGGCCCTAAGTAGGCAAGGCAACATGGAAGGAGGTGACCCCCTTGGAAAAGTTCAAAAGGGGAAGGCCACATAAGGTCTTATATAAAGATCTAAATCCAATGACCTCCCTCATAAAAATAGTTAGACATGTACTGAAAGAAAGTAGATAACGACCATCTAAATATTGATAAAAGAAAATAGAATATACCTTGAATCCCATAATAAATGGAGCATCTACAAATGAGGTGATCCTCTAACTCAATGTTGTGTATATGGCAAAGCTAGAAGATGTTATTGAGAAGTGGAATATCATGATGTCATTAGTTTCGACTAGACACTAATGTAAACCCACTTTGAAACCACCAAGGGGGAATTGACAGGCAACATCTAGTGCTCTTGTGTGTATGAGGGTTAAACAATAAGGCCCCCTCTTATTTTCATGAAGTGTTCCTAGTACAAATCCATCTTAGAGTCAAGACCATGAAAAGATGAAGTCCAGGTACTAGATACATTGTTTATAAATAACTTGTTTAACAACCTGACATAAACATATAATGATGTCATTTACATTGGAGGTGTATATAATTTGAATCGTGTTGCAACTTTAATCGCTCCCCCATAAAAAGGTTTCATGCTCCCTTGCGATGATGCATAAACCCTAATGGAGAACAATCTTGTGATGTAAAAGGAATTTAAACATTATGTAACTTTAATAGTGCCCTACATTCACCCCGTGGCTCATCACTCATGGAAAATGTGAGGCTATTTCAAGCATTGACGTGGATAATATCATTTTATTTTCTCTTATGTATAATATTTTGCATTGACACAATTGCGTTTTTTTTAAAAACCAAATATTTGTATCAAGGGTTAGCTCCTTGTTCATTAGGGTTGAAGAGGTTGTGTCATTATGAGTGATTATTCATTGCCAACTCCTTATGTGTGAGAGCACTACAAGATCCATGTCAACATGAAGTGTAGATATTGTGAGAAATTCTTATTGAGGATTTGCAAATTATCCAGTTTTTCTACATTTGGTATACATGTTAATAAGGGAATTACCCACAAATACACACCCTCGAGACCAATACATAGTTCTCTAAAAATCAAATGGTATCAATATTATTAGTTAGAGGTGAAGGACTCTCCTAAGAGGTTATTTTGTTGGTTTGATGTGTTGTTTTTTCCCTTGGATACTAAGTGGTTAAGGGCTTCAAGAGTTAAGAATTAAGGGCAAAGGGCTTTGGGGGAAAGGGATTTAAGGATTAAGGGCTTAATATTTAAGGGATTTAGGTGTTATGGGTTAAGGGGTTAGGTTTTAAGGTGTTTAGGGGTTATGGATTAAGGTTTAAGGGTCACGAGTTAAGAGAATAAGGGGTTAGTGCTTAGGGGGTTCATGGTTTCTAGGTTAGGAGTTAATGGATTAAGGTTTAATGCGTCAAGGGATTGATGGATTATGAGTTATGAGTGTAGGGGTTAAGAGATTATGGCTTTAGGGTTAAGGGATAGGGAATTTAGTGGCTATGGGTTAATGACTTATTGATTATGATAATGGGGCCCCTGATACCCTTATAACCACTATCGGGGGTTCCCCTTTCAATTTCTCTTGTTACCTTCCCTCTAGGCCCCCTAGCCCCTATGAAATTAGGTCTTAATCCCCATTCTCATTCTCTAATGTGTGGATTATAGATCTTAGTAAACCATGCTTGGACATCCCACTTATACCCATCCATGCTACATGTATGTCCCCTAGTCCTGTTAAATACACCACAAAATACTCCTCCCACGTCTTTTTTGGCCATATCATTCAACTTATCATAACATTATGGGTGAAATTGGTGTTTATGTTGTAAAGTGAACAAAGAAAAAAATTACTTTTTTTTTCTATTGAGAAGATGTAGAAATTGATTGTCATGATTCGAATGTGTATGCATCAATCTACATTGGCTTGTTTTTCGAGCTTAGACATGAATAATCATTTGGTCATAGTCCATCATATCAATGGAGTTTGGTATCACAAAGATATCGATGGGCAGTTTGAGAGTTTCTTTTGAAAGCTTGTGTGTTGTGGTATTTAGCTCCTTAAGAATGTGTCTGAAAGATAGCTAGTTCAAAGGGTTAGGGGAATCTATGCTATCCTGTAGGATGGGATGTAAGTAGATGTTTCTATCATGAATTATTGAACCAATTGATCATGATTTTTGAATCCCCCATGATCTATATGGATTTGACTCTTTTGATGGATGCAATTTCTAGAAGGGTACAAAGAGCAATGGAATCAACTCAATTTTTGGAGCCTTAACTTTGGGTATATATTACTTTCTCGCTATAAGACTGGGAGAGAAAGAGTACCACACCCAAATTGCATCTAGGTGGGATAACTTGTGCAACACCATAAAACAAGTCATAGGGGCATCCAAGAGGGAGTGGAGGAATTACCAGAATCCATTATTTTTGTGGTTTAGGATGAATCTTGTCTTCCAAACACTGTTTTTAATCAATTCAATTGTGATCTTTGTTAGAATTTCTCGTGAAAAAAATGTGTTGTTGTTCCAATCCCACCAGATATTTCCGATTAGAATGCAGGGGAAACCTTTTTAATAATCTTCCATGATGTTGTGTAACTAAGTTTTGAAATATTCTTCCAAGCTTAGATAGGACCACGAGCCTATCATGTTCAATTTTGCAAGGGTGGTGGTGATGACCCGCACTGTGTTGGGACAAGAGATAAATAGGTGTGAAGAAATATCATCATATGAACTGCATAAAGGATAGATTTTTGGGTGATTCATAAACTATCATGGATATTTCTTGTGAAAAAAATGAGTTTCTATTCCAATCCCACCAAATATTGCTGAGTAGAATGCATGGGAAACCTTTTTAATAATCTTCCATGATGTTGTGTAACTAAGTTTTGAAATTTTGTTCCAAGCTTAGATAGGACCAGAAGCCTATCATGTTCAATTTTGCAAGGGTGGTGGTGATGGCCTGCACTGTGTTGGGAGCATAAGAGATAAATAATTGTGAATAAATATTTATAAAAGAAAATAGAACATCCCTTGAATCCTATAATAAATGGAGCATATACAGATGAGGTGGTCCTCTAACTCAATGTTGTGTATATGGAAAATCTAGAAGATGTTATTGAGAAGAGGAATATCATGATGTCATTAGTTTCAAATAGACACTAATGTAAACCCACTTTGAAACCACCAAGGGGGAATTGATGGGCAACATCTAGTGCTCTTGTGTGTATGAGGGTTAAAAAATAAGTCCCCCTCTTATTTGCATGAAGTGTTCTTATTACAAATCCATCTTAGAGTTAAGGCCATGAAAAGATGAATTCCAAGTACTAAATTTATTGTTTATAAATAACCTCTTTAACAAGTTGACACAAACATATAATGATGTTATTTACATTGGAGGTGTATATCACTTGAATTGCATTACAACTTTAATCGCTCCCCCATAAAATGGTGTAATTCTCCCTTGTGATGATGCATCAAACCTAATGGAGAACAATCTCATGATGTAAAAGGAATTTAAACATGATGTAACTTTAATAGTGTCCTACATTCACCCCTCGGCTCACCATTCATGGAAAATGTCAGGCTATTTCAAGCATTGACGTGGATAATATCATTTTATTTTCTCTTATGTATAGTATTTTGCATTGAAAAAATTGTGTTTTTTTAGCAAAAAAAATATTTGTATCAAGGGTTAGCTCCTTTTTCATTAGGGTTGAAGAGGTTGCATCATTATGAGTGATCTATTCATTGCCAACTCCTTATGTGTGGGAGCATTACAAGCTCCATGTCAACATGAAGTGTAGATATTGTGAGCAATTATTATTTAGGTTTTGCAAATTATCCAGTTGTTCTACATTTGGTATACATGTTAATAAGGGAATTACCCACAAACACACACCCTCAAGACCAATACCCCATTCTCTAAAATCAAATAGGACCAATATTCTTAGTTAGAGGTGAAGGAATCTCCTAAGAGGTTATTTTTTTGGTTTGATGTGTTTTTTTTTTCCTTGGATACTAAGTGGTTAAGGGCTTCAAGAGTTAACAATTAAGGGCCCAGGGCTTGGGGGGGAGGGATTTAGGGGTAGGTAGATGGGATGTAGGTAGATTTTTTCTATCATGAATTATTGACCCAATTGATCATGATTTTTGAATCCCCCATGATCTATAGGGATTTGACTCTTTTGATGGATGCCATTTCCAGAAGGGTACAAAGAGCAATGGAATCAACTCAGTTGTTGGAGCCTTAACTTTGGGTATATATTACTTTCTCGCTATAAGACTGGGAGAAGAAGAGTACCACACCCACTTTTCAGCTAGGTGGGATAACTTGTGCAACACCATCAAAGAAGTCATAGGGGCATCCAAGAGGGAGTGAAGGAATTACCAGAATCCATTATTTTTATGGTTTAGGATGAAACTTTTCTTCCAAACATTGTTTTTTAATCAGAGAAAATTTTAAGGATGGGCGTTTATCTTAAAGTTTAAAAACTTGGAGAATCTTAGTAGTCCCCAATATGTAAATTGTAAAAAAATTTGTGTCATTTTTGTAAAAATATTTAGTTTTATAATCATTTTATATTAGTATATATAAATTTTTGGCGATTTTTAGGGTAAAATATTTTTATACTATAAAATTTGGGCGAATCAGTTTTAAAAAAAAATGGAATTTGACGAATCTTTTTTTTGGAAAAAGCAGAGAAAATTATCCCGCCTGCGAATATTAGCCCCTAAAATTTTCCATGTTTTTAATTAATTCAATTGTGATCTTTGTTAAAAATTCTCGTGAAAAAAATGTGTTGTTTTTCAAATCCCACCATAGATTGCTTATTAGAATGCATGGGAAACCTTTATAATATTCTTCCACGATGTTGAGTAACTAAGTTTTGAAATTTTATTCCAAGCTTAGATAGGACCATGAGGATATCATGTTCAATTTTGCAAGGGTGGTGGTGATGACCTGTATTGTGTTGGGACAAGAGATAAATAAGTGTGAAGCCAGGATAGGCCTATTCACATGAGTAAGCCTTGTTCTTGTTGCGGTGTCTATGGTCACTATACCCATGATTGTCCCCTTTTACCTCAAATGCGTCAAATGTGGGAAGCTCAAGCAGCATCTCGAGGACAGCAAGCCTCTTCTTCAGCTCCTCCTAATGCTACACCCATCCAATCAGCTTTGTTTAGAAATCCTTTCCCTCAACAAGGATATGTGGCTGCCCAACCCCATGAAAGTTAGGTGGCCACTCAACCTCCCCCATCTGGTACCTTTGATTACCAGATCCTCTTGATGAACTTCGACCAACCCAATACCGTTGACCTCAACCTTCAAACTCGGTCTCTTTAGTACAATAAGCCCCACGCTACGTTTGCCAGCGAGCCCCCGTCTTCAGGTCCCACATAGCCTCTTTCAACACCCAATGGTCCTTTATGGATCCCTCGGCTTAAGTTAAAGGTTCATACCAAGATCCCCAAGGGACCATAATGTCAAAACACTGCTTCCGATAAAGTCGTCCGCTCCTACAGTATTGTAGATGACTTAGCACAATCCCCAGCCGCCATGTCAACGCTAGAAGTCCTCCATTCATGCCCTTCACAATGAAAATCTCTAATAATTGCTATGGGTGTTGTGCATCCTTCAGATGACTGATTGATTGTCTTCGATGTTGACAAGTCAGAGCACCCCCCCCCCTTCCTGCATCCGGCGCCTTCCAAATATCTGTCAAGATCCGGAATGCCAACGTCTCATGTTGTATCATTGACGAGGGGGCATCCACCTGCGTGATGTCTGCTTCTATTTGGAAATAGCTTGGATCGCCAGAGTTAGCCCCTTCCACTATCACCCTCCATGCGTGGGATGGCCACTCTTCCCAACCCCTTAGCATGTTCTGCAATTGTCCTATTACTCTTTCGGGCAAGACTCTTTATGTTGACGTTGAAGTCATTGATGCCCACTTAGACTACAAAATTCTATTGGGTCGTAGATACACTTATGGGATGTCTGTTGTTCCATCTGTGGTTCACTGTAAGATGTGCTTTCGTCATAATGGAAATATTGTCACCATAGATCAGCTGACATACTACAAACCGAATTCTTAGACCTCTCTAGAGTCCATTATTTCTTATGTGGCCAATAAAAAAGTAGTTGAACCTCCGACCAGTGTCTCACCCAGAGTCTATAAAGATTCATATTTTCTTGTTTCATTCCTTGGTCTCCCCACTCCTATCTTTGACCCTAGCTCGTCGAATGTTTACATGATGAAATCATCTCGGTCCGACCTCAAACAGTCCAATTCGAGTAGTCAACATCCTCGCCCTTCACAACCTACTCCTAGTACTTTGACTCAGCCTTCAGGATCCTCTCCTCAAGGCCCCTCATCTATAGCTAGTGTCCATGATCCTATTTATCCTCCGGGAATAGTTCCCCCTAGCCTTAAGCATCTCGGAGCTGTCCCGCCTGGCCACTACCCCTTCGGTCAGATACCGTTTCTTGTTCCCCCCTACTAGAGTATTTTCGGTACCTGTTATGGATACCTTATCTCTTCCCAACATGACCCTGGGGATGCCAATTTGGTACATTGATCCCCCAGCCAATACCCTGCCTGGTCATCCCAAACCTTACACTGCTTTCATCCCAGTCCAAATAGTCGCTATGACCCCTCCCCTTGCTAATGTGCCTCAGCCACCTCAACAAGAACCTACTCCTGTTGCGAAAGCCTCGGGTGAGGGGGGCAAAGCCCAGAAGAAGGCACCTAAGGACAAGGCTGCCCAGACAAGCCATGCTCCTCCTCAACCTCTAAAGCATACACCCCCGTGTGCTTTGTGTGATGTTGTCGATCATGCCACCCATAATTTTCCTAAATTGCCTCGTATCAAGCCCATGGTCAACATAGCGTTTCCCGAGTCTAAGGTCCCAGAACTCCCTGTTACTTTACCAAATGCAGCCAAGAAACCCAACTATGCACATAAACCACCCCTGTGCATTTTTTGATCTCCATGGCCACTATACCCACCTCTGTCCCTGCCTTGCAGACTACCGCACCTCTTTGGAGGTATTTCGCTAGTACGAGGCCAATCACAACGAATCTGCCTCTCCTTTACTTGCGTATTATGCTTCAGAAGCGCCAGAGGACAAATCCACTCCCATTGATATTCCCCCGCTCGATGTCGAGATGATAGAGTATTTCGCCACTATATTCTACCTATCATCGTCTATGATATCCATGGTGGAAGACCCCTCTGGTGCTTTCCCTTTTGTTTCCTTTTTAGAAGATATTTACGGGTGAAGCTCTTAATGCGTGAATTTTAAATTATTAAATTCAGTCATGTACCTAGAGCCCAAAATCACTATGTAGGTAGCATTGCAAAAAATATTCTAGATTGGCATTTATCACACACATTTAACACAAGGAAATAACCATAAACCATAAAATGATGCATATCCATAGTATGTGTCATTCAAAATACACTGTTTTGGAGTCCATTAACTCCAATACTTATGACATGCACATAACATGTTAAAAAATCAAAACTGGGGGCACCTCATGCCCCTACATATAATTACTATCTGGAGGGTCCCGGGCCAATGGCTCAGCTCCTACAGCCTGTAGATTGTGCATCCCCTATCTGGCCATCGCCATGCGTCACATGACTCCTCGCCACTTTAAGGGTAGACCAATACATGGCTCTATTTACTGGTCATCTAGGTCCTTCCAGTCGTGCTTAGAAACTCCGGTCAGCAACCTCTCACATCTACAATGGATGTCCTCTAGGAGGGCCACAACATCCTCATTTTGTGCTCCCCTCGATCCACTCAATCCTACAGTACTTGACACTGCAGACTGTCCCATATACCCGACCAGTTTTACCAGTGCTATATCTGCATACAAAAAGTGAATGAATCAGTACCATATACAATATTTTGAAACTTTAAAATGAACCATAAAAGATAAGAAACTTGTCACTTACCGTCTAGCCCCAATGGTTGACCTGGCGGAAGTGGTAAGTCCAAGTCCCCATGATAGCTCATCCCACTATAGGGATATTCGTCTATGTACAAAGGCATATGATCCCAACGCGCAAAAAAAACAGGTCAGAACACCCATCCGACTATCCCACCTCCCCCTCTACAGAGTAGTTTCCCATAAATGTAGCGTTTCCTGAGTCTAAGGTCCCAGAAATCCCTATTACTTTACCAACTACAGCCAAGAAACCAAAGACTGTGCACACAAACCATCCCTGTGCATTTTGTGATCTCCATGGCCACTATACCCACCTCTGTCCCTACCTTGCAGACTACTGCACCTCTTTAGAGGTAGTTCGCCAGTACGAGGCCGATCACAATGAATCTGCCTCTCCTTTACTTGCGTATTATGCTTCAGAAGTGCAGGAGGAAAAATCCACTCCCATTGACATTCCCCCGCCCGATGTCAAGATGACAAAGTATTCCACCACTATATTCTACCAGTCATCGTCTATGATATCCATGGTGGAAAACCCCTCTGGGGCTTTCCCTTTTGTTTCCTTTTTAGAATATATTTATGGGTGAAGCTCTTAATGTGTGAATTTTAAATTATTACATTTAGTCATGTACCTAGAGCCCAAAATCACTATGTAGATAGCATTGCAAACAATATTCTAGATTGGCATTTATCACACACATTTAACACAAGGCAATAACCATAAACCATAAAATGATGCATATCCATAATATATGTCGTTCAAAATAAAATGTTTTGGAGTCCATTAACTCCGATACATATGACATGCACATAACATGTTAAAAAATCAAAACTGGGGGCACCTCATGCCCCTACATCTAATCACTATTTGGAGGGTCCCGGGCCAATGGCTCAACTCCTACAGCCCGTAGATCACGCATGCCTTGTCCGACCATCGCCATGCGTCACATGACTCCCTGCCACTCTGAGGGTAGACCAATACATGGCTTTATTTACTGGTCGTCTAGGTCCTTCCAGTTGTGCTCAGAAACTCTGGTCAGCAACCTCTCACATCTACAACAAATGTCCTCCAGGAGGTCCACAACATCCTCATTCTACATTCCCCTCGATCCACTCGATCCTACAGTACCTGACACTGCAGACCATCCCATATACACGACCGATTATACCAATGTTATATCTGCATACCAAAAGTGAATGAATCAGTACCATATATAATATTCTGAAACTTTAAAATGAACCATAAAAGTTAAGCAACTTGTCACTTACTGTTCGACCCCCATGGTTGACCTGGCGGAAATGGTAAGTCTAAGTCCCCATGATAGCTCATCCCACTATAGGGATAGTCATCTATGTACAAAGGCATATGATCCCAACACGCAAAAAAATTAGGTCAGAACACCCGTCTGACTGCCCCACCTCCCCTTCGACAGAGTAGTTGCCCCCAACAACACATCTGTGAAGAAGAGTAGGGGTTTGTTCCTGAGCTCTGGGTGCCTAAATTGAAATTTTAATCCACTGAATTAAAAGAGTATCATTAGGCCTCTTACCTGTTATAACATCATTTTTCACCCTCATGTGATTCATGATTGTCTCTTTGGCCTTGGGCACCCATTCCCATAGACTTGAAAAAAATTCATAAAAAACAGTGTTAAAAATCCCATACGCGGGTATGCCTAGACTTTTCCACGTGTATACGCGAGTCCATACACACTTTTCCGCGTATGCCATTAAAATCATTAAAAAATATATAAAATTCCCTATTTTCGGGCTGGGTTGATGGTTACTCTAGTAGTTCAACCACCCCAGCACGTGGCCAACTGTTTCCAACTGATTGAAACTACTTTGAGGGAGTATAAAAGCCCCTCATGTGCATGGCCTAAGGGAGAGAGAAATTTATAGATATTATACTCTGTTGGAATCCCAATTCAAGTCTGATTTCCCGTGTCTCCTGCACTTTCCCAGATTTTTACAGGAAACCCTTGTTTCCTGGAGATGTTCATCAGTTTATATGTCATCTCATGTGCACAAGTCTTGAAAGTATCCTAGTGAGGCAAGGGCGGGACGGATCCGGACGACGGTCTGTTCGAAGATCGTGGAAGGATTCAGGTGATCTCTCCACTTTTTATTACTGTACATGTTGTTCGTAATGAAGAAGAACCATCTTGTTCCTGAATTCACGTGTTAATATCTGGTTGCATATGTGAAAAAAATATTATTTAAGAATTTATTATTGTTTATATGATGTTTCACATGGATTTCACTGACATTTAGGATAAATATATGCTGTACAACTAGATTTCCGTGCACGTTTCTTCTTGATTTCCAGGTTGAAGAGGAAGAAGGGTTGCTGGGGGTTTGGACCCCATGGGATCTACATAAAATGTAGGATTACGGGTGAGTTCTACTATTGATGTTATCTAGTTTTTAGCATACAAGTGTGGTTGTGTGAGTCCTTCTTGAATAGCATGCCCTGATCTATGGAGGTTTTGACCCAAAAAACCTCTAGCTAGTTATTTCCCGAAACATTACCTGCAACTGATGGATCTCGATTCCAACGATCAGTTTGTCCACTACGATAGCCGCAAGATTTAGGGCCTTTTTCTCATCTCTACATTCACCACAACTACACTTTCAAATGAATGAAATTATAGGGAAAATGCCTTATTAAAAGAGAAACCCCAGATTTTTCTTTTGCCAGTTGTGACCAAACCGTATCTCGGTTTGACAAACCATTAGCATGGTTGGAAAGCTCTAACCGAGCTCTTAAATGGGTATCCTTTAGTTTTTTGTGATTTGATACTTAAACTGGACACATTTTTTCCAAGAAGGGTCACTTCACCACTTCTCAAAATAGAATTTCTTCACTTGCGACACTTGTACTTGGGACACCACTTTGCCTTCATACTTTTCCATGCTTGTGTAAATTTTCATCATGAGTAACCATATTTTTCTCATGCTTTTTTGGTCCCCACCGGGCCTGTTCTGTGTGGCAACATCATCGAGTCTCCCTTGTTTAGAGCATCCGATTTGAGTCATCATCGCATCCATGGACTCTGTCCCGAGTCCCGTTTGTTTCCTGCCACAGTATTCGATCCTTCATTTATTTGTCCCTCTCTCCTGTGGCACATTTTGGCACCCATTCATACTATCTCCTATCCCCTCTGGAGTCAATTCAGTAGCTGCCAGGCCATCCATGCCCTTTCTGCCCTAACAAGGGAAGTCATTAGTACGCTACTTAGTTCCCCCCATTCCACCATCATCAGTCTATCAGTTGCTCTACTATTATCCCTTGTGCCTTAGTTGAGGATTCCTTATTTCCTCACCTATGGCAGATCTCCTTCTGTCGACATCAACTTATTCATTTCAGAAGATAGGTCTAGAGGGCAGTGTACCTTGGTTCCAGCTTCCACTCTTGTTCGGTGCCTCGACTCAGGCAAAGAGACTATTTATTTCCCTTTGACTTTATTATTCTCAGTTCCAGCTCCTTATGGCATGATGGAGATCTGTATACTTGATGGTTCAGTGATACAAAAGATTGTACTAGTAATTCCCGAGTGTGTGTGAGATGTTTCAGACCTCATGAGCCAGCAGCCCTTCAGGTGGCCCCACATGCCAGGATGACCTCTCTACTACAACCTTGGATGCAACTCCATAGATTTGATGGTTCCAGCCTTAGCCACTTGGAGCGCCTTGTTAGTTTGCATGTATCATTTAGATTTTCAGAGTCATTTCCTGTTTTATAGGGCCTCTTTAGTTGTACTTATATCTCATGTACTCAGATATTATTGTATAAGTCCCCATTGTTGTCCCAGGCACAATATTGGGATCCATTATCATATTTTTTATTTGGCCCATTTTTATGCCAGCATGTACTATATAGTTCAATCACATGTTCGCTTGACGCATCATTATTATTTGTATTTTGTTATGTCAGCGGACATAGGCCCCGCCTCATGTAGAACAGGTACTCACTCATAAAAGAGACTTGTCACACCTGTAAGTCTCGCCTCCTCAAGGTCCTATCCTCTCTCACTTCAGTCTGCCTTATATTTCTCTCTCTCGGACTCCCCTTCAGTGTCTAATGATTGAGTTCTTACAACGTACTTCGGTCATACAATTAGCTCTTAACACTCGCACGTTGGGGGGAAACCTATTACACCAATTTTTGGTCATCTAACCTGTTACTATTATATGGACTAAAGTACACCATATAAGACCAATTTTACCATAGTAAAATTTCTTTCACTATGAAATTTAATTTAATAACTCATAGTTTATTAAGTTATTTCTGGTCTAAATAGGAAACCCCATGAGGAATAATTAAATAAATCCTTATTTGTTTGATTTCCCTCTAGGGATAATTAATTAAACCACTTTTTAATTAATATTCCTGGTCATATTTAACCCAAAACAAGAAAATTAATTAGATAAATCATTATTTATCTTATTGTTTTATGGAAATAATTATTTAAATCACTATTTAATAGTATTCCTTGTTAAATTTGACTAAATCATTTATAAATAATTGAATAAACCACTATTTATTTAATTATCAATTAACCACATTCTTAAAATAATAAATAAATCATTTTTTTATTTATTATTTCTAAATAAAGGGATTTTACCAAATTCAAATTCCTTTTCCCTCCAATAAAAATAATAAAATATTCCATAAAAATTGGATCTAGATTTGGTTAATAATATTTTAATTATGCACCAATATTTAAACTAACTCAATATTTTGTTATAAATAGAAGGTTTTTCCATTCATTCATTAGGTTTTGTTGCCCAGAGATCACTCTTGATCTATACTTTTAGTTTGACTTTGATCCTCCCATCATTTCCATATTTTTATACTTTTTACTTGTGAGCTCCCTTTGAGTTCCATTTTTTGTCTGGGTTTTCTGCACCATCAAGAGAGACATCTTAGATTTGAAGCACTGAGGACATACAAGAACCCATCCCATTGAGGGGGACTGATAACATCTTTCTATGTTCCCTTCTCAGGTGTCATAATATAAAAATTCCTTAAAAATTATTGTCTTGTCCATTGGATGCATCGAGAAACTCTTGCTTATTTCTTGTTGTTTAATGTCTTTATCTGCATAGATCTAGATTTCTGTAGCATTTATTCTGATCACTAACTACAGATCTAAGGAAATTGACAGCCATCTTTGATGTTAAGGTTGTTTGTTATGCATAGATAAAGTGAGCTTTTTTCGTACGCTTGCGATTAGAATTCACAATAACAACAAGAACGTAATAAAGTACAGAAATAAACATAAACACAAAGATGCACTAGGAATAACACTTCATTTCATTAATATCAAATACTGAAAAATGCTTACTGATAGAATGGAAAAAAAAACTAGCTCGGGCGATGGTAGCTTATCTATGAGAAGAGATGTGGCAGCCACATGCCTCTGAACTGTGTTACAATAAGGTTTAAGGCCTTTTTATTATTGAAAAATAAGAGAAAACCCTACCCTTAGGAGATCTAACACCAAGAGTTTATGGGCCCCGTTGGGGGTAGTTGGGTAGCCAACTTCCCAAGGTCATAACTTGGTCATATGATCTCCATTTGACGCACACGATACCTCATTAAAAATATCTCTCTAAGGACTACAACTTCTAGTGAAATTTCTATGAAATTTCTAAACATTTCATGCCCAAAAACATCATTTGGGGCCTCAAAACTGCTCCTGAAGTTCAAGACCCAAAAAAATGACAAAAATAATAAACTGTGCTATAATTAAGGAAACTGAAAACTGAGAGAGACAATGGTGAGCACCCAAGTGGAATAGGCGGGTGGCCACCAATATCCACAATCATCTCAACTCAAATTTCTTGATCTAACTCAGTCATCACAACTTAGTTAACTGACTCAAGTTTCTATGAGATGAAATTACAATTTATTGTCCAATTTATTTAAGGGAAAAATAAATTATACGCCTCACATTCCTCACTCCTAGTACATCAAAATTCCTCACCAGTGTGGGTGCATTTTTTTTGTCCTTTCTGGTTGCCAATTTCACTATTTCTTGTTACAAATTTCAACACTCCCTTTGAACAAGAAAGGAATTCAATCTATCCTGATTCGTTACCTTTGGGATTATGCATGCAACACTTCTCTAGTGTTGTTTGCACCTGCAAATCCTAAAACTGAATAGCCTCTGAACAACTAAATTAATATAATTAATTTGTCATCAAAATATTCTGACTGCTGCTAGCTACTGCACCTGTCTACTAGACTCTCTGCGCTGCTGCTGACATTTGCATCTGTGCCCTTTGCATTGTTGCCAACTCTGATCTACGCTCTAGTATATGACATTATCACTCTGATTTATGTCTTCTTGATATCTGAATGCATAAATCTAACTAATCATTCCTATTACTGTTGTACTGTGGACTCCTCGTAGCTAGGTGCGATGCATGAGACACACCATCTCAATGGACCCTGCCAAAATTTCTTATCTTGGGATTATGTCTACATGTCACCCCAAATTTCACCTGGAGGTATGGCTGCATGTGCTCCCTCTTCCCATCTAGCTTGAAATTCCCCCCTCATCGAGGTATCTTCTTGAGTGGATGCTTCCACCTGGTCTCCTCTCTGGTTCTCAAATTTTGGCTTCTCCACAACCTTCTAAGACTTCTTCTAAGGCTGCATGTTGACAGGTAATTTGTAATCCCTCTCAACAACCAACTCTATAACCTCTGCTTTGCTCCTCAAAGATTTGCATGCATCTGGTACCTCAAGTGCATATAGGTTCTTGACTTGCGCACATTGTAATTATCCTTCCATTAAAAAAGTGTTTAATAAAGAGTTGATTTTAAATCCATGATATCTCCATCATCCGAGCTCTGAATTGATTTTCCATTTGGGTACTTTTTCGCAAGGAATAAAAATATGCTATTTTTTTTGGAAATTTTACACCAAAATTTCAGATATTCTCTGCAAACTCGCCTCCCAAAATATTCCTACTCTAATACCATGTAGAAAATCTAACCAACGAGATTCAATCTAATCTTGTAATGTACTAAAAAATGATACTGAATCCTTCCTACAATTTTCAAAAACAAACACAATCGCACAATCACATATAAGTAAGAGAAATAAATTATTAATCACACAACACAAGATGTATTTGGGGAAAGAAAATTCTCAAAAATTATTTATCTCTATTGCGTATTAAGTCAAGAAATCATGAAACAACATAATGCGTAATCTCTTATTAGATTCTCCAGCACTCTGCTAGTTGTCTCCCACTGATCTAGGAAAACTTGATCTAGTACTTAGCCAATTCTCAACCTTCCTTCAGATTGTCTTAATCATGAAATTCCTAGGGAATTAGCTCCCTATTAATTAGGAAAATCAATCTTCCTTGATTGCGCAATCCATCATGGAATCCCAATGACTTTATAATTGGACATTGGAAATTTTGTATAAATACAACTGATAGTTATGTTCCATTTAACCTTTGTCTCAACTGGATCTTCCTTGGAACTGACATGCATGCAACTATTAATAGTGAATTATCAGTTATCTGATTGATCACTCATTGTGAATTAAATCTAATTTAATTCACTGGTTTACCTCTCACTAGCTCATCACTTAGTTATAACTATTTAAACTAATTTTAACTCATTTAATTGATTTAAATAATTCACACCTGCACCCCACTAATTCATCAGCTGCAACTGGACTCCAAAATTATTAGATTAATACCTCTACATGCCTCAGATTAGACCCTCAACTCGAATTTCTTGAGCTAACTCAGTCATCATGACTTAGTTAACTGACACAAATTGTTATGAGATGAAATTAAAATTTATTGTCCAATTTATTTAAGGGAAAAATAAATTAGACACCCGACATTCCTCACTCTTTGTGCATCAAAATTCCTGACCAGTGTGGGTGAATTTTTTTTTGTCCTTTCCGTTTTCCAATTTCAATGTTTCTTGTTGCAAATTTCAACGTTTCATAATTTGATGCAGCCTTCACGCAAAGACACCATTGAAATAACATGTCCAGATTCTCATGAGTAACCTCTCTTAAGCTTGATTTGCCATAAGAGAACCAACAAAATTCCATCCTACTTCCTAGCTCGAACCGACCATTAAGGTATGCAAAATTCTTGTGAACCCTCACAAGATGATCTTGCTCTTGGAGGATGATCATGGCCTCCCTTTAGCAACCCTTACTCGACCCTCTTACTCGACCTACTTTAGGAATACATCTCTCTTTTCCCCCTTGATCAAATGAGCTCCTTCTCACTTGATGTTATTTCCTTCATCCTAAGGCCTCCTTAAATAGTTTTTCCTAGACCTCTTAAGAAGCCTCTAGAAATTATGGATTTTATCCACTTAGACCTTAGGAAATATTAATTTTCCTTTTTAATTTTCTTTTAGATTTTAAACCCCATCTTGGGTACAAAATCCCTTTTCTTGGTTTCTTTGCCCATATATCATTTTGTGAAAAAAATAACACAAACCCATATCACTAGGATTGTGAAGTACCTCCCAAGCTACAGAATTCAACAACATACTCTAGTTGTAGTAACTGTAACTTGGTCAAGCTCTTGTATTCAAGCGAGGGATTTTTTGGGTTCCCAAGTTGAAAATTAAGTAAGGGTAGTTGTGAGGGCATGATAGCTAGGGAGGGTCAGGGCATGCACATTAGGAATCAAAATTCATGCTAATACATGTCGGACAATTTCAATGCATGATGAAGAGTTTCAGGGAGTGTTGGGGCATATAAAGGGATAACTAGGTCAAAATGCATGGAAAGGAATGAATAAGAGTGTGTTCTAAGGAGTGTCAGCGAATTCAGGTGTGCCAAGGATGAAGTGTGTTAGGAGAAGTTTATAATAGGATTTATAGGAGGAAAGCCTACGGTTGTTATACGGGGCTCAACATAACAATTTTAGACAAAGGGAGATCACTTTGTGCTAGGCACAACATTGTTTTTCCTTTAGCTATTTTTTTTTATGAGATGTGGCACACTTTGGCTACATGCTCATGTTTTAAACGATTCTAGATAATTTCATATTGTACATTGTTGTGTATAATTTTTGGGGCACTCGACTTGTGTCAGCATATATCTTGTGTGCCTTTTGCATCTTGTGGTTCTTGCAAACTTTCAGTTAATGTTCTACTGTTTATATGAACTGAACATACATGTGAAATATTTTCTATGTAAGCTATGTTTCTTAGTTTTTTTATGGCCATGGCTAGATCATGTGATCCTTTTCTTGGTAACTAGTCAAGTGGGACAAGTTGATCTTGGACATGAGTGGCATAAGATGAGTTATAGATGATTCTTAGGTGAACAAGGCACAATCTACTTGTAGTATGTGCAATTTTTCAAGTTGTTACGGTTGAAGCAAGCCAATATTGTCACATGAACTAAAGTAGCCAAGGAATTGATTGGGTTCCAAAGTCATGAAAATATGTAAAGGCAAGATTTGAGGACATGAGTTCCAAGGTGTGCTAGGGAATGCTAAGATGTGTCAGACAGTGCGAAGGCATGTCAAACATGCTAAGATGTGCAAAGTGATAAGGCGTGCCAAGATGTACAAGGGTGTGTCATTGTGTGCCAGGGACTGTCAAGGAAACAAAAGGGATAAATAAGTTAAAATATAAGGAAATGAATACATAAGAGGGTTAATAAGTCATCAATTTACCTTTTCCAAGAGGGGCATGCTAGGAACACCAACACTAGGCACCTATAGGTGCCAAGTGCAAAGTCTTAATGCATTCAAAGTGCCAATTCTTCCTTTGTTTCTTCTCATCTACTTTCCAACAGTTGATCTCAAATAAATTTAATATTAAACCATGCCAAATTATATCAAGGCATGTCAATGAATTCCATACATGCTAATACTTTCCAAGTGCCAACACGTGCCAAGTGCTAATATGTGTCACAGAGTGTTATTCATGCTATGAAGTGGAAGGGCATGTTGAAGAGTGCTAAGGTGTGATAGAGAGTGATAATGCATCCTGAGGAGTGTTAAGGAGTAATAGGACAAAACATTAAGGGAGAACTAGGTCAAAATTCATGGAAGTTAATGAATATGAGGAATGTGTGCCAGGGACTTGTGTTAATGAGTGCTATTTGTCATGCCAAGGAGGGAGTGAAAAGGTATGATAATGAATGGTAAGGAATGATAGGGAATATCAAGGCATGTAAAGAAGTCTCAAAGTGTGCTTGGGAGTTCTAGGGTGTGCTAATTATATGTGCCAAATAGTGCCAAGATTTACCAATACATGCCAGGTGTTAAGGATGTGCAGGGTGCCATGATATGTCAATATGTGTCAAGGATTTTCAAGGAAACAAAAGGAAGAACCAATAAGAGGGTTATAAGTCGGGACTTTATCTTTTTCAACTACACTAATAATAGGTCCCAATACATGCCAAGTGGTATTGTGTGCCAAGTGCTAATGTATGTCAATGCATTCAACCAAGGTGTTCCAGGGAATGTTAGGTACTACATGCATGCCAACACATGTTAGGAGAGTTCTATGTTGTGCTAGCACATTCCACCATGTGCTTGGGCATCAGTGTCATGACAAGATATTTTAGGTACAAAGATGTTCCAAGACATGTGTGGTGCTAAGAAATGTTAGTGTGTGCCAAAACATTAATTTAAGGCATGCCTGGATTGTTGAGGAGTGTTAGGTATTTATCATTAATATAATTGACAGAGCTTGATTATGTATTAAATAATATATTTCCTACACACACTAGTGGGACTTTATCTAATTGGAATATTCTAGATAGTAAACTAAATAGGTATGAATCATGTGTTGACTCCTAGGAAAGCTCTATTTGACTAGTCATTACTTAAGGGAAATGATACACACTAATTACTTCTTAAAAAGTTGACTGAATCTAACCACTATGGCCTTAGACATATTATAAAAAAATACTCCACAATAATGGTATTAAATCATTCTCTTTCGAAAAAAATATATTAACAACCACATAACGTCATAAAAAATTCATTGGAATGATCAATGGTGACGAACATTTTTTGACCGTCACCAAAAATAAAAAAAATAGAAACGGTGAGGGTCATTGAAAGTTTGTCACTAGAAGTGTCACCAAAGAGAGAATTAGTGATGGGCCTTTAATTAACCTCACGAAAAGTGTCATTGAAAATGGCTTTCGTGACGAACCTTAAAGGACCATCACTATATACACTTACAGTGACGCTTTTTTAAGGACCGTCACCATATGTGACATTGGTGATGGACCTTAAAGGTCCGTCACAAGCATGACCCTCACCAATGTCCTTTTTTCTTGTAGTGAATGAATATGTGCATTCCTTAACCATATATGTGCAGGACATTTCTCCAAGAAGGAGCATTCTTCCTTCTAGACTTCATGGTCTACTTGAGGCCATAAGCAGCAATGATGATGGCCACTCCCTAGGAGGTCTTGGGGAGATGATATCTTATGCAGGGTATGATCCATTTGCACCATACACCATACACATTCTCCAAACTTGTGAGGATATTGGGGTAGAAAACAAGTGGTTTGGAAACCACACATCACTTCATCTTCTTATTCAGAGAGGAGTAAAATTGCGCTGGTTTCACTTGAGGGACCATTGTCCTTCCCCCTTATTACATATGGCAACTAGCATGATTATAATTATGATTCCATATGCTTATGATTTCCTTATTTTTGTTGGGAACATGTTTGGAGCAGAGACACATTGGTTGGATGTGTCCATGAGGAATTCAATTTCCCACACCTTTTATGCTTCATGCTTCAATAGGAGCATGGGATATGATATGGCCACTACAATAGATCACTTGTTTCTTTATGAGGTGGGCCATATGATTTTTTGGAGCACTTGGGATATGCCTCTCATGAACATTTGGGAGGAACTTTTCTATGAATTACCATGTTGCAAGGTGATTCATTTCATTTGGACGATAGCATGGAGATGGGAGTCCCTCTTTAGGAATGAGATCCCTTATGCTTGTCATTACTTCTACCTTGAGGAGGCCATTGGACAGTAGAAGGTTTCCGCTTACACCTTCCACCTTTTTATGATGTGAGCCATTTGGTTTTTCATACTTGGGAGGAACCATTGGAGGGCAGATTTATTAAAGATTATTTTGAGCAGTGGTGGGGACTATTGACGAGGAGGCCACAAGAGGAGGAGGGGAGGAATTTTTCTCCACCTTTACAGTTGCTTAAGGACAAGCAAAATTTTGGAGGGGGAGGACTGTAATATTCCAAAAATTTAGCCTTCAGCTAAATGGAATATTATAGTTTGTTTTATCACTAGGTAGGTGAATAAGTGGGTGGGGAGGCCCATAAATCTCCTTAGTAGCAATAAAACACTTCAAGTGTGAAAGGAGAAATTTTAAGCAGCTAAATAAAGCACCTCCAAGTGTGAGCAGGGGTTGGATCATGTTGACTCAGTCAACTTTGACCAAGTCAACAACGTTGTTATGGAGGAGTGGAGATTAAATGAGGAATAACATAGTTTTGGAGGGAGATTGATTTCATGAATGAAATGACCTAATTGAGTGGGGCCAAGGGCAGAGAAGCTCATAATATATATAAGGAAGAGGATGGAAACCATATGGGGTTATTTTTTTGGATTATTATTTTGTATATGGTATGTTTAGACTACTTGCATTCTTCAGTTGTTTAGTTGAGATTGTTGTGTTGTTTAGCACCGGGTGTTCCCGAGCGGGAATCCCACCTCTTTCCTTGAGAGGCCTCTTGGAAGAGAATTGCATTCATTTCCAAATTCAGGTTTTCAGGCCAAGCTACAGCTTGTTCATCAACACAGTTTCTGCAGGTTATTGTGTTGTGTTGCAGGGTGTTGTAGTGGAGGGTTTAGAAACCCACTTTCTGAGCTAGTTTCTCATTGGAGGAAGGATTCCTTTACTTGGGAGATCAGTTTGGAGATATCTTGGACACATTTTAGATCTTTGGAACTAGGTCAAATATTTCCTATCATTTACAACATTGTTCCAGCTGGGAATTGCGTTATTTTGGAGGGTAGCTTCAGTGAGGGATCTTGTGGCTCCTTTGGAGTGTTTCCTTGTGATTGAGGGGTTCAACCTTTCATTAGAGGATACCTTTGAGGGGATCTACATCAGATCTACAATATTTCAGCCCTCTATACTCATGTGCTTTAGTTTTCAGTGAATCTTCAGCCATAGGGCTTTAGATCTCATCTTATACAAGGTGTATTTTTGAAAACCCTTTCCCAATTCTTTGTAGAAGCTTGTGTAAAGCCTAGATCTGTATTTTTTCATATATTTTGTGGCATATAACAGCCCTAAATCTTTTGTAAATTCCTTTTTTGTAGCAATGTATTTATAATTGTGCTGTAGCAGTCTTCCGACATTTTGTATTGTAGCAGTAGTTTATATTCAGGAGTGATTGCTTATGGGAGGCTTGTTTCCTCATTGTATATGATTCATGCCTCACTATTTTGTGTGGATTTTCTGATTTAATACATGATGTTATGTCTCCATATTGGTCTCCAATATTAATGCGTTGATTTACATTGCTATTTCCAGTTTTATGATCATATATTACTGCTTCCCCATTTGGGAATATTACATTTTGCATGACCTAATGGAATGATAAAAAAAAATTGAGTAAGACCTCTAACATGACATGAAAAGAGGATTTTTGATCACTGATGGCAGGATGAAAATACAGACACTAACATTGGCCTTATTGGGGATGATAGAATTGAAAGAGGTATCAAGAAACACAAAACTATGGATTTTTTAGATCAATGCCTTATCCATTGGCCCAATATGGTCAAAAAACTCAAACTAATAAGCCTAACTGAAAAATGATAACTCAGAAAACATAGACTGACTCAAGACAACTCAAATGATTGAAAATTGACTCAATACTGACATACTTTACTGAAAACTAAAATTTTAGAAAATGGCAGAAAATCAGTGAAGTTCCATGGCCTTCACGGGCTCCAAACTCCAGTGATTCTCTACTTCACACTTGCAAAAAATGTAAGATGAAGGAAAATTTTTGTTTAAAAAAAATCAAATCAAACTGAAATGATACCAACCTACTCTAATCTGCTGCACAATTGCTGATTAGGTGAAATGATCCATCCAATGTAACCAATCCAACATATGGCTACTTACTGATATTTTTCTCTGACTTTCCTTGAGCAAGAAGAATGATGTACATGTAGGCAACTCACGATAAAAACTGAAATCAAGACTTATTTTGATAAACAAGTCAACATTCATCTTCTCCAATGTTTGCAAAATACTGCTCAAGGGATCTTGAAAATCATGAAGCATTACCTTTTGTAGATCAACAAAAGGAGATGAGTAAGCATTATTCCCATATGGCTGTAAAAAATTAGCAAAAGGATCCTCCATAATATTATTAATAGCATAAGTGCCCACATCTACGAGATCTGGGATAAACTCCTTTTCATCAGTATACTTTTCATTTTCTGAACCTTGAGGAAGTTTTGCATATGCAAGGGGCTCTAAAAAATCTTCTTATTTATCATTGCTCTCCTCTTCATAATCACTTGGAGCCAGACAAGACTGTAAAATAACATCGTCATTCTTAAAGGATGGAATATGGATTCGCAAATTTGGAATCTGATTTATTTCTTGTTCGGTCAAAGGAGGGACTAATTTTTTCTTTCTTCGGATGAAACAACAATTGTCTTCTTTCCCTCCTAAAGATTCACAAGGATACTGAATATCTTCTTTAATCTCAAGAAAAGGAGCATATAAATTTTCATCAAACTGCTGATTTATTTCATGTGGTTTCATTTGACTATCAAGATGCAAAGTTCTTTCACCTTCAAGCAAAGGGGAAGCTACTATATGTTGAATATGATCTTGTGTATCAAAGTGACCAACTTCTTTAGATTGCTGTTGTTTCGGGGAATATCACCCTAGAGGTTCGTTGGGTTACAACCTCCACAGAGCAGGGGCATGCTACTTAAGAAGGACTCACACAACCATGCATGTTCAGAAAAACTAAATAGAGTAGATCGAGGAAGTTACCCGTAGGTCCTACGGTTGAAGCAGTTCCCGCGGGGTCCAAACCCCCAGCAACCGTCCTTCCTTCTTAACCTGAAAGACAAGAAGAAACAAGCATGAAGAACTAGTTGTACAGCATATATCTACTCTAAATGTTAGTGAAATCCATATAAAACATTAAATAGATCATAATGAATGCTTAAATAACAATTTTCACATATATGTAAGCAGACACTAACACGTATATTTCGGGAACAAGATGGTACTTCTGTATTATAAATAGCATGTACAAAAGTAACGAGTGGAGAGATCACCTGAATCCTTCCACGATCTTCGAGCAGACCGTCGTCCGGATCCGTCCCGCCCTTGCCTCACTAAGACTCCTTCCAAACTGGTGCATACGAGATGACATATAGGGAGATGAGCATCTCAAGGAAACAAGGGTTTCCTGTAATGAACTGGGAAAGTGCAAGAGGCACGGGGAATCAGACTTGGATAGGGAATACCAACAGAGTATAATATCAATAAATTCTCTCTCCCCCTTAGGCCATACACATGAGGTGCTTTTATACTCCCTCAAAGTAGTTTCAACAGTTGGAAACAGTTGGCCACGTGCTGGGGTGGTTGAACTACCTGAGTAACCATCAACCCAGCCCGAAAATAGGGAATTTTTATATATTTTTTCATGATTTTAATAACATACATGGAAAAGTACATGTGGACTCGCGTATACACGCGGAAAAGTCTAGGCATAACCGCGTATGGGGATTTTTACACTGTTTTTAAGTGAATTTGTCCAAGTCTATAGGAATGGGTGCCCAAAACCATAAAAGAAATCATGAATCATATGAAGGTGAGAAATGATGCTATAACAGATGCCCCCTAATATATGAGGTCAGAAGGGGTACATGATGGCCGAAATGTATTATGCACATAGAAAGAACTTCGCAAGGACAAGAGAGGACTTCACCGGATTTCAGCCTGCCAAAAACCAATGAAAGAAAATAGAGAGTCAACTCATGCTGAGGTGGGCATACCCATGCTCAGTCAAAAATACATCATATGGAAAGTACTGAATAGATCCAATATGTATACAAGTATAGCTGAACTGAAAGTACACAATGAATCATCTAAGCATGGCCCGGAAATACAAGTCTGAATCAATGTCCAAGTATCACATATAAAAAGCTGATCAAGGATGGTGCAACTGGATGTCTGATCATATAAGTAACTGAATCTCCAAGTACCGAATCATAAGAGGTGGAACAAACGGTACAATCACGCAACTCGGGAGCCAACATATAAGATGCTGCTGTACTGAACTGCAACATATAAGGGTGGATGACATCACTGGCAGAAACTGAATGGACTGTCAAAAGTGAACCGAAAATGCTGATGCAACCCGAGGTCTTCACCGATCACTATGGCACAATTCTACACAATGGGAATAAATGAGCTGAAGTCGACCATGTGAGAAATCGTTGGATTACCAGTCAATGATGTATATCGTTAACCAATGCGAGACAACCCACCAATAATGAAAATGAGTGTCAAGGTGCCCCAGTACAATCTAACAAGTGCGAATGAATGAGCTGAAGTCGAACACTTGAAAGAATCTACTAATCAGGAGGCAATGATGAATCCCCACTGTCGATAGCGAAGAGTCTGCCACTGATGACTGAAAACCCTAAGGTACTGACAAAAAGACTCTAGACCTTATTCCCAGAGCAATGAGTCGGAGTCGATGGGAAAAGATCTGTTGGAAGGAAGGCATTAAGGCATCCCACATCAGTCCAGTGCGAGTGTAACCCGCAGGCCAAGATTTGGAAGGAATCGGACGAAGTAGAGTGACGGAACCAAAACCGAAGTACGTTTCCGACATGCACAAGATGAAGCTAGCACACGGAAGAAACCCTCTGAACCAACCAATAATGAAAGCTGACACAGAGGCGAGAAATCCACCGATAGGGTCAAATGGAAATCCAGGTACTGCACGAATCCCAAGTGTGATAATGTGTGCTGACGTCGAACACAGGGGAAACCACTCAGTCAAAGACCCATGATGATGATAAAATGCTGAGCACGAGGTCACCTATCAATAATGGAAATAGGCCCAAGGTGCGGCTCTAGGTTTTCTCTCAGAGCAATGTGTCGTAGTCGATAAGAGACAAACCCGCCGGCAAGAAGTCAATGGGGACCTTCTCAAACCAGCACGAGCAGAAGACCAAAACATCTGATGTGATAGAACATGATACTGACAAGACCGGGAAGGCCGATTGAATAATGAGTCAAGAGACACCGCATAATGGACGACACTGGTTAGACTTCCCTTGAACAAAAACACGACTCATGATGACCATGGCAGTAAAAGTGACACTGTATAAGTCTGTTATGCAGGAGGCAGAAAAAACTCTCCATATGATTGGAAGAGATAACCAACCGGGGGAGAAATGACAAGTGAAATATGGTAAAGGCTGAACCTAGGTCAAAATCAAAAACCATCCCAAATGTAGGAAATATATATAAGTATATGTGCTTTGTTCAAGGGCAACAAACTGACTCTGTACTGCCATCAAAACAACGAAGATACATCCTATTCCCGCTCTTTTTGTTATATTTGATTTTTTTTTGTCTTTTTCATATAATAAGCCTGAAAAAGAATAAAAGAATGCTATGGTACAATGGATAGAAAGAGTATCAAAAAATCAGATGCACTAGTTCCTGGGATTGGAACAATCCTATGCTCAATGCAAGGTGGCGGAAACTGGTAAGTGATACTCAAAGGAACGTTCCATCCATGGGTAAAAGGTGTCAAGTCGTGATAGCTAAGTGCATGCAATGGTTAACTTGTACAGAGAGTCAAGGTCAAAAGTTGGCTTAAACATCGAGTCCAAATGAAGCCGGCTAAAGGCCAGGATAAACAAGTAGTCAATATGCAATGCAGTAATACAACTTTAACGACACCAGGGAGCCTCTAGGGTAAAAGCCAGAAAAATGATAGTGATGAAGAAGAAGAATGAAGCTTCAACACATAAGACATGGCGGGACTAAAGAGGACTCCCGAGCCTACATAAAACGCAGCATGGGCAACAAGTAATAGCGAGGAACTAACTAGGAAGCCCATGTAAAGGAAGGCTCTACCATCAAGTCATGATTGAATAATCGGCGAGTGAAATGGGTGTAATAATCATGACCTGATGGGATCGACCCTAAGGCAAGTGATCAGTATGGAGGCTAGTATGCAAGATGCAACGGAAAGTGATTTCCCTAACCTATATGCCAGTGAAGATCATATACCTGCCGTGACGAGTCGGTAATCATGGATCAGAAACTGGGAAAAATCTCAAAATCTTCAAAATGTACCTGAAAACATACCAAACTGGGCACTTCCAAGCATCCGGGTTATGCAGCTTAAGATAGATCGAAAAAATAAGCATAAGGAATTTTTGTGAAAATTTTCAACTTTTTAGCCATAAATAGACAAATTACCTCATATTTGGTTCATTATTGCATTGCTGATTTGGAAAAAGTGCTCTGGAGCAAAAAACTTCTTTCGTCAAATCAGGAACAATCGACCGTCGAAATGCACCGAAATTTCAGGTAGGCTCCTCAATCATCCTTGCAAATCATTTTGTTCGTTTGGAAATTAAAATTAAGTGAATTTTACCTTGAAAACCCTTGCTAAAAAATGCGGACTTGCGCATACGCGGGTTCATTAAAGGAAAGTCGCGTATACACGCGACTGTGCAAAGAAAAAGTCGCGTATGCACAGGTCCGAATCCAAAAAAGCGTGGCTAATGCATGATTTAATGAAATTTGACAGGATGACAATCTCATGGAGGGAACGTGAGCATAGCGCAATTGATCAAGAGGTCATGCAAGATCGAGCAACGCAAAATATCCTTCGGAATTGTGGATTGTTTAAATTCTTCAAAATGCCAAATATGAAAAGCAATGTTCGGTTGCTAGAAATGCTCGTAAATTACTGGGAACCAAATCAGGATTGCTTCATTATTGATCAGATGCCAGTACGCATTGAAGTGGAGGACATATATTTCATTACTGGACTCTCCCGGAGGGGAGAACCAGTAGACTTGCATGGGAAGCCCCTGGGAGTGTTAACCGTGGAAGACTATGTCCACGTGTATTGCGTAGGGGGTTCCAAAAAGGTTGGAACTTAGATTGCAATTAAAGACGTGAGGGATTTGCACATGAAAATCCTCCTTTTCACCATCAGCAGAGTGGCAAGATCTGCCTCCCTACATCAGGCATCCAGGACGCAAATGAGCATAGCAGTAGAATGTTTGACTCATGTGTATGTTTGGTGCACAACCCTTTTACTGAACATGAAACAACAGTTGACCTCAATTCGCCAAGCAAAGACCAAACAATTTGGCTACGGTACAATTTTGACAACATTCTTCTTTGAGAAGATACCAGCATTGAGACCCAGAGTTATCTCTACCATCAGTAGCTCGCGGGACCCAAGAATTGCCCGTTGGGTGGACATGATGAAGAGATTGGGGGGTAGTGAAGTACCGCGGACCACATGGGACGATGAGTTCTTCCACTGGTGGGGAGAAAAAATCATCGCAGTGGACGACTATCCCTATGCCGGGATGGACTTTCGTGGAGATCCAGATCTAGTTCTTCCACCAGGCACAGCATGGGGCACAGTCGGTAAGTTTGAAATTTTTTTTGACTTATATAATTTTTTTGGATTTTTTCAAATATGTATGAAAAAATTAAAAACAAACATGTTTTTGATTGGATTCATAATGACTGACAATTCAAAATGATCATGATTTAGATGTTGGACCAGTTCGACCTGAGGGTCTCGCGCGCCACAAGCGTCGTAGGGGCGAAGCAGATACAGTGGATTCTGACAGGACCCTCCAGGCCGTGCAGAGGAACTTGGAGGGATTAACCCGCCAAATACCTATGGCTGCCGTGGAAGACCTGACTGAAGCCATCCAGAGACGGGTGGTAGGAGTACCCCGAGACTGGGTTAGATTATTCCGCCGAGTTGCCACCGCAGTTACGTTCTATAGGAACACGACTTCTGGGCAGGGACCTCAGGAGTAGACAGATATTATGTATTAGATGACTGTATATTCTTTTTTAAGACTGAACATGATGGGGGCATAAGCCCAAGTTTTTTACGACCTTATGGATCCAAATTTTGTAAAGTTTTTGAACACTCTGATGATATATATACAGCGATATTTGATGTGATGTGATAAATGTATCAAATGTATGATGTTTTTGATTTTCAAATTTTATTGTATGGAATGATTAATATGCCAATCCAATGCTTGATTAGTTAATGAGTCAGCAAACCAATTGTCAGCTCGAGGAATATGAATGAAAGTTAAAAATTGAAAATACCTTTGTAACAAACGTACCCTCAAGAACAATCGTAATAAAAATGGATCTCGTACCCGATAAGTGTTGTTCAACTGCGACACCACCAGCTGGGAGTCCAAGAAAACTACTAACGAATCAACACCCAAAGATATTGCCTCCGAGAGTAGATGAATGACTGCAGTGTATTCTGCTACGTTATTGGAAGCAGGACCAATGCAGACCCCTCTTGATACCAACAGCTGACCGGAAGGATAATGAAGCACCCAAGCCGCGGAAGCTAAGTTCCGGGTGTGTCTACTAGCACCATCGGCGAAACCAAAATGACTCATGACATCCAACACAACCTGCCAAAGCAGATCAAAAAATATCACCAACTCATCAAAAATCGAAAATCAACCAAATATGTGCAAAGCAAAAACTACTATATACAAAAGCAACATGCCAGGCCGAAGCCTAGGCATAATACTTCTTCAAATAGAGCCCATTTCGGGGCTCCGACAACTCGTTCCCTTCAAAATCAACCAAGGTATATGCTCCTTTCTTAAGGACTTTTTTAACGATGAAGGGGCCATACCACATAGACTTAAATTTTCCTGCCCCCAGGGCATCTTTTTCTTGGGCATAGACCAAAACGAGGTCACCTTCCGAAAAAACCCTGGGCTTGACTGCCTTATCGTACTGAGCTTTAACTCGGTTTTTATGTGTTTCATTCATCGTGGCGGCATCCCGACGCTGCTCATCGAGATGTTCCAGATGAAGGAGCCATTCTTCAAGACTAGAAGTGTCAGGAAGAAGTTCAACAACTAATTTAAGAGAAGGAATCTCACATTCAATGGGAAATACAGATTCCAACCCGTGCACTAGCTGAAATGGAGTAAAGCCAGTTGCAGTTTTCACTGACGTCCTGTATGCCCAAAGTGCAGGATATAGCATAATATGCCAGTTGGATCTAGCTTTATCAATTGTCCTCTGAAGAATTGTCTTCAAGGATTTATTCACGGCTTCCACTTGCCCATTGGCTTGAGGATAGTATGGAGATGAATGCTCCTGCCGGAAACCCAATTTGAGAGCCAACTCAGCCATCATACTATTCTGAAAATGACTGCCATGGTCAGTGACAATATCTCTAGGAATACCAAAACGAGCGATAACCTGGTTGAAAAGGAAAAGAGCTGCAGTCTCACCATCATTCCCAAAAGTAGGCATAGCCTTGACCCACTTCGTAAAGTAGTCTACTGCTACGATAATGTACTTGTGACCTTTAGCCGAAGGCGGGTTACAAGTAGTATAATCAATACCCCACTTTGTAAAGGGTCCGACAGTAACGACTAGAAAAAGCGGAGCTGGATGAGCGCGCATTTTTCGAGTATAAACCTGACAAGGATGACACTTTTTGACCGATTCAATACAATCCTTGAAAATCGAGGGCCAAAAGTATCCAGCACGCAAAATCTTTTGGGCTGTAGCAAGCCCAGATAAATGACCCCCACAAGCTCCACTGTGAGAATCATTGAGCACAGCCTCAGCTTCCTCGAAATTTAAGCAGCGTCTTAGGATTGAATCAACCCCTCGACGGTACAAAGCATCACCAATAATCAGATAATTCTTGGCTAAGTGACGCAGCTTACGACGCTCATCTTTCGAAAAAGTGGAGGGAAACTTCGCAGTCTGGAGATACACAATGATATCCCCATACCAAGGATCCTGTGAAGAGATAAGAAACAAGTGTTCGTCCGGAAAGGACTCATCATAGATCATCTCATCTCCACAGGGAAACTCGGAGATCAATTCCGCAAAAACTAATGATTTCTTGGATTTGGCAGACATGAACTCAAGATCAAATTCCTGTAAAATCACAATCCATCTATTGTATTTGCCCCCAATCACTCGCCTGCTGAGGACAAATTGAAATGGATTGGCAACTGCCAAAACATAAGTTTTGCGAAGAATAATGTAATGCCGGAGTCGCTGCACAGCATGAACTACTACTAAGGCTAACTTTTCTATCAGAGTGTACCTAAGTTCAGGTCCTACCAGTCCTCGACTAAGGTAGTAAATAACATGCTCAGTCAGAGCATCATCCTCCTGAACCAGAACCATACCAATGGTAGATTCTGCTGTAGCCAGATACAAAAGAAAATCTCTGCTATAATTGGGTGGACTCAGCAAAGGAGCAGAGGTCAATGCCTTTTTCAAGGCATCGAATGAGCGTTGAGCGTAGTCGTCCCAAAGAAAAGGAACTCCTTTCTTCAACAGTCTCATATATCCTTTTGTAATCTCAGCATAGTTAACGATAAACCTCCGAAGAAAGTTAGACTTCCCTTGGAGACTTTGAAGTTGACGGATTGAAGACGGGGGAGGCAACCGAAGTATTGCCTCAACCTTGAAGGGATCTACCCTTATCCCTTCCCTAGACACAATGAATCCCAATAGCCGACCGGATGTAACCGCGAAAACGCACTTGTTCGGATTCAATCGAATCTTATAAAAATGACATCTTTCAAATATTTGCCGGAGGTGACCAGGATGATCCATCCTCTTTCGAGAATGAGCAGCTAAATCATCTAAGTATGCCTCGATAATCTTTTTGATGTCGTGAAAGGCATATGACATGGCCCGCTGAAAGGTAGCCCCAACATTTTTAAGACCAAAAGGCATCTTCTTATATGCAAATGTACCCCAGGGACAAATAAAAGCAGTCTTATGTTGATCTTCAGGACGGATAGTAATTTGATTATATCCAGAGAAACCGTCCATGAAGGAGAAAATCTCATTACCGGCACACTCGTCAATGATCTGATCGATAAATGGTGTGGGGTAATTGTCTTTAGGACATGCTTTATTTAGGTCTCTGAAATCGATGCACACTCGAATCGTTCCTTGATTTTTATCTACGGGAACGGGGTTTGAAACCCATTCAGTCAGAGGAACAGGGAAAATGAATCCCGCCTTAAGCAGCTTTTCAACTTCAGCTTTGATAGCTGCTGCCTTCCTAGGATTGACCGGACGAAGTTTTTGCCTCACCGGCTTAGCATTTTCATACGTCTTGATCTCATGCTGGACAATAGATGGGTCTATTCCAGGCATTTCCTCATAAGACCAAGCGAATACATCCCTATACTCTTTAAAGAGCTCGGTGTAAATTTGAACCTCTTCACGGAAACATTCAGCTCCAATGAAGACATTTTCAATAATATTGGGATCCCTGGAAATGTTCACCGGGATAGTAGGAGAGATCACAGCCATGTTCCCTTCAGCATAAACCTATGTTGGTGCTAAAGGGTTCAAGACTGGGTGAACAGGACCAGGAGACGGAGGACTTGGAAAACTTGTTTCAACTTCGCTCAAGTCAGGTAAAAAGTAAGACCGATGATGCAAATCATCCCACGGTCTATCTATACCAGTCATGGCTTCCAGGATGGCCTCTTCAGATGGAAGAGTGGTATCAAGGCAATCCTGGGCCGAAGAAGAACTAAGCATCCAAGCCGGAGCCACATCTCCATCCAACTCTTCCGGTGAAAGAGGAGCTGGACTGGATTCTGCAGAGTCAACAATAGACTGATAAGCAATCTCAGCTGCAGACATCGGAAATTCCATTCCACCCACTTGACCTTCTGCTAATGTGGCAGTAGGGGAAGGTAAGGTCCAAGGGTCCAAAAAATAATGAGTTATGAAGAACTGTCTTCGAAGAGGAGCCTTGGAGGATGAAATTGCATTAATATGAACCGTAGGAGGAGGAATATCAAAAGTACCCATCAATGAAGAATACATTCCAACTCCTAAATTCTCAACAGGCGCCTTAGTATTATCCAATTTAGGAACAGATGAGTCAGAAGACGCATTCGGGTCTACAGGAGGACAGTCCAGTTGATCCACTGTAACAATCCTCCCTTCGTGGGGGAAACATATAATTCAAAATAATGAGGATGCAATGGAATCCATCTCATAAATCCAATTCCTCCCCAACAGAAGGTTGTAGTCCAAGCTTGCATCCACTACCTCAACCTCTTTATTGACAGTTTTGCCCCCAACATAGATGGGCGAAGCTGGGACAATACCATGGGGCCTGTGAGAATGACCATCGAACACAGTCAGAAGACTGGTAGATGGAACAACTTTGGGAGATCCAATTGTCTTCCAACATGT
The DNA here is from genome assembly GCA_034641835.2 of Pinus albicaulis. Taxonomy (NCBI): domain Eukaryota; kingdom Viridiplantae; phylum Streptophyta; class Pinopsida; order Pinales; family Pinaceae; genus Pinus; species Pinus albicaulis. Next base: position 187,929,171 of record CM076574.1, read on the forward strand.
GAGAGACATCACGCATGTAGAAGCTCCCTCATCTACAACCGTCCGAAAGATGTTACACTTCCGGTACGATGATTTAATATGAAAATCCATGCGATGAGGAAGTCTCTTCTTAAAATTAGTCATATCAAAAGTAATTAGAAGATAATTTTTTGGATCAATAGCCCCAATGGCAGTGAGCAAAGAACTGCGCTGAGCCGGATAAGACTGGAGTACCTCTAAAGCCGACATAGCACAAGGACTCGCGCCAGATCTTCCAGAATCGAGTAGTTTCCGGGCAGCCCTCGTATTTGGATTAAATTCATTTATCGCTTAGAAGATGCTTTTGGCATCCGAGGCATAGACTCCGCGTAGGCTTCGAATGTGAAGCGGCTCGCTGAGCATCAGAACTTCCTTAGCCAAGACTCTTCTCCACCATAATCACGAGATCTCGTAGCGATATCCACGTGAGCACTCATCATGAATATGTTTTATGGAATTTCCCCTTCCTGGGTGCCCCCAGAGGAAGCCCTAGTACTTTGATTCGTGCCAACAACTAATTGTTGCCCTTGGGGAAAAGGGTTTGTTAACACAGCCTGGGAACTAGAAGAACCCTGCTGGGCTAACAATCGCTGCACATCCTAAATTTTATGGCAAAGGTGTGTAAGATGGTCTCCAGCACACAACTTGCATGGAAAATTCACTTTCTTTTTATCATTTTGACCCTCACCAACATGCTCGTTGGTTTTATTTGCATTACCCTTCCCATTCTTGCCCTTTTTCTTATTATTTCGTCCCTTCTTCTTCCCACCTGATTGTTGATTTCCTTTGGGATCGAAGCTTGGACATCATTTATGGACAAAGACTCGGAAGGTGATGAATCAAGAAAGTACCACCGACCTGCAGGTGCGCATTCTAAAGACAACTACTGCAGTTGAGTAAGCAGGCTGGCTGCACCACTATTGATTGATCCGACAAGCCCATCACCATGAGGACCGGGCTTAGTTTTCGATAAATCTAATTTGGAGCGAGGAGCATTGGGCAAATATTTATAAAGGACCCTTGACTGAGAATAGATCAGTTCCAGCTGCTGGGCCCTAAAAATGGCCTGCTCCTCAGAAAATACCCCAGATAGGGATACATCTTTCGAAATATCTGACTGCAGGGATTTGAGAAACCATTCAAAAAGGAATTCACCTGGAATATGAGCTTTAATCAGCCTCTTCCTTCTCCTCCATTCCTGAATGTGATCAGAAATGTGGGTTGCTTCATCCTGCTTAAAATTAGCCAGGAGTTCCGTCCCAGCCTCATATCGGACAGGCAACTGAAAATGGTTCGTAAATGTAATGTACTCGCCCTCCAAATGTAGCAAAACTGCCCCCAGTTAGCTCAATATACCATTTGGCAGCGTTTCCAGTTAGGGTGCGTTGAAATAATCTCAACTAATCGAATCATCGATCGGGGAGTTCGAAGAACACCATAAATGGAAAGTGGTAATGTGGTTAGCCGGATCTTCTCCATTCTTACCTTCAAACTTTGGAATATATGAAGGAAGTTTGGTGGGAACCGGAGGCCACCCCGGACTATAACGAATCGGATCATTAGTCAACTTCGACAGATCTGGCAAGTTTAACATTGCCAGAAAAGGTAAGCGAGGTGGAGCTTGAGGATTCCATCCTTGATGGGATGGATTCCCAACATTCTGAAAATAATACCCTGGATTTGATGAGGCACCAGGTTGCCAAAAAGGACTCATAGAAAAAGGAGAAGAACCTCCTCCCAACGCAGAGTTACCAAAGCCCACGACCAGCTTCCCCCGCCGAAGAGTTAAATGAAGAGGGAAAGCTCCCCGATAAGAGGGAGAGCATTAGACAGAGGGAGAAAAGGTCCGATAAGCACTCGACGAAGGGAAAGAAGCATTCCCTCGATGACCTAGCGTAAAAATGATTCCCTGCCCCCGCTGTAGTGAATACAGGGTTCCATCCTGTAAAAGTAGTCGAACTTTGCCCCCCAGACCAAGGGTTGAAACTCTGGGTCTGAGAAGTAAACGGAAAGGACCCTAAAGACGGATTTGAACTAGGAATGTGTCTAGTTCTGAAGGGGAACACTTGAAAAGAAGCCGATCCACTAGCCATGTTGGACATGGGCGTAGATCCTGCTGAAGCAGCGGAAAAGGAAAAAGAGGGATTCCCACTAGAGGGCATCCCTGAACAGAAGGGACCAAAATGAGAAGCTTGTGCTTGGGTGAAACCAGAGCCAAACACAACAACACTAGAAGCAATCGAAGATGAAGTAATAGTGCCCCCTGCTTCAACACAAGTAGGAGTCTGAATGCCTGCAGCACTCACGGTAGAAACCGCGTTCCCAGTCGTGGCCATCGAAAGATAAGAATGATACAGAAGATCTCCCGGTATCTCCGACTCAGGTCCGATGTATTGAACAAAAAACGGATAATCAGGAGGAAGAGGAGATGGACCTGTTGCCTGAGGCTCAGGTACGTCTTCTATTTGAAAATCTTCTTCCTGAGGAAACAAAACTCGTGAGGTGAGCGGAACGCTCCTCTCGAGACCGATACCAGAATCAGCTATGAAACCTTCAGACCTCTGTGGAGGATCTCTCTCCACTGCGTCAGACGCCACAGGGTGGTAACCACCTGCTAAATCACTCCTACGCCTTCTCGAAGAAGGCTCTAGACTCTCGGGAGATAACCCCCGGATTCTCCTCGAACGACGAGGCGCTTGATCAGCCACTTTTATAGATTTTAAATTAGACTCAAAAAGTGAAAAGCTAGGCAAGCTAGGAGCAAAGAGCACTCACTAAAATAAAAATCCCTGAGATACCGTCAAGCAAACAGCCTCCAAGTATTTCCGCTCCGGGTGATGAGGACCGGACACCAAAATACAGGAAAGCGAAATATAGGACCTCTCGAAAGCAGTCTGGGATGATTAGGGCCCAGAACAACTAGCGAAGGTATCAGAAACAGTTACGCCGACCTCCTAACGACAGCCTTTGCCGGCTCAAGCACCCAAGCTTCGCAAGGGCACCCCTCAGAAGTACTGCTGAAAGTGATGCGACATCTGCCTCAGGTACCATGGGTATTCCCCCCCGCAGTCACCTTTGTGGAACCTAGGAGTGGCAACTATGGGCACCAATCCGTATCAGAAGCCGGGCGGAACGGTCTTGAGGTCAGATTCAGCTAATCAGAGAGGGGGTATCCCTCTTCTCAGCCTTCACTTCCCCTCGCGCTTGACTCTTTGGAGGAGAGCTTCCCCGGTCCACCTAACGGTGTTGGATTTCACTCAATTAATCAACTTCTATGTTTGTTTGAGCGGCCTTGGAGAGTTAACTTTCCACTCACCTATTCCAAGGGCCTACAACCTAGCTAGTTGGTGTATGACCCTTAGAAAACTTGCTAGTTGATTTTAAGTTATATCGCTTATTTTAATGGGCTGTTATGTTAAGTCACAAGGATATGGAGATGAAACTTATGATGTTATGACGCAGAAAGAAATTAATAAAAACTTAACTACATGCAAATGCAGTTCTTGTCTTTCGATGAAGATAAATCTCTATACAGGTTCTACGAGATTAAAAATTGTATTTTTCTTTTCAAATAGCAAACTCACACTCACAAAAACTATGAAACTGACTAAATGCTGAAGTGCACCTAATGCAAATCACTACAAGCATGCAAATCCTAAGATGCAAAAATATCCTAAAGCAGAGTGAAATTCCCAAAAAGCCCCTTCAGTTTTAACTCTTTTTTGGTTGCCCAGAAAGCTAGTTCTCGAAATCAAGAACTCTTAAAATGAAGACACCAAAAACACTTAAAAACAAGAAGAAGAAATCAATGACAACTCCTCAAAAATCAAGCCAAAAACTAAAAGCAAGAAACCTCACAAAAGCTTCAAAAGTTATAGCAAATGAAAATGAAAATGCAACAACAAAAGCACATAACAAGTGAAAATGTTTTTTAAGCCTTTAAAATGAAAAAACAAAAAGCAAAGCAAATTTTTTTTGAGCTTTTTAGTTTTATAAAGAAAGAGCTCGAAAAGACCAAGCAAAACTATCAAATTCCAAACCAAACAAGACTGAATTTCAAGCACAAACTTCAACAATGCTCCCAAACCTTATAAGGCTAACTCGTAGCAAGATCAATAAGAGCAAAATAAGACAAGAAAACTCAGCCACTCAGCCTAGAAGAATAGTGCAAACTTGCCGCAAACAAAAACTTCGAAGAAGCAAGAAAAACTCTTCAAAAGTTGCAACAAGACCTAGCCTATTGAACTCAAGAAAACTAATCAAGAAACGAGCAAAAATCGTAATGCGAAGCACAATACAAAGATAGGAAAGAGTGAATGAGCAGGAGCTCTCTGTTATGATAAAGCAGAACAACCAAGAATGCTCAGAAAGCGATCTTGGTACTCAAACCAGAAGTGCCAGCACCAGAAACAACACTTTGCCAAAAAGACTAGTTTTCAATCAAACGAAAGAGAGAACAGACAAAAAACCACTTCCTTCACAACCCAGAGAGTACAAAGACACTGTAGGAACAGGTCTCCACAGCTAGAAAGGACCAAAAAGTCAAGAAATCCAAAAATTCAAAATCTGCCTAGGTATATGCTACTTCACAGTTTAGCAACCAGCGTGCATACGCGACTGTGCTAAAGGAAACCCGCGTATACGCGACTCCCTTTAGACAAACTTGCGTGTATACGCGACTGTGTGCAGAAAAAAGCGTGTATATAAAGGCAAATAATGAAAAAACAAAAGGATCAAGCCTGGAAAAGAAACCAGGACTTCAGACTGACTGAGAAATAGTAAACTAGACTGCAAATGAAAGTTAAAACTGTCGGTAACCTATCAAACAGCTGAAAGCACCCAACAGGAGAATCACAAGAATGTGATCCCCAGTGGAGTCACCAGTTCTGTTTCGGGGAATATCACCCTAGAGGTTCGTTGGGTTACAACCTCCACAGAGCAGGGGCATGCTACTTAAGAAGGACTCACACAACCATGCACGTTCAGAAAAACTAAATAGAGTAGAATGAGAAATTTACCCGTAGGTCCTACGGTTGAAGCAGATCCCGCGGGGTCCAAACCCCCAGCAACCGTCCTTCCTTCTTAACCTGAAAGACAAGAAGAAACAAGCACGAAGAACTGGTTGTACAGCATATATCGACTCTAAATGTTAGTGAAATCCATATAAAACATTAAATAGATCATAATGAATGCTTAAATAACAATATTCTCATACATATAAGCATACACTAACACGTATATTTCGGGAACAAGATGGTACTTCTGTATTATAAATAGCATGTACAAAAATAACGAGTGGAGAGATCACCTGAATCCTTCCACAGCCTTCGAGCAGACCGTCGTCCGGATCCGTCCAGCCCTTGCCTCTCTAAGACTCCTTCCAAACTGGTGCATACGAGATGACATATAGGGAGATGAGCATCTCAAGGAAACAAGGGTTTCCTATAATGAACTGGGAAAGTGCAGGAGGCACGGGGAATCAGACTTGGATAGGGAATACCAACAGAGTATAATATCAATAACTCTCTCTCTCCCTTAGGCCATACACTTGAGGTGCTTTTATACTCCCTCCAAGTAGTTTCAACAGTTGGAAACAGTTGGCCACGTGCTGGGGTGGTTGAACTACCTGAGTAACCATCAACCCAACCCGAAAATAGGGAATTTTTATATATTTTTTCATGATTTTAATGGCATACGCGGAAAAGTGCATGTGGACTCGCGTATACACGCGGAAAAAGCTGGGCATAACCGCGTATGGGGATTTTTACACTGTTTTTAAGTGAATTTGTCCAAGTCTGTAGGAATGGGTGCCCAAAGCCATAAAAGCAATCATGAATCATATGAAGGTGAGAAATGATGCTATAACAACTGTTGAAGGGAGAAATCATAGAAGGCTTCAATAATCTCTTCATCATTCATGCATCCGATATCATAAATACTCTCAAGGTATGCCATAAAACCTTGACTATAATCACAACAACTTTGTAGGAGAGATAAATAAATATTAGACTTCACATAATTTTTGAAGAAAATCTTACGGAAATATTTAAGAGAACATAAAATTCCTTCTTGTAACCCTTCATACCATACCCTAGCTTTATATTCAAGGGTAGCCATAAAAACCTTCATGAGACAGTCTTCAGGAAACTCAACTCTCAGTCTACATACATGTACATGAAACTTTACTAAATGAATATCAACATCATCTTTCTCTTCATCTTTGAATATGGGAAGATGTGTAAACCAATCAACATAAGGAATAGGATTTGGAAATCCATGGATTTGAGATCGATCCATAAGATCATACCTGGGATTTTTTCTTGTAGTATAACTCATCTCGACAACAGTTAAGTCACCACGAAGTCTATTCCAATTACCAGTTCTTGAAAAGTGGATTCGACATGAAAATTCTGAACCTTTTGATTCTTCAACACTAGGGTCATCAGGTGAATGATGCACAACCTTCTTGTGCATAATCATTGTTCACCATTAACAATCGGATCTGATATTTGTCGTTCTTTCCCACATAATATTTGTATTTTCACCTCCACGACAATGACGCCAGTGTGTTATCACTCTACTCGATCTCTAAGGCTGAAGAAGAAATCCCAACAGAGGTAAATATAGACCAATATTTTGTCTTGGTATCTAGCCATACCAAACCGGAGAGGGATCTCTCCACAAAAATCATAGCCAAGAGGGCTGGATGAAAAGGTTTTAGGCTAGCTATGAAATGCAGAAGGGTTTGTTTTGTTTTGATTGGGTTTTTTGGATGGGGATTAGGTAAAAGAACATAGGTGAGGGAAAATAAGATGGGAATTGCAGCCCATTCAATGGGGAAAGGTAGGTAGAATCTTAGCACTTTAAGGTGATTTTGTGATATGGTTTCAGACTGATGAGGAGCTAGGAAGAGCATAAGATATGTATTCTTCCTAAACTGAAGAAAATGGACAAATTATGAAGACTTTCCCAAAACAGAGCATGAAAGAACATGTATTTTCCCTATCAACTTGAAAGTCATCATATAATAGACATGAAATGGTTTATGAGCTTAAAAAAAATTCATACAAATGAAACAAGAGAAGAAACAATGCTAAATATCCATACCACAGGTATCCCAAATAAATAGCTGCAACTCTTCATTAATTTATGGCCAAACTAATTAGACTATATTCCTTGATCAATACAACAACATCCAACTGATTCCAACCTCTTAAAATTATTCAAAAAGTACATGATATAGACCTCAAACAACCTCTCCCAACCTCAGGGGTGGAATCCATGAGAGGAGGAGCTGATCCACCAAATTCTGAATTGAAACTTAGAGTGTAGGGTGGTCAAACTGACTCGTTCCTAATTTTAGTGAAACTGATGCATTTATCCAAAAAATACACTTTTTCCCAATGTATCTACCTCTATGAACTAAATTTACATAATTACATTTACATGAATCAATTACATCAGAAAAATCCATCAAATCCATTGGCCAACTGAGAAAAAGTCAAAATCTAGAAAATATTAGTGAATTGGCAAAAACGCAGTGCCAACTTCAAGTCAACTATTGAGGGGGTTGTCGATGTCCAAATTGAGCTCATGATAGCTCATTGGGAATATTTTCTTGTCTAGTTTCAAAAAATATACTTGGTTTCCAAAAATTATTAGTTTTAGCCCTCAAAAATTTAAATCTCCCAATATTGGTCAGGTGTGCCCTCAAAATGCGAGGTGCGCCCTCCCAGTGCCAGGTGCACCCTCCAAATTTCAGTTGAGTTTTGGATGGGTTCCCGAAATCCAAATTGAGATCATAATATCTAGTTGGAAATATATCTCTCTTTTATACACAATGGACCTATCAAGCACCTAAAAAGGTCAAGTATAGCCCCTAAAAAATCAATGCTCCTAAGACTGGGCAAAAAGTGCAAAATGAGGGTGAAAAAATGTAGTATGATTTTGCAGGAAATTTTTGGAGGCCTTCCTCAACTCCAAATTGAGCTCATGATATATCTTTGGAAATATATTCCAGTATAGTTATTATTTGAATTATCAAGAAACTCATTTGGACACTCCATTAGGGAGAAAATTTGATTTTCCCAAGGTGACTCTAGAAGTGCAACAACTCTCTTGTGGCAACTGTATTTTTGAAATTTCTCAAAAAATATGAAAACTCTATAAAAAATGAAGGAGTTTTTTATTACATGACCTATAATTTAAAAAAAACCTTTCACTTTTGTAAAATCCATCACCATTTGGTCAGAAACATAGTTTGAAGAAAAACTAGCCCTCTGTGTGGCAAATGATTTGTCCCTTGAAATGATTTCTTGAAAAACGATGGAGACATGATATTTATGAGCTGGAATGGCATCATAATTAATGATACGACATATATTATGCCTCCTCTATTAATATGTCTCTGATTCCATAGAGAACCCTAGCTCAATGGGAGAGGAAATTAGGGTTTATTGTATGTAAAACAAGGGATTTGGGAAATTTAAAAGAATGAAGGGAAATAAAGGGGATAGGGGGCTTCTAAATTCTTAGGAAAATATTTGGAGGTAGGGAGGGATGTTAAGAAGTAAGGAAAATTTGAATTTAAAGGATTGAGTGAGGGTAAGGGGTCCAAAATGGTAAAACACAGGCCTAGTCTCGAAAAGTGTCAAATTGTAGCAATAGGTTAAGGCTTATGGAAAAATGATGATTTTGAGGGATAGGAGTGATGGGAAGTGTTTAGGAAGGTATTTTAAGGATAGGGAAAGGTGTAATAGCATCAGGATAAAATTATTGTTTATGATTTAACCATGGAAGTCATGAAACCAAGAAAAATGTCCTCAAAACCCTAGGAGAGGGAAATGAGCTTTCCAAGAACAACTGAGAGACAAATATGGAAAACAAAAAACCACTTACTTTGAGGCCTTCTCTCTAATTCCATAGCAAACCATATCTGAATGGGAGAGGAAATTAGGGTTTAGTGTATGCAAAATAGGGGATTTGGGCAATTTATAAGAATGAAGGGAAATAAAGAAGATAGGGGGCTTCTAAATTCTTAGGAAAATATTTGGAGGTAGGGAGGGATGTTAAGAAGTAGGGGAAAGTGTAATTTCAAGGATTGAGTGAGGGGAAGGGGTCAAAAAGTGAAAAACACAGGTCTAGAGGATTTTTTATCATTGATGATAGGATGCAAATACTGACACTAACACATTTAGTCCAGAGTCTCCATTAGGTTTTTAGGGTTCCAAGGTCATGAAATCATCATTCCATGCATAAATTCCAGTAAGTGGAGGAGTGATAATAAAGTAATTTCATCAATAAAATTGATTTCAAAGAAAAAATGTAATTTTATGTTCTTAATTTGTAATAAGTACTTCAGAGTTCCAAGTAGCTACAAATGCTCAAGTTCCACCAGAAAATGTTCAAGGTTCTAGGAAGAAATTCAATGTTCCTAAGCCACCAGAAATTCCAAGTTCAAATAATCAAGTTTCGAGGTTACAACAAAAGGAAAATGGAAGGTTAATTTTGAAAAGGAAAATGTGGGTCCATGATCATTTAATGATTTTAATCCAAGTTTAAAAGGCCCTAAAGGACCAAAAGACATTCATTCTTACTCTTCAGCATCAAGCTCCCAACTTGCCAAATTTAAAAACCAAATTTTTAATTCAAGAAATTGAATTTCTGGAGCCGCGTTGCACTTTTCCTTAAGGCATTGTGATTTTCTGGAGAACATTGTGCTTTTCCTTAAGGCACTGCACTTTTATGTAGAATTCTATGCTTTGTCCAGTGAAGATGCATTTTGTGCATTGGAGGTCAAGCGCGATTGCAAAGGGTTTCTTCAACTCTGCTATGGTCTTCACATGGCTGCAAATAAGTAAGTATATCCCTTTCACTCCACCTTTCATCAGTTCTTTCATGATTATGGTCAAGAAATCATTCATCCCTCCGTCAATGCATTTTTCTCAAAAGCACTACACTTTATGGTGTACATTTTTTACTAGCCTAGGAACCCTAGGCTCCTCACCCTAACTACTTTACATCTAAACTAATCCCTAAGACCAAAATTCCCATCCCAATTTCATCTCCTAGATCCTATTCCCTAAAACCCTACCCCTACACTGTGCTTTTCTAGGCAGCTAAACTATACCCCTGTAATTAAATTCCATAGTCCATGTCCCCTGTTATTTTAACTCCCCTCCACCTCCATGAGGTCCCTAATTCCCCTACACTCTTCCCTAAATTTTCCCACAACTATCCCAACTCCCTAACCCCATCATCCCATTCCATTTTCCTTTCTCCTCTCCCCTAGGGTTTCTAGCCAATTAAACATCATGGAGGAAGAGAGAAAGACCTACAACAAAGGAAGGAGAATCTCAAGGTTTGAGCCTTCAGATACCAGGCAGTTGTTGTCATCAACCCTAGCAGTCGAAGCTTCCAATGCGTGGGTTGTTATGAGTTTTTTGAAATGGTCCAAAGAGTGAAAATCCATCTAGATTTGACTAGAATGTTCATCACAAACCTCCAGAAATACCAAGTCACCATTTCAGGGGTGAAATTCACCATTTCAACAAATATTATTGCAGCAGCAACAGGGATACCTTATGTAGGTGAAAAGTGGTTCAAAACTCAGGAATTGGATGTCTAGTTGTATCAAACCTACCTCAAAGCACCATACGAAGATATCATTAAGAAAATCTTCCCTTTTGGTCAGCTACTTGATAGGTTTTCTCCCATGATGAAAATCATAATGAAGTATTTAACTTGCAAGGGAATATTCTCTAGACTCTACAGTTGTCACATCAGATTACTCATGCATTTCTCAACATTCCCTATTACTTGTATAGGAGTATTGATAAGATGGCCTACAAGGTACAAGTGACATAGAATAAGAGCTCCAAATGAATAGTATTTTCCATCACTCACTTATCAAAATAATTGTTCTTCACCATATCAAACAACTGAGCATTGCATGGGAAACTTTCATTGAGGTAGAGTTCTTCACATCATCCAACCAGTCTGCTAGACCTATTCCACCATTAGCACCGGTTACACAAACAAAGGTTGGGTCATCTAGAAGGGCTGCAATTAAGAAGAGAAAAAAGGACAAAGAGGTCAGAACTTATCAGAGAGGAAATAGGCAAGTATTTTCTCCACAAATTGTGGAAGGGGCCTTGCCTTCTACATTAGCAAAGCATGGATATTATAAGCAGCAGGAGACAGATGTCCACGAGAAATAAGCCCTTCACCACGACATTTAGATGGTGGAATTGGAGCCCCAATATGAACATGAAACCCTAAATCTAATCATCAAATAAAAAGATGCCAAAATCAGAGAGCTACAAGACAATTTGGCAAGGTCAAAGTTTGTTATCTCCTTCCTTGAGCAAGAGAACAAAAATTTAAAGGAAAATAAAATACTCTTGGAAAAGGACCTATTTAAGGCTACTAGGCAAGAATTGAAAGGAAAAGAAGTGATTTAGCATGATATGTCTGACGAGCATGAAGAACAGATAACAAGGATAAGACCAAGAACAAGGGGCCTAAAAAGAGAATTGGAGCTAGAAAGACTACAAGAGGCACTTCTTGTAGAGGAAATAACTTTTGAGGAGAAGATTGGCATGGAAATCAATGAAGATAAGGGAATTTCACTTGATAGAGTAAACACACATCTAGAGAAACTCCTTCACAAATCTAACAAAGATAATAAGATGATGAGACACATGGCCCACCACTACTACACTAGAAACAAGTTTGCAATATCAAATACGGGCAAATAAAAAACAAGCTAAAAGAAGCCCTAATCACCAAGAAGAAGAAGGGAAAATTCCATTTTCTAGTTGATGCATCATTGATTGCATAGAAAACCTAATTTGGACCATACACATCAATTTTGAAAGATTTGGGGCTTTTTTTGGCATTTTTGACATTTTGGAAAAATTTCACTAGCTTTTGCACAGTCAGACTGTAAAAAGCATGGCATGGGCCATGCTACGCTTTTTCTTGAAGGCCTTAAAATGATTCAAACTCAGTTGGGATGGATAGATATTGGTTTCTACATAAAATTTTGACTCTTGGCAATAAAAAATATCAGCATTTGATAGGCGGAAAGTCTAAAAAACATCATAAAAACACCTTTCTGCCAATTTTTTCAGCCACATGCTACACTTTTTGACTAGTTTTGGAAAAAGTGGTTTTTCAGGGGCTTAACGCCATAATTTTCACTGCTTAAGGAAATTTTGGATAACTAGAAAGGAACAGATTTCCAATGAGATAGATTGAGCTCAATTTGGACTTTAGCAAGACAGTAAAAAATCATCTTGAAGGTCACGCTACACTTTTCTCAAGGACACACTGCCCTTTTTGCACTCACGTTGTGCTTTTTCCAGTTGGCCTGTTATCTTCAGAATTTCGATTTTTTCTTAGTTGGTTGGTAAATTTCATGAAATTTTATTGATGAAAATTTGTAAATAAAATTTAATTATGTCTATTATAGTTACTAAAGGTAGATACATCAAGTAAAATTTGTATTTTTGGCTCAAGTGAATCAGTTTCACCAAAAAGGGAGAGTTTGTTTATCTCCCTAGTCATTAGGATTCTAGTTGAGGATTTTGGGGAACAGCTCCATAAGTCATGGACTCGACCCCTGAGATTTGGGAGAAGTTTTTTTTGGTCTATATCTTTCATTTTATTTTCCATTGGAAGGGTTGGATGTTGAGTAATTGAGCTTTGGAACACTAGTGTATTCAATGGTTTTGGCAGGAACTAATAGACGGAGTTTGCAGCTATTGTGGTGGGATTCATGTGGTATGTGTTTTACAATGTTTCTTCTTTTGTTTTCATATGTTTGAAAGTATTGTACCTTCCATTTTCATGTCCATGTCTTAATGTGATTTATTTCTAAGTTTGATAAGCAGAATTCATTGATTTCAATGCTCTGTTTTGGAGAAATTATCACAATTATGTTCACTTTATTATGATATAAACGAATTCATAATTCCTATGCTCATTTTGAAACCCTATCGGTCTATAACACTCACCAAGATACCTTAAAGTGCTAAAGTGTGTGCCTACCTTGCCCCATCACATCTCTACAAGTCTGATTTTCAGTGCCCTGACCTAGTCTTTTCTAGACCTAATTTACCATCCAGCACCAAATCCAAATAAATCAAACCCTAGAGCCTGATATACCTAGCCTAAAATATCCATGATCCAATAAATTTTTCTATGATCCTATTGAGAGAGCCCTCTCAGCCTAGTAGGGCTAGCTACTAGGCCAAAGTGATCTGTGGTTACCTTTGTTGGTCTCCTTTTCAACCTTCAGAGATCTGGTGGAGTGCTAACAACACACAACAATAAATGGTGGAGTTATCACTGAATTGATGTGTTTTATAGTACATGATTGATGATTTCAAGGTGGTTGGATCAAGTTATTGTGATAAATCTAACCGCATGCAAAATTTTGGAAAGTCTCCATAAAAAGTAATAGGCATTAGAGAAATTTTGAGGTCTAAAATGAACCTCTTAAGAAAAATGTACAACCAAAATAAAATTTATAAGAAAAAATAGGATTCAAGATTATGATGTCAAACATGGGGGATGATTTACCATTTTTGGGGTAAAAAATTAAAAATACTAAAAAATAATTAAATAATAAAACTACTTTTTCAATTTATATTTTCAACTTCTCTCCCTAAGTTTTTACTCAAATTTTGAGTGGGAGTACTTGTTAGATGAAAAATTTAATTCCTCATATAAGGAGTACCCTTGTTGCATACTTTCGATGGACCCGAGTACACGAAAAATGAGAAATACATGAAAAAACTTGATTCTAATCACATTTCTCATGCATTTCTCATTTTTTGTGTGGCAGGTTCCATCAAAATTATGCAACTTGGGTAATATATGGATTAGGAATCAAATTATACATCCAATGAGTGTTCTTGCTCGATATTTGAGTAAAACCATAAGGATATAAGTTGAAAATATGAGTTGAAAAAGAAGTTATTCCTTTTTCCTCTAAAATTTGATAATGTAATCTAATATTATTTTATTATTTCCACTATTATTTTATAATTTACTTAGGAGGCCCATTTTAGACCTCCAAATTCCCTTAATGGTTGGTTGTTATGGTAACAAAGGCTCATTATAGCATCAACTCTTGATGATGCCAATTATGGATCTTTGTGACATGAGTCTACTAGATATGGTCAATTCCATTCCATAGATTGAACCATATAGTTGTGTATGTGAGGGGTGTGTAATGGAAAAAATCATTAGAAGGCCTTTCCTAAGGGAAAAGCAAAGAAAGCTTCTTTGCTTCCTGCACTAGCTCATAGTGATATATGTCTGACCTATGGCTACCTCTTCTTTAGGGAAAACTAAGTACTTACTCACATTCTTTGATTAATTTCCCCACTTTCTTTGATTGTAGACCATTAAATATAATTGTGTAAATATAAAAGCAAAAAGAATATAAAATGTCTCAAAATTGTTAGAAAAGATGAACACATTAGAAACACTGATCCAAGTGGCTCCAAAGACACACATAGGACAAAGAGGGCTTATGAAAACTCAAAAATAAAAGAGACGAAAACATGGAAAAGTCAGTTTCAGGTTGAATATCTTGTCGACCTGATCACAACAGTGTGAATGTTTCGTCAAACCGAGCTCGTATGCGAAAGTTAGAGGCAATCAAAGTTGGAGGGTTGAATTGATGAGGTGGAAGCCTTAAGGAGGCAGTATTTTTTCCAAATCCCAGTGGCCGGATTCTGGCCAGGTTCGACCGGAATCCGGGAGAAATTGTGGGATACTAAGTTTGTCTCCTTCGGTCAAAATCGAGAAGTTTTAAAAGGGCTCATTATTTTTATGAAAAAAAAAAAACAAATTATAAAAAAATAGGGGTGGGCCATGGCCCCCGTCCCTACCCATACCATCAAAACAAGATATATATTAGGAAAAAGGTGGGTTGGCAGCCATGACCCTGGCACCCAATGGTGGTAACAAACTATGTATTAAGGGAGGGGTGTGGGCTATCAACCCCACCGCCCCTACTCACTACCATATATATACGACAATTACAACGTGGCAGAGAACCGGTGGGTGGGTCGCCTGATGCGGGCTCGGCCCACCACTTTTAACATTTCTTTGTTTTTATAAAATAATAAATCTCTATCTCGGGAAGGGGCGGGGTTTGACCAGCCGACCTCCTCCCTCCAACTCGAATATCCAACCGTTGGACCAAGCGGGTCCCTTGGGGAGTTCACCTAAATCAAAAATATTTAAAACTCTCTTTTCACGAGTGCGCCGAGGCCAAGTTAGAGTGTATACGGACACAGATTTTGAGGTAGGGATGGTGCACACAGTTCAAGGGAATCGTTTTTGATGCCAAGGGAATATTCTGATTCCAAGGAGGTAAAATTTCTCCGTGTCAGAATGTATTGAACATTATATGCATTTTAGCTAGAATTTCACAGGGAGTGTGACGGTGTGCCCAGATTTGCCTTTTCAACAGTGGTTTTGTTGATTCTCTATGGAGGAAAATCTTCAGGAATCTTGAGGGAATCTTTCAGATACCTTGGTGGCCGAAATTCATCGGTGTCAGGATGAGGTCAAATTTATATTCATTCTTCTCATAATTTCACAAGAATGCTAATGGTGTAGACATAATTTTGATCTGAGAAATAGATCTTCAGATGACCCGCAGGAAGGAATCGTTAAGGAATCTAGGGGAAATCTAAAAGATTCCTATATCCCCAGATTTTCATTTTGTCAGAATCCATAAGTTTGACAGTCAAGTTTGCACTATTCAACGCCACAAATTTGATGGTGTATTCATATTTTCCATTTGACCATTCCATTTTTCGACCACTTTTCAAAGTGGAGTTGCAGGTGTCAACATTCAATGTGTGAGCAGTCATTTTCAAGATATTCAACACCACAATATTGATGGTACAGCCATATCCAGTAGTTTATCATCCTTTTCTTCATATAGCTCCAGGATGTGAGGTATATGCACTGTGATCATGTACTTCTTTTTCCCTTTGATATGATAGGCATTGTGTTGTATAGATCCATGTTTGATGTTTGATGTGGGATATTGTTTTGTTCTTGATGTGAAATTTAATTTCTATCATGGATTTTTTCTATGTTTTTCAAGATCCCTTTGTTGCCATTTTCGACGGGATACTCTTAGTCACCATTGAGTGAGATTGTCATACTGATAGGAGTCCTTGTTATGAATGAGAGTTCCTGTAGCAGAACATCTCGTGGAGAGGTAAAACCAATCTTGCATGAGGGAATTTTCCTTGTATGACAAAGATAATACCATCCATGTACATCATCACTATTTTCAGCACTTAATGTAGTGGCCTACACCATCTTGACACCAAGGCCCAGAGACGTAGTCCCTCCGAGACGAACTTCGTTATCAATATCTTATGTTGCTATACTTGTTATGTTCCTCTTCTTTACAACATGTAGATATGTTCATTTATGTTTATTAATGCTTTGATAGAATACAATTCTAACACATCAACCGAAGTAAAAGGTATTGGTTTAAAGGGTAGCGAAATTTACCCGGATCAAGTGGTATCAGAGCAGTCTTCTTGCTGATTTGGATTGCAGGCGTGAACTATTGAACGTTCACTGAGTTGAGAAATGGAGGATGTCAAAGACATGTATGAGACCATGCTCAGGGTTTCCTAAAAGGTGGAAATGTTGTATGAAGCTTGTGAGAAACAAGCAGCAGACAAAGCTGAGTTGAAAACGCTTCTGCAAGAGGAGAATGAGGACAAACATCGATTGCAGCTTCAATTGCAAGCCACGAAAAAGGCATTGGAGGAATTGAAGTGCAACGATGAAAGTCTTCGAGCAGATCATGAGGCATCAAAGACACTCTTACAGGAAGAGAAGGAGGAGAAGTAATGATTGCAGCTTTAGCTACAAGCCGCGAAATAGGCCTTGGAGGAAGTGAAATGCAACGAAGGCTTAGAGAAGCCTTTGTCACATGTTTCAAAATCGATAGCTGAGGTAAACAATGATGATTTCTCTTCAATTTCATCTTCAAATGATATCATTTCTGTTGGAAGTGTGGAGATACCCATTACGGGAACTGACATGAGGCTCCTTACCAAGGTGGCGTACCAAGGAGGAGGACTTGGCATTCGTGGCCAAGGCATAACCCAACCATTGGAGGTTCTGCAGAGACCTCGCTACGTAGGTTTGGGATACATTGAAGGAAGATATTCGAAGGACATCAAAGGAAAACATACACTGTTGAAATCACTAGGGAAGCGGATTGATGGGAACACTCTACCATCATCCCATGGAAGTGCATGTTGTAGTGAAAGAGATGAGGCAAGCTCTCATCACTATGATCACACCAGAGACCACCAGGGAAGGTATAACAAGTCTCAATATTCTTGAGTTCATTTTTATTATAATAATGTTGCTAAACATGAATGTAAATCATGACATAAGAAAACTTTTCATTTTTGTGGTTTACGTAACCATTTAATTTCTAAGCATTGGAAAAGAATGGCAGCACAAAGGATGATGAGGCGTGAAAAGCCTTATCCATGGCAGGGGAAGAAATTGGTTAAGCAGGTATGGAGGAAGAAGAATCATTGTAGTTATTGCAACCAAAGTGGCCATCAAAGAGCCACATGTTGGAGACTCCATCGAGAGTAGCGCCTCAAAGACAAAACGTCCGTGCAGAAACTAGTTGAAAGAGCTGATCGACAAGCAAATTCCCCACAGGGGGATGGCCCATTTACTTTGCTAAAGAGGGTTTTTTTCCAGATTTTTTTTCTAGATGTGTTAGCTTATCATGGCCTTATTTTTGTAAATCAAGTGTTTCATTTCTTTATGTAAAGGTGATGATGTGTTTTCCATCACTTCAAAATGCGACAATGATGTTTTTTGCCTTGTAATCATAGCTGGGGTGTGATTTCCATTTTGTTGTACGCTTGACCACCAAGTACGCGTTATAAAATTGTGGCCAGTATGGAAATGTTTGTGTCATAGTTGGTCATATTTGAGCATGTAATTTGCAAGATATTTTACTGAAGGATTGTAGAAGATGCATGTGTCGGTTCATCGCTTATGCCTTCGAAGGACAAAAGTGAAAGAGAAGGAAGGGTGATATTTCAGGAAATTTGTGGTGCAGTCATTTTACGCAGCAGTTTCATATTATTATTGATGATTTTGGAGGAACAAAAGCTCCTCGGTGGGGAGGAATGATCCAGATGGCTCCAGAGAGACACACATGACAAAGAGGGCTTATTAAATATCAAAAATAAAAGTAACAGAAACTTGGAAAACTCAGTTTCAGGTTGAATATCTCGTCGAAATGATCGCAACGGTTTAAACGGTTAGTCAAACCGAGCTCATATCCAAAAGTTAGAGGCAGTCAAATTTGGAGGGTTGACTTGATGCAGCCTTAAGGAGGCAGTGTTTTTGCCAAATCCCGATGGCCAGATTCCGACCAGCTCTGGTTGGAATTCAGGCGAAATTGTGGGATACTTAGTTTGTATCCTTCGGTCAAAATCAAGAAGTTTTAAAAGGGCTCATTATTGTTATGACAACAAAAATAAATTACAAAAAAATAGGGGCGGGCCATGACCCCCACCCCTACCTATACCATCATAACAAAATATATATTAAAAAAAAGGTGGGTCAATAGCCATGACCCTGCCACCCAACGGTGGTAACAAACTATGTATTAAGGGAGGGGCGCGTGTTGTAAACCCTGCCACCCCTACCCACTACCATATATATACGAAAATTACAAAGTGGTGGAGAACTGATGGGAAGCATTGATTTTTTTTTTTAAAACAATAAATCTTTGTCTCGGGAGGGGGCGAGCTTTGACCGCCCAAGCTCCTCCCTCCAACTTGGATCTCTAATCTTTGGACCAAGCAGCTCCCTTAGGGAGTCTACCCAACTAAAAAATATTTAAACCTTTATTTTCACCAGTGCACCCAGGCCAGGTTGAAGTGTATATGGAAATACAATTTGAGGTAGGGATGGTGGACGTATTTCGACAAAATATTTTTTGATGCCAAGGGAATCTTTTGATTCCAAGGAGGTAAAATTTCTCTGTGTCAGAATGTATTGAGCTTTATATGCATTTTAACTAGAATTTTGCAAGAAGCATGATGGTTTGCCTAGATTTTCCTTTTCAGTAGTGGTTTTGTAGATTCCATGTGGTGGAGAATCTTCAAAAATCTTGAGGGAGTCTTTCAGATTCCTTGGAGGCTGAAATTCGTCGGTGTTAGAATGAGGTAAAATTTATACTCATTCTTCTCAGAATTTCGCAAGGAAGTTGATGGCGTAGACAGAATTTTGATCTAAGAAGAATATTTTGATATGACCCATAGGAAGGAGTATTTGAGGAATCAAGGGGGAATCTAGAAGATTCCTGTAGCCCTAGATTTTCATTTTGTCAGAATTTAGAAATTTGATAGTCAATTTTGCACTATTTGATGCGATGAATCTGATGGTGTATTCAAATTTTCCATTTGACCATTATATTTTTTGGCCACTTTTCAAAGTGGAGCTGCAGGTGTCAGCATTCAATGTGTGAGCAATCGTTTTTAGGATATTTGATGCCATGAGATTGATGGCACATCCAGATCCAATAGTTTATCATCCTTTTCTTCAGATAGCTCCAGGATGTGAGGTATATGCAGTGTGATAATGTACTTCTTTGTCCCTTTTTTATGAGATACATTGTGTTGCATAGACCCCTATTTGATGTTGTTGAGATTCAACAAGAAAATTCAACATCCACACCTAGTTTCATTAAGCACCCAAACTACGGTGAGGCCCACAGTGCTATTTTGGATACATGTATATTTTGGTTATCCCTTAATTATGATGGACATTAAACTGTAATCTGTTATCAATGTTGACTTGAAACAATTAACTAAAAGTGATAAATTCAGTTATCTATTGGATTTCGAGTTAGAGTTAGTTAGTGAGGCATGCAGAGTAATTCTAGTTGTAACAGAGTTTGAAGTGTAGTGGTGCAATATTTAATGCAAATTGTAGACAATTTAACTCAGTTAAGTGAGTTAAACTCAGTTGTGCTAGTTGTAACTGAAGATACACTAGTGAGAGATCAAGTGAATTAAATATTAATTAATTCACAATCAATGATCTCGCATGCAACTGAGGATTTACTATTATTCGCTGCATGCATGTCAGATCTAGTGGAGACCTAGTTGAGTTCTAGGTGAAAGGGAAGTTGACTATCAGTTGTAAGATTATTAGGTTGCACACATCAAACCAAACACCCTTTGGAGTGCCCATGATACTTGCACAGTCAAGGAAGGAAATAATTCCTATCTTTTAGGGATTGCATCCATCAGGGATTGCGCAAGCAAGGCAGGTTGTCTGGAGGTTGAGAATTGGCTATGTGTTGGTCAATTTTGCATATGACAGTGTGAGACAATTAGCTGATTACTGGAGGGATCTTGTGAGAATATTTTTGTATGTAATTATTTCATGATCCATGCTAAATATACAATAGAATATAGTGGGGTTTTTAGCTGTAAGCTTTCCCAAGAAAATTATCTGTGTTGTGTGTGATTTGATTCTTCTTCATGTTCATGAGATTAGCGATTGTGTTTTTAATTCCGCAAAATTTTTGTAGAAGAAATTCAATATTAAAATTTAGTACATTTTTAGATTGGGTGAATCCAAGATATACATGCATGTTGTATAATTTCTACATGGTATCAGATCACAAGAAATTGCAGAAGTGAAGCAAGAGCTGAGTTTGTGACTAGATAGAAGTTGAATTTGTAGAAATACTTTCTTGGTGCTACAACTGATTCAAGTTCGAAATGGCTTTCAACAGATTGAGGTTATAGTATGCACTCGAGAGAAGCTCGAACTATATTTCTTGGAAGGACAGGATGGAGGCAGTACTCGAAGACAATGGCCTGAAGGAATTCATTGACAATGATGTTCCTAAACCCGTTGTGGCAGATGTTGCAAATGTTGATGCATGGCAAAAGAAAGTGGTAACGGCGAGGAGGATCTTGTTGGAGGGAGTATGAGACCATATTTTCTCAAGCCTCCATGGGAAATCCACACCATATGAAATGTGGAAGGCTTTGACGATCTATTCCAAAGCAGTAGCAACCATAGGAAATTGGCGCTCAAAGATAAACTCATGAAGATCAAGATGGAAAAGGCCGACACCATTCCAAACTATCTAACAAAGTTTTTCCAATGTCAGGATGAACTGGGGAGTGATGGAATAACATCCGCCGATGATGATTTAGTGAGCTTGGCTCTCCTAGGAATTCCCAAGAGTTGGCACAATTATCAAGACTCTATCAATGGAAGGGAAAAATTACCAGATTGGGAATGACTGTGGTCGGATTTGGTGCAGGAGGAGTTCAGACGGAACACCAGAGATGGATCTTCATCTAAGAATAAGGATGAAGAGGATTGTGATTTGGCTACCAAGGCGAGGAAGGGGAAGGGAAGAAATTCCATTCTAAATCTGAGTCCAAGAATGGCAAGAAGCAGGACATGTCCAAGGTGAAGTGTTTTCACTGTCACAAGCATGGGTATTTTGATACTAAATGACCACAAAAGAAGAAGAACAAGAAGGCTAGAGGATCTTCAGATGGTTAGGCCCTTGCCTCACAATTTTAGCTTGACTTCTCATTGATCGCATGCATGGTGTCCAGTGCATTGGGATCTGTGTGGTATTTTGATAGTGGCACTTCCTTTCACATGAAAAGAGATAAGGAACTTTTCAATGACTTGGAGGAGAAGGATCTCTAGATGCATATTGAAATGGGCGACGACGGAAGGTACAGTGCTACCGAGATTGGTACCACTACCTTTCAAAGGCAGTCAGGTAAACCCTTTCAATTAAAATATGTAATGCGTGTACCAGGTATGAAGAAAAATTTGGTCTCAGTCGCAATGTTGGAGGATAGAGGCTATGATGTTGTTTTTAATGATGGAAAACCTTTCCTGCACCATAAAACAATAGGACAAGCCAAGAGGATAGGGATTCGAGTTAAGAATCTCTACAAGTTGGAGGTAGATGGCTACGTAGCAATGATGTGCAAGGCATATAAAGTGGTGAGCCGGGATGAGGGTGAATTATGGCAGAGGAGATTGGGCCATCTTCACCATGGAGCCTTGAAAGTCATGCAACATATTTCTACTGGTATTCCCAGGGGTACACTTTCGCAGTCAGACACATGGAAGGGATGTACTATGAGAAAATATTTAAAGGATACCTTTCATGAGAAGGAAAACCAAGCTTCGGGGATCCTTAAGAGAGTTCACATAGACGTGTGTGGGCCTTTCTTTGTTGCTTTGACAAAAAAACATAAGTACTATGTAATATTTGTTGATGAATTTTCTCATAAGTGCTAAATATTATTCATGTAGAAGAAAGATCATACATTCTCTAATTTATGTGAGTTTAAGGCACTGGTGGAGAAATAGTTGGGGAAACAAGCAAAGGCTCTTAGGAGCGATAATGGTGGAGAATACATCTCTAATGAATTCAATAACTTCTGCAACAAAGAATGAATTCAAAGAGAACTCATAGCGCCTCATAACCCACAATAGAATGGGGTCATGGAGAGGAAGAATAGAACTATTGTGGGTGAAGCATGAGCGATGTTGCATGATCAAGGCCTACCGATGCATCTGTGGGTGGAAGCATGCAACACAATAGTACATGTGCAAAACCATTTTCCTCATAGAGTATTTGGCATGAGTACACCTGAAGAGGCTTTCACTGGTAAGAAACTTGATGTTTCACACTAAGATTTTGGCTCATTGTTTATGTGCATGTGACCAAGGATGCCAGGAAGAAGCTGGAACCAAAAACTGAGGTTGGATTTTTTGTGGGGTACACTGAAACACCCCATAATTATCGTGTGTATTTTCCAAACAACAGAATGACTGTTGTGTGACAGGATATAAATTTGATGAGGAGGAAGCCATGCAGTTGTCCCTTGAGAGGGATCTGGACTTGCATGCAGAGGAGGAACTGCTGGTTCACAAGGATGAGTCTCAATATGTTAATCAACCACATGAGGAGGTTCATAGAGTGGAGGAAAACACTCATGCAAAGCCATCCATCAAAAATGGCAGAAGGCGCACCATGGAAGCTGATGCAAACCTGTATTAGATTGTGCTTGAGGGTAAGATATTGATCATTGTTATTTATGTTGGTGATCTAATTTTGATTGGTGATTTGCAGTTGATACATTCATGCAAGGAGGATATTGCAAGGGAGTTCTAAATGAAGGAAATGGGGCACCTTCATTATTTCCTTGGATTGGAAATATGGCAGTAGGATGGTGAGATTTTTGTGTCTCAAGATAAGTATGCAAAGGAGATATTAAGTAAGTTTAACATGGAGAGCTACAAACCCATGGATACTCCTCTTCTAGGAAACTGGATGAAAGAGGATGCTACTTCTGGAGAGTTATTGGATGCTACTTCTGGAGAGTTAGTGGATGCTACTATCTATAAGCAGTTAGTGGGTTCACTAATGTATTTGGTGAACACGAGACCAGAAATGTGCTACGCAGTTAACTAGCTGATTCAAGCTATGGATAAGCCTACCAAGCTCTTTTGGAAGGCGGGGAAGCATGTCTTGAGATACCTAAGGGGCACATCAAAGTATGGTCTATGGTATAAACGGACAGAGGGAGTGAAGCTTCAAGGCTTCACGGATGTAGATTTGGTGGGCAGTCCATCGAATAGAAAGAGCACATCAGGAGGATCTTTAGCATAGGATCGACAACAATTTCCTGGTACAATAGGAAACAACGATATGTGGCACTCAGTTTAGCGGAAGCGGAATACATGGTAGCAAGTCAATCTGCATGTGAGGCTATCTGGATGAGAAAGATCTTGGTTGGTTTGTTTGGTTCTCAGATGGATCTGACAGTGATTCATTGTGATAATCAGAGTTGCATTAAGCTCTTGATTAATCATGTGTTTCATGATAGGTCCAAGAATATAGATGTCCGGTACCATCATCTCAAATATTGTGTGCGGAGAAGGATAATTTTGCTTCAGTACATTCCCACGGAAGATCGGGATGTAGATATTATGACGAAGGCTCTCACCAGGAGAAAATTCGAATACCATAGAGATAGGATTGGGGTGAAGGATAATCCCTTTATTGTTGAGAGGGAGTGCTGAGATTCAAAAAGAAATTTTTAGCACCCGTGCCTAGTTTCATTAAGCACCCAGACTAGGGTGGGGCCCATAGTGTTATTTTTGGGTGC
Source organism: Pinus albicaulis (assembly GCA_034641835.2). Classification (NCBI taxonomy): domain Eukaryota; kingdom Viridiplantae; phylum Streptophyta; class Pinopsida; order Pinales; family Pinaceae; genus Pinus; species Pinus albicaulis. The sequence goes on from CM076574.1 coordinate 187,953,458, forward strand.
AAGTCTATTTTGGTTATCCCTTAATTAAGATGGACATTAAACTTTAATCTGTTCTCAATTTTGACTTGAAACAATTAACTGAAAGTGATAAATTCAGTTATCTAGTGGATTTCAAGTTAGAGGTAGTTGGTGAGGCATGCAGAGTAATTCTAGTTGTAACAGAGTTCAAAGTACATTGGTGCATTAGTTAATGCAAGTTTTAAACAGTTTAACTCAGTTGTGCTAGTTGTAACTGAAGATACACTAGTGAGAGATCAAGTGAATTAAATATTTATTAATTCACAATAAATGATCTCACATGCAACTGAGGAATACTATTATTAGCTGCATGCATGTCAGATCTAGTGGAGACCCAGTTGAGTTCTAGGTGAAAGGGAAGTTGAATATCAGTTGTAGGATTGTTGGGTTATACACATGAAACCAAACACCCATTGGAGTGCCCATGATACTTGCACAGTCAAGGAAGGAAATATTTCCTATCTTTTAGGGATTTCATCCATAAAGGATTGCGCAAGCAAGGCAAGTTGTATGGAGGATGATAATTGGCTATGTGTTGGTCATTTTTTCATATGACAGTGTGAGACAATTAGCTGAGTACTGGAGGGCTCTTGTGAGAAGATTTTTGTATGTAATTGTTTCATGATCCATCCTAAACATAAAATAGAAGATAGTGGGGTTTTTAGCTGTAAGCTTTCCCGATACATTATCTGTGTTGTGTGTGATTTGATTCTTCTTCATGTTCATGTGATTAGAGATTGTGTTTTTGATTCCACAAAATATTTGTAGAAGCGATTCAATATTTAAATTTAGTACATTGTTATATCGGGTGAATCCAAGATATACATGCATGTTGTATAATTTATATAGATGTTTGATGTGGGATCTTGTTTTGTTCTTGATGTGAAATGTAATTTCTATCATGGATTTATTTTATGTTATTCGAGATGCCTTTGTTGCCATGTTCGGCAGGATACTCTTAGTCACCATTGAGTGAGATTTTCATGATGATAGGAGTCCTTGTTGTGAATGAGAGTTCTTGTAGCAGAAAATCTCGTGGAGAGGTCTAGCCACTCCTACGTGAGGGAATTTTCCTTGTATGACAAAGAGAATAACATCCATGTACATCATCACTATTTCCAGCACTTAGTGCAGCGGCCTACACCATCTTGACCCGGAGACGTAGTCCCTCCTTGAAGAACTTCGTTATCAATATCTTATGTTGCTAATACTTGTTATGTTCCTCTTCTTTACAACATGTAGATATGTTCATTTATGTTCATTAATTATTTGATAAAATACAATTCTAACACATCCGCCGATGTAAAAGGTCTTTGTTTAAAGGGTATTGAAATTTACCCGGATCAAACACTTTCCAGTCACTTAATGTATCTCAAGTTATCTCTTTACAAAGAATCATTCACTACACTCCATGGTTGAATGAAATAGCAAAATGAAAGAATAGGGCTACCATTGAGGTGACTCATTCCAATCTTAACTCCAAGAAAATGAAGCTTTCATTTTAGATATAGACAACAGTTTGCAGAACCCATATCATCAATAGAAAACCTACTCTTGTGTGACTCATTATGAGAAATGATATGGAAATTAACCTTATTTTTTTCATTTCAAATTTTTTTGATCTAGTGTATGAGTTGATTCTCTGTATGAAAGGAAAAACAAATCCACGTCTCTTGAAACCCACTACACAATGGTTGGATACAATAATAAAAAAGGGGATAAAACCTTTATGACTCAACAACTCACAGGGTGGTTCAATACAAAGAGTCTTCTTTTAACAATGTTCCTACTCATAATCCACTAGGATATTTCCCATTACTTATTTCAAAAGATTCTATTCATCATACTTCCATGGATCATGTTGGTTCTCAACACCATGCAAGTCTTATTCCCAATGATTCATGTTGTGTTTTAATGACCCTTTTCTTTCATAGTATGGTGTTTATCCTCTCTCTACTTCCAAAAATACTTTTACAGTATCTAGGTAGACCCTTATAAATGATGTGTGTTGTAGCCAAATTTTTATAGGCTAAAATTTTCAAGGTATCTTCAGAAAAATTCTAGAAAGGGAATGAAATTAAAGGCCTATTAGGGTTACAACAATAACTTTGATGGAAGTAATAATTTATTGGTTAAAATGGTAATCCAATTAACAACCTTGATTTCACTTGTACAATTATTTTCGACACAATGCTAGCTATTAGTTATGGCTGGTTGGAAATGATAAATGTTTTTCAAATTCTATGAATATATTAAATAAAAAGACAAAGGAAACCCTCCGTTTGCATCATGAAATGGTGAGGAGAGGTGTCACATCGGACACTATTACATACAATTCCCTAATCAATGGCTTCTCCAAAGAGGGTGAGATTGATAAAGTAAAATAATTGGTTCTTGAAATTTTGAATAAGAATTTGGTTCCTTACTATTTTACTTTAAACATGTCAATTGATGTGCTACGGAAAGAATGGTAAATTATTAGAAGCTTCAAAACTTCTAGATAATACCTGGAAAAAGAATTTTATGCTTGAAAATGTTGAAATTTGACTATTAGTTGTTGGATAGGAAAATAGTGTCTTTTATCAAATCTATTTATGGCATAAGATATCTTATAATAGAGTCTATGGAATAAGAGATTTCCAAAAGCCTCATCAAAATACCCTAAATAAATATAACTATGAGGGAATGTTCTTTTTTTTCCTATATTTCTCTTTGGAGGATATGGTATGATTGTAGGCTGATTTGGATTAGATAAAGATTTTTGTAAATTGTGCTGCCAATTGCTTATGGTCCCCCATACTATCACCATGACCCCAAGTTATAAGTTTGTGATTGTAGAAACACTTATCTCTGCCTTCGCCCTTGAGGTTGTGAGGTATCTTGGTATCATGGTTAGGTCTACTTTCCAATTTGGACATTAAGAACAAATTAATACCCTTCTAGCCTACAGACTCTGTGGGCATATGTATTACTATATAAGGACGTTTGTACCAAATTCGTAATTGAAAAATTGTGAATTCCATTAGCATTAGTGTTGTCATTGGCATTGCTTTGATGGTATGAACAATATCGAAAGGACTGTAACCAATTGCATTTCACATGCCTTTCCTGGAGTGGTTCAATATATAAGGTAAACAAATTCAATTTAATCTTTGGAGAAAGAATTAGGATGCTTATTAAATGTAATGAATTTTATCGATACAATACCATTGTTTTGAATGAATCAATTGCATTTGAATGAAGTTATATTCTTATATTATCCTTCTTTGTATTGTATAATTGTATCCTTCCCTAAGGTGACAAATAATAAACAAATGATTGTTGATTGATAAGGTTCTTGAAGTTACAAAGAAATAGCCAAGTAGGCCCTCGATGTTGTCGAGATTTTGGACCTGTATATTTTATAGGAATCAATATTGTACAATGTGGATTAAAAAATTGTGAGAATTATAAAGGGTTGTTGAGTGAATGAACATATTCCATGTCTTGTTCCAAATGTTGAGAATTTTCGCACTAAACGTAGATGCATGAAATTTTGGCCTAAAAGATGCAGTGTATACTCAAACATAATGAAACCCTAGTTCATTGTTTCTAAAAATACAATTATATATTTTTTTATAAGTTAGTTTTGTAATGAATTATCAGTTAATAGTGGATGGGTTTAGAGTCTATACGAGGGAATCATAATGTAATGAAGAAAATATCTCATAAATAATAAAGAAAGCAAGTTTTGATTCCAATGCTCTGAGTAAGTTGAAGACTTGTTTTCCTCATTATGTGTTCATCCTTTCATGGTGTATTTTTCTTCTGTTGGAACATGAATTTTGTAGCAGCGGGTTCTCTTAAATAAACTGTGGATTTTTATGTATAAATGATACAAACAACTTGTTTAAGATACCTTAATGGGTGTGCTGCCTTTTCCAATAATTCATTCATATTTCTTGTTTTTTTCATCATTCCTTCTACATGGTTAAAACTCAAATTCTTGGGTGTCTGGGTTATCAAATCTTGTTCTTTCATGTGTTTCCTCTAGTCATCTCTATTTTAAAAATACCTACAAATATCAGAGATATTTCCATTCTGGTATTAATTGATGGGTTTTTGAATTAGATACATTCATTTCCTTTTATCCAAAGGTCAAATCTAGCCAGTCTTCGAATAATTTATCAATCTTGTAGATATATTGGGCACTGGTTCCTTTGCATCCAGGAACTGTCTCTAGGGTGAAAACAATGTGTACGCTACTAAATATTCATAAATTATTCTGATTGCAGATGTATCTTCATTTTTTTGGATACTCTTGTTAATGGCTCATCTAATTATTCATGTTAGAGATGATTATGCTCTTTTCAATGGTTCATCCAATCCTCATGTCACAAATTATCTTAATACTTCAACTCCTTTATTCAATCGGTGATACCTTACATGATTCCCATGTACTAGTTATGATTCCTATAGATAGGTCAAGGTCTATGCCTAAGTGGCTATCTCTAGCTAGTTTGGCACGATAGAGTTTCTTGTCAGTTAATTTGTGTGCTGGAAAGAGAAATATCATCCAACTCAAGCCCTTTTTACTTATATTATTAACTATTTTCAAAAAATATATGCTAAAGTTGATTTTCTAGTTGGCTCATTTGAGCATTTTTACCCACCCATGTGGGTAACCCCTAGGAAAAAAGAAACAATTTCCCATTATTTCAGTTTTCCATCCTTCATCCCTATTTTTTAACACTGGAAAATCATACAGGAAAAAGACATTAAAAAGGTCAAGCAGAAGGTACATATAAAGGTTTCTAGGGAAGAAATATATTAGGAGGAGCCAAAATTTTATTTTTTCCTAATGTTAAAGGAAAAAATTTATGGATCGTGCACAGGAAACACTGGCTCTTGGCACATAGTGCAGCTTTTTCTTCGATAGCCGTGCACTGTGCGACTAACCCTTTGATAGTTGCACGGTCCTGGGGATGAAAGAATGTCACCATCTAGGACCACTTGGAACACTTGGTGAAAAAGATTCACACTCAACCTAACCAAGTATAGTTTCCTTTGAGCCACCTTAAGGCTTTAGTGCATCACACAAAGGAACATACCCCCAATCTTGTGTCACCATCCATATTGGGCCAAGAAAATGAGGGAAAATTTGAAAATGGTCTATAAAAGCCATCCTTGGGAAGAGAAATGGGAGACACATTGTTATGCGGGCTGAATTTCTCTATAGAAAACCAACTTGTGTTGTCAAGCAGGAGGAGGATTGGATGGACTCAGTTGTTGGCCACCCAACATCACCCAACATCTCAGTCCAAGAGAGAGGAGTTTACCACATGTTTGTCAATCTACCATCCTTTGAGAGGGAAGAGAGGTTTGCTGAAAACTTGAGGGGAAGAGACTCCCTTGTCTTGGATATTGGAGCTCCATAGCTCAAATGATCCACTACAAGATATTTAACATCATATCTTCTAGTGACTACCATCACCCAATGAAGGGAGAAGCTCTCCATTGTTGAGTTATTACTGTGTTTTGTCTATCAAGTGTGTATCTTGTGCATGTTGTTTTGTTTTTGTTTCATTGTTTATGTAGCACGCTATGTTTCCTTTCTAATTTAGCTTATTAGATGTCAAACTTGTTCCTCTAACGTTTGAAAAACAATTTTGACCTATGACTCTTATGTAGGTAAGTAGCCTCCTACTAAGAAATGTGTATTTCGTCTGCCCCTACACCAAATACACTACCATAGGAATGACGACTCCACTATATTATTTATTTTTAGTTAATGGTTGTTGATGCATGCCCTCCTTCTTACTCAGCTTGCTACAAATCATCCCTGGATCCTATCAGTATCTTCAGTCACACTCAGTGAGAAGTGTTTCCCAACAGAGGAGGATTTTTTTTTCATTTTTCTCGACCATGCACATTCTGCTCTTAAAGATGCGTGCTCCACACTTGTGGGAAGAAAAGCCACACGGTAGGTAGAAATATCATGTTTGCTTTTTTTTTTGCCATTTTTTTTCAATTTTAAAGTGCTTGACAACCCATAAAAAAGTTTCCATCACTGTGTTCTGGTATTTCATGACTAATTAGGACCCTTATTTTCTAGAACTTATCCTAGCAACTAAGTAGTTTTAATTTTAGTTTTTTTCTTTTCTTTTTGCAAATCATACATAGTTTAAGTAGGAAAAAGTAAGTGGCTTTCAATCCACATATGTTTTCCGAACAAAGGATTTGTTGATAAAAGATAAAAAACACATAGTGTAATTAGCATAAAAGTAAGTGGACCATATATCCACATATCTTTAGCTAATTCTAATTTTTTCAATTTTTGCATTAGATTAGTTCAATTTTTCATTAGGAATTGAGACTAGGACCAAACTGTTGAAAATAAAGCAAGTAATCTCTGCCACCCTTGCACCTCAAGGTAAGCCTAGGTATGCACATGAACACTTTCCTAAGACAATTTTCCATCTCCCTATAGTGAAAACATAGTCTAACTAGGCAAGGTGTAAGCGACCCATAATCCACACGTCATTTCTTTTTGCAAGGAAAAATCACACATAGGGTAATTAGAAAAGTATTGTAAAGGATTAGTGCATATCAATATCTCATAACACTTGTGATTGTACACTCCAAAGCACACACGAAGCATCAGTAATCATTGGACCAAAATACACCCAGTGTGTTTGGACCTTTATCCTCTTCTTACAATTACTTCACTAAGGCACACCCTAAGAAAATTAAGACTCTCAAAAATAATCATTAACTGAACTCACTAAATTCTCCCCACCGGGGCCACAAAATAAATTATAGTTCAGGTTAGGACCATCGGGGGTAGGAATCCAATAAGCTATTCTGGTCATAATAAATTTTGAAACATAGATGTTGATTGTTTAAGGAGCTTCAAATCCATCTATCCGCCCATGAAACGAATACCTGAGCGTTATCAGAGACTCGTTTCAGAGGGGTTTAAGCTTAGGCCCATTGTGTGCAGTACTTTTTGGGGCTACCTGACCCGTATAGTGCTTGGTACTGGTAGCTAATTACCAAGAAGCTCAAGACTCAAATTATTATGTGGGACGACATTACTTTAGTGGCCAAAACTAGGGAATCCTTCCCTATAGGTGATGGTGCATGAAACACTTGATCCTCATACCATTACCTTGGTCGATTCTTCGATTGTTGGAAGGCATCGCTAGTTCTTTTGGGATGTTAACCCTAGTACCCATCATAATACATATTCGCAAGGCTCAGTTACATTGAGAGTGTAAGGATGAATAGGTATATATAGGATTTTGAGTATCATATGCAAAACAAAAAAAACCACTTTTTTTGGCTTGATTGATCACATAACGTTAAATTAAAGGTAAAATTACCTCTTATTTTTTCACTTTGTTTTATGCATGTGATCATATTTTCTTTGATATGAATCTTCCTTCCTCCCATGAACCAAAAATATCACCAAGATTAAGCTATTCGACACCATAATGTACCCAACGAGACCCCATTGATCTAGGCATTTCTTGGACCTCCACCATTAGAGGGAGGAGTGACAAGTCTCCCATTATTTCGACATTGAAGACGACACTCCTCCTCCATTATCGGTTCATCCTTTATCATGGAATCTATGATTGGAAACCCCAAAGAGTCACCCAACACCACACCAATGGCAGCCCAAGCAGGGTCACCACACTCAATCTCTCCCACAAACCCTAGAGGACAGACGAGCATTACCCCTTCAGGGAGTCAATAGAATATTCATCAGGGCACACCAAAGGGTAATATTCCCCAGGCAGCTCTCCTAAACAACCACATTCAGACACATGTTTTTCCACAGTGTACAATGGAATTCAATACTTAGCTACCCTTATTAGCATCACTTAATATTATAGATCTAACGAACTTAACTAATGACCCCATTTCTCATGGCCTAAATTGGCCTCCCATTCCCACAAATCTCCCTTCAAATATACCAAAATTTGAAGGGAAGAAAGAGGATGACCCAGGATATAATATTATAATAGTATCATTGATGATACCATTAGACTAATACTTTTTCAAAGAACCCTAACTGGGCTTGCGACGAAATGGTATGCCGAGCAACCTTTTGCTTCTCATGGAACCTTTAGACCCCTCGCTACCACGTTCCTTACCTATTTTCAGCTACCCATTCATCATGATTAAGGAATGGAATTTCTGACACATTTTAGGCAAACACCAGTTGTCCATATATCATACCATCTCCATGAATGGCAGCGACATCGAATTTTGTGTAAATCCAAACTTGAAGACAGAGCATTGTTGGAATTATTTTTGAAAACTCTTATAGCTGAGATCTTAAAATATGCGGAGACGTGGAAACCTACCTTCGAGGAGGATGCCATTAGAAATTCCCAACAACTTGAGCTCATTTACACCCAGTCAAGATATATTTACAATGTCCCGCCAAATGGCCCATGCCTACAAACATATAGAGAGTTACTAGGCGCGTTGAATACTGCAGACAGTTTGATTGGGTCCTTGAACCAAGGTCACCTAAGTAGTAGTATCCAATACCCAGGATACTTGTATGATTCTACTTAGAACGTGTCTCAACTTTTCTACCATCAAATTCAGTATGCACCTTTGCAGAATATGACGAATAGGGTAAATACCATACAACCAACAACAGTGAGGCTCGTACCCTCCCTCGCAGGGGAACCAATACTCATCTAGGAATATTGATACAAGAGAGCCTCCCCAAAAATATTACACCAATCATGGACAGGGGAACCTATATCTCCCTTTTCCTGCACAAAATACACCACAAACGCAAAACAATGCGTCGGTAAACCTAGTGCAACCATCTCGGGCTCAATGAAAACAGTCTTACGACTAGGATAACAAAAATAACCCTCCAAACGTTGCAAAAAATAAGCCTATGAATAAGCGAAAGGGAGACTCTAGACAGGGGGGAAGTAATCAACAACACCCCCTGTGATCTTAGTCTGGGGGAAACCCCAACCAAAATCAAAACCAAGAACCAAATAATAACTCCTAAGGGAAAAAAAAGAGACTGAGCCTAAGGAAAAATAATTCTTGTGCTATATGTGGTGAATACGGCCATTACACTCACCACTGTCCTAAACTGAAAAAACTTCAGGGTAACCATGGACAAGGGGGACCTCGTCAACAACATGTTTTAATGCAGGAACATTTCCCCCACCAAGAAGTTGTTAACATATAAAAACAATAGCCGCCCAAAAATTATACCGAAGGAGGTAGTCACAGAATCTAGATGGTTAGCAAAGAATTGTTCTTCCAAACAAAGAATAGGAACTACGATACACCTCTGGACACAAACCCATCAGGTACAAGTACAAGTGCACCTACTGCACCGTTAACCATCTCCAAAATACCTATAGAGCCCCTTCCAAAAATGGTCAAGGGACCAACCAGGCACATAGGACATCACTCTAAAGATTCTCATAGCTAGAGCATAGTAGATGATTTAGTACACCAACTGCTATTTCAGCCTTTGAAGTTCTGCAATCATACCTAAGACAACAAAAAGCCTTAATTTATGCATTAGGCGCAATCGATAATTCTGATTCACGCCTAATGGTTTTCGACCTAGACAAAGAAAGCTCGAGGCTTCCTTCTTTGGTCTCTTTGAAAATACCGGTTTCAATTTAGAACATCACCATACACCGATGCATCGTTGATGAAGGAGCATCCACGTGTATCATGTCCAAATCAATTTGGAAAAATTTAGGATCACTGGAATTAAAACCATTAGACATCATGCCTAGAGCATATGATGGTTACGCTTTAGCCCCTATCGGTATATGTCAAAATTTCCCAGTAAAACTAGCCAGAAAGGTAATTATTATAGGCATTGAGGTATTAGATGCACAAATAAACTACAATATACTCCTCAGGTGGATTTATATCTATGCCATGACTACAGTTGCATCCTCTATCTTTAGGGTAATGATGTTTCCCCATGATGATCAGATCATCACCATCGATCAACTCACATGCTACAAAAAAAACCCATGACAGCTCTCAATGTCATGTTACCATATGGAGACACAACCACATAACCACTTATACAATATACAAAATTCAGCCCAGGCCAGTTCAAACCATCATCCATCCTAGGGTCATTCTTAGGATATACCCCTATTATACTAGAGGGAGTCTTGGAAAGCACAGGGGCACTAGTGTGCATGATTCTCTCATCAAACACTGAAACTAGCCCAGAAATAGAAACCAATAATACGAGGTCAAAGCCACTAACATGACATTCCTACCCTATGCCATTTCACAAACCCCATTCTTATACCCCCCACATGGTTTTTTGTCAAAACAGGTAATGGAAATTATGACATTACCGAATATGGATTTTGCAATACTGGTGTGGTATTTGGTCCCGCTAGCCATGCTAGGAAGTCCATGAATCACCTCTACAATAATAACCCCTATTTCTTTTCAAGAGGTCACAACCATTAAAAAAACACCTATAGCAGCACCAGCTAATACGACCAAGAAAAATAACAAAAAAGTGAAGAAATTCGAAACCCCCAAGTTACCTAGGGAATTACAACCTTGTGCATTGTGTGATATCGTAGGTCATCCTACTAATATTTTCCAAAAGTTAGATGAATTGAAACCCCTTCTACACACCGAAAAAAATTTTGCGACCTTGAATTCCCATAAAAAGGAATAGGCCATGTACAACCAAGGGAAATCATTACGCACCAATCAGGCATGCATCATATGCAACCATTATGGGCATTATACCCATCACAACCCAAATATGCCACGATATAGGGATGCCTTGCAAGTCCTAGAACAATCTTACCAAGACGACCCCACAGCTCCACCCATACAAATGGACAAAGGAGAACTTAAAACCATACTATACATACGAGAGGAACCTACATCTTTCTCATATACAATCACCTCAATGGCCCAGAGACAACAAACAGAAGCCATATCGCATGTCCCAATTTGTGCACTATGTGATGAGCCTGATCACTTAGTCACACAATGTCCTGAGCTATGGGAATTCAACCATTGGTATCAAGTCCCGTGAGTTTCCCAAAGAAAATTAGTTTGACATCAACGACATACGTGTAAGATTTTTCATAGAAATCACCAGGTGCGTCGTTGTCCCCATATCTATCGATTCGAGTCTATGTTGGATTTCATGCAACGCTTCGTCACTAAAAACCCTGACTTAGCTGGCTCAGACACGGAATCCAAAAACAAAAACTACAACTCAAATGACAGAAGCCACAAGGACCATATTTTATGTATCAGAAGAGAGAAGGTCACTTGAATGACCATCTCTTCCTCGTAATCGTCCTCAAGCTCTGATCCAGCTCTACGCACTCTATGATGAATGCGATCATATTATCACTGATAGTGCAGCTCTAGAGTTATTCCAAAGATGGTACTCGATAAAACTAGTACTAAAAATACCTACAAGAAGTCCTATATTTGTGTCAAGTGTGTTTAGATAACCACCTAGTTCATCGTTGTCCCTACATCCCTGCTTCCATTCATTGTTAAATTGTTTACGCCAGGCCATAACCCATCTCACTACAACAAACGGATCGGATTCAGACTCAGTGGAAAGTTTGACAACACAAGAGAATAAGGAAACTAGGTCCATCCTCTTCATATCGGCAAAAAAACTACCAACAAGGGGGTAGATTATCACCCCAAACCACTCTCCACGAACAATCTCAGCCGTTGCGCAATGTGCGATGCACACAATCATTTTTTTAGGTCCCTATATTACTAGTGTAGTCCCTTATTGTTGTTAGTGTAGCCCCTTATTTTTATTATTGTGCCCCATAAAACCCCACTATTGTTATTACATTATTATTGTTAGGTCGGCTAGGATTATACTGTGACCCCATGGAATCTTATATATAGAAAGGAGGTTTTGTCATTTGTATCATCCAATAATTGTTCATTTATGTAATGTAAAGGAGGTTTCTCCCTCGAAGTTACTGATTTCTAAGATGTTGATCTCTTTCTTCTTCTATTATTGAAGCTTCTTTCATAACATTTGGTATCAGAGCTTTGGATTCTAGGGTTTCGCTGCTCCAAATAGGTCATCGTGGAATTTTTGCTATAATTTTTTTTTCTACAAAGGTTCATAAGTTGAAATGTTTACCACCAGAAGTTGAAATCTGGAGGAAAGTCGTGTAAAAGTTTTAGATCTTGGTTGGCAATAGTTTTTAGAGATATGATCTATGGAAGTTAGGGTATTTTCAGGCTCTTGAATTTCATGTCAAATAGGTGACCTTGGGAAAATCGTCATAACTCTCTCTCTGAGCATCGGATTGGATTCTGTAAAAAGTGGCCAAAATCAAACATAATGTAGTTTCTTGTGTATCAATTTCAGAGCCGAAGGAGGAAATAGTGAATCATGGCATGCCATACAAGTTTTCTCTACTGAACCAGTCCATAATTAGGTCATTGGCACGAACCCAGAGTAAGAGCCCCAATTATATTTACAAAAGGTGCATGTATTACGAATTGATCCAATGTATGGGATTTATCCAAATAATATCGAACTACCTGTTCCAAAGTTCTATCTGTTGCCTAAATTTCATTCACATGATAATGACTAACGCCCAACTCTCGAACAAGTTGTTCCTCGTTTTCTTCCTGGAAGAGGAAGATCTTGGGAGATTGGGCAGAAATTTGTCTTGAAGAATCAAAATCAAGTTAGACCTTTGGCATTTTAAAGAATACTAAGAGGGCTACTATAGGACATAAGATCAATTCTTGGGGATTCAAAATTATAGAGATACATCAGTTTCAATATCAAGCTCCTCAAAAGCAATAAAAAGGTGTGTTTTTTTTTTCAAATTGCATAAGTATTGTTTGAAAAATCAATTTGAAGTGTTTCCAAGGGAATATTCAAGCATAGATATCAGTATTGGGTTCTAAAATTCCCCCTAAAAAGGATTCAAGACCCATTAAGCCCTCAGAAATCTATACCATGACGCATGAAGAGGAAGAATTGTAGCATGATATATCAAAATTACGGTACGAAGTGCAACAAATTTCAATTTTACAAAGAGCAATCAAAGATGACATAGATGGTCTAAAAGCAAAAATGGAGGCTAAGTTGGATGGTTTAAAGGATCAAATGAAAGATAATATGGATGATAAAGTAGTGGAAGATCACATCGAACATCAACAACAAGTTCTCCAACTCTCAAAGGTTAACCTTGTTAGAGTCAGTTTATCAAAGACAACTCTTTTGAGAGTTTTCCATCAGGTCATTCGTCAAAATTTTTATTTTTATTTTAGTTAGTCTTCAAAAATAATTTGGTAACTGAACAAATCCTATCATGATATGTTTCTCCTTCACATTATTTCATCTCCATTCAGAGGTCTAAATTCATGTCATTCCATCTCATATAGGTCAGGTCTAGGGTCAGAAATGCCTCATGAAAAATATTTAGTTTTTCACTAAAATAAGGCATTCAAACCTCCATTTCATCCATAAAGGTCTTGTTGAAGGAGTAAATTAGTTTTCATATTCTGAAATAAACTCTGCATGTCATAAGAATTCCATATTCTGTCGCTATATTTGAGAAGAAATAAAGAGCTCTGCTGAAAACAATTATTTTCAAAATCACATCCTTATCAAAGTTTTATCTTTAATATTTCAAAAATTTCATTCTCAAGACCATAGGATTTAATCCTATGTGCTATTTTCCACTACCGTTATTTCCCAATACCAACTCGACACGTTGCATCCCCTAACTCGTCAATCATCCATGTCAAATAATTTTTATTATATCCCTACCCCGCCATTAATTTAACTCAGACATACATTAACCATATCCCATCTTACCATTCATCCATTTCATCATAGTCTAATCCGATGACCCACATGCGACATCGCCCCCCTCCCCCCCCCCATTGTATGAAACTTAACGTTTGGGGGGGGTGGGCATCCGAAAAGGTGGTTTCAAGGGCTGACCCCACTGCTACATGTCATGAGCAGGTGAGTTTGCACTCCCCCTGGCATGAAACCACTTACCACCTAGATACCCCTCCGAAATCCCGCTTATCCGCCATATCAAACCATTTATCCACCCGCCATTTATGTCATGCCAACATGGACTGTCCAATCAACCTAATTCCCACCTTTCCATAATCGTTAGCCAATTAATTTAATTTATAACCATTAGAAAACATACCAGCACCCTTTTCAAACTAGAATAAAACTCAATTGTCCATAAATTCACTACTAAATGCTTGTTTTAGACTTTTACTCTACTTTTCGATCTACTCTGCATAGAATTACCAAATTACAGTTACTACCAGAAAATCCAAAGATCAACCTTGCCACTATCTAAAGCCTTCCTTTTCATCTGTTCACATTCTTTTGATTTGCAAAACTTTTCCTTAGTCTCAGCCTCTATTTTTCATCAGAAGATTATTTTTTTCGCCATTTCAAAAAATCCAACCATGCCTCCGACGAAAAAAGGACCAGAAGGACCAGTAAATCTTCAGTTACACCCTCCAAATGACTTTCATCACATACCATTAGCAGACAAAGACCACAAAAATCATGAAACTCTTTGTGACCTTGAGATTTTTGAATTATAATGCTGGTTAGAAGACAAATTCTTAGATAAATATGATGATATAGGACTGTGGGATTCCAATCTTCCACATTTTATCTTTCCTCACACCCATAGTGCCCTAGAATTTGTTAGAATATGCCAAGATTGGTATATGCCTAACCAGAGAGAAATTATTGCTCTTATATGAGAGATTTTAGGGATCATCACTACCCAAACTATTGAACAAATGATGAAAGACCCAACCACAGAAAATTCCACACCATTTTCCCAAGAAGCCTTGATTGAAATATATCAGAAGTTATATTTTGCAAAGAGAGCTCAAATTATTGAGTTTTTCATGACTGAAAATGATCCATTACCCAAGAAAAACCCTCCATTTCCATCATCCATTTTCCCTGAAAGATCCATGAAAATCATCACAGTAATTTCCTACCTTCTTGGTTATTATTCAGACCAATGGGTAGATGAAGAAATCATAGGATTCATGTCTATTTTCTCCGCATATTCCAAACCCTCCATCATTTTCAATTTCAGTCAATTCATTGCAAATTTTATCCATGATTAGTTTGCTAAATTCACAACTGGAGAGGTTTTCAATTATGCCTCTGTCTTAGTTTATTTGTTCTTGTACTCTCAGGGAGACAAATTTAAGTTTTCCTTACAAAAATTGGATGAGGAAGGCAATCAACAGTCAATCATTTTTGGACCTCATTAGTCATGAAGGAACAAAAAAATTATTCATATAAACAATTTGTAGAATTGTTTCTTCAACCAACACTCAGTTTACTCAATAGCACTACAGAGCCCAGGATTAGTGAAGAAATTAGAAAGGTATTTCAGCTTTTAGATCAAGCCAGAACAAGGGATCGGTACCTTTATCAAAATTATACAGAACTCAAAGTTTATGGTTGTTAGCTTCCCCCTTACAAGCCAAAATTCCTCCCGAGGATTTTGCATTGGAGTATATTAGAAAAATTATTAATGCTGATGAAATCACAATTTAAAATAAAAACATAGATAGGACCTTCTATCTGTAATAGCAAGACAACAGGGGAGGAAGCAGATAAATTGTTGAAAGAGATGTAGTTTAATCTTGGTTTTACATGGTCTCATGATCCAGTTGGTTTCATTTCTAAACTGAGGGTAGAGAATAAATCTACATCATATTTTCTTACACTTGGACCAGAGATTGAAAAATACATGAATTAGCTTGAATGGATTGAAGGTAATTTACAGGAGGCTAAAGAACAACCATTGTCCACATCAACATTACAGACTCCTATTGCACAAGAAAGAGAAGGAAAAAGAGTTAGATAAGATCAGTAATCTCCAATAACTTATTCATCCAACAAAGAGTTTAAAATTCATTACAGGAAGAATACAAAGCTTAATCCAAAGGTCAATCCTAGTAAGGAATCATAGAAAGAAGTAATTATCATTACTGAAGAGACACCTCCTTCCACACGGCAGGTGATGAAAGCACTTCTACTACTCCTACTACTTCTATAGTTTCTAAAGATCAGCAATCAACATCTTCTCAAGAACAGCAGAAATCCATTCAGACTAGTACAGTTTCTACAGGGGAAAAGGAGAAATTTGTTTTTGAAACTTTCAGAGAGATAAAGATGAAGAATGAAATGTTAAATACAAGTATATGAAATCAATTTTGGAAGAAAAATCCTAGCTCTTAGAGTATTTTGGTGTCATATTTTGACACAGAAAAGGGAAAAATGCAGTTTTCTTTTCTTCAAGCAAAAATTTCATAGCCAAATCGGAAGCAGATTACAAAAATACAACATTTGAGTTTGATACAAAAGAGAATCATCCAATAGATCAAATGGATCTAATAAGAAAACTAGTGATATGATTTCATCCACTCTCACTAACACTGTTATGAATTTATAAAAACTGCAGGTTTCATTGGAAAATGTACAATCACAGCTTAAAATGGAGAAAGTTTCTTCATTTCCAAGTATACAAGAATAAAAAATCTATAATACTTGGTGATAAAAACTGGATATGATCCATCCAATGCAAATTAAATAGAATAAATCATCAATAATAAAAATGTTGACATAGCAGCATTGAGGAAACAATTGAAGATTCCTGATACAAAAGATCCTTTGGCAAAGGATATTGAAGAGACTGAATCTCAGAAGACATAAATGATGAACTTGATTATGGAGAAGAATGCTCAAATAAAGCAGATGGAAACATAGTTAGAAAAAAAAGATAAAGGAAAAATAACTAGCAGCAAAAACATCAAAGGTTCCTTTAGAAGCGGCCCCCCTTGCAGTCATCCCTATAGCTACACCTACTACAACAAGTATTGCAGATGGAGCTGAGAAGCTCATCAAATTAGTTGAGAATATGTCCATTCAGGAAGAGGAGATAAATAAATTGTAGGATCAGGTAAAATTATTGCAATTTCAGAAATATTATGCTGAAATTTCATATGCAGCTAAAGCACAGAGAGCCAAAAATTTAATTGAAAAATTGTAGAAAGAGAAAAAAGAATCAGCCATTGGAAATACTCTAGT
Organism: Pinus albicaulis; assembly: GCA_034641835.2. Lineage (NCBI taxonomy): Eukaryota > Viridiplantae > Streptophyta > Pinopsida > Pinales > Pinaceae > Pinus > Pinus albicaulis. The sequence continues at coordinate 187,970,613 of CM076574.1, forward strand.
CCAAGTAAAAGAGATAATTTTGGCAGACATCATGGAATCTTTTAATGATATTTGGCCAAGTATATAGATCATATTTGAGAAAAAGGAGCTAATACAGAAGGAAAATGAGGCTATTACAACAATCAAAGCACAATTAGGAGATAAGCCCGAAATAGAAAACAACATCATTAACTTTCTCAATGCAAAGAAAATGTATGAGTGGGATGATTTAGGCATTGATGACAGAACAAAAACAATCCTGGAAGTGAAGAAGGTGTTAACAAAGAAGAATTTAATTCTTCAGCTTGAGGAAAAATGTCACAGTCTGGAGGTCATAGTTCAAAGAGTTTTCAGTAGAATAGAGCCTCTGACATAGAAAGGGTTACCTTCTATGCTTGTGATTAATGATAAATTGATGATGAAGGAAGATTATTGGAGAAGACTGAAATAAATTTCCAGAGATATTGCCAAGTTTTCAAATATCAAAGGCACATTGATAGGAAGGGCATTGTTGGGAACCCTGAGTAATGAAATTTACATTCAGTATGAGATCAAACATGTCTTTGTGGTGAGGCCCACTTTTGATAAATACACTGAAGCAGATGAAGTTTACCTTAAGGTAATGAAATTGGTCATTCTATATGATGAACACTGGGAAAATTTGTGTGAATTTCAGGAGTAATTAGTAAAAATAGAAAGTCAAATCTATGCCAGATCAACAGTTAACTAACAGCCAGCGCAGTCCAAAATTATCTCCTTCAGAAACAGTTTTTAGTTAGAGAATTTCCATCACAACAAAATCAAATTTATTTCCATGATTTCAGTTAAAATTTAGTTAGAAAATAAATCACTATCTATTATGATAGCCTTTAATGTAATTGTTGTAATTTTACTTCTCTATAAAGACTTCATTGTATGAAGTATTATTGTTGTATAATCGAGTTTTTGAGACTTTGTGTATTACTATGGACCTATTTTTAATGAAATCATAGGATTTGCAGCAATTTTGTGAGATTCATGTGGTATTTCTTTTGAGAAATGTTCCTTTCTGTGTTATTTCATTTCTATTTCATTTTCTCTGTAAAAATATTATCATTTTATAAACAGAGATCAATTATCTGTTTTGTTTATTCATATTTCTACAATGTGTCTTTTCTTCTGATGAATGAATTTAGTAAAATTCTCATTCAAACCCCTGCCTTTTTCTACCACTATACACCAATGAAAAATTAATGGTGCTCAAATATTTTTCCTATCTTTCCTTACTCTGTTCTCTGCAATTTAGCCTTTGAAATCAGTTTTAACTTCATTGATTATAGTTTTTGTCCAACATAAAAATTATTAAACGAATTTTAAAAACATATTAATTCATATCTAGCCTAAAATATGGTACTCAACCCAAAATTGAATATTTAAAAAGTGACATAGAGAGAGTCCTCTTTGGTTAGGTAGGGATAGGTACCTAGCTAAAAATTGGTTTTTGGTTACCTTTCTTCACTCCTATTTTCAGTCTAGGAAGTTGAGAGTGATAAAATTTATGGCGCCGTTGTCAGGGAACGATTGTTAAATATTCCCTGGGAAATATTTTATGAATAGGCTGAAGTCAAAACCTGAGCTAAAACATATAATTCAGATATTAAGCTGGCTCCTAAAAGATATACTAGGTCAAATCTTGACCCTAATCCATCACCACTGTTATACAATCCTGAAATTATTTTTAGAAAACATAAGACTAAGTTTCAACATTCAGGAAGAGTTTTTCCTTCACTGATTAAATCAAATTCCCTGCCTATGAGGTTTGTCTCATAAGACATGAATTTCTCTCCACAATCTGAAAAATATTTAATTAGAACCAAGTCTGAAACTTTCCTCTCAGAAGCTACTTTTGACCCTTTTGATTTTGAGTCTTTTACACCATTTTTTGAAACCTTTGAGTCTGGAACTGATACTGAAGTTTGGTCCAATTTCCATAAACTTAAAGGCTTAGTAGACAAATTTAAAGAAACCTTTGAAAAGGTCTATTTTCAATATTAGCAACAATATTTTGGTACTTTGTTTACCTCACCATCTCATATAGCTACATCTTGAGTTCATTCTTTCATTCCATCCTTACCTTTACAAACTTTTATCCAATCCACACCACAATTCACACCTCCACCACCTCCTCCATTAATCATCGCCAGATTTGCTCCAATGAATCTACCAGGCTACCTTACTGATTTACCTCAAAATTATGGTCAAAGTTTTCCTCTCTTTAATGGAACATCAGAAATCACAACCTATTAGCATGTGGCTAAAATAACCGATTTTATAGACCTTGTAGAAGTAGACAATGATGATGCTAAGATGCGTATAATTGCTCAAATATTTTCTAGAGAAGTAAATAAATGGTTTCGCTCTCTTGGAGCTGGTACGATTGGTACCTTACAACATCTAATTTATTTGTTCATGGAAAAATGGAAAGAGAAGAAAAATCCACTGCAAATCCTAGTTGAATATAATGCACTGAAAAGGAATACAAATGAGTCTGTCCAAGAATTCACATCTAGATTTAATAAGATATATGATTCAATTCTTGATAATATCAAACCACTCGTAGGCCTTGCTTTAATCCATTATCCTGATGGTTTTGACCCTGACATGGCCAATCAGCTGAGGGAGAGAAACCCATCAAATTTGGAAGAAATGCAAAGAAATGCAGTGAGTGTAGAGGCCAATCTGATTATAAAAAAGTCTAAGGTCAAAACAGAGAAAAAGGTCACAATAAAATAAGAAACATCCACTTCATCAAAATGAAAAATTGATACTTCTATTAAATCCATGGAGAAAATGATGGATAAGATGTCCAATGCTGATATACAAGCTGAACCTTCTATAAGAAATCCCAATTTCAGGGGTCAAAATCAACAACCCCAATATAGGATAAAAAAAAGGGAATATAGGGGTTAGGATCCATAAAATCAACAGCAAGTTAGGATCCAAAAAATCAATAAAAATTTCAGAAACCATTCCAGTAGAATTATACCGAAGGCCTTGATGAAGTTGATGAAGACGAAATTTCTAGAGAAAATCATTTATTTGAGGAAAATCAACAACCTTTCTTCCTCACTGAAGAAGATTAATATTTTGCAAAAAATTGTGCATCAGAAGACCAACAATATGCCATGTCAAATGAAGATTTAGTGTGCACTAAAGATTATCATAGAGGATATCAAAACGCCCTCACCCATTTTCAAAGGCATTATGGTTCGAGAAGTAGAAATGTTCCCCTAGTTTCCAATCAAAATAAGCAAAATTATCAAACCAATACTCAGAAAAAAGAAGTTGCTGCACCAAACATAAACAAATCAAAAGCACCCTATGCTTCTACTTCTCCTAAAGCTAATGAAGCATCCACCAACAATCAAAGAAAATATCAAGAAGTTCAAGAAAGAGGACAGAAGAAAGATTATTCATCCAAAAAACTGCCTAAAAAGAAAGACACGTCACTAAAAGAGGTAGATAAACATTCTGCTCATTTTTCCCTTGAAAATGAAATTACTAACCTGAAGGTTTCTATTCCTCTAACTGAAATAATGAAGAATGATCAATACAAGTTTCAAGTCACTAAGTTGCTTAGAGTTGATCAAACATCTGATATGGTTAACTTGCATGATGATCATCCTGAGCTTCTTTTTTGTCCTATTGTTGATGGAAAATCATAAGATATTTAAGTTCCTCCCTTTTATTTAAGTCTCAAGATCCATGATTTAATTCTTCAGAATACAATGCTTGACTCTGGAGCATCCCATAACCTCATGCCTAAAGCCAATATGGAAAAGTTAGGATTGGACATCACACGACCTTACCATGACCTCTATTAATTTGATTCAGGGAGGGTAAAATGTATTGGTCTTATCAAATATTTAGTGGTCTCATTAGAACAAATTACATCCAAGAATGTCCTCATGGATGTTGTTGTGGCTGATATTCCACCTAGGTATGGAATGCTACTTTCTAGATCATGGGGAGAAAAGCTTAGAGGAACTTTGCAGCTTGAATTTTCATATGCAACCATGCCTATATTTGGACAATTCAAAAAGATTTAAAGAGAAATTAAGATGACGTATATGATCAACACTAGAGAAAGGCCTAAAAATAATCCCATTCATGTTGTGCATACAGACCTAGAATCATTTATTTTATTTAATGAAGAATGCTCAACATCTTCAGAATTTTTGATTGAAGAAAAATCATAAAATATAAAAAATTTAAACTTTGTTTTAGAATTGGCAGAGTCACAATTTTGGAAAATAATTCCAAAAAGCTTGTAATTGAAGACATCCCCTCAAGAAGAAAATAAGAAAATAGTAGAAAAAAAGAAATTTTGGATACAACAGAGGTATCTCAAATAGAAAAAAAAAATCACCCATCTGAACTACACCTTCCAGATGAATAAAATAGTCTTTGGACTATGGATTTTGATGGAGAAATGAGAAAATAAGGTGTTCGTATTGGAATATGGAATCACAACCCAATTAATCAATCATTGGATATCCCTCCAAATGTTAGAATATCTTCCTATAAACTAGCATTTGACTGCAGAAATAATGAAGCTGAATATGAAGCCTTAATTGTTGGCCTTAAATTTTTGAAAAAGCTTGGTGCAAAGAAAATTTTTGTATATGGCGACTCCGAGTTAGTTATCAAGCAAGTCAAAGGAGAGTACCAAGCCAAACACCCCAAAATGAGAGCTTACAGAAATGCAGTTTTATATATCCTTAAAACATTTCCTAAATATACTCTGTTGTTAATTCCTAGAAACAACAATGTTATTGGTGATTCTCTTGCCACTTCTGCTAGTATGTTCAAAATTCCACTATATCCAAAAAAAAAATATGAAATAAATGTCAAACATTTCCCTGTTGTCCCTGACAATGTTCAATATTGGAAAGTGTTTCAAAATGATGAGAAAATCAACAAATTTTTACAGACAGAAGGAGAATCCATTAATGCCCAAATAAATGACCAGAAAATTTATGATATGGAGATGCAAGTACTACAGCATAAGGATAATTCTATTCCAAGAGTTTTAGTACCCTTGGAAGAACTTTTTGACCAAGATGATGATGCAAGGAAGCCTACTATGTCACCAATAGAAGTGGCAGTGGAAGATCTAAATCTTGGCACTTAAGAAAAGCCAAAGATAGTGCAGATTTCAGAATCCTTGAGTCCATAAACGAAAGCTAAGTATGCAATACTTATGTCTCAATTTTCAGATGTATTTTCTTGGGAATATTGATATTCAAAGGTCTATGAAAAAAGTATTATTCAGCACACTATTCCTTTGAAGCCAAATCAAAAACCATTACACCAAAAGCTTAGAAGGATGAATCCTAAATTGTTTCCTTCTATTCAAAAGGAAGTAAATATATTATTCATTGTTGGAATAATAGTTCCTATTCGTTTATCTAATTGAATGTCTAATCTAGTACCTGTGAGAAAGAAGACAAGAGAAATTAGATTGTGCATTGATTTTCGAAATCTGAACAAAGTATCATTAAAGGATAATTATCCACTACCAAAAATGGATCACATTTTGCAAAGGGTAGTTGGATCATCTATACTTTCTTTGTTATATGGATACCTAGGATACAATCAAGTTCTAGTCCACCCAAATGATCAATAAAATACAACTTTTGCCACACCTTGGGGTACTTTCATGTATGCCAAAATGCCTTTTGGTTTGAAGAATGCAGGGGAAAATTTTAAAAGAGAAATAGACATTTATTTTTCCAATGAAAAAAGATATATTTTTGGTTATTTACCTTGATGATATCACTATTTTCTCAGAGACGGACGAACATCATTTGCAGCATTTAAAGACAGTTTTTAAAAAGTGCAGAAAATTTGGTATTTCATTAAAACAAAATAAGAGCCTATTTGTTATGGAAGAAGGTAAATTGCTGGGGAATATTATATATACAGATGGCATAAGAGTAGATCCTTCAAGGATTGAAGCAATTCAGAATTTAGATTATCCTAGGAGAAAAAATGAGATTTAGTCTTTCAATGGTAAAATTAATTTTTTGAGAAGATGTGCTCCTAATCTTGCTAAACATTTGAGGCAGATTACTGATATGTTGAAAAAAGATATTGAAGTAAAATGGTTCGAGGAAGCAAATAAGTTATTTAATCAAGTCAAGTTAGCTCTGTCTCATGCTCCTATTCTCATTAGCCCAAACTATACACTTGATTTTATAATCTTCTCATTTGCTTTAGAGCATACACTTGCTGCAGTTTTAATGCAAAAGAAAAATAAAAAAATAGAACAACCTATTGCTTTCTTTAGCAGAACAATAAGATATTTTGTTTTAAAGTAAAATATCATTAAGAAACAAGCTTTATCATTTTTCAAATCATTGAAATATTTCAGAGTGTAAATTTTACATACCCATGTCATTGCTTATGTGCCAAATGTTGTTGTTAAAGAAGTACTCACACAGAATGATCTAGAAGGTTGTAGAGGAAAATGGATTGCAGCCTTGCTAGAGTATGATTTGTATATTAATCCCACAAAATTAATTAAAGGGCAAGGCCTAGCAAAGCCAATGGCAGATTCTAATCTTCATGCATTAGACATAAACTTCATTGCTGCATTGTCTGATGAACAAAATGCTAAAGCATTGCCCGAGATAGCTGAGATATTTTATTTATCTCCCTGGTATGTTGATATTGTATATGTTCTGCAATATTTGAATCCTCCTCCTGGCATGCCAAGCAGTAAACCAAGATCATTGAAGTTAAAATCTCTCAAATACTGCATTCTGAATGGTGCCCTATACTGGAAAGATCCTGGTGGAATATTGCTGAACTGTTTAGTTGAAGGTGAAGTTGAGAAAGTTATGATAGATTTCCATAAGGGTGACTATGGAGGTCATCTTTATTGGAAAACTACAACAAATAAAAATTTGAGAGTGGGTTTTTATTAGCCTAACTTGTTTATTTATGTTTACAAATAGTTAATAGTTGTCATGAGTGTTAGATATTTCAAGGAAAAAGGAAACTATTACCTTTTCCTCTTAAACCAATTGAAGTTAAAGCACCATTCTAGCAATGGGGACTTGACTTTATTGGTGAAATTCATCCTCCATATTCAACTCAACACAAATGAATTCTCACTGCTACAAAATATTTTACCAAATGGATTGAGGCAATTCCCAGTAGGCAAGCAACTGATTTTGTTATCCTTCAGTTTCTTGAAAATAATATTCCGTCTCAATTTGGTTGCCCATACAAGATTATCATTGATAATGCAATTGCTTTCAAATCCAAGAATATGATTGATTTCTTTGATAAATATCACATTAGACTTGGTTATTCTACTTCATGTTATCCTCAGGGAAATGGGCTTGCAGAATCATATAATAAGTATTTGGTGAATATTATCAAGAAGATGTTACAGCAAAACAAAAGGATTTGGCACAAGAAGCTTACAAAGGCTGATAGAGTGAGCACAAAAAGATCAATTAACATGTCTCCATTTCAGATTTTTTATGGAATTGACACTGTTTTCCCTTCTTCCTTGGTTGTTCAAATAATGAATATTTTGCAGGAGTTTGACAGTGAGCCTAATGAAATTCAGAGAAGGATCAACCAGATGATATATTTTCAACAATCAGGAGATGAAGTTTTCAACAATACTTCAAATTTGTATGACAAAATAAAAAAAAATATTTTTGATAAAAAAACAAATGCTGATGACTTCAATATTGGATACATTGTTCTAATATGGGATGCCAGAAATGAAGATAAAGGAAAGCATGGGAAATTTGAAAATATTTGGAAAGGACCTTACAATATTGTACCATTTACAGGAAACAAAGCATTTTTGCTAGAAGATCTTGAAGGGCAGGAAGTGTTGGGAGGACCTATCAATGGTAGGTTTCTAAAGCATTACGTTTCTTGAAATCTTGAGAAAGAAATTCAATGTCATTGTATATACCAGTTTACATTTGATGCTTAGAAAATAAGAGAATTGTTGCAAAATTTTGAAGCCCGGGGAGAAGGCCATGAGACTTCTACAAATAGTTTATGTTTTCTTTTGAAAAAGTTCACAAGTTTTAATCTCTTGTCAAGTAAGAGTCAAGTCAGTTGTCTTTTTAGACAAAGTTTCCAATTTGTTTAATTTTTTCAAAGTCCAGTTGACTCCATTGCCTAATGGTAAGGCTACCTGATCTATAGTGTTCTTGACATCTCCTAAAGAAGCTTCCATCCCCAGCTGGAGCCAATGTTAGAGTCAGTTTATCAGTGATCAAAGATAACTCTTTTGAGAGTTTTCCATAACATCCTTAGTCAATTTTTTTTTTTGTTATTTTCAGTTAGTCTTCAACAATAATTTTGGTCACTGAACAAATCCTATCATGATATGCTACTCCTTCACATTATTTAATCTCCAATAAAAGGTCTAAAGTAATGCCACTCCATCTCATATAGGTCAAGTCTAGGGTCAGAAATGCCTCATGAAAAATCTTCAGTTTTTCACTAAAATAAGGTAGTAAAACCTCCATTTCATCCATAAAGGTCTTGTTGAAGGAGTAAATCAGTTTTCAAAGTCCAAAATAAACTCTACATGTCACAAGGATTCCATATTCTGTCACTATATTTGAAAAGAAATGAAGAGCTCTGCTGAAAATAATTATTTTCAAAATCACATCCTTATCAAATTTTTATCTTTAATATTTCGAAAAATTCATCCTCGAGACTATAGGATTTAATCCTATGCATTATTTTCCACTACTGTTATTCTCCACTACCCATTCGACACGTTGCATCCCCTAACCCGTCAATCATCCATGTCACATCATTTTATCTATATCCCTACCCCACCATTCATTGAACTCTGACATACATTAATTGTCTCCCATCTTACCATTCATCCATTGCATCACAGACTAATCCAACGGCCCACATGCAACTTCGGCACCCCCTCATCGTTTGAAACTTAACGTCGGGAGGGGGGGTCCGAAAAGGTGGTTTCAAGACCTGACCCCACTATTACGAGTCATGATCAGATGATGTCACACCCCCCTCCTTGCATGAAACTGATTACCGCCTAGATACCCCTCCGAAATCTTGCTTATCCACCATATCGAACCACTGATCCACCCACTAGTTATGTCACGCCAACGTGGATTGTGGATTGTCCAATCCACTTAATTCCCTCCTTTCCATAACCATTAGCCAATTAATTTAATTGCTAACCATTAGACAACATACCCGCGCCCTTTTCAAATGGGAATCAAACTCAATTGTCCATAAATTCACTGCTAAATGCCTATTTTAGACTTTTACTCTTATTTATGATCTGATCAGCATAGAATCACCAAATTACAGTTACTACCAGAAACTTCGGAGATCAACCTTGCCACTGTCTAAAGCCTTCCTTTGTAGTTGTTCACATTCTTTCGATTTGCAAATCTTTTCCTCAGTCTCAGCCTCTGTTTTTCATCAAAATATTCTTTTTTTTTCCATTTAAAAAGAGCCAACAATGCCTTCAAATAATAGAGGACCAGAAGAACCAATAATTTCGATGTTACACCCTCCAATTGACTTTCATCACATACCATTAGCAGAAAAAGACCACAAAATCCGTGAAACTCTTTGTGACCTTGAGCTTTTTGAATTATACTGTTGGCTAGAAGACAAATTCTTAGATAAATCTGATGATATAAGACTGTGGGATTTCAATCTTCCACATTTTATCTTTCCTCACACCCATAATGCCCCAAAATGTGTTAGAATATGCCAAGATTGGTATATGCCTAAACAGAGAGAAATTATCGTTCCTACAAGAGAGATTTTAGTGACCATAACTTCCCAAACTATTGAAAAAATGATGCAAGCCCCAACCACAAAAAATGCCACACCATTTTCCCAAGAACCCTTGATTGAAATATATCAGAATTTAGATTTTGAAAAGAGAGCTCAAACTCTTGAGTTGTTCATGACTGAAAATGATCCATTACTCAAGAAAAACCCTCCGTTTCCATCATCCATTTTCCCTGGAAGATCCAAAAAAATCATCACAATTATTTCCTACCTTCTTGGTCATTATTTAGACCAATGGGTAGATGAATCAATCATAGGATTCATTTCCATTTTCTCCACACATTTCAAACCCTCCATCATTTTCAGTTTCAGTCAATTCATTATAGATTCTATCCATGATCAGTTTGTTAAATTCACAACTGGAGAGGTTTTCAGTTATGCCTCTGTGTTAGTTTACTTGTTCTTGTACTCTCAGGGAGACAAATTTTAGTTTTCCTTACAAAAATAAAATGAGGAAGGAAATCAATATTAAATCATTTTCTGGACCTCATTAGTCATGAAGGAACAAAAAAAACATTCATATAAACAATTTGTAGAATTGTTTCTTCAGCCAACACTCAGTTTACTCAATCGTACTACAAAGCCCATGATTAGTGAAGAAATTATAAAGGTATTGCAACTGTCAGATCAAGCCAGAACAAGGGATTAGTACCTTTATCAAAATTATACATAACTCAAAGTTTATGGCTTTGAGCTTCCCCCTTACAAGTTGCCAAAATCCCTCCCCATGATGATTTTTGCATTGGATTATATTAGATGAATGATTAACGTTGATGAAGTGCATTTTGTCTCTTCTAAAAAAGAAATCACAATTTAAAATCAAAACACAGATAGGACCTTTTATCTGTAATAGCAGGACAACAGGGGAGGAAGTAGATAAATTGTTGAAAGAGATGCAGTTTAATCTCAGTTTTACATGGTCTTATGATCCATTTGGTGTCATTTCTAAACTGAGGGTAGAGAATAAACCTACACCATATTTTCATACACCTAGACTAGAGATTGAAAAATACATGAATCAGCTTGAATGGATTGAATATACTTTACAAGAGTCTGAAGAACATACATTGTCTACATCAGCATTACAGACTCCTATTGCACAAGAAAGAGTAGGAAAAAGATTTAGAGAAGATCAATCATCTCTAATGACTGATTCATCCAGGAAAGAGTTTAAAATTCATTACAGGAAGAAGACAAGCTTAATCCAAAGGTCAATCCTACTAATGAATTAGAGAAAGAAGTAATTATCATTATTGAAGAGACAACTCCTTCCACACAGGAAGGTAATAAAAGAACTTCTACTACTCCTACTACTTCTATGTTTTCTAAAGATCAACACTCAACAACTTCTCAAGATCAACAAAAAGCCATTCAGACTAGTACATTTGCTACAGGGGAAAAGGAGAAAATTGTTTTTGAAAATTTCAGAGAGATCAAGATGAAGAATTAAATGTTAAATACAAAATATAATAAATTTTGGAATCAAACTCCTAGCTCTCAGAGCAAATTAGTCTCAAATTTTGATACAGAAAATGGGAATATGCAGTTTTCTTTCCTTCAAGCACAAATTCCACAGCCAAAATCGGAAGCAGATTACAAAAATACAACATTTCATTTTGATACAAAATAGATTCATCCAATAGATCAAATGGATCTACACAAGAAAAATGGTGAGATGATTTCATCCACTCTCACTAACACTGCTATGAATTTATCAAAACTGCAGGTTTCATTGGCAAATGTAAAATCACAGCTGAAAATGGAGAAAGTCTATTCATTTGCAAATGATACAAGAATAAAAACTATAGAAGAGTTGGTGATCAAAATCGGATATGATCCATACAATGTAAATGCAATGGGAGAAATCATCAAGAAGAAAAATGCTGACATAACATCATTGAGGAAACAATCGAAGATTCCTGCTACAGAATATCCTTTGGAAAAGCATATTGAAGAGACTGAATCTCAGAAGACAGAAATGATGAAATTGATTATGGAGTAGAATGCTCAAAGAAAGGAGATGGAATCAGAGTTAGAAAAAATGATAAAGGAAAAAGAACTAGTAGCTAAAGAATCAAAGGTACCTTTAGAAGCGATCCTTCTTGTAGTCATCCCTATAGCTACACGTACTACAACAAGTATTGCAGATGGATCTTAGCAACTCACCAAAGCAGTTCAGAATGTGTCCATTGAGGAAGAGGAGATAAATAAATTGTAGGATCAGGTACAATTGTTGCAATTTCATAAATCTAACGCTGATATTTCACATGCAGCTGAAGCACAAAGAGCCAAAAAGTTAATTGAAATATTGCAGAAAGAGCAAAAAGAATCAGCCATTGGAAATACTCTGGGCCGAGTAAAAGAGATAATTTTGTCACACATCATGGAATCTCTTAATGAGATCTGTCCAATTATACAGATCATATTTTAGCAAAAGGAGCTGATACAAAAGGCAAATGAGACTATTACAACAATCAAAGCACAGTTGGGAGATAAGCTTGCAATAGCAAACAACAACATTCAGTTTCTGAATGCAAAGAACATGTATGAGCTGGATGATTTGGGCATTGATGACAGAACATAAACAATCCTGGAAGTGAAGAAAGTGTTAACAAAGAAGAATTTGATTCTTCACCTTGAGGAAAAATGTCACAGTTTGGAGGTTAGAGTTTAGAGATTTTTCAGCAGAATAGAGCCTCTGACATAGAAAGGGTTACTTTCTATGCTTGTGATTAATGATAAATTTATGACCAAGGAAGATTCTTGGAGAACACTGAAATAAATTTTCATAGATACTGCCAAATTTTCAAATATCAAAGGCACATTAACAGGAAGGGAACTATTGGGAACCTTGAGTAATGACATTTAAATTCAGTATGAGATCAAACATGTCTTTGTGGTGAGGCCCACTTTTTCCAAATACAATGAAGTGGATGAATTTCACCGTAAGGTAATGAAATTTGTCATTCTAGATGATGAACGTTGGGAAAAGTTGTGTGAATTTCAGGAGTAATTTGTAAAAATAGAAAGTCAAATCTATGCCAGATCAGTAGTGAATTAACAGCCAGCACAATCCCAAATTATCTCCTTTAGAAATAGTTTTCAGTTAGAGCAGTGCCAGCACAACAAAATCTAATTTATATCCATGATTGCAGTTAGAATTTAGTTAGAAAATAAAGCGCTATATGTTATGATAGCCTTTAATGTAACTATTGTAATTTAATTTCTATAAAGACATCGTTGTACAAAGTATTTTTGTTGGATAATCGAGTTTTTGAGACTCTGTGTATTACTGTGGACCTATTTTTAATGAAATCAAAGGAGTTGTAGAAATTTTGTGAGATTCATGTGGTATTTCTTTTGAGTACTGTTCCTTTCTCTGTTATTTCATTTCCATTTCATTTTCTATGTAAAAATCTTATCAATTGATAAATAGAGATCATTTATATGTTATATTTATTAAGATGTCTAAAATGTGTCTTTTATTCTAATGAATGAATTCAGTCAAATGCTCATTCAGACCCCTGCCTTTTTCTACCACTATACACCAATGACAAATTTAATTGTGCTCAAATATTTTTCCTATCTTGCCTTACTTTGTTCTCTACAATTCAGCCTTTGAAATCTGTTTTAGCTTCAATGATTATAATTTTTGTCCAGCAAACATATTATTAAAAAAATTAAAAAAAAATATTAATTCATATCTAGCCTAAAATCTAGTACTTAGCCCAAAATTGAATATTTAAAAAGTGACATAGAGAGAGCCTCTCTGGTTAGGTAGGGCTAGATACCTAGCTAAAATTTGGCTTGTGGTTACCTTTCTTCACTCCTATTTTCAGCCTAGGAAGTCAAGGAGAGTGATAACAAACTTTACTTTGTTGCAGAATTGAATGAAACAATAGGAAGAGCAACATCGCAGTGAAAGAATTTCTGAAGCAGTCACAGAAATAAGAACTTGAAAAATATGAAATCGGTCAATTTCAGAGTATATAAGCAAGTGGAAGAACTTAACCGTTGAATATTCCACATGGGAGGATGAGAATTTTATACAGAAGCATCAAGAAATAATCAATCATTGAGGAAAACACTTGTTTGAAGGAGAGGGACATGTTAGGCCCCTATATTACTAGTGTGGTCCCTTATTTTTGTTAGTGTAGCCCCCTTATTGTTATTATTGTGCCCCATAAAACCCCACTATTTTTATTACATTATTATTGTTAGGGTGGCTAGGATTATATTGTGACCCCATGGACTCCTATATATAGAAAGGAGGTTTTTTCATTTGTATCATCCAAGAATTGTTCATTTATGTAATGTAAAGGAGGTTTCCCCTCAAAGTGGCTGATTTATAAGGCATCAGTCTCTCTTTTATTCTATTATTGAAGCTGCTTTCATGACACATTTGATCGCTCAATGCTCATATTTACGATCACTTCAAAAATGGTACCCAATTACTCCAGTATTCCAACGGAAGTGGAGAACAAAAGAGAAATAGTCTTGTCTGATTTGTCAAGAAAACCATCACGCTTGACATTATACTTACATCCAACAATTTCAACCTATGTTAGACGTCACATGCCCATTAGTCACCAAATACTCAGATGTAACCAATTTCAAACCTAGGAAACCAGGCACAAAGCAACCTTCCCCCCATCATCACCAAAACCCTAAGAAGGCTAAGGTAACCAATCATCTTAGCAGAACACAAAACCGACCAAGAAAAACATGTGTTCTATGAAATATAAAGGGCCAGATGGTCAATCAATGTCAAGAACTCAAGAAACTCATTGATAGTCTTCGCATGGTCACCACCATACCGCAAATCCATCCCTCTAATCAAGAGAACATCACACGCTACTATAGCAAAATTTTCTCGCACTTCCACCACACTATGAATTGTGAATACCTCCCAAGGTTATGAGTGGAAATAGCAGCGTTAATTTTGTTGGAATCAAGATTTCCGTTAGACCAAAACCCGCAAGTTTTAGTCTCCGCTACAATCTTCAGAGTTAGGATCCACGAAAAGCGATTAGTCCATGTCGTGAAACACATGGGGACTGTTGAATGCAATGTCCAACAATCTCCCCCCCAATGCGAGCCGGGTGAGTTTTGAACTGGAGACCTGTCACTTTGATACCACTTGTTGGAATCATAATTGTCATTAGACCAAAACCCGTAGGTGTTAGTCTCCGCTACAATCGTCAAAGTTAGGATCCACGAGAGGTGGTTAGTCCATGTCACGAAACACACGAGGAGCGTTGAACTCAATGTCCAACAGAGTTTGGACTCCCTGAAGGAACCACACCAACCAATACTAAAGATTTAGAGATGGCAGAAGCGCAAAAATTCCCAAATTCCCAATCATCTCCAAGCATCCACTTATGGCAAGGAGAGTAGTGTTGGTTCTCACACCATCTACTCAATAGGCCCCTTCACTCCATGCACCATTTGCATGAGCTATAACCATGAAACAGAGATGTGCCCCATGATGAAAAAAATTTGGCACCTCTGCATTCAATGCAACTTCCAAGTACAGGAATGTACACGTACCCTCAGTACGTCACTAGAAGAGCATCATTTTTCTCTAAAAAAAAAAACCATAACGAAAATTATTCCACCATTTAATGTTGAGGACACACAACACCATATATGATTCATCTCATCATGCATGGGAACCATGAATCATGTTGTCTGCTCATCTTTCATTGGTGTCGAGACCGCTACAACTACCAAAATAGTAGTAGTATAGTCGATGGTGCAAAACCAGCCCATCTGCAACCTGTCAACCTCATATGGTTCCACAGAATCAACCATAGAATCATATTCATGTATTTTGACCAACATTGTTAGTCTCAAACCAATTCCTTATGGCCTCGCATAAACCAATTCCCCCTTAGAAATCTTGTTTCACTCTGACAAATATATTCTAGAGGCCATGACGAAACCAGATTGTCCATGGGACTCAATGCATAACCACTCATTTTTTCTTCCATAAAAAATATTAGGGCCTATCATCCCAAAAACCCAAGATATATACGCCATAGATTCCGAAGAATTCCTTCTATCTAGGAAGGTAGACTGGTTCAAAAACCCTATCCCAATGCCCATTGAGTTTTAAGAAGGGAATATGTCAAATATTTCACAAACCATCAACGTGAATATCTCAAGAAAACCACGCAAAACTGAAGAAATCTTGCTAGAGGAAGCACACTCCCTAGACGAGGTAGTTTCTTATAAAAAATTATTACAAGAGTACAGGGACATATTTGCATGGGATTATTTGGAAATTCCAAGGCTTAGCCCCACCATCATAGAACACCACATTGGCACTTGGCCTGACATATCACTCGTCCATCAAAATCAGCGTCAATTACACCCATCCAAGGAAGAAGAAATCAAGCAAGTGATTAACAAGCTTCACAAAGTTGGGCTCATCTACCCAATCACTTACACATCGTGGGTTTCCAACCTTGTACCCGTCATGAAAAAGCAGGGCATTATCCGAGTTTGCACTGATTTTTGAGATTTAAATAAAGCTTGTCCCAAGGAAAACTACCCTACCCCATTTATCGACCAAGTCATTGATGCTTGTGCTAGTCATGAAGCCTTTTCCTTCACAGACAGATTCTTAGGGTACAATCAAATTCAAAACCAACATATAGACTGGTACAAAATGACGTTCACTCCCCCTTGGGGCACGTTCGCATATCAAGTTATGCCTTTCAGTCTTAAAAAAGTAGGAGCCACCTTCCAATGGGCCATGAATTATATCTTCCACAACCTCACTCACCTCATCTCAGCTTACTTGGACAACCTCACCGTATGATCCAAGAAACGAAGTGACCATCTAGAGGACTTATTGTTGGTATTCCAACAAGGACGACACTACAACCTACGCTTGAACCCCCTCAAGTGTGTCTTCTACGTTAATGCAGGTGTACTATTATGATTCATCGTACCACAACAAGCGATCCGAGTTGGCCCCCTCAAGGTCCAAGAAATAAAGGAAGTGCCACCACCTAAAACTCTTAAGAAAATTCAAAGCCTGCAAGGGAAAGCCAACTTCTTACAATGCTTTGTCCACGAATATGCCACTTGAGCACAACGTTTCCTATGCCTAATTTGTCAGGACATTCTATTCAAATGGGATGATCAAGCTCAAAATTCATTTGAGGCACTAAAAGATGCATTTTCTTCAACCCCTTTGATCAATCCACCCAATTACGAAAAATACTGCACCTTATATCTATCAACATCAGACACGGCCATAGCTAGGGTGTTAGTCCAAGACAATCCAGATAATAAAGAGCACGTAATATATTATGTCATCAAGAACCTATCTAGCCCTACTTTAAAATATGAACTAGAAGAAAAAACTACGCTATCCCTAGTACACATAGTAAAAACTCTTCGGCATTACATCATCCTAAGGACTACAATAGTCATAACAACTATCAACCCCATGCGATATCTACTAATCCATTGTCTGATGAACCATAAGTACACTAGATGGGTGGGTTTGTACTTGGGAATACTTATCTTGTTGTCCAGTGCTTTCGAGTTATCTCCCTCTAGTGCATTTGTGACCAAGTCACTACAAACTTTAGGTTTGTTTTGGCTCCATTCAATTCCCTACATTAATTTTTGAATCTCAACAAATTAGAGTAATGAAGTTCATAATAAATTGATAATTAGTGATTGATGCTCATGGGATATGGTTCAAAGCAAATACCTTGGATATTTCTTAATGTATTTAATAAAAAATATGATATTTGTAATTAGCATGGCATAAGTTGTTGATTCAAACCCTAGTTTATAACAATAAAGTGTATTTTCTTGATTGCATGTATTAGGGAACCTATTTGAGCCTTTATTGGTGAAACTAATCCCTCTAGACATTTTATTAGTGTGCGAGAAAAATCCTAGCATGAGTTTTATCTTCCACATTAACCATCACCAAATTCCTCTAACACATGATGCTCCATATATAAAAGGAACCCTTGTATTGTTGCAACATTGGTGATAAATATATCTCTCCCTCATTAAGGGGTATTAAATGTTAAATCTCAAAAATTGAGCTCGGGCTCATCATCTATGCACCCAAATCAAAACATTAGCATAAGGAAATAAAAGGTGCATAAGAGGGGTGGAAAAAGCAGACCAAGGAAAGGGGGCCTAATGGTTAAGAGAATGTGTTTCCTCCTAAGAGGAAACCAGCAAGAAATATCTTGAAAAATGTTCCATGAGGAACATGAGAAACACAAGAAAAAGGATTAAAAACATTTGAACAATAGAAAAGGTCTCTCTCTCTCTCTCTCTCTCTCTCTCTCTCTCTCTCTCTCTCTCTTGGGGGAAAGGAAATTGGATGAAAGATAGAATTGTATTCCTAGGTTGATAAAACACCTATAATGAAAGTTATCATACTTTAGTGTTGAGTATAATATCCAGTTGAGTTTTCTTGAAAAATCCCCTTGGATCCTGGATCTGGCTCAGGGGTGACTACTGCAAGAAATACAGGTTGCAGCTAGACTATGGTTGGGTGGAAAATCGAAGTCTTGCCTTGAATTTCAGCCATTGTTAGATCTAAATAAGTGTTATTAAGTGAGCTATGAATATGATGGTTAGTTCCTTGTTGAAATTAATGTATATCTTTGTAATAAATTTTCATGGCTCTGTGATTATAATTGCTCACGTTTTTGGTATATTTTTTCTTCTAGGAGTTTCCAAAAGCTAAAAATTGGACCATGGTGAGGGGAAATCCTATTCGTCCTCTGATCTAGTTTTCAAATATTGGGTCCCAAAATTTTAACAAATATGATCAAAGGAAGTTGGGTTTCCTAAATCCATCTTTAAATAGGTAATGTTCAAATTTTTGCTACAATTTTCTTTTGCCAGGTTCTAGAAGCTTAAACATGGACCGTAGTGAGGGGAAATATTCTTGATCATCTTATCCAAATTCCAAATCTTAGGTCACAATATTTTACGAGATATGATTAGACGAATTTGAGCTTCCTCAATGCTCCTGAAATCGTGCATCAAATAGTTCATGTTAGCATTTTTGCCATAAATTTTCATCTGAGAGGTTCCAGAAGTTGAAACTTAAACCATAGTGAGGAAAACTCCCATTGATCATTTGGTTCAGTTTTGAGAACTCAAACTGTTGTAATTTAGGATATATGCCATGAATATATATATATATATATATATATATATATATATATATATATATATATATATATATATATATATTAAAAGTAAACACTTTTATTATATATATATATATATATATATATATATATATATATATATATATATATATATATATATATATATATATATATATATATATATATATATATATGTTGCAAAGTGTTTGAATAAATTCCTAAATGGTTTAATGATTCATTGCATACAAACTTTTTGATGAAATACCCCAATGAAAATGTTGTTTTGTGGACAGGGATAATATTTTTGTATGATAGTATCGTTGTAGATAATATATTCCTATTTTCATGAAAAAAAATTGTATATTAGTTTACATGAAAATTGTTTGAAGAAATTCCTAAATAATTTAATGATTCATCGCATACAAACTATTTGATGAAAAGCTCTAATAAAAATGTTGTTTTGTAGACAGGGATAGTATTATTGTATGATAGCATTGTTGTAGCTGATATATGCCTATTTGCATGCAAATAATTTGAAGAAATGTGTAAAATATATTTTATCACAATTTTCATACAAACTGTTTGATAAAATACCTCAAAGACAAAAAACAAAAGTTGCATGATTGAGCAGTATGTTTCAGTTAGTATGCTACAAGTGAAATTATAACAATGTTTCTGATTTGATTTCATACAATTTTTTTTGGAAAAATGTATGCAAGAAAAGTACTACTTATTGGTTGTATACATAGTATTTTAAAAAAATTTACATGTAAATTGTTTGACAAAATGTATGAGAGATGAAAATCAGGTGTTTTCAAGTGGGGTTAGGATAAATTTAGTAGGGGTATGTGATGAAGTGGTCTCAGAGCTTATTTTCAAGCTATTAAAATGAAAAATAAAAGTTTGGGTACCCCATAACCTCTGTAAGTCATTGAGAAAATTGGGTATGTTAAAATTTTATCCCACATGTGTGGGAACTTATGGCACCTTCATTATGGTTTTGCGTTATGAGGTGTTAATTTTCTAGTGTGTTATGCTTGACATAATCACTTATAAAAATTATTCTTCAATTAGCAATCATTTTTCCAATATAATTCATTATTCTAGTAAAAATAAGAAATTTTATATAGAAAAATGAAGAAAATGCACAATAGAAGACAACCAAGAACAATAGAGACACAATGGTTTGGTAAAAAACCAGGGAAAAACCCCACAAAGGGGGAAACCCTTTCAAAATTATCCTTCTATTAGATTTTCATCAATGTTCAGTAGAGATATAAAATGTCCAAGTACATCAATAATGAGTCAATGGTCAAATCCTTGACTGTTCAAATTAACCATCCAATATCCAATCAAACATGAGCCCAAAAATTCAAATCTAGTAAAAATTCAAATCTGCAAAATCTCGTCAAAGTAAAAAAAAATTAAATTTTCCCCAACTAGTCAACGGTCAACAATAAAATTCCTCTAAAAGATTCATTCAAGGGAAAAAATAATTTTATCTCCTCAGCTTAGTCAAAATAATTCAAAACAAACTTCAAAGAAACCTTCAATTCAAACAAAGTCAAAGGGTTAACCTATAAAAACCCTAGCAAAAAATTTTTGGTCAACATTGGTCAAAGGTTACCAAAAGATATCGGTCAAATAAACAGTCAACTCAGACTCCCAAACAATCCAAAAATTTGGTCAACCTAACTCAAAATATCCAAGTCAAGGCTGGTCAAAACAATCCCAAACAGAAAGTCAACGTTGGTCAACAAAAATGTCTATCTCTCCTTCGCACATGTGGACTCTGAAGTGAAATTTCAAATTTGTACAAACTAATCAAGAGAAGATGTGATGTGTTGATGATGCCTCCAAGTGATGTGACATGAGGTTTATTTAAGTGGTTGATGAGGTGGATTTTTACTTGTCTAATATGACTTGTAATTTTATGCATATGTGGGTTTTACACTAAAAGAAATATTTTTCCTTAAGCAAATTAGATTAATCCAAGGGCTAGAGCAGTCGTATCAAGGCGAGGAAGCCTTTATAAAGGAGGGAATTTCTCCCTGAGCTGCCAAAATTTAACACTCCTTATCAACTAGGGAGGAATTACCGACTGCATCATAAGTCTCATCTCAAGTGACGCGTTATCATCATCACTGTAATATCTCTACTTTTCTCATCTCTACTCATATGTAGAACACTCTCGAATATAAATAAAAAGAATCATCATAGGGGAGATTAATTTACCACCCTATATCCAATGACAATGCGTGAGATACAACTTACCATGAAGGTAAGGATCACAACCACCTTGTTGAAACAAGGTCCCCTAGTTGCGTTTTGATATGTTCCAACGCTATGTTTTTTATATATTTTTGTAGTAATTAGTCTTGCACATGGGCTTTGGGGTGGGTCAAAGCTCCCAATGTATTGTAATGGGTCAAAAGGTAGACCTAGAGTCCGTAAACCACAGATTGCGGACCACAGGATAGAGCAAACTATGATGATATAATTACATAGATAGTTTGAGTCTAGAAGGTAGTAAGATTGATGCTACGTATGAAATTTTGAGATCTGTTTTGGGTGGTTTTGGGTAAGGAATTTTGCTGGCTGTGTGCACAGAGATCCTCAGTCCTATTGTGTGTGGACCCCGCTGGCTGTGTGCACGGGCTACGACTTGGGTTTGTAACTTGGTTTCAGACATTAATGAACACGAAATATGTTGAAGTATTCTATGTTATCTGAACTGGTTGTATTTACTACTGAAATACCTCTGTGTTATTTGAATTAGCTACAATTTTATTACTCTGTGATGATAATTGTTGATGTGCACATGGATGTGAAGGTGTTGATAAGATCTTCTTAATAATAGTATCCTTTTTTATGTTTACATGTTGGTTATACTGTTAAGGGATTGATAATAATCTTGTGAACCTGATAGAACTCAGCTAGATCTACCTTAATTACCCACTCTCTCCCAGGGTGCAGAAACCTGGTTCCAACACCCACCCATACTACTTCGAGTGAGACTTTGACCTGTGAAAGTAGGTCATTACTGAAAGGGCCAGTAATATAGGGGTTTGTTGGCAAACCTTAAATCCGAACCTGGGTCAGGACCCCTCAAGCCAAAAAATGGTTCCATTTCCAGGACCAGCAGAATTTTGAGAGAGAGATCGGGTAATGCCACGAGGCCATTGGAGACCTAAGAAATTGGAGCTTGAAGGCTAGTTTGAAAAACAGATTCAGGAATTTTCCATAAAAGAGAATCACAACTCAAATCTAACAACTGAGAAGTGGAAGAAAAAATATATTTTCACAGAAGTATATGAAATTTTCTTTGTAACTTTTGCGCACGAGAACTAGGAGTGGTTAGCGAGGCTAGTAGAATTCCATATGGGTTGGAAAGACGATCAGGTTATGCAGTGGACTTTGGAATTGATTCAACTGTTAGAGAAGGTTGACAACACAATCACCTGGACTGTAGATCATTGGGTATATAGTGTGATAGGATTATTTTTAAAAGAATTCACAGTCAATCAATTTGTATCCTACTCTAAAGCGGAGCGGAGGTTCTTGAAAGGATTCCGCGGTAAATTCTTGTGGACATTGTCGTTGCTAATTAAAATATTACTGTGAAAAAAAGGAATTCTTTGCAAACATACCGAATGAATGACCTCTGATCAAGGTGAGAGTACAACATGAGGTGGTAAGTGTGTGTGTGTGAGAATGTTGCTAGTGATGTTGTAAAAAGGGTGCAACTATCCATTGCTTTTGAAGGAAGGGCCCTAGATTGGTTCATGGGGTATGTAGGCCAATATGCGGATCCATTAATACAAGAAATTAAGGATGATTTAAAACAACAGTTTCAGAATCCTAAGTCCTATTCTCAGTTGGTGGTTGACTTGAAAGACTTTAAACAGGGACCCACTGAGTCGGTATGGGAGGCTGATCAACAGCTAAAGAAGGTTATCAGAGATGGGGAATTTAATTATGAGGATAGATAGCACAAGGAATGGTTCATTTCCATGCTATTACCTCACCTGCGTGGGCCTATGGGACAACACGCGATTGACATAAAAGAGAAAGCCTTGGAGATTTCCATGAAGCTAGAAGTTGCGCTAAGAGACGATGCCCAGTTTGGGGTACAACAGATCTAGGGACAACTGGAGGCAATGCACCTCAAAATCCAGAATTTGTGAAAGGAGCGAGGAAAAGAATCTAGTCCAGACATATGGTACATAAGGTTTAGGGTGTTAGGCCATACCAAGGATCAGTGCCCTCTACTGGTAAACTACATGCAGGCTGGGGGGGCCAACCCATTGTGCCCTAAGGAGACTGTGGGACCAAGCACCTCCACATTATGGTGCGGTAACTGCCGCGTAGCTGGACTACATGATACCAACCACTATCCCCGTCTTGGTTCCTATGTTCCAGAGTTGAAGCAACAATGGTGCTGATTCTGCTCATCTATGGGACATGAAAAACACAAATTCCGGACATATGACTTAATGATAGACCAAGGAAACCTGTATAGAGTACAGGCTGACCCTTCATCACCCCTATCTCCCTTGGGATGAGGAGGCTCCCCTGCGAGAGGCCAGGGGGGGAGAGGCAGAAGCATAGGTCAGGGAAGAGGGCAATTGATCTGTTATAATTGTGGAGAAATAGGGCACTTCGCAAGGGACTGTCCAAACCCTGCATGACAATATTGTAGATATTTTAGACAATTGGATCATGTGATCAAATATTGTTCGGTACTGATAGAAAAGGTGCAGGAAAAACATCAGACTCCAACGAAGAATGTACAAAGGGTTAAGGCAGAACCACGTGATGAGGGACCCAGTATTAATGTCATTATGCGTAGCAGCATGGCTACTGGAGAAGCTAAGGAAAGAGATGCGGCTGAACCCCTTATCCGAAAAGCCGCTATCAAAATAGAAAGCTTGGACCTACAGAAGGAGAAAGAAACCTTCCTAGAAGCTCACAAAGACTTTACCAAGGATGAGGCATCTACTTCCAAGGCTCCAACAAACCTAAAAGTGGACGAAGAAGTTAAACTATTCCTACAGGCATGTATGAAGTTGATACGCAATTAGAAGGCAGTAGAAAATCTTCAAGCACTAATAGACAACTGCGTAGAAAAAACTGACCCTCCAATAGAAGTTAAAGATATTCACAAACTTTACAAGCATAAGAAATGCATTGGTCGGGAGATGCGGCTAACTGTGCAGATTGGCGATTATGAAATGGATTAGGTCATCCTAGACCTAGGATCTGATGCGAATGTCCTACCCAAGCAGACGTGGCAAAGGATGGGAACCTAAGCTGGAATGGTATACTATACAACTGCGAATGGTTAACCAATAGAATATCATACCGTTGGGGAGACTATCAATGATTATGGTAGATATTGCAGGGGTTAAGGTATACACGGATTTTGAGGTAATTCAAATTGTAGAGGATGCAGACCCTTATCCAGCACTCCTGGGACTAGATTGGGATATAGACATAAGAGGCATTATCAAATTGAAGAAAATGAGCATGGGTTTTTAGAATGAGGGTACGAGAGTAATAGTCCCTCTAGACCTAGCAGAAGGATAACGGTATACAGAACCCGTACGCGAAGAATATGACATGGATCATATCTATAAACTAGCCGCTCAGGATGAGGATAAACTAGCCGCTCAGGATGAGGATAAACTAGCCGCTGATGGCGTGATTTGCTAGGAGAAAGATGGCGAATGCCTCTTTGACTTCGATGGGGAGATCAAAAATTGGTAGAACCGATTACATGATGTATCTGAGCTATGGTGTCTTAGGATCACAAAGAGCTTTTGGTGTATCTCCTCAGAGGTAAGAGAGATGCCTTACTTTGATGGTTTTGGTAGTATCAGGGATTTTATTGGAGAATTCGAAGAAAAAGTCCCAAGGGAGAAAAGAGTGTGGCCGCTTAACCTAGCCATTTGTGTGACCCTTGCGTAGTGGTGGGAGACTCATAAGGGGAATTTTTAGGATTGGGAGGAATGTCGCAAGATGATGATCCTACGGTTTAAACCCCCATGTCACCTACGCATGGAGACTTTCCTTGGCCAAAGATACCCGTGTAAGCACTTGTCCGCGTGGATGGAGGTGTGGTGCAAAAATACCAATGATGAATGGGTCCACTTGTTCACTCATGCCTTGGAGCCGATATCTACCCCATGGTATTTGGATGAAGAGCTACATCAGTGCACCTGCCACTGGGAGACCTTGAGGGACGATTTTGTGGGGATGTTTGGATTGATAGGTGGAACTAAGGAATTAGATGAAGCCCTGCAAGACATATATGCCCTAGTATTTTATGAATCACACCCTCGTGTAGAGTATGGGGAACCAACTTGGGATATGAAGATGCAGGATATTGCTAACTGTCGCAATCTATCAATGGAGGAATGTGACAAAGACCCGCAAAATATCACTATCCCATAATTGGAGGGTGAACGAGCAGTTTTTGAACCCCCACTGAAGACATTCTATGTGACCAAGCCTCTTAAGCTAAGGGAAGTCAACATTGGAACAAAATAACAACCTAATATTGCGAGAATTAGGGATTACTGGGATGATGATACCATGGGTAAATTCATGGAACTTCTCATGGAGTACCAGGACCTGTTTCCTACGAAATTATTAGAACTCAAAAGCTATTACAGGGTACCTGGGGGTCATGCGAATCACTTTAAAACCAGATGCACGCCCTGTAATCAGCGACCCTACTGATTGAACCCCAAGTATAAGCGGAAAGTCAGGGAAGAAATCGACAAAATGCTAGCCGTAGGTATCATCAAACCAATAGAACATTCAGATTGGGTAAGCCCTATGGTGGTCCAAGAGAAAAAGACTAAGGGAGAAATAAGAATATGTGTTGACCTACGCAAGCTCAATGATGCTTGTGTACATGATCCCTTCCCTACGCCATTCTTCGATGAAATCCTCGATAGTGTGGGAGGGTAGGAAGCATACTCATTCACTGACAGGTTTTTGGGCTACCATCAGATCAGGATCGCACCTAAGGATCATAGAAAAACTATGTTTGCCACTGAATGTGGATCCTTCCAATACACCATCATGATGTTTGGGCTAAAAAATTCCCCTGCCATCTTTTTGCGGGTAGTGGTCACACTATTCAAGGAGTTCATTCACAATTTCTTGGAGGTATACTTCGATGATTGGACAGTATTTGGATTTGTAAAGAAGCACGTCTTGAACCTGCGCATGATGTTGGATGCTTGTAGAAAGCACCAGATTTCCCTAAATATAAGAAGTGCATATTCTGTGTCCCTTTCGAGATCTTTTTAGGCTGCATAGTCTGTCAGAAGGGAATGATGGTTGACCCCGCCATGGTGGCTGTTATCATCAAATTAGAAGTCCCTACAAATGAGAAACAACTGTGCTCCATCCTTGGGCACACGGGCTACTATAGGAAGTTTATTCAAGGGTACGCACTGATCATGACACCCATGGAAAAGTTTCTAAAGAAGAACATTTCATTTTTTTGGGACGCGGAGTGTCAGAAGAGCATTGAGCTACTCAAGGAAAAGATGGTCTTTGCACCTATCCTCATATTTCCTGACTGGACGAAGGTTTTCCATGTCCATGTGGATGCTTCAGGGGTCACCCTGGGAGCTATCCTTACATAGACTGGGGAGGAGGACATTGACCACCTGGTTGCGTTTTCTAGTAGAAAAATCTCTAGCGCGGAGCGTAACCAATCCACTACTGAACGCGAGGGGCTGGAAATGGTGTATGCCCTACAGAAATACCAGCATTATCTACTAGGAGGGCACTTCAAGATGTTCACGAATCACTCAACTTTGAAGTACCTAGTCAATAAGCCTGTGTTAGGGGGGAAGATTTGTCGATGGTTACTATTATTTCAAGAATATACTTTGAGATAATTGTGAAGCCAGGGAAACTAAATGTTGGACTAGACCACTTGTCTTGAATCGAGAGTGGTGAAGAACTGACTAACCTAGAGGAAGGATTGCCTAATGCACAAATATTTTATATTAAGGTGGTTGGTGCACACTTTTCCAATATTATTCAATTCCTAACTACGAGGATGGCACTTGCAGAATATTAGGTACAACAAAAAAAGAGTTGGTAACCCGCACAACTGACTTTACCATCATCGCAGGCCACTTGTATAAGCTGGGAGTTGATGAAGTACTGCGAAGATACATACTGGAGCATGAAAGACCAGCCATTTTAGCAGAAGCCCACGAAGGTGTAGCTAGAGGTCACTACACAGGAAAAGCGGTGGCGCAGAAGATCTTAAGAGCTGGGCTGTGGTGGCCCATACTGCATAGTGACTCCCACGACTATTGCAAAGCCTACGACACATGCCAAAGGATAGGAAGACCATCGCGCAGGGATGAAATTACCTTACAACCACATATGGCCCTGCAGGCATTCAATAAATGGGCAAGAGACTTTATTGGGCATATCAACCCACCAAGTAAGAAAACAGGTGCCCACTACATCATCACTATGAATGATTATGTAACCAGATGGGTGGAAGTACAAGATGTGAAGGATTGTACTACAGATATCGTTGCGCACTTTATTTTTGAGAATATTCTAACCAGGTTTGGCTGTCCAAAAATCTTGATGAGTGATAGAGGTACGCATTTCATTAATGACACAATACAAGCTTTGACTGAGGACTTTCGAATCCACCATGCAAAAAGTATCCCATATCACCCATAGGAAAATGGAACGGTAGAAGATTTTAATAAAATTCTAGAACAGGCACTTACCAAGGTCTGTAATTTCGATCGAAGTGATTGGGATGTGGGCATCCCATCGATCCTTTGGGCCTATCAGACCACGTGCAAGAAATTGACTAGGAAAACACTATTTTGGATGGTTTATGGAAAGGAGGCCATTATACCCATGGATTATATCATTCCTAGCTTGCAAAACGTAGCCTTTACGAACATGGTAGAGACCAATATCATGGAGGAATGCTTAACGCAACTAGTCACCTTGGACGAAGATCGATTCATTGCTAACTTTCATCAACAAGTTCAGAAAGCCCAGGAAAAAGCCTGGCATGATAGGCATATCCAGTAGAAGTCATTTAAAGAAGATGAGCTAGTATTATTATATGACAGCTAGTTTGCGTGCCACCCTAGGAAATTCTGCCAACATTGATGGGGACCTTATATCGTAACAAAATTTACGAATGGCAGTGCAATGAGATTGGATAAGTTGTACGGGGACCCCTTACCTGGATATGTTAATGGTAGCTATCTCAAACCATATGGGACCAAATCGGCACAGACCAAATGACTATATGGTCGGATTATCTGTATTGGGATGGATATGCGTAGGCAAGAGGAAATGCGCAGGGAGGCCTGTTATACGCGTAGAGGTCGACCGCAGGTCAGGAAACCCAGGAAGGTGCGCTAGGAGCGCAGGGGTAATACACAGATGTGAAAACTAGCCATTGGAACAGTACCACTGTGTTAAAATCCAACTTTATCGTTGGAAGGAGTGGGCAGTAGGCAATTAATGCGGCAATTTCCGATGATTTTTTATCGTTTCCTTGATGGTAAGTTTCAACTAAGTGTCATCCGATCATTGCTCACTATTCAAAGGTATAAATGGAGGAGGGAAGCTCAAAATTGGGTTCCTCATGTCCTGAAAATCTTGTGCCTTGAAAATTTCCATAACTATTGTGCTCTGTTCATGTCTGGGCATGCTACCCCCTCTGATAGTAGCAACCTCGAGTTCTTCTTCTGAGCGAGAATAACTGCGACCAATCCTACTGAATCATCGCAGACCATGGCCTCTAGTGAGAGAGAATCCGATGAAGTATTGGAGGTCACCCCTAAAGTCGAAGAAGTCATTTCCACACCAACCAAGGGGAAGCAGATGGAGAAAAAGAAGAGTAAGGGGAAAGGCTAGGAGCAAGGGCAGGGGAGGGCTATGAAATGCACTGGAGGGAAGCAGCGCACCTCCCCTCAGAACATGCAATCTCCCAAAATAGTGCTTAAGGCACGCTCGCCTAACCCGGTGAAGCGACCTCTGTCTGCTCAGGAAGAAGCTCGGCTCGCTGCCCCAATCACTTGGCTATCGCCCTATGTTTGGCCTCAAAGGCTCTCACTGCACACACCCAAGAATCTTGAGGGTCTACGCTCATATCTGCAAATTCCACTTATTCCAGGTGAAGTTCCCATATTTGGAGAAGCATTCGACAAGCTCTCCTCAATTAAGTTCAACGATCACAACCTTGCCAACCTGGAGGCCTTCCCAGAATTGGCACCTGAGCCATATCTCAAAAGAGTACTAGAGGATGATTTGCTAAGGGTCGTACCAATTCCATGGGTGCACGAGTTAGAAGGATCTAGATTACTAAACTTGTTGCGGATACCTCAGTTTGGCCAATACAATGTAACTGACCAAGTTGTGCGACAGCTGCTAGCCCTAATCCATGACAATAGCTTATGGATCCAGGACCGTATTCCCATCGACGCCACCCTAATTCACTGTATTACTGGTCTCTTCATGGAGGGGCCAAATCCCATGGAGCGCGTCGGCAAGAAGTACGAGCAACAGATCGTCGACAAAGTGCGAGAAGACTACCATGTCGAGCGAAACACCAGAGGGTTCATGATCAACACCATTGATGACCTTGGAGTGCGCATGGGTACCTTGTTGTTGGCTTGTAAAATGATGCAAAAGTTCTAGGCCACAAATGTCCCCACCTATGTGATTCATCTTTTTGGCCGCTGTGAAAAGGGGGTTTTCTTTAACTGGTCACAGTTCCTCTGCAATGATTTTTTGGAAAACATGCGCGAGGCCCAGGATCGCGGGAGGGCGTTCTGTTACTCTTGGCTGCTGCTTCTAATTACATTGGTCACATGGGAAGCCCTTGAAGGATCATTCCTCCCTAAGCTTGAACTGGACATGTGCGAAGGGGCGCAATATGAAAAATTATGGGATTCAAAGGATGAGCAGCGTATTAAGGAAAACAAAGTATTTTGGGTATTTTTTCAGAGCACGCTCGCAGCAACAATTCACTCCTGGCCACACTTATCACTTACGTTCTATGAAAAATATAAGAGCATCGCAGCATTCTAGGTTACGATGCACAACATGTATATTTAGGGCCGTAAGGATCCAGCTTGGATGTCGCTACCTTAGATGGTCGTCGATGATGAAATCGATCGGCTCATCACCACTTGGCCACCACACTTGAAATTTGGATTCAAATCGGCCACAACTAACACTTCTGGTACAAGCGCAGTCCCGAAGACCCCCACCGCACCTGATATCGCCAATAATTTATAAGGACGTGGCCAGGAAGGCTCCACCAAGATGAAGGTTCCCCCAGATGCAGTGCAGGGTGTGGAGAAGGAATCGCAGTAGGACATGGAAAATGAGGGTCTGGATGTGCAGGGTGATGGTTCCCCACGTCGCACGAAACAAACAGCCAAACCTCTCAAGGGCCAGTGAATGAAACGGCGGGCTGCGAGGCCCGTTAGGGAGATTGAGGTTACCTTAACCGAGGAATATTTGGAGTAAATCGTAGATGAATTCACCCTCACTTCAAAAGACAGATGGCTTGCCTTGGAAGAGCATTAGAAGGCCGCAATCACCGCATTACAGTCTGAGCTCCAAGCTCTTCAGCTCAAGGCCGATACCCTGTAGATGAGTGTGGTTCAAGCAAGGATGTGTCAAGTGACCACCAATGATTTGATCTCCACAACCGAGAGCAGCCTCTGCCCCCTACTAGGTGCAACAATCACTCTGAGTCCGCCTGCCTTATGTGTGCAAATCCAGGCCTACACAGAAGTAAATATGGAATTGGCCCAGATTCCACATGAGACACTGTAGGTTCTCCACACATCCCTCTTTTTGGAAATCCAGCATAGAGACCACCGGGTGCAGTAGCAGCTAAGTACAACTGAGCAGAAAATCATAGAAAAGACTACCGAGGCATCCCAGGCACAGGCCCTGTGCATCCTTGCCACCGCACAACAGACCGAGTTGGAGTGTTTGATTAGCAGACTATGCGTGGATGTGACTAAAGACATCCCGACCTCTGCCACCCCCTAGGCTAAGATTGAGGGACTCATCGCAGCCTTGAAATCTTCTCGGACCGAGATCCAGAACGTTTAGACCGAGATGGAGTAGTAGATTGCTGCACTGCAAGCTAAGTTGCAGCCGGAAACTCCTCCTAAGGTACGCGCCCAGAGAGTTGCGTTGGTCACAGAATTTATGAACACCATTACAGCTCAGATTTTTCAGGGTGCTGAATTTCTTGAGACAGCTATGCAGTTGTGGTCTAAGGTGTAGCACAGCCATCTCCTGCATGAATTTACCCAATATCTACATTAGAAGGAAGAAGAATTCGAGAAAATGGAAGCTACAATGCCCACTCTGATCCCCACTCAATGCCTGGCATGTATGCGAGCCATCCATGCACTCAGAGATGACCTGGAAGGGCTTCGCCAAATGAAGAAGGTTCTAAGTGACCACCTTAATCCATGGGCTGATGAATCCCTCAAGATATCTTAGGACTTGGATGTTGCAGTCAAACAACTGAATCAGACCCTGGAGAGTGTCACCGCTGCCACTGAAGGCCCAATTTTGCAGAAGTTGGTGGACATTGCACATAATGCTACCGCATAGAGCGAAGGAGTGTTGCCCCCTCTGGTCAATTCTATTAAGAAGCTCCAGGAAAATATACAAACCCCACGGCCATTGTGACTTAGGATGATTCACAATATTTTTTTGGGGGCCTGTTGGAACAGGGTCCCTTAGTTGTGTTTTGATATGTTCCAACGCTACGTTTTTTATATGTTTTGTAGTAATTAGTCTTGCATAGAGAATTTAGGGCAGGCCAAAGCCAAAAATGTATTTTAATGGGTCAAAAGGTAGACCTAGAATCCGCAAACCATGGTTTTCAAACCACATGATAGCGCAGGATATGATGATATAAATAGATATATTGTTTGAGTCTAGAAGGTAGTAAGATTGATGCTACGTACAAAATTTTGAGATCTGTTTTGGGTGGTTTTAGGTAAGGACTCCTTCTAGCTGTGTGCACGAAGATCCACAGTCCAACTATGTGTGGAACCCACTGGCTATGTGCACGGGTTGTGACTTGGGTTTGTAACTTGGTTTTATACATTAATGAAAACAAGATCTTTTGAAGTATCTCTATGTTATCTGAACTGGTTGTATTTACTACTGAAGTACCTCTGTGTTATTTGAATTAGCTATGATTGTATTACTCTGTGATGATAATTGTTGATGTGCACGTGGATGCGAATGTGTTGATAAGATCTGATTAATAATAGTAGCCTTGTTTATGTTTACATGTTGGTTATACTGTTAAGGGCTTCATAATAAGCTTGCGAACCTGATAGAACTCAGCTAGATCTTCCTTAATTACCCACTCTCTCCCAGGGTGAGGAAACCTGGTTCCAGCACCCACCCATACTACTTCGGGTGAGACTTTGGCCTGCGAAAGTAGGTCATTGCTGAAAGGGCCAGTAGTATAGGGGTTTGTTGGCAAACCTTAAATTTGAACCTGGGTCAGGACCCCTCTAGCCAACACATCCCATCATATGTTGATCTTCCCACCTTGACCTTGAAGATTCAAGTGGTAGAACACTTGCATCCTTAGCCTAGGGGAGATACCTTACTTATCAATGGTAAGGATCACACACACCCAAGTTACCTAACCCATTAGCCATATGGGTAACAATCCTAATGACCCCATCTTGTGGTGAGGATTCCAATTGGGGTATACTCCACCAGACTTGATAGGGGGAGATACCCAATTTTTCATAAAATACAAGGATCACACCCACCCTACAATGACAATAGGCGAGATACCTGACCTACCAAAAAGGGTAGGAATCACACACACCTATTTTCCATGAATCCCTCAACCACAAGAGCTCTTTGGCTCAATTCCTCTCCCTAGGAGCTCAAATAATGGGGGAAAGAATAGCCTAGTATTCTTGATTAACCATGACCCTTACCCAGGAGGGTCACATCTGCTAGTCCAATTTGCTCTATGAAGACAAAGAAATTCCCTTTTGGAAAATAATTGGGAATAATATTAGTTATCTCCTCATCAGTCGAAATGTGATGGATATTTATGACTCCTCTACACTATATCTTAGATGAAGTGATATCTAATATCAATATTCTTGGACTTGTCATGGAACATGGAATTATTAGAAATTCAAATCTCGCTCTTGTTATTGCAATGAATTATTTTAATATCCAATACCTGCTCAAACAACTATCTAAGGAGCTTCCTCAACCATACTTCCTCAAAACTAGCCATGCTATCAATTGTTGATATTTTTAGCTTGGGAGATACTCCAAACCCTAGGCTAGAGGGTTTGGGATGAATTTCCTTCATAAGGTCACTTTTGGGCTAAGAACCCAAGCTCGGGGTTTTGTACCCAAAGGTGTGGGGCCAAAACCATGTTGACTTTTGTTGGTTTGACTCATGGAGATTGTAGAGGACCCTTAAAGGAACTATGGGACACAAAGAACACCAAGAGAGGAGGTCTAGTTTGAACGATATTAATTTTTATTATTTGTTTGGGAAAAAGTGGCACTAAGGAAGGGTTGTTTTGCTTAAGGAAAGTCCGAGGTTGGGTTTGATGTTTCCACAAGATAGCATATAAATAAAAGAGTTGAGACACCTAAAATCACATACATAAAGTGAAAATCATCCACAAGAGAGACATTTCACACCTCATATTGTTGATCTTAACATGAGCATAAGAGAGGATGGGTTTGGTTCAGTTTTGACATAGTTAAAGAGGAGAGCATCTGAATCTTTGAGAGCCTATCAACTGGATTAGGAGTCAAGTATTAGAGGAGAAGTTGGGAATATTTGTGAGAAAGGTTTCTTTGAATTAGTAAGCCGTAAAAGCCTAATTTATTGCATTTATTCAAGCTCGACTATAGCATTTGAAGAGCAGCCAAGACTCTTGATTTGGAGGGTTGAAAGTTCAGATAGAAAATTTTGACAAGGCCACATTGGATGAGGTGCCAGTGCAGTAAATTAAAGAGAGTTTAGGCCTGTTTTAAGGAGGATTACCATTCCATGTTAGGGAATTCCATAAGCCCTAACTAGATGGAATATCCCCTCAGTATTTGTGTTCAGATCCAAGAAAAAAAATAGGGATGCAAGGGTGAATTTTCTGTGGAGGAAGTTTGTTAGGTTGGAATATTGTTATAGAGGATCTAGAACATCAATTTCTTGTGATTGTTAGAAGGTAATCCTAAGTTTGTAGAGAGGGAAGCAAGTGGATGAGCTTAGTATCCCTATATCAGTTGAAAAGAAGGGCTTTGGAAATTGTAAGGGTGAATATTGAAGGCTCAGTGACTTATATTTGAAGGATTAAACAATGAGGTCAAAGGGAGTTGTTTGACTAGCCCATGTTCATTGTTCGATAAGGACTTTTGACAGTGATAGGTGGCAACCCTCCATGCCCTAAGTGTATCTTCATCGGGAAGAATAGGAAGGCATTAGTGGGAAGAAGTCCCTAAGAGTTGTGTCCTTTAAGGACAAAGGAGCAACTAGTGGGAAAGAAGTCCCAAAGGAGCTAAGGAGCAACATTGGGAAGTCTAGAGTTATTCATAAATGGAGTTGTGAGAAAATCGCAAGAAGACCCTATGTGTTGATGCATTGATGGACAAATAGTCAGCTAGAGGGCAGATTGGAGCTGTTTTCAGTAACCTAAAGGAGTTGGCTCATTGATAGAGGCAAATATGTATTGTTGCAAATTAGTATCGAAAGGACTGGGTAAGTGTGTTCAGGGTACGACCAAGAGGATTTGAGAGAGCGC
Organism: Pinus albicaulis; assembly: GCA_034641835.2. Classification (NCBI taxonomy): domain Eukaryota; kingdom Viridiplantae; phylum Streptophyta; class Pinopsida; order Pinales; family Pinaceae; genus Pinus; species Pinus albicaulis. The sequence goes on from CM076574.1 coordinate 188,005,486, forward strand.
GCTACATCATCCAGACAGTCAGTGTATCTTGTTCGGGAAGTTTGGTTGTCATATTTGTTGACACAAAGTCTCAATTGTATTATTGTATCAGTGGATGTATGAGGGACATTATCCCTAGTATATCCCTAGACATTTTTATTAAAAAATTTTAATATACCGAAGTTGGGTTATTGAATATTGTAAAAAGTTGTCTATTTTTTCACTAGTAAATTTACTGTTGTATTTTTTTTGGTTGTGAAAAGTATTTATTGAGGTATTTGGATTGGTTGTTTCAATGATTCCAAGACCCTAAACTATATTCCAGTGTCATGGAAAAACGACAACGACAATATACTCAACCTCAACCCATGCTAAGGGAAACATACATCTTCTTCCTTCTCATCCAAGATATCGTGGAAGATCCAACGCTAAAACAACACCCTGATGTTCTCTTCCTATCAATAAAAATTTTGTCCCAGTCATCATCAGTTCTTAATACTCCCATGAAGGTATCTCATCACATGCTTAGCAATGACCCAGTGTGCTTGTAGAGGTTCGGTCATAAATTGACTCAAGAGTATTAACTGTAAATCATATGTCTGATCGAGTGTTCACTAGGAACATGAGTGCCCCAATCAACTATCGATACTTAGAGGGATTCATCAAATCGGGTATTCCAAATTCTCCACATAGCTTATTGAAGTTCATCTCCATTGATGTGGCCATGGACATACATTCCACCGTACCATATCTTTCCAACATTTTCACAACATATTTCCCCTGCTAAAGAAAAATCTCACCAAGTGTCTGCCACACCTCTAAGCCAGGAAGTAGTGCATCAATTCAAGGTATTTCATCTCAAATTTAGAGGCAAAATCACTTTTAAACTCAAGAATAAGAGGTTATCCACTTGTAAAGAATAATCATCAACATATAATACTAAAATTAGGGGCATACCTTGGACAAATTTTAAGTAGACGTTCGGGTCAGCATTTCTTCTCATAAAACCAAGCTTCATCAGGTAGTCATCAATGCGCACATACCAAGCCTTGAGGGCTTGCTTAATAAAGTGCCTTATTTAGTATGCATACAAAATTATTCTTGTATTTTTCCTCAAATCCATTTGGTTTATCAACATATACTTCTTCCTAGAGAATTTCATGTAAAAACACAATCTTCACATCCATTTGATGAAGAGTCCATCCCTAACTAGCAGTTAGAGAAACAATGGATTGGATAATAGTATAGCGGGAAACCAAAGAAAATATGTCATCATAATGTTATCCCTATTTCTTGGGGGAACCTTTAGCCACAAATCTCACCTTATATTTCTCAATACTTCCATCAGCATCATGCTTGATTTTTTACAACCATTTTGAAGACACATATTTACCTTCGTGTCTTGGAAATACTTCCCACACATTGTTTTCCCTGATGGATTCACACTCCTCTACCATAGAATATTTCCATACTTTTTCTTTCACTGCTTCTTCAATGGTGTGTGGTTTATCATGTATTATTTTTCTCATTGCCACAACATATCCCTGGTATCAACATGGCTTGTTTCTTTCCCTGAAGGTTCCTCTAGCAGCAACATGTCTCTCAACATCCTGTAAAGTATCACGAAGCCAAAGTGGTTTCTTCCTGATAGGAGGATAACATGGATGGGAATCCAAAGGATCCATGGGTTCCATGGGATCATTAGCAATATTAGACTCAAGCCCAGGCACATAAGAGCCTTCTAGAATATCCATGGCATCATCCTCCTTTCAATATTAGCAGGGGGAGGAGTATCCCTTGATTTCCCAACGGTAGAATCTTCGTCAAATATCACATAATTACTAAAATATATATTCCTTTGATGAGGTAAATATATTTATAAGATTTATAATTTTCATAGTAACCAAAAAAAACACCTTTCTTTCCAGTGGCTTATAGCTTGTTCACTTTGTCCTTCGATGCATGAAAGTAAACAGGGCAACCAAATATTCTCAAATGTCCAACATCGGCCTTTATACCTATGAAAACTTCTCCAGGAGTCATGTAACCCAAGACATGATGAGAAGGAATTTTTTGAACATAGACAACAATATTCACAAATTCACCCCACAGAAAATTCAACAACTCTAGATCATGAAACATAGCTCGGGCAGCTTCCATTATGGTCATCTTCTTACTTTCATCTACTCCATTTTGTTGAGGGTTGTAAGGCACAATAGTCCCATTCTTGATTCCATATTTCTTGGAAAATTCAATGAACTCATTTGAAATGAATTCTCCTCCATTATCAAACCTGGAGACTTTGATTCTGTTCCTTGATTGATTTTCTATCAGTGTGTTGAAGTTCTTGAAAATATGAAATTCCCAGTCCTTGTGCTTCAAGAATAATATTCAAAATTTACTGGAGAAGTCATCCATAAAGATAATTTATTACAAGTATCCACCAAGAGAATTCATTGGCATGGGTCCACATAAATAAGAATGAATGAGTTGTAGAGATCCACTAGTCCTGCTCCTGCTAGAAGAAAATGGACCTTTTGTATTCTTTCCACTAGCACATCCCAGAAAAACCCATCATGATTCACTTTAACCTCAGGCATTCCAGAAACCATACTTATCACCTTAGGAAGGGCATAATAATGAAGGTGAGTGAATCTTCAATGCTACAACTCAAATTAATGATTACTATCATGAACCAATGCTCGAATTGGTCTTCCATTGACCTTATAGATTCCTTTAGTTATTGATCCCAAAGTGAATGCATTTATGATGTGAGATTCTATAATCCATGTGAGAACATTTCCTCTTATAAAGGAAAACTGCATTCCTTTGTCCTCCAAGGTAGATATAGACATGAGATTCTTCTTCAACCCCATAACATACAAAAAATTATGTAGATTTATAGTTTCCCCATAGTCCAAATGAAATGAAACATAACCAAATCCCTTCGTAGGATAAGTAGAATTGTCCCCAAGAATAATATTCAATTTCATCTCCCTTTCAACCAAATTTGAGAGGAATTCATGATAGCCAATGGAGTGTCTAGAGGCCCCACTATCTACCAAAAAAATATCAAACGAATCCAAATGAGAAGATCTAGAAAGAGGAAAAAATAAGAAATTTTCAGATTGATTAGTAGTTGCATTATTATCATGCCTTCAGATTATTGATCTCTTTTGAGGACAATGGCTCTCTTCACAATAAATAGGAGTATCTCTTCTTCTTCTATCTCTAAAATTGTTTTTGTTGTAGCCACAGTTGTTGTTGTATGATCTAGGAGCATCATTCTTTTTAGGGTAATCTCAGGCATAATGACCTTGCTTATGACAATTGAAGCATTGAATATGTAATAGTTCCTTATCCCTTTTCGTTATTCTATTAGAATCCTACGTTTCTTTGTTGGAATAGAACTTCTTGAAATATATGGACCTCCTCTTCTTGTCTTCTCCTTAGATTGAGAAGAAAATGTGAAGGGTTCTCCTTCTTCATGCTTTTGAATCCTTCCTCTAGAAATCATCCTAGTCTCTTCTTGAGTGCATTTTCTAATGAGATCATCAAATGTTGGGAACTTGTCATTGTTGCTAATAGTTGTGATAAATGTCTCCCAAATAGGTGGAAGACATCCAAGGGAAATGAGAACCATCTCTCTATTAGTGGTAACTTCTCTGGCATATAACATTTGATCTTTGAGTTGATTCTTGAAATAAATAATGTGGCTCAAGTTTTTGACTTCGTAGATCCCATCCACCTTATCATACATTTCCTTGGAATTCTTTAACTTTGAAATATAAACAATCAAGTGATCTATAAAAAAATCAATAATAATTTTCTAATATTTTATCTCACCTTTCTTGTACTTGCAATTGATAGCAACAGAAGCACTCTCCTAAGGCTCAAGTAATTTTCCTTCAGCATATTCCAAAACATCAATTTCATCCAAAGTCACATCCAACCTGGTCCTCCAAACAACATACTTAGATGAATCATTCAACTTCTCTTCAAACTTGAAGTGTGAGGTAGGAATCTTTACCAAGTCAAATAAGCCCCTTCAAATCATATTCCTTCAATAGTGATTTTTCTTGTCTTCTTGGGCTTTTATTCACCTTAGCTCTGATATCATGTTAATTTTGTAGTGTTCTATATTTGCACCATCACTAACAATTCTTCTTCAATTAGCAATCAATTTCCAATATAATTCAATATTATAGTAACAATAAGAAATTGAAGATAGAATAGTAAACTAAATGCACAATAGAATATAGCTAAGAACAATAGAGACAGTGGTTTCGCCAAAGACCAAGGAAAAACCCCACAAGGGGGAAAACCATTTCCAAATTGTTCTTCTATTATATTGTCATCAAATGTTTAGCAAAGAGAAACAATGTCCAAGTACATCAATAATGAGTCAAATTTCAAAGCCTTGACTAGTCAAATCAACCATCCAATATCCAATCAAATATGGGCCCAAAAAGTCTAATTTGGTCAAAAGTAAAATATTCAAAATCTGGTCAAAGTCAACAACAGTCAATTCTTCCCTAACCAATCAACAATCAATATTCAAAGTCATCCAAAAGACTTGGTCAAGGTAGAAAATATTTCATCCTCCTCAGCTCATTCAAACTCAATCAGAACATACTTCAAAGCAACCTTTAATTTGGTCAAAGTCTAAGGGTTGACATGTGGAAACCATAACAATTTTTTTTTGGTCAAAACTGATTAAATGTGCCTAGAAAATCTTGGTCAAAGCAACATTCAACCCGGCCTCCCAAAAAATCCAAAAAATTTGTCAACCCAAGTCAAATCCAAGTCAAGGCTGGCCAAATTAATCCCAAACAAAGAGTCAACGTCGGTCAACAGATATGATTCTCTCTCCTTCGTATGTGTGGAACTGGACTTGCAATTTCATATTTTTATGAACCAATCATAAGAAGATGTGATGTTTTGATGATGCCTCCAAGTGATGTGACATGAGGTATATTTATATGTGGTTGATGAGGTGTATTTTTCCTTGCCCAGACCAACTTGTACTTTTGTGCAGATGTGGGTTTTACATTAAAAATAATACTTTTCATTGAGAAAATTAAATTCTTCCAAGGCCTATTGGGGCATTCTAAGGGTGAGGAATCCATCCCAAAGGAGGGATTTCCTGCCTGAGCTGCCAAAATTTAACATGAGGTTGGCTTGTGGTCTCTTTCTCATGGAATAATTAAAGTAAAATTGTCAATAGGGCTTCATAGTCTAATTATTATAAAAATAAGTAGGATAGGCCTCACATAAATAGATCTTTCGCTCATTTATTTTTCTCATAATCACAAATTTAATTCTATTCCTCTCAAAGTGAGTGTGGGCTCTTATTTTTCACTACATTAGGAAAAATTTGACCTTTTTTAGTGCAACTTTGCACTGAGCCTATTCGATTTTGCTGCAAAATATTTGCATCGCTGTTAGGGAGGAGTTGATTCAACCACCTCAAAATCTAAAGTCTATGCTTCAATCATTTTTTATGAGAGTATCACAAATCCCTTGATAAAACCTCTCAAACGATGAATCTTTAATCATGAAGCATAAAGAGCCTAATATAGTCCTCGCATATCAAAGGCGACAAAAATATTCCCTTGAAGTCCATGTCCTTAACAAAATCAGTATGGTAGCTACCATAAAGTCTTGGGTGCATAACACCATGCATCCCCTTCATTTAGAAGGGTTATCAAGTTATCCTCATCCCATGCCCAAAAATTACAAATGGTTTCCACTCTTTAATGGGAGTGACTCTAATGATACCAAAAGGAACTTAAGAGATTTTGAAATTTATTGTTTCTCTCACTTAAGTAGTAGGGTGGCAGATGATGTGCTAATGCGACTTTTTTCTCTATCCTTAGATGGGTATGCTAATGAATGGTTTCAAACCCTTGCGAACAATTATGTACAATAGTGGGATGATTTTGTAGATTTATTCTCAAATAGATGGATTGAGGAAGGAGACAATGTGGATTTACACAAAGATTTGATCTTAGTGAAAATGAAGCATATAAAGGAATTAGGGAATTCAACTAAAGGTTTAACCATTTAAAAAACATAATACATGAAAATTTGAAAGCTCATGATGAATTGGTCATCTCCTCATCTATCTAGGAATTGGAAGGAGAAATGTCATATTACCTTAGGAATAAAGATCCTATAACAACCACACAATCCTAGGATAATGCTATCGAGATATATGACTTATGAAGCCTTAAATGATTTGTGTTTCCTAGTGCATATTTCAGGAATGCATTCCCATTGTGATGAGAAAATACAAAGTCATTGCTTCCTAGATTAACAATATTAAAGAAGATAAAAGCAAGGAACAATAGATATGCCATGAAAATATTGATAATTGACACACAAATGAAAATTATGAAATTGGTTCCCCTATTGTGCTATATGTTTGGAATTTTGATGAAGGACACCTCCCACTATTCATAACCTTCGAGGTAAATGGCTTCTTGTTACATAATTTCATGCTTAATTCTGGGTCTTCAACTAATACAAGGCCTTTAAAAATCATGAAGTTGTTAAAATGAGAAGTTACAAGATGATATAGAAATGCATGTGGAATTGACTCAAGGGTCATTGACATATGTGACATAATAGAAAATTTGTCTACCTCTTTGAATGAGCATCTTGAAAAGAAAATATCTATGAATTTTATTGTAATTGATATTCTCAATACCTAGGGGATGTTGTTATCTAGGGAGTGGTCATCCAACCTAGGAAGCACAATCCAAATTGACGTGTCATACATATAGATCCTCATGGGAGAACAATTCTACACCTTAATTTTAGGCAACCCTCAACTTCGCCTTTAGTAAAACAAAAATTTAATATTCTTAATGAAACCCAAGAAGAAGATTATGAGTGTGGGGATTGGAGGATATTGGAAAAGGAAACCTCACTTGAGAAAGATGTGGACAAGGTTTGGAAAATGTACTTTGATGGGGCTTTCTCGAAGTTTGGGTCAAGAGTAGGGGTTGTCTTAATTTCACCTTCCAATAAGTATGTTTTGTTCTCATATAGCTTTTCCTTCCAATGCACCAATAAAATTATTAACTATGAAGCCCTTACTCTAGGATTAGACTTGGATTTTAGTAAAGGGATAATACATGTAAAGGTGATAGGAGATTCTAATATGATTATATCGCAAATCAAAAGGAACATTCAATGCCAAAAATGAGAAGCTCAAAAAATACAAAAAATTAGTAGGTCACACAATTTAATGCTTCGAAAATTTTAACATACATGTGCTTCCCACAGAAAAGAATGTTATAGTTGATTCCTTAGTTGTCTTGTCCACTACTAGGAAACTACATGATGAACCTACCTCTAGATTTGAAGAATTTTCTATAGAAGTACTATTTAAGCCAAATATACATGATAACCAAGAGCATTGGTAGGTATTCGAGGAAAATGCACATATCATAGATTTCCTACAAAATAATAGCCAATTTCAAGATCCAAATGAAGTAGGAAAGAATGAGCATAATGAGCCTAAGATAAAGAAAAATATTTCCATGTAAAAATAATTAGATTGAAATGATGGGTGTAAGATGAATAAGGTAGTTGAAGAATCACCTAATATCATTGAAATTAACATAGGATCGTAATATAATCCCCAATTTATTACAATAGGTAAGGGGAGCACCCAAAAATAAAGAGTTGAGCTTGGGAAGGCTTTTAGTGAATTCATGAATGTGTTTCCATGGTCCTACAAAGAATTGAAAGCTTATATTGAAGATGTCATACAACATAACATTCCTTTAAAAGAAGGCACAAAGGCAATTAGGAAAAAAATGAGGAACATAAACCCTAAGCTAGTTCCTTTGGTCAAAGAAGAATTGAAAATGATGCTTGATGCCAATGTCATAGCCCCAATAAGGCATTCCCCATGTGAATTTAATCCTATATTTATTAGGAATAATAACAACAAAATTAGAATGTGTGTGGAGTTTAGGGACCTAAAACAAGCATGCCTTAAGGATAATTATCCATTTCCCAACATGAAAATCCTCTCCCAATGAATCATGGGAGCCAAAAAAATGTTCATATTAGATGGATTTTCATAATACAATCAAGTAGTGGTGAAATAATATCAATTGAAAATTTCTTTCAATGCACCAAGGGGAGCCTATAAATACTTAAAGATTCCCTTTGGTCTACTAAATGCGGGGTCTACTTTACAAAGAGCCGTATATTTTTCTTTTAGATACCTCATTAGTATGATCATGGAAATAATAACTAGATGATTTAACCATAGCATCTAAGGAAAGTGAGGACCATTGCCAACATTTAAGGGAAGTATTTGAGACATGGATATATGGGATCTCATTGAACAATGTTACCCACAAATTTTCTCCTACTCATTCTTTCATTCGGCAAATGATAGCCCCTAAAATACACCTTGAAACCGATGTGACGTGTCATTCATATCTCCACCACCTGCATCAGTCATATGTCTCCTCGCCCATATTTCAAGAGCACATGTTGGAATGTGGGTTTTTGATCAAAAGGTACTTTATTAATTTTGTAATTGCATTCTTATGCTTGTTTTTATTTGGTAATTTTGGAATATATTATGGGGTAACTAGGAAGAAATAAAGTTCTTGGTCATGATATTTTTCTTTCACCTCAAATGGGGAATTAATTTTCAATCCTAGTCTAGTGGGACCTCCCCTAATGGCCTGGGGATTTATGAATTCCAACTACTTGGGAAACCATAATTTAGAAAGCGTAGCCCCATCTCTCCCTGTTCCATACCTACAACTTTCCATCTTACATTATGAGCCCTTATTCTACCTCCTTTCCTCCAGTTCAAATGACCATTGGTTCTCTGGGATTTGGCACCCAAACATACCCATACTTGGTTAGGGACTAGAAATATACCCTGGTAGATTGATGTAGTTAAAATAAATGGGAAGAGAACATGATGGCCATAAGAAAAAATAAAATGCAAAAGATGGCCATGACATTCAAATGAGCATGTGGGGAAAAGCTAAGCATAATATATACCTCACTCATATAGCCATCACTTAGTTCTTGGGCCAATTTTTCCTTATCTCATAGAAGTCAAGGAACCCTTTCCTGTTCCAACCCTTGATGGGCAGTGAACTATGTTGATCAGTGGTTGTCATTGATGCCAACCCAAGAAGCACCAGGGGATACCCCAGTATTTCATGGGAATTTTGACTTCAAAAATTACTCTATTCTGATTCAATGATATTTGGGATGGTTTCCACTTATCGAGATGTTTCTGTTGATATATGGCACACCACCCAATTCTTCACCGTTTGAGAGATATTCATGTTTAAAGTTAGTAACCCCAGTTAGTGGGCTAAAACCCCATGGGGTTGTGGAATGGCACTAATCATTGGTTGTGGTCATTGAATATTAAATAACTAACCATTTTTTTATCTCCTAAAATCCCTCCAAAATTCACTTGTTAAATACCCTCTCAACCTAAGCATTTATATAAATTGTGACCCTCCTATCCTCCTTGTGTAAGGATTTTTCTACTAAAAATAGGTCATTGTGGAATTTTCACTATAAAATTTTTTTCTGCGAAGCTTCAGATGAGGAAAACAAAAACCCACTTGGGTGAAATTTTGATGAATATCTTATCCAAATTTCAGATCTTGGTCCGCTATATTTTCGGAGATATGATCTGTGGAAGTTAGGGTTTTTGCAAGCTTCCGAATTTCATCTCAAAGAGGTGACCTTGGGAAAATCGTCATAACTCTCTCTTTGAGAAGCGGATTGGAATTATATAAAAATTGATGGATAGCGCATAGAATGTAGTTTTCTTTGTATCAATTTTAGAGCTGAAGGAGAAAACAGTGACACATGGCACGTCATACAAGTTTGATCTACTGAACTAGTCCATAATTTGGTCATTGTGAGAGACTGGGCATAGATTTGTCTTCAAGAATCCAAATTGGGTCAGACCTGTGGCATTGGAAAGAAGAATCAGAGGGATACTATAGGATGAAATATAACATATTGGGGATATGAAATCACAAAGATACATTAGATTCAATATCGAGATCCTAGGAGGAAAGAAAAAGCTAGATCATGTGCTATCAAGGGTTGTAAAGGACCAGACTTTCTAGGGCAGAAAAGCAAAGCAAGGTGCAGAAAAATGATGCAGCATAGGTAAGCTCTAGGTAAGTATCTTTTGTATATTCCTGTTCATCTCTTAATTTCATTAGGTTCTTTGTATTCTAATTCTTTTTTTTTAGCACTGACATATGCTCTGCAAGATGAGGTAAGTTTTTTTATTATCATGTCATGGGTATTTCCTTGAAGAATTTTTGTAGGTATTATATATTCATCGCAATAAGACTCAATGCATGATATAATGTTATAAAGAGTGAGAAAGGGTAGCACGACAAGAGAATCAATTAAGGTGCAAAAAAACAGCAAGAAGTCCACCACATGAAGTCTTCAAGTGGGCATCATTGCATACAGTCATTGTAAAGGTATCATTGTATTGAGTCATTGTAAAAGCATCATTGTAAAATTTTTACAAGTTTCTATTTGCCAAGAGTTGAAGAGGCAGTTTCGGGAGGTCTAAGATCATCATTAGGTGGTTGTGTCATAGTTGGGGTTATGGTCTAGTGTGTCTTCTTCTTCTAAATCATTCTATATCATTGTAAAGTGGACCATTTTCTCTGGTACGAGAGTCCATTCTTATTTTATTCTTCTATAAGGTGGTAGGGTGGTGATAGGCTGGTGCATGAAGTCACCAACAAGTTTAACTGTGAATAATTTAGGGTGGTAGGGTGGTGCTAGGGTGAGTTGTAGCTCATTGGGTGTTGGGGCATCTGTTCAGTTGAATACTGAATAATATCGGGCATTGGAGCATCCGTCTAGTGGGAGGTGGAGAAGAATGCTTTTCTAGATTCTATGAATTTGGAGATTTATTTTCAATTGGAGTTGAAGATTAAAGAATTATTAGAAAATCATTCAGGTCGTTTTTGTCCGAGAGGGGGTTTCCACCTTAAAAATTGTGTGCATCT